>OZ005674.1:3321874-4557865 GCA_963930725.1 Candelabrum cocksii
TATTTTTAAGGATTCTCTTAATTTGTATTTAAGGACAAAATACGCATGAAAAAATGTGTTTTCTAAGTTCAATTTTATTTTTTATTGACAAAAGTGTACCGTGCTGTGTCTTTTTTTGGGGTAAACCTATTTTTCTTATGTTTTAGCAATAATATAATAGGGACTTTTGAGTAAAACCATCGTTACATTTTCTACATAAGTTTCCAACTTTATTTTTTTTTTTATGTAAATAGATCATTGTAGTAGTCTTTCAATTTTAAAAAAGAAATCTTGATATTTTGCGATAAATTTTTCAAGTGACCTTCTATTGTTTATTCCCCTTTGTTCATTCATAGAGATACCTTGATTTCATACAAATAATCAGTAAAATAAGTCCCATATAACATAATCAATTTTTTGCGAAGTATTGAAGTAGTATAAACGGAGGTTTGAGTAATAGAGAGTTACTTATGAGAATTTATTAGGAAATTTTCACAGTGCCAGAGTATTGTTCGAGTTTAGGAAAGGTTCAAGTAATAGAAAGTCGAGTTATAGAGAGTCTACTGTAGTAAAAAAATTAAATAAATAACAACAAGAAACAAACATAATATGTCACAATCGTAGATCTTCGCATGCAAAGGACAAATCTTCAAGAACATTCGAGTACTTGTCTGATCGTACTGCGCGGCTTTCGCGTAGGAACGCTCTCAATGTGAGAATCAATGACAGTAATGCGTACGAGAGTTAACATACTATTATCAGAAACAAAATTACAAAGTCGTCTATTGGTGTTTGGTCTCATGATTGTTTCCTAGCATGAAAAGTGGTTATCTATGAATCTGTCAAGAATTTTTAAGAACGACTATGGAAATTTTCTTTCCTTATTTGCTAATAAATTTTCTTGATAAGAAGCAAAAATGCACCGGTAAACAGAATTAACAGAAAATAGAAAATCACCAACTTTCGTTTTAGAGGAAATTTCCAATTTCCAATTTGTATAAATAAAGGTAAAGCATGTGTATATTTTAATTATAAAGTGATGTAAAACTATAAAAAATAGGCCGTAGGATTATTCCCAACCTTTACTATTACTGAAAATAACTAGAATATATAATGATTTCAATAGATATCTTTTTCTATCCGTAGCTTTGATTATACTGCTGCCTGTGCCCCAGACACTGGGGTAAGCAGCAGTCGGCTAGCTCTCCTCCATTCTCCTCGATTGAGTGGGCTGATTCGAGTAAGTTGACACGCCCGAATATCATCTTCAACACAGCTACGCAAAGACTTTACTGGACGTCCACGGCTGCGGTTACCAGGTAAGGGGAGGTCTGTAACTGACTTAATGTAGTCAGAAAAGCGTTCTATATGGCCATACCAACGAAGTCAACATGCACGCAGCACCAGTGATGTCAGAGCGAGAGTGACCGAGTGATGTCAGAGATGTAGAGTTTTGACAACAGCTCGGAAGAAGGTGTTCTGTCATAGGCTTGGTGCCACAAATCCAACAGATCATGGTTTGGTCGTCTCTTTGAAACCGTTGAATGACAGACACAGTAGGAGCCCAAGTTCCACTACCATGTAGCATTGCAGAGCGCATACAAGCAGAAACCAACTTTTCACGGGTTTTGAAGGAGATATGCTTGAAAGTGAGCAAAGATAAAAGTCTTTTAAACTTTCCCCATGCTACCGAACATCTGGTGATGACGGCAAGTTCACAACCACCACCAGCAGTCACATAGCATGTCCCCAAGATAACAAAAGGTGGATAGATAAATAGATTTTAAAATCAATTTTTCTGGTTTAGTACTTTTTTACACCAAACAAATATTGTCCTTGGATTAAGTCTTTATCAGAACCTCTTCTAATTTTTATCCTATCTGATAAACACATGCCAAAAGATTGCAGAGGGACAATGCTTTCAACCAAAAATCATTTCGCTTATCAATTTTGTTGTTTGTGTTTCTGATATTATTATCATTATTACTGTAAAAGATTTACAATTTAATATATTGTCAACCTATACTTATAAAAACTCTATAAATTACGTAGTCAATTGTTATTTGTAAAACTCATAGCATAATAACATTTATTAACGCTGAACAATTAAAAAAATTTTTTAGATTAGAATAAATTAAAGGGAGACCTCGTTGCCCATTGCATAAAAATGCAAGAGGACAATTCCAATATAAAAGCATTATAAACCTGCCTGTCATCGCATGTATGACAGATCACGTGTCATTGTAAAATTCCTCAACAGAAAATCTTCGACTTGCTTGTTGAAATCTCGTCGGAAATTAAGAGAAATCACTGTTGATCTGAGTTTGGATAGCGAAACCAGAATTTACATAAATGAGAGTCTGTGGTCTCACTCCATAGAAAGGTAAAGAATTTGTTTCGGCGAAAACTGATTTTGTAGTTTTGGGTTTACAAGGAACTGTGTGGCATAAGAAATCAGAGGAAGACAGGTACAGATATATGAATTCGACGATTTGGTGAAGTAAGCTTCCTTCATTGTTTAATAATTGGGTTTTATTGTTTTTTTTTATAGTTTTCAATGAATGAAAAGATTTCAAAATTTATGTCACACTCTCAGAAAATTCTCAAAGAATGTAACAGAATTTTACCTATGGATAGTTGTCAATGTAGAGCATGCTCTCAGCGAGTTACCGTAAGACATCGCGCTATAAAATGTGTAGTATGCACATTTTGGTTTCATAAAAAATGTAGTCATTTAAATAATGTTCAACCAACATGTATCAGTACTCTAGAATCCAATTGGATCTGTAATTTATGTACCAAAGAAATTTTTCCATTTAGTTCTCTTGATGATAACGAAATGAAGTGTCAATTTTCCTCGGAAAAATCTAATTCAAGTATCCCTCTTAATATCCCTAATTCCAAATTGGTAAATGATATTAATAATTTTGTATCTTCTCAAACCTTGAAATAAATGAAACTGATGAAATGTACAACTTAATTAACTGCAAGTGCTATGACGTTCAAAATTTCAATTCATCTTTTTCACAAAATAAAAATAATTTTTCATTGATGTATTTAACTATTGCGTCATTACTTTGCATCAAACATATCGGATGTATTCATTGTAAGAAATAAACTGAAACAACTTCTTAAAAAAGATTGTTTATCATCTTACAAATACTAACTTTTAATTCTCGCTCAGCATTGCTGTTTTTGCTGTCATGCTTATATTATTTTTGTTGTTCTTTAATATTCCCAGAATTATCCAAGCATATATGAATTTATTAACTGTTTTTTGTATACATGTACATGTTTAAAATGTCGGTGGAATTTCGTACGCACACACACACCACACATATATATTGCGTTTGAGTTGCTCCTTTTCTCTTTTATAATTAAAACTTCAAGGTGTCATTTCTTTGCCTAGTTTTACTATTGAATGATACCCTCCAATCACAATTTGTTTCTTCTTTAAAAATTTTGACTGTATATATACGTTATTTTGCTAATGCTGAAAAGTAATTATTATTCATTTTAGTTCTTAAAGAGTTTTTTTTATGTACATTTATGTTTATGTTGATTGGAAAATAAAATTGATTGATTAATTGATGGATTGATTGAGTATTAGCATAGCAAGCATAAACATTATAGGGCAGATATTCTAATCCAGGAAATTAACGGTCGAACGGAGGCAGTCACGCCATTCACAATTTATTAATGCCAGTCACAAAGCATTATACTACTATAAAAAAAACATATCTAATGAATCATGAATAAATTAAATAAATGTTTGAAAATTAGTTTATTTTTAAACTTGATCTATTGATAAAAGTTAATCCATTCTTCGGATGGAATGAAACTGCGGCTGAAACTGTGGATGATCAAATTGAGTATCCAAATAAGCAAAAATGAACCATGAATTTGTTTGAACCGCTGCTAGTATTATTGGGCCAATCGATATTGAGTTAGAGTGCCATGAAGTCAATATTTATATTTACTTAAGTCCATTCATCAAATTGAAATCTGTAGACCAATTTACAATCCGATTTAGAAAGCCTTAATTGTTCAGCTAAGATATGTAAAAGGAGGAATGATTTCGCGGGACAGCTCTTCATATTATGTGGCCAAGCGACATGGTGGTGTTTCCTGAAAATATTGATTTCAGGTAAATCACATAATATCATATTTATTTAAGCAGTTTTTGTAGTTTAAAGAAACGCCCACAATTGATAGTAACACTAGACGCGCTTCGTATGTTAATCGTTTAATCCTTGGATCCCTTTCGAAGTTCTTCCAAGGGTTTCTGGTGGTAGACCACACTACAGTATTCAAGGCGAGGTATAAAAAGAAGGATCAAGGTATGTGTATGACCGTATCATACAGAGAAGGCGATTCGATTTGTTGAGTTGGGTGATGGTATGTTGTGGAATTGTTAGGTTTGAATCTGCGTAAACACCTAGGTCTCGTTCGCATACTTTCTATTTTTTATTATTAAATCAGCTTCGTCATACATCATATCGAAGATGTAAAACGGAGCATTTTTCAATGTTGAAACTCATCTTCCAATTCTTTGCCCATGTTAAGAGAGCGTCAAAGTCATATTAAATGTGGTAGTGCAACATTGAGTTATGGAGAAACCGGTATAGTTTAGTCATCAACAAATAATGCTTCTAAGAAAATGCAATATTCGATGTCATTAATGTATATTAGAAATAATAATACAGCAAAGACGGAACCTTAAGGCACTCCACTATCAAAATCTACCAATAGACAGTCGAGAGATACCATAAACCATAAACTTTTAATGTAAAGTTTTCAATAGGTTAGAAATTATTAGAATTTTTGTCACCTACAGAGAAGAAGAATTGGAGGCACGTACCTCGTGTTGGACAGTAGTTTTCTATGGGTTGGGAATTTCCTCTACCTACCCCATGGCGCGATAAAATTGGTGAAATGACGCTCCTCTGGTCCGATTGGGACTGAGTGGAAACCATACTCTATTCAAGTTCATTTTCGTGTTTAAAGTTTACCTTATGTACTATTTGACAAGTTCTATGTTATTTTAAAGTGCACGTGGTCATTTCCTACAATTACTAGAAGGCGCGTGGAAAATTATTAAATATACACAAATGTATATCTTAAGTTGTGTATTATCAACACTAATTTTCTAACCTAGGGTCTAATGATTGTTCAAGGGTTGTGGAAAGATTATTTCTAACATTATCTTTTAATAATTTGCGTTTTATAATTTACATTAAAGAACGTCTATGAATTGAGTCTTTTTTGAAAAGATAACCCTTTTCGAAATCGTTGACCGTAGAAATCGTCGTTTACAAAGCGACCTCAGATCACGTGACAAAAATATATAAATAACTGAATCGCTCAAAAATCCCAAGATCCAAGACGAATAAAGCATTTTCCATGCCGTCGTAGTCAGCAACATATCGTTAAATATCGCTGCATACCCATAGAATACATTCGCAACGAAAAAGAACAAGACATATGTTAATGTGAACATTAAAGGTAAAATGAAACCTCTAAACTTCCTGTTTTTGTGTTTTTCGATGTTTGACGTCACTTGCCGCAATTTCTTGTATTTCATCACATACAATTTCATTGCAATGTACCCATAAGAGCAGATCACAAGAATCAAGTAAAAGAAATCGAAGCCAAGATACACAAACAATCTTTCTCTTGGATGGCTGACAACAAACCAATGGGTTATTGTGAGAGCGATCGTCAACATCCAGATGAATCCAATCAAATACCACGCTCTTTTAAATGTAAAATACACAGGATACACGATATTAAGGTAAACCAGCAGAACTCGATTTATGGTAATAATGGACATGCTTAAATAGAAGATGCTCGTTAAACCTAGATGAATATACGGATCAATATCGATCATCCAATTCTTTCCACATATGGCTACTAATGTAAGAAACGTGTCGTAAAAGCAATGTACACATTCGTTCAGACTGAGATGTGCGATAAAGAGTCTTTCTATTGTGAAAGATTGACGGTTGCGCACCATCCATAGTAACAAAACTCCAATCAAATGCAAAACACCTGCTACCGGAAAACCACACACAGCAATTATTTGATGATATTGAGGCATTTATTACTAGAACTTGTCGCCTTTCTTAATTTTAAAATAATTGAAACGCCACATTTCAAAGATTGTTTTTTTCAACAAACACTTTGTTTCGAAGTTAATATCAACGATTAGGTTTTTGTTTTGGATATTGTGAATATTTTTTGATAAAAAAAAATATAAAACACTTGCTGTGTCGCTTCAATTTAATGTATTTTGTTCGTTTCTAAGACGTAAGGTTATTCGATTTAATAGCAAAGAGTTTCTCTTTGTATTTAATTCATTAATTTAAACTATGATTGTCCTTATAACAAAAAGAAAACAAATAAGAAAATGTGTAGTATATAGTTTTTGTTTATTTCTCCCTTACTTGAGATAAAGATAGCTTTAATCGATCGTAAAAACCGTCTTTTGAATCCCGCAGCAAAAATATATATCTATGTACCAATCTCAGTTCTTCCTCAGTCAGATTTCTTCAATTTCATTTTGGAAAAAGTGCTACAGAAAAAATTACCTTGTTGTATTTTCAATATTTTCTACTCAAAAGCTCCAGTGTTTTGATCAACAAAAAGATTTGTCATTAGAAAAACACACCAAAAATGTAAAACAAACGACAATCAATTTTTTGTTTACATAGAAAGGTAGGTTATATGTTAAATCAATTTTTGGAGGTAAAGTAAATTTCAAACTTTAAACACGCCCTTTTCTAATCTATTTTTTAAAATTCTGACAAAGAAATATATAAGAAGTCTTCACAACAAATATTGATAAAAATTTTGTGTTTTTTCGCACCCGATTCTGTCATTATTAAAGGATATACAATCGATAAACGGTGATATTGTAAGACTTTTGAGTCTAGTTTTCCCGGAAAATAAAAACCCTTTGAGTTTAAATTTACCAGGAAATTAAGAGTGGATCGTTAAATTAAGACTCCAATAATCTCTTTCTCTACAAGTCTACAAGATATGTAGGTGGTAGTTGGGGTAAAACCAACGCCCTGGTGACATTGACTTTCCCCACCAGGCAGGATGCTCAGGTATCCTTTCTTTCTTAATGGCAAATGAGAGAAAGGTGAAACTTCCAATACACAGGACTCTGTTGAGTCATAGGCACTGCTTCTCCTGTGTATTCCCTTAAAAAAAGTCACAATTTCCTAGGACTTCTATAGAATACCCAAAAATTTCAGCGGAATTATTTCCAATAGCGAGAATTTCATATGGATGAACGAGAGATTGTTAAATGTTTGATAACCATGAGATGTTAAACACAATAAAAACAATAATCAATAATATATTTTAAAATAATGATATTATAAGCAGTAAGTAGCGTTTTGTTGCTCTTCGAAAATTTAATTGAAATAATTGCGTGCAGGTATATAGTAGAAGGGTATGTTTTATTTCTAAGATATTTTTCTATCTTATCAAAATCAAAACGCTTTCTTGCCTTCGCCATGATGCAGCGCACGTGCACGTGCAGCGCATTTGACACAAGTTACATATCGTATTATTTTCACATGCTTTCGCGTTCGAATCGATTTTGATTTACAATAGAATGACGTCTTTAGGGATTTGGAGTCCTGTTTTACCATGAAAACAACAAGTCTTTCACGTTTTAATCAAGACTTTGAAGTCCTAATGGTGGTCTTACTTTCCCGCTACACCGGTGGTTTATTGGCTTAATAACAACATCTAGATTTCCATAGCTTTCCGTTAAGCGATATGAATCTGTCACTAACGAAAGAAAAAAGCGAGAAATAAATTTTTTGCTCTTCGTTTCCTAAATTTGTGTTGCAGATATTGCAGTTTTCCTCAATTTTAATAACAAAAAACTGCTTATTTCAAGAACTTATTCAGAAAACTAGCTAGGAATAACCATCTAGCTAGCTTGTTGGTTTCCATATTAGAAATAAGCAATATTTACTAGAAATATCGGAGCTAGTGTGGCTAAAAATCTAACGGTATCTCTCTCTCGCTGCGCGATTGATGGGCCGTTGTTAGCGTAGATTGCTACGCGCATATATCGATCACTCGTGCAGAGATCGATCGTTCGCGCAAACATTGCGGCGGTGTGTGGGAAATGCTGCTGAAAGGACTGGCATTTTTTCCATTTCTTTGCATTCTTTAGCGAAAATACATTAATGCAGGACGCGTGCTACCAATCGTTGTATACCTTAAAAAATAATATTTCCCAGATTTCGCCGCATTTTGTCCGCCGAAAATTTTGTCCTGCCGAAATTTTGCAGCTGTGTTTTACATAGTAAAAGCTATATTTCCATTCCGATGTTTTTTTGTTAGCGGGTCTAAATTCTATAAAATTCCCAAAATCTGATTTGTGGGCGTAAAAAAATTGGGAATTTTCCTGGAGAACCGCTCTAAATATCTAAGTATCTGTAAAACCTTGCAATAAATCCGTGTAGGCTGGTGGAAGATCGGCCGAGGCAAAGGTGTAGGAGACCGAATACCACAGAATCTAAAACCAGTGACTGTGTCAATAAGCTGGCGATTTCGGATATCAACTTTAAAGGCAAAATGTGCAAGAAAATCAGCTCCAAGAATAGGAGTGGGAATATGGGCAATGATGAAAACCCATCGATAACTACGGCGAAGGGTTAATAAATAAAGTAATTAGTAATTAATACTATATTTTTTTGATCATATTGCGTACAATAACTTCGTTTTCAACCTGTGGTACTGAAGTGTTTATTAATCAGCATTAAATTTCCGTCAAAATGAGGGGTAAATGATATATTTTTGAAAAAGTGCTTCGTCAGCACTCTCTGGCCGCCATTATAGATTTTTGACCATAACGAAAAAGGGAATGTATATATATATATATAGATTTTTTTTTACCCTGATGTATCTATATATGTATAGTGTAAGGGCTATCAGAATCAGCAATCAGAAAAACTAGACGTTGATGGTCCTACGAAACCTAACTGAGCCCCTGTAGTAATGCGTCTTATGATTTTTTCTGCTATAACCTCAAAATTTCATAGAAAATAAAGCACCGTTCATTGATTGGACCAAGTACAAGTAGGCAAATGTACGAGAAAATTTCAAACCAAACTCTAAATAGATGCAAGGTTAATTTCATATGATAATACTATAGATATGTAGTTTAAGTCTCAAGGTCAGACTCAGATATGATGACTGGGAAGAAAGAATATTAAATCTGGAAAGTATCTGAAGATGGTGTGCAGAACAATAGACGTTGGGTTGGTCATGTTGACAGAATGGACAAAAGTGTCTGGATTAGTAGGAGCAGTTGGAGTGGCAGGTTCAATTGGTAGAGGAAGAACAAGGAAAAAATATGGAGAAGGATATAATGAAGTACCGCCAAGCGGGGTGAATTTGATCACCATCAACCTTGTTGTTTTTGTAGACTGATATTGCATAAAGCAAATGACACAGGCTTAATATTTTTTTATTGTTTGCCGTGACAAAAGTACAAATGGATGCTTTTCATGCTGACATGTTTGACACGGAATCCTTTTCGAGCCCGCGAAAACACGAAATAAAGCAAATATCTAGGAATTTGAAGTATGTGATGCATTTATCATTTATACGATCGGCGGTTTATGTGTCTAAAAGTAAATATTTTCTACCACAGTATATATATAATGCTCAGACTAAACATATTTCTCACAATAGAATTGCCTGTATCACTCGTAAATAAACCACAAACTTTATGATTTTTGTGTCTATTTTTAGGTAAATTTTTCAGAGTTATGGTTCGAAATTACGAACGAACGCCTGGATCTCGTTCACATAAGACAGGATATAGTAGTAGAGAGTACCATTAAGTTTGTATGATTTAAGATACCTGGTGAAGTACTATTTGGACAAAAGAAGCGTCACAGATAAAAAGTTTAAAAACAATTTACCAGGCAAAGATTGGGTATGATCGTTTATGAAGCGTCACAATCTGACAAAAAGAATAGCAGACAACGTGAAGTATAGCAGGGCAGTTGTAAATAGTGTAGTGTTAAATGAGGACTTTGATAATCTATCTACTGAGATTGTAGATAATTCTCCCAGAGAATATCTACAACTATGACAAGACTAACATGACTGATGACCCCGGAGCCAAATCTGTCATTGTAAAGAGAGATCATTTGCGTCGAGTGGAAAGAAAGTTGGAGCATTCAAAACAATCAACAAGCATTATGTTTGCCGGTGGACAGTATTTGCCTCCTATAATTGGCCGGAGGTCCAGCCGGAACCGTTTACAACGTCTCCAATAATGGTTGGTTCGATGGTCGTACTTTTGAAATTTAGTTTTTCAAAGTGCTTTTACCTGTTGTCACATCTACTTCTGGAACAAAGGTTTTAATTTGAGACAATCTGGGAAGTCACTTTTTGCCAAGTGTCATAAATGCAACTCTGCAACATGACATAAAATTTATCACGCTACCTCCAAATGCAACACATCTTTGCCAGCCTTTTGATGTGGCAATTTTTCGAGGTGTCAAAGAACAGTGGAGGGGATACTGTCGAAGTGGCGCACTGAATCTCGCGTTCATGGAGCAATCCCAAAAGAACATTTTCCTACGTTAATTGGCAGGTTGTGGGCAGTGTTGAAGCCGGATAGCCTGTTAAGTGGGTTTAGAGCCACAGGTATTTTCCCTGTGGACAGACAAGAGGTATTAAAAAGGTTACCGGATGCTGATCGAGATCCTGGTGGTGACGAGGAGGTCATAAAGATGGATTTGAGAGAAAGAGGAGTCAACAAAGACCTGGCCCTAGAAAGTTTAGCTTGGTCAATTTCTAGAAAACCATCCAATGCATGCTACCATGTAAAACGGATGTAAAACCAACTATGATGATGACTGAAACAAACTTTTACTAATTTAGATAGAAATCCAATGCAAGGTTAAAACTCTCAAATTCAAATATTTTCCTTCCTTCTGTGACCCAATTTTCAATTTTGTATAATTTTGTGAAAAACAAGTTAGAGAAAAGAAATTAGTGATGCTTTGTAAGATGCCTTGCTCTATCTTTAATTATACTTATAAACTATATACAATATCATTTACAATATTCTGATTGTTTGATTTTATGTCTATCAATTTCCTTCTGTGACCAAAACGGTCAATTTCAATTCTCAGTGGTAATTCAACAAATTTACTAGGTGTACAATTGTAAGTGGAAAGTTTTTGTTAATTGATATGTATGAAATATATATATATTTCAAAACTCAAATTGTTTTGACTTTAGCTGCCAGAATTTGTGCAATCTGCATTAAAACAGGACATATTTTTTAATATAATATATATATATATATATATCTAGTTATTGGCTGTCATATTCTCTCTTTTTCATTTCGCAGAAAATCTATAAAGTTTATTATTGGCTCAAGTACATAATTATCATAACAATGGTGAGTTTTATCATTTCAATATCAATTCTTCAGTTATCAGGCTTTTACTGTGAAATTTTTTAAGAATATATGGTGTGTAATTCACCAAAAATACCAAATTTTAATATGAGAAATATAGAACAAACAAACATTATTTACTTTTAAATTTTCCTTCTGTTGACCATCAAAAGACCACTTGATGCAAAATTAGGGGGGGCAACCCCTTCATGTTACGGGCCTGGTTATTAATCAAATTGGCAAAAGTTATCTTGATTTATATAGACTCAACATAAAGGCTGCCTTTTCCGGCCAACGTTCGTTGGTTTGTCAACTGTCATGATATCTAGCACATAAAGCTGTTTACATGTTTACAGAGTTCGTTCACTCCATTGAGACTTAAACAATTATATTAGTTCCTGTTATTGTAACTATATTAATTGTCTTAGGATTTGAGTAGTTATTTTTAATAGCTACATTCCTTCATGTAAGATATCCCTAGGCAATTTATAAACATATATATACAAGACTTATTATATGAAAGATAGTATTAAACTTATGAGCAGTTATTACAAGAACCCAAATCATAAAATCAACATCCCCTCCATCCCCTCTTTTTCTTGTTATCAGAAACACACATATTGCCCTGTAGTTTCAACAACAACTCAAAACTCTACAATATTCCGTGGTACACGTTTATCCACAAGAGTCGCGAAAATACGCCGTCTGGTGGTGTGGCAGCATATGTCTCTGACAGATTAAACTGGCAAAGGAGAGAGGACTTGGAGGGAGAAAATATTGAAAGCATTTTTATCGAAATAAGAAACAAGAACGCAAAAAGTTTCCTTGTAGGTGCTTTATACCGACCCCCTGAAGGATCTTGATATCTTGCGAAAAACTTCAACAATTTGTTCAGATATATGTTATTTGAAATAAATGATCTTTTGCGTGAAACAATCCTCATGGGAGACTTGAACGTGGACTATTTAAAATTGAACAATAACAAAGACTTGAAACAGTTAATAGTCGCACAATGATTCAATCAGTTGATTAACAAAGCAACTTGTGTTACGAAAGACACATCAACACTCATCGACGTCATCCTTACAAAAAAAAAGGAAAATATATCAACTTAGAGCGTATTCCCTATTGGAATAAGCGATCATGATATGATAGGATGCATTAGAAAGATGAATCATCACAAATACAAACCAAGGAATATAACCTGTCGCAACTTTTCAAATTACGATCTAGTAAAAATGAATGAGGAACTTTCTTCTGTAAATTTCAACGAGCTTTATAATTGCAGAAACGTGAATAATTGTTGGGAGTGAGTTAAAACAAAACTACTTAGAGTTTACAATAATCATGCCCCAATTATACAAAAGACAGTAAAAGGGAGATTTTGCCTATGGCTGTCAGCGGAATTGAAAAAGAAAATGAATGAAAAAGAACGTCTTTTAGGAAAATCCCGCTGTACGAAAACTATGGAAGACTGGAATCGGTTCAAAACATCCAGAAATCAATGTAACAACCATCTCAGGAAAGCAAAGCAGCAGTACCACCAAAATTTGCTTACCAAAAACAGAAATTCTCCAAGAACCTTTTGGAAAACGATCAAAAGCATCTTCCCATCTGAAAAGGACAGCAATTCATCCTCCCTAGAACGGTTATTGAAAGGAGCTGATGGTACTGCACTTACCTCAAATGCAGAAACCTTCTGTCACTTTTTTTCAAATGTTGCAAACCGATTGAAAAAAGCTTAAAGACCATTACAGGACTTTACTTGGAAAATGCCCATTGGTTAAAAAAAATTTGCAAATTGTACCTTTAAATTCGATTATGTCAGAAAATTGTTTGTTGAAAAAGAACTTAAATCACTCAAAAGACACAAAGCAACAGGAGTTGACAACATCCCTACAAATCTGTTGAAAGACAGTGTCAGTGTTATCGCCAAGCCGTTAGCATATATCATAAACTTGTCACTTAATACAAGTACAGTTCCAAACGAGTGGAAAACAGCGAGAGTAACACCCATCCACAAGTCAGGTGACGTAACTAAAGCTGACAATTACAGACCTATTTCCATTCTGCCAGCTGTCTTGAAAATCTTGGAAAAAGCTGTGCTAAGGCAACTTTTAGACTACCTGGAAGAAAATAACCTTCTCTCAGTCAGTCAATTTGGATACCGGAAGAAAAGATCTGCTGAACTTGCGACATCACTATTCCTCGACGACATCAGGAAAGCTGCCGATAAAGGATGCTTAACAGTTGCAGTGTTCATTGACTTGTCAAAAGCGTTTGACACCATTGGCCATAGTACCTTAATTCGAAAACTGAGAGACTTTGGAGTGAAGGAAAACGAACTAAACTGGTTCACAGACTAGGTACCTCTTTGGTAGGTTCCAGTATGTCAACTATGAAAATAAGCAGTCGGAAAAGTATCCCATTAACTGTGGAGTCCCCCAAGGGTCCATTTTAGGCCCCATATTGTTCCTAATGTTTTTCGACGACATCAACGAAGTTCTGCAAAATTCAAACATTGTAAAATTCGCCGATGACACAGTGATTTATACATCTAGCAGAGATAAGGAAACTATCAAGCACGAGCTAAATGAAGATCTCCAAAAAATCTCCAAATACCTTGCAGAAAATGAACTGATACCTAACTTGAAGAAATCGAAAACAGAGTCATCACTATTCGGAACTGCCAAAAAACTGTCAACCACCGGAAAATTAAACCTTAAACTTGGAGACTCAACGATCAATAACACCGAATCGTATAAGTACCTGGGAACAATACTTGATAGCCACCTCAACCTTGATGCTCAGTTCTCAAAAACCTACAAGAAAACCTCAACCCAACTGCAACTTTTGTTGAAAATACGAAAACATCTTACTGATGATGCAGCAGAGATAGTTATAAAGTCATACGTACAACCATCCGTCATGTTTAATTGTCTTGCAAATCTGAAATTAAACAACACCCAGATTAACAAGTTAAAATTGCTCAGCAGAAGAATCACCAGTCTATCGAGCACCACAATCATTGACTTTGATAAGGAGATTGGAAAGCATGCAGCCAAAATTGTACGTAAATGCATTGACAAAAGTATATGTGAAAATTTTTATAATTACTTTAAATTGAGATCACATAACATGAACACAAGAAATAATAACATTTCTATAGAACTCCCAAGATGCAAACTTGAATTTTCGAAACGTAGTTTTTATTATATGGGAGCTAAAATTTATAACGGACTACCACGGGAAATAAGAGAATCAGAAGGTGAAAATTTTTATAAAATCTTAAAAAGTTTCTAATTTTTTTTTAAAGTGTTTTTTAATGTTTTTGTTTTTGCCGTGTTGTACATGTCGCATATTTTCATTTTTATTCCTGTTTTTATTGCACAGGACACATATTTATAGCAGTATTTAATACTGAAATGTAAATCCTGTATAAAGATTCAGAATAAATAAATAAATCAATAAAGTTCACAATGTTTTTGCATTGCTTAATCTGCCCTCTTTAAAGTTGTTTTTAAAACGCTTTCTAGATTTTTATGCAGCAATTTTCTATATCAACCTTTCTACGTGCACATGCAAGTAGAGACAGGAACAAACTTTTTTCTGGGGACATTTTTACAGGTTTTATTTATGTGAAAGATATTTCTAAACCTTAACCAGGTACTATTCGAATGTTTGTGCAAAGTTTCATTGAATTCGGCTGAGTTATATATGAGTTGGACAAGTATTGGTGCTTTAATGGAATATGTTTTAAATGTGATGTACTTGAAGATAACTTCTCAAGCAGAACATTACAGTTGGTTATTTCTATATTCTTTTAGTCTCGGCGATATGATACTAGAACGACAATATTCTCTCCAGAAGGTATTTAATGAATCTAACTTCATTTCATATATAAATATGCTACATATGATATTGTGTTACGGCAATAAAGTGTGCAAATGAGCTATCATTTCTCATAGAGTGTTCCTTTCTTCAGGGCGACTCTTTCAAGTTGAGTATGCTATGGAAGCTATAAGTCATGCAGGCACATGTTTGGGTATACTAGCAAAAGATGGAGTTGTCTTAGCCGCGGAAAGACAGAATACAAACAAATTACTGGACAGTGTGTTGTCTGATAAAATATATAAGCTTGATGAGTAAGTAATGTATCCTGTGACTGAGCTGTTCAACAATGCACACATTAGCTTAGTGTGTTGTCAAGTCATCTTATCATACTGTTAGAAACCTAAACACTTCTTAACATGTGTCTTTGTTTTACTTTACTGTATAATACAGAATATTTGTGAATTGTTTTTATTTTGTATATATTCTTTAGAATTAAATAATATCTGCTAATATCTGATAGAAATGCGATAAGATCAAAGAAGATTGATTTTCTATTTACCCAGAGTGTGTGTGTTTCGAATATTTTATCAATTTATTGTCTATTCAATATATTCAAACTTTTGACAAATTTTGCCATTTTCGTTTGATTGTTTTTTAAAGTAATTAATATATTTAAATGATAAGACAAATCAAATATGTTTTGTTTAATTATCAATAGCTACCATTAAAACATAAACATAAAATTGGTTTTCATCACCCTCATTACAACTTGGAGTTGTAATGCATGGCAAATGTGTTTTTTCTGCTGCAATTTATTCCCCTTATATTGGATTTTTTAATTCCCCTATGTTGATGATGGCATTTGGTTGGAGAAAGAAAACCCTCTTTAAGTAGTATTTCGTGTATCTTTATTATTAAAGATGGCGGACAACTAACACGCTGGAAATTATTTTTAAGTATAAAATTAACAAAATATTTCTTATAATATAATGGCAACTGTAAGATCTAAACATGAGTCTCTTGATCTCGATGTTTGTTTTGAGAAGAATGATATTGTTAAAGAGACAATCTTTTCAAAGAAATATCGGAGCTATGTACACTACACCATTTATTGGATATATTTTTCAGAAATATCATAGGTTGTATGTATATTTAGTAGAGTTTTCAAATGTTTTCAACCTCTGTCATACCTAATTAAATTATTCTTTTCAAATACAGAAATACGGCGTGCAGTGTGGCCGGTATCACGTCAGATGCAAATGTTTTAACTGCTCAACTGAGATTGACTGCACAAAGGTATGTTCAAAGGGATTCAAGGTCAAAATATACGCTATTATTTTTTATAAGCATTGACTTGATACGACCAGGGTCAATTATTTTTAACTTTTAACTCCAAATCAGGCTGAAATATTCTTAGCATATTCTTATTTATTCTACTTAAAATAGATTGTATTCTTAATTTTTGTTACATAAAAATTTTTCATTTACTTGTTTAGTTGTTCAAAAGATATACTGAAGAACTTGTCACAATTTATAAATACATATCTTATTTTCTTCAAACAACTTTTGCAAATTCAGCTATATTTTGCAAAATATTCCCTAACACAGTAGAATTCACACCCTGGGCATATTTTTAGAATATTCTTCAAATTTTCATCCTGCTATTCTTATAAAGCGTATTCTTATAAAAGGAAAAGCGTGTATGTCACTAAGCCCAGGTGTGTTAAACATAACAGCATCCCTGTTGTATTGATTCTATTTTATTTTACTCAGTCGCATGGTTTTTATTCAATTCTGCTTTCTGTTGTTTTGAAAATGTCTCATTTTCATTTAGACATCTTCTGTTGTATCAAGAATCCATGCCTGTTGAACAGTTGGTCAGTAGTTTGTGTGACTTAAAGCAAAGGTATACACAGGTGGGAGGTAAGGGACCCACTGAACCTTATTTGTACATGTAGTGACATGTGTAAATTACAATTGTTGGATGCTAATTAATGCATTTCTAAGAAAAAGAAGCTGACTTGTATGGTCTTGTATTTTTGCCATCATTTTGTTCTGGTCTACAGGAATTTATCTGTCTGCAATAAAACTGTATTTTGCAAATTAAATGATGTCTTTATTTAGGGTATCGTCCGTTTGGCGTTTCCCTTTTATACATTGGTTGGGACCGTCGTTTGGGTTTTCAACTCTATCAAAGTGACCCCAGCGGAAATTACTCAGGATGGAAAGCAACATGTATTGGCAACAACAGCGTGGTAAATGTTGTTCGTGAAAGCATGATTCAACGTTTAATCATATACAAGCTATTTCTATCAGCTGGATTTATTTGCGGACTAATATTTAGTGTTTTTTTGTTATACATGTTGATATTTTACAGTAAGTTAATTTTGTTATTCACATGTTAACAATTGAGTTTTTCAAGCTTCGTGCATGCAAGCTTAGTTAGTTGATTACCCTTGTTAACTGTACAAATATCTTCACAATTTCAGGCAGCGATTTCGATGTTAAAGCAGGAGTATAGCGAAGAAGGTATCACGCTCGAGGAAGCGTTACAACTTGCTGTTAAAGTGCTTGGAAAGACTTTGGATGTCCAAAAGCTGACACCGGAGAAAGGTGTGTATGGGAGTAAATATTTTAACTTCTATGCAATTGTTTGTGGTTCTTACTCCGCAAAATCATTTTGTTACAAGATGCAGGTTTCCCTCTTCTTCGATTAAATTGGGCGATATTGGACAGTAGTTACCCTTCAACTGTTGTGATTAGATAATCTTCACAACCAAGTGACACTGTTTTTAAGTTTTGTGGTGGAGATAAATTTAAATCATTGCAAAACCTGATGTTACCTTGTTACCTAGCTGGAAACAAATGTACCATAGAAACTGATGTGATTGATAGATTTCAACTTCTAGTAAGTGAATCTGTCATGAAGATAAACAGTTCAGTGATAAGAGTTCTTTTCGCACACTGGAAAAATAACCAAATTGTGTCTTTAGCAGCTTAACTCGCCACTGTTTTCCCTCTCACTGGGGTTGGCGTTAGGAAGGGCATCCAGCTGTAAAAACACCTGCTCCAATGAATCATCAACTGATTAAACCTACAAAATTGTGGGGAATATCATCTGTTAAAACTCCGTCTGACCCATGCTAGCAGGGAAAATAGATGTGAAAAAATTTAAATGATGACGCATAAAGACAAGACTTTATGAAAACTGTGAAATTTTATGTCTTCTGTTTATCACATAAAAACTTAAAAGATTAAAATTAAACGTTGTTATTAATATTCCATATTTGGCGAAGTAATAATTTTTCAATTGTGTTTATTAAATTTAAGTTGTTTTTTACAAGTTTTCTAAAGTGGTTTTAATTATCTCCGTTTCAGTTGAAATAGCTCATTTAACAAGGAAAGACTCTGATACACGAATTCACATCCTGGAACCAGAGGAGGTCAACGTCATTTTAGAGCGTCACGAAGAAGAACGAAAGAAAGCAGAAGCCGAGAAAATAAAAAGCGAAAAGCTAAAAGCATCAAAAAAATGAATTTCTTGTTGTTGAAATACACTTTCCTCCAATTGATCTTCTTGTGTTCTGTTATTAATTCTTTTTGTTTCAGATATGAAGCCAGTTAAAGTTTGATTTATTACAATCTAAATTCAAAATGAAAATGAAAATGAATTTTTTTCTCTAAAAAATTTCCACCTAGCCTCATATTTCGATGGAAATTTGCACCAAATTCTTTATTTTCCCATTTTCTTCAGTTTTTATAATTGAAGTACTGAATATTATCACAATACAAAAATTTATCTTTACTCCTTTTACCTGTTTAATTTAATCTGGCATAGTTCTCACAAATTCCCCTATATTACCTTGCTTAAACTACCTCTAAGAATTAAGAACCTAGAATTCCTCAAAAGCAGCCCCAGCTGCTGGGACACAGACAGCAGGATAATCAAAACCCCGGATATGATGATGATGATTTGTCTTGATTTTACCAAATCTGTTTTTAGATGTTTAACTAAATATGGAGCTGTACCATTGGCCCGCTCAAAAAAAATGGGGGTTGCCATCGATCGATGTGCAGTCATTGCACGTGCTTGTAAGTACCAAAGAGAACTGTGTTTTTTAATTCGTCATATCGGTATTTTTTAATATGTCTTCAGAACCATTCCTAATATTATGTAAACATCAAGGTTTTCCTGTAGAGTTACATAAAGTTTGCCAAAGCGCCAGTTACGTTATGTCCGTCATTGAAGTCTGTTATTTCTGCAAAAGGTGGACATTTGATTGACATGGTTTTACAGTTCCCATATCTCTCTTAGAGCTTTTCTGCTAATATCTTGCGTTTTGTACGGATGTGTTTGCAAGTGATTTCACAATGTGTATATCTATCAATCTGGCGAATAAAAATTCTAGACGTTAGTTAACCTTTTCTTATCAACCTTGTCTTTTCATTTCATAGACTTTAACGCTTGTTTTTATTTGCTTTGTTCACCCTGTATCAATATTATCGAGTATATTTTTAAGTAATATATAAAATTATTATTTTGGAAATTTATCCCTCATTTCGCGCCAGCTTCCGAACTACCAAGTTTGTTCTCTTCTGTTGATGACCGCTACTCCACGCCTGAAGATATGTTCAAATATCTCAATTTAAAGGTACACTTCATAAGAAATAGAGAGATGTATAAACCATTAAAATGTTACCTCTTTCACCACTCTGGCTGCTTTCTGATTTCAAATCATTTTCAAAATGCTTTTACTTCAACTCTTGGTATCACGAACTCTACTAGGACTCTGAGTGTACGAAATTAAGCAGAGGGAAATATTTAGTGAAATAGATAGACTCGTGTCTCTTTTTTCAAAGTTTCCTGTATTGGTTTACTGTAATAATGCCATTGTCAGGTTTTACTGACCAAGGCACCTTCCAAGTAAGGCGTTGGTAGAACATCTTTAACATTAAGTTTTTAGTACTACAACCCCGATGTATGGATGGATGGTGATTTAAAATGGAAGTTACGTCCGATGTTTACACTCATCGAAGATAAAATACTTCTAGCGTTGGTATGTTCTTTACACATCTTTTGTGAAGAAAGATGTGTTTACTGTTGTTGGAGATGTATCCAGCTTTAAGAAACTGTATACTTAACATATATATATAGTATATTTTTATGTTTGTTTTTGTATTTTGTGTTAGTATTAGGGTGTATAACCTTGATGATGAAGGAACTCTCTAAGTGAAATTCTCCACAAAATGTCCAAATTGTTTCATTTCACTTGGTCATTATATACACAAAATCATAGTTTAAACATTTAAAACGATTTCTATTTTGTGTTTTCATCTTCATTTTCAAGTTGGCTGCCGTTTGGTTAGATACACAGAATTTCACGGAAGTGACTCGTTGCGCGTACGCGACAGCGTGTCGATATCCTTTGAACTTTACAACGCCCGAGAGAATGCGCGCGCGGATGGAAGCGTTCGTGCTCGAATCTTTAAACCTCTGCGAAGAAGAGGAAGCAGATTCTATTTGTAAAAAGGTATTCTCAGTTTTAACACGTAGGGAAGCAGGGACTTAAAACAATAATGATAATTTGGCTTGATCGGTGTGAAAAGGGTGGTGCTTACAGAAAGTAACCACTTCAAATCTCTTTTTTAGCTGAACGGTGAAGCTATTAGCACAATGAATTTACTATCGGAATTCTTAAGTGGGAAAGAATATTTGTTCGGCGCTAAGTAAGAGATTCTTTGAATTTTAATAGTGACCCTATAACACGACTGTATATGATATGATATTTATTTAGTTCCAATCAATACATGTTATAGCATAAAAAAACAAACAACAACTGTTAAACTTGTTCGAAAATTTACATGCAGTGATTGGGGATCTGTGGAATGTATAACTACTTTATCACCAAATCCCTAAACAGCATATATATAACAGGGCTATATTCGTAAAACAGTTTTTCTACAATTTGATTTAGGTACTGGAAACTGAGGCCTGTAAACTAGGCTTCATTTTAATGAGCGAAGCGGAGCTTTTTTATGTGTTTTTTTTTCTTGAATATGACAGACCCAGCTCTGTAGACGCGTTATTGTTCTCATGTTTGGCGCCAATATTGAAGATGCCGTTGCCCAACTGCAAGCTTCACAACCATTTAAAGGGGTGTCAGAATCTCTGTGAGTACGTAGACAACATTCTGGATGTTCACTTCAAGGAGTTGAAAACCACCGGTAAACAAAATCTCAAATATTCTTAACGATTGATGATCAACGGAAGACATTTGATCTTATTAAACGCCATTTTTTGTAAGACTCGGGCAAACCTTCGAAGTGACCTTCTTCAATTTTGTTTATTTTTGGCTATTTTTTCTGTAGCCATACATAATTTTTATGGGCAAAATATTTTTCAAAACTTTTGACTCGTTCGACTGTAATTTTCTTTCAATGAGGATAAGTAACAGATGGATTTTTTGCATTTAAGGTCTTCAAGGTGTTCTTTTAGAAAATGAAAAAAAATCCCTTTCTCCAAAACGAACCTCAAATATTTACGAAAATAGAGATTTATGTGATTCCGGGCTACGGTATTGGGAGCAGGTGTCACTTGGATCTTTTTTTGTTTTTTCATTAGTGCTTATGATTGCCAAAAAAACCACGTGCAAGTTATTCCCAATTTAAATATATGCCATTGGGGAAAACTTTGGGGTAGGATTACAGGAAAATTTTGGGAGAATGTTTTAAGTATAAGGACCAAAATAGCTAAAAATAAACAAAATTGAAGGTGGTCACTTCTGATAGCTTGTTATTTTGCCTGATTCTTACAAAACTCTTAAGTGGTTTGTATTCTTTGTCGTTGTTAGTTATGCTGTTCAACAAATGCAACCATAATCTGCTTTAGGTGTTAAGAAATAGTAATACTTTAGGCGGAGAAAGTTTCCGAAAATTCGCGATATTATCTTTCACGAATGTTAGGATGTTTTTGAAATTCGTTCGCAGTTGAGTTACAAATATGAGAAAATGCACTCATGGCCTCGTTTTTCTTGTTCTCCATTTCCCACAAGTCATCTTGGTCGCCATCAGCATCTGATTACCATCATACGGTGTTAAAGTTAATTCGGTCTAAGTCGAATAAAATAGCATTGCACAGTCCCGACGTTTTAAAAGATTTAACTTTTTTAACTAATTTTAACTTCCCAATCACAGTTATGATTGTGTATATGATGTATATCTATTTTTTGAAGGATCTTCAAAATCTGAAGACGCAGACGCCGAAACATCCGATTGGATACTCCCAGTTGCCATAGCTACTGTTGCTATGTTTTCTTACGCGGTTCACATTGGTTTAATAAGTAAAACAAGATGATATTGTTAGCTGTTGGTCTGTAAAATGTTTTTTTTAAATCACGGAGTGAATGTCAAGACCGGCTTAGTTTTTCGATAAAGATATAAATTGTAGGTTTATAGCGGTGAAGTTTGAAAACAACATTGGTTTTCTGATAAAGAGAAAGGTTACACAGTTGAGTACTTAGGTATTTCCTGTCAATTTTATTACCAATACAATTCTGTTACTTTCGAGACTCAGAGTTACGGTATTGCAATGAATTATGGGTTTGTTATCCGTCAATAGCGCAATGGTAATGGCGTTCAGCTCTTAAAGGTTCTGGGTTCGAGATCATTTTATTACAAAGTTGTTTAGTGAGCGGTTTTAAATAAACAACGCCGTATTTCATCAAAAATAACCGTAGCACAAATGGGAGCAATTAAATACACTATAATAACTTCGAGTCTTCATGATACATTAACACTCAAAATTTCGGATTTTTTTCTGTTTGAATATTAATCCATCCATTATAGACACGTTTTGATGATTTTGTACATCCACATGTCCATGGGGAGGGGGGTCATAATTTGGACGGTTGTGGATGGGGGGAGGGGTGTTCGACGAATTTTAGCCATTTTTGCGGACGTCATAAAAGTATGACCTCCCGGTACGTTATAAAATCTGTCCGAAAATTTTTCCACCGAAATTCGGAAAAAGTGTCCGAAATTATTTCCGCCGAAATTTTTGGGTGTTAATCAAGGCGATACCTACTAAGTAGGTTAGTAGGTATCGCCTTGGTGTTAATGTAATGCTTAATGAGCGTTCTGGGAGCCTCGTTAAATACAAACAAACATAACACCACTAGTGCTTGGCGAATGACCCGTTGGATAAAATTGTCTAGTCTTGTGGCTTATGATACTAGTGTTTACTCAGCACCAGAATTCACACTTATTAATCGCCGGCCATGCGCAAGAGGTACTGGAACTCCCGTAAGCTTTGCGTTAGTAACAAAACGAAGTAAGAATGTTGAAACGAAATCCCTGCTGTATTCTTACCGTCATTTACCGTACACCCAAATCGCAGGGCACAGAATTAAGGGTACGGAAGTAATCTGCCGTATTCATAACAAACAACGTCGGGATACGCTAAAGTTACCGTATCCATGCATCGCCGCGTTGAAGATGCAGCAATCAGGTGAACGGAAATTGCCTCGAATCTACGCATGCGGAAATTGATGCCGTACCTCTAACCCTCCGAAAAAAGATTCGGCTGCCGTACCCGTAACAACCATTTTTTCTGAATTCATCGTGTTTCGTTTTCAGCCAGTTTTAACGTCTCTCTGAATTTCGATTTTTTCTTCCGGACTTGAGCTGCGTTTAGATTTTATATGTCGAGAATAGTCCAATTTTACTTTTAAATCCTTATTTTTCATTTTCTAAAAATACAGGGGAATCTCCCTAAAGCGGACACCATCGGTGCAAAAGAAATTGTCCGCTTTATAGAGATTTGACTAACATTCAGTTTTGGACGTAATTTTGACCAAAAAACGTTTTTCATACTTTTCTTTACGAGGATTGTAAATGAGAGACTGGGTACTTGTACACGTATCAGTATTCTTTGACAAAGAATTGACTCTGAATATGCTTTAATTGAAGATTGCCTTCGATTCTTCAGTTGAAGGTCCTCATCCTTTTCGTGATCGATAAACAACATATCTTGGCTATCATCGTCAAACACAGGGCGTCGTTTCATTTTGTCAAGCATTGCAATTATCTCTTTGAAACCCATGCTTTCTTGTTCCAACCCTTCATTCTCGTCATTGCTCTCGTCATCATCGGAAATCTCTTCGACCTGATCACTTGCAATGTACACTTCATACACAAACATGTCTGCCATTCAAAAGATGTTGCTCAAAAACATTGATCAAGAGATTGAATTGATTCTTATAAAACAGAAAAAATACGATCTCGATTTTTTTGTCCGGTGATACCATGCTTACATGGATAGTTGGTGATGAAAATTTTTGTTTGAAGTCAGAAAATGAATGTTTGCAGTTGCTATTGTGTTGGAAGAACGAATAGTTGGGCATGTTCCTAAAAACTTGAGTAAAATATTCCATCAATTTATGAAAATTCCCAACTGCATCATCGGATGCAAAGTAACTGGGAATCGTGTAAATCGTGGAGCAGGTTATGGTCTTGAGATTCCTGTCCAGTATAGATTTATTGGTGCCGAAAAAGCAGTAGAATGGGCAGAAAAGAACATAAAAAAGGTTTTGAAAACATAAATAAGAAAGTTAACAAATGAGTAAAATAAAAAACTGTAAAAGAAAAAAAAATTGATAAATAATTTTTGTCGTCATGTTATTTTTCAGCGTCCGCTTTATAGAGCGTTTATAGTGAAAAATTTCATTTGGTGCAGAAACAATTGTCCGCTTTCTGATTGTCCGCTTTATAGAGATGTCCGTTATAAGAGTTTAACCTAAGACCCATCCGTTCTAAGCGTCATTGTCCGCCTTATAGAGGTGTCTGCTTTATACCGTGTCCGCTTTAGAGAGATTCCACTGTATATACATGTATGTTCAAAGTACAACATATATAATATTTTTTTTAATGACATCTTGATACGAACGTTTGTTTAATATTTAATAGACATGTGTATGGTCGTTCGCATGATTTTATTATTTTCGTAATATTTCGACCTGCTTAGTGTAGGTCTTCATCAGACTAATAAAAACCGCTATAAAAAGAAGTTAAAAACTGAAAAACAAATGACGTCAATACAATGTCCTCTTTCGAAGATGCGCATATTCAATACAATGACTTCTTCCGAAGATGCGAGAACATTGGTTTCCAGAATCTTGTCGTCACATATTGACCATAGTCTTGGTTCAGACCATCTTCATTATGTGGTGACGTTTCCCGGAACTGGGTCTCCAATGCTTCCCGCACTTTGCGGTCAAACTTCCTAGCTTCCACTTTGAGGACCTCTGTTTCCTTCCATTCGAACTGGTTACAAATTTGGGCATGGTTCGAGATGCCTGTCAGTTCCCACGTTTTTTTTCTTTGATCGATTTCTTGTGTTGTTCCAGGCGTGTGGAAATTTTCATCGATGTTTCGCCAACGTACTTTTTTTCCACATTTACAATTCACCTTGTAAACTCCGGGTAGGCTAAACATTGGGAGGCTACTTTTGTTTCTTGCAGTCAGTATGGATTTAAGGTTCCTTGAGCTCTTGAAGACCGCTCTGAAACCTTGTTTACGAAACGATTTGCGTAGCTTCGGGCTTAAGCCTGGTATCCATGGTAGAGTGACGATGTTGGTTAGGGGATCTGGTTGTTGTTGATTTTGATTGTTGTCGTTGTTTGTCCTTTTTCGTTTAAAATCCGTGATAAAGTGTTTCAATTCCTTTTCCTTGTAACCATTCTCGACAAAGCAAGATATGAGGAATTCGATTTCCTCATCTCGTTGTTGTCCTTGACACACGGTGTAAGCACGATGAAGGAAACCGGTGAAGATTCCCTTCAGCACTTTTGGGTCGTGTCCGGAGTGTGGTTTAATTTGGACGTTTGTGATGGCGTTCTTTCGATGGATTTTATATTCGTAACGGCCATCGCATCTGTTTGTAATTTTGAGGTCTAGGTATTGAAGAGACTTACCAGCGTCTTCCGTTTCCATGGTGTACTGGATGTGTCGGTCTTGTTCATTCAGTATCCGTTGGAACTGAGTTGTCGTTTGTAGGTTTTTAAATCTGGCATGACTATCGTCGACGGATCTTAAAAATGACAAGGGTGCTGTTGAGGGGTTGTTTAGACGGGCGATATTAATTGCGTTCTGCTCGTGGTACTGTAAGAACGCTTCAGCGATGACAACCATCAATGCTAAACTGATGGGAGCAGAGTTCTTGAGAACGTAGAAGTTCCCTTCCCACAAGAAGTAGCATTTTGAAAGGCAAAGGTCAATCAGCGTTCTGATGTCACATAGATTTAGTTTTGTCCTTTTTAATTCAGGGTCATTCGACAAGAATTCCATGATGATGTCGGTTGCTTCACCTACTGGTACTGAAGGGTATAAGTTTACAACGTTGAATAAAACTTGAACTTGAATCAGAATCTTGAATTCAGCAAAAACAAATAAATTGTAACAATTATGACCTTCTCGATATCTTCACTGCTGCATAGTATCGCATTTGCTCTATATCGCATTTGCCTCTATTGTAATTATTCCCAAAACACTCTGGCAATTAGAGTGATTTGATTTATTGAGAAGAGAGTTGTTGGCGTGCTGTAATTGGCGTCCAGTTCGTGTCTTCTTTCGTCAACTAGCAACTGACTCTACATGGCGCTGTGAGTAGGATATTCACTACGA
The DNA here is from genome assembly GCA_963930725.1 of Candelabrum cocksii. Lineage (NCBI taxonomy): Eukaryota > Metazoa > Cnidaria > Hydrozoa > Anthoathecata > Candelabridae > Candelabrum > Candelabrum cocksii. The sequence continues at coordinate 3,348,819 of OZ005674.1, forward strand.
ATCATCATCAGGGATACGAACACTGGCACGACTCTTCGACAGCAAGAATATAACTAAATATCGAAACGATCCGTGGTCACACCAATCTTAGATAACGCATCTATATCGTATACCGTACAGTACACCTCACCGAAAATGACGGAAACATCCACTACGGATGGTCGCACCCCATCACCCGACACCGCCGCCAACGAAAATAATCCAACCCAGACATTATCAATGATGTTGCGGATGCAACAACAACAACTTGCCATGCAACAGCAGATTATCCAGCTCATCAGCCACCTGAATCCGGCACCACATAGCCTCGCACGTCACGCTGCTCCACCGACGCAACATTGTAAGTCGACTCGCCCCGCCATCGAAGCGGATTGTACAGATAATAAATGGGTCATCTTTAAGGACGCTTGGGCCCGTTATAAACAAATGGCACGGTTGAATGATGCTACCGAGATCAGAAACGAACTTCGTTCCTCGTGTTCCACTGCTGTGAATGAGTTGCTCTTTAATATTGTCGGTCCCGATCAGTTAAACCGGTCCACAGAGGAGGAACTCTTGACCTATATACAATCCGTTGCGGTCAAAGCAGTGTGTACCGCCAGCAATTCTTTCGCCTAAAGCAAAGTGAAGGCGAATCGATTACCCATTTCGTTTCGATACTCAAATCCCAGGCAATGCTTTGTGACTTTACCCAAAGATGTGACAATGGGCAATGCGAGACTTCCTATTCGGCTAATATGATTACATCGCAATTGATAGCAGGACTCTACAACCAATCACACCAATCCAGAGTCCTGAGCGAGGTAAATTCCCTAAAAACTCTCCCTCAGCTCGTGGAACGTCTGCTAACTTTGGAAGCCACCGCTCAAGCCGCATCCCACTTTCAACCCACCTCGAACGTATGTCCTGTTAAATCCGAATACCAGAAGAGCAAGGTGATAAACCTTCGAAAACAACCCGATATTAATGACACGGCCGCGCAGAAATGCATCGGGTGCGGGAAGAAACGCCACGAGCAAGATTGACGACAACGCTCAGTACAAGGCAAAAACTGTAACAACTGCGGCAAGATGAACCACTTTGCTATCGTTTGTAAAAGCTTCTCATCAACACTTTGCGTGTGCGCCCCAGTATTAGGATCGACAAAATAAGGCTGTGGGGTTAATTGTCCAAGTGGTTAAACCCCATACCATGTATTGCTGCTATTCCACCATACGCTCTCCAGAGATCTGACATTATAGTACTTCCTGGTCGTATTTCTGTCTGGATGTTCGGAAGCAAAATAGCTGCACTGCGGTCAGAAACCGTATACATAAAACTTTCCTTTGTTTCCCTACACCATCCACCAAACACCCACTTTTGTAGGAATACACGGCCTTGGTTATTTTTTCGCCTTTAGAAGAGTGATTTGTCAACTTAAACAGTAATATTTGGTCCACCAATTGAAGTAAGAGATCCGCTGCACATACTTCCCGCAGAAAATTATTAAGATCAATGGTGGCATCTTTTCCTATGGCAAGTTCTGTCTGCACAAATTGTATTTTGGTATATACTCTTTCGACCAACAATATATAAATAAAATTCTGTCTCTACACACCAATTTTGAACCCTCCAACCAGGTACCTTTTCGTACAGAAAATTCCGATCGACACTCACGAGAGCGACATCTCCATTTATCACCCTTCTCTCGTAGTTGCAGTATCATTAACACAAATTCTTGGATTATGCAAAATTCCTCTTTGTTGCAAAAACTGGATACTTCATGCTTTGTCATGAACAACATTAGAAAGAGTTTTTAACTGATTCATTTTCACAGAAATTCACAGCTTCGCCAAAAAGTAAGAGTCAACTGATTCTTACATGGAAAATATTGGATATTTTATAGACAGTTGGTAGTCTAGACATGCACTTCAAAACAGTTTTGTCGGGTCAAAATGGCAATAATAAAAAAATTGAGACATGGGTTTGGGGGGGGGGGGGGGGGCGATAACCAAGGCGACAAGTACCCATGATACAAATACATAAGATATGATAACTGGTAAAAAGATATAAATATAGCATATTTTAAGACATTTGTTTAATGTTGATAATACTGCCAGAAGTAGAGGTCATCGTTACAAATTGAAGAAGAGTTTTGCAAAAAAAGTCGTCAACCGGAACACTTCTTCAGTAATTGATCTTCAGTTCCAGTTGATGACTGGAACAGTCTTTCATGCGACGTTGTTAGCGCTCCTTCTGTTAACGCTTTTAAGAACAGGCTAGGCAATGAATGGGAAGGCCAAAGATTTTATTATTATACTGTAAATATATTTTAACATCTCTTATACTTCATACTTTAATCGTAGAAACTTTCGCGATTTCGCGAAAGATTTTTTATCTCGCAAAATTTCGCGAACTTCTTCGTCCGCGAAAGTTTATCCAATTTCAATTTCAAATTTGCAATGAACGCTTTTGGAACAAGGTACGTAATGTAATCCGTATTTGAAATAAAAGAAAGACAATAAAGTTTGAAAATTTGTTTACGGCTTTTAGCACTTGCGAAATCTTTTGATTTTCTTCACTCGCGAAAGTTTATCTCGCAAAATTTCGCGATTTTTTTTCCTCGCGAAAGTTTCTACGATTAAGGTAATAAAAATGTTTACACTTTTTAAACGATTTCTTAAATTATGTTTTTGACAGGCTAAAAAGCTTACTATATAATGCCTTAACATTAATAGAAATAATCACTGAATGTGTTAATCAGGTTTCGCCGATTAGTTCTAATGATTTGAATGTAAAGCAGGAATCTGTGTGCCTCTTACTTCTTTTCTACTGCCGTACAAAAAGACTGGGTCAAAATATAAACATAAACAAACATGGTAGAGAACATGCGACATACGAACAATCGCAGATACTTGTCTAATAATTATAACGGAATACCGTTAATATATAAATGCAATTCTATGATTGCTTCTTTGGTGTGATTTAAGCAATCATAGAATATTGAAAAACCTCTCCCTGTGTCGGTGTTTATTAATCCATACATGGGCAGTAACGATATTTACTTGATTGTGATTACAATGTTCAGACACAAACTGGCATTTTAAGAAAAATTAATCTGAAGCTTTATTTTGATATAGCCATGAATAAAAAAAACTGCTTGATTTTCAACTCTAATCTAACTGATAAATATCCCGTTGTAGCACACCTTTTTTATAAGCATAACGTTTATATGCATACTTAGGCTGAGATTCCTTAAAAAATTAGCATATCATAAGCATATTCTGAGGCTGGGTAAAATTAAGAAACTAAGAAATTTTTTACACGACAATGCAATTCAATGTCTTCAATGGAAAGTTTTGATTTTCTGGTTTCTATTTGCATCCTATGTTTTAATGTAAATTGTGTGACATACGCAAAGAAAGATAGAAATAAGTAGTTATCTGGTCTGTCAGGCAATGACAGGCTTATGGGATGAAGTTGCTCCCTGCTGATACGATACGAATCACTAATTTTGGAACTGAAAAAATAAGCATAACATAAGCATAACATGAAGCTCAAACCAAGAAAAAATAAGCATATTGAGGCTGGGTTCAAAATACACTATGCTTATAAAAAAGGTGTATTACAAACTTTTTTATCCACAGTTTGCCATTGATTGATGATATTTTATTAGACTTATTTACACCATTAGTTATCAAGCTGATTTTTAGAGTTTTCACAATGTCTATAAATACATTCTAATGATGATTCGTCACAAGTGATTTGCTTTACAAATTCATTAAAACATGGTAAGCCAGTGCAGTATAGTCAACTGGGGTAAAAACGGGACAGTTAAAATGAAGGGGTAAAAACGGGACAGGCTAATGAAACACCTCAGATAAAAAATCTCAAAAATGAATAATACTATCTTTAGACATATTCTTCAACCATCATTTAACCACAAAAAACCATGGATATCCCTACCGTGTTAGTTTTAAAGATCCACTTCTCCCACACACTCAAAAACCATAAATTAGCCGATTTTAAAATCACATTTTGCTTGCTTAATATTTATTACACCGTTTATTATCTTCAAGGGTTTTTTTAAATAATCAAGACACATAAACATTCTAATTTAAAACTGCGGAAATGATTTTTGAGAAAGAGGTGCCGTTCATCCAAAAATTGGTGTCCCGTTTTTACTCCGGCTGGTTTTCAATAATCGGGGTAAAAACGGGACAGTCCTGTTTTTACCTCACAGTGTTTCTAGCTTGATGGGGTAAAAGTAGGACACTTCTTTGTAACAATGTGTGCAAGTGCTAGCCTCCAACAGCAGCAACAACAATTTCAACTGTACTTGATGAAGTTATATATATATATATTTTCCAACATATTATTTACGTATATTCTTTAGTTTTCTTTAGTTTTCATATTTAAAACTTCTTTGTACCTAGAAAAAAACGTTATAAACATTAGAAAAATAGTTGTAGAAACAAAAACAAATAGTCCTTGTACTGTCCCACATTTACCCCTTTATGACATTCTACTCTATACCCAAAACGGAACGCGTCCCACTTTTACCCCAAGGGTGTCCCGTTTTTATCCCAAATTGCGGGGTAAAAGTGGGACACATATCAGATCGATTTTTCTAAGTAAAGGTCATTGACCAAAACCATTTCGCGCTCGTTCAAGGCCATTTGTAGCCCAATAAAATCACCAAAGATGGTAGCCACAGTTACAGCGGTTCAAGAATAAAGCAAACATATGTTAAAATTGTCCTGTTTTTACCCCAGTTGACTATATGTGTCTGTAATTCTTCAAGAAGTAAATGAACGATCTCAAATAGTTTGATATTTTCTAGTCTGATTCTCACAAAATTTTGATAACCCAACTTTAATGGTCTCATTTTCCTGAGTAAACAAATAATATGCTTCCTTTAAGGAAATTAAAATATAGTGAACTAGCTCAGTGGATTTTACTTTTTTTCCCAGTAGCTGATGATACCTTTCGAATAATGATCCAACCCTTTATGCCTGGGACTTGCCAAGTTCCTTCATTTTTGCTGTAAAAGCTATTACCTGTTGAGTTGTAGCTTCAGACAAACCTCTTGCTATCACACTAGCACCAACTCCTCCTTGTGCTCCAATTGAGCTGAAGGTAGCAAAACTTTCAAACAACTTTAAATTCCTCACCATCCAAAAATACTTTCTTAATGTCTGAATTGTCAGCCACCTCCATTGTCTTACACCTCTTGCACTTGAACTGATTGTCCTCTTCCCACAATTCAGCTTCACTTCTTGTGTACCCAAAAAGTACCATAAAGTATGGAGTTCCTCCCAATGCCTTAATACTAAGCAGGAATATTTTCCCTTTTCTTGGGTCTTCCCAACAATGCAACCACTGATCATCACTTGTTTTCGAAACATTAATTCTCATAGCATACTTTTCATAGCTTCGCTCCGCTTCTTTAACTTTGAAGACCTATTGTATCACTCACAAGTCATCAGAGTAAAACAACTCTTCTCAACAACATAATTGAAATTCTCTTGGCAATGCTTCTAAAGCACAAATAAAAAACAATAGACAAGTACAGATCCCTGATGTACATCCACTTTCACATAAAAGCTATCACTAAAGGTTCAGTTAATCTTCACACGGCTCTGAGCATTCCTGTACATTGCTTGAACAACCTACATCAACCATTCACTTGGAACATTTTTGCACAGTTGATACTGACATGATGGTGGGTTAATTTATTGTATTTTTTCTGATGTTTGGATATGGAATGACCCATTTGCTTTTCAATTATTCTCCCAACCACTTTCAGAACCTAATCTATTAACTTCGAGTCTCTGTAGTTACCTCTGTCCAGAGCTTCTCCTGTACCTTTGTAGCAGTTGACAATTGTACTAATATCCCAGTATGCAGGAATAACACCGCTCACAATCTGATCGGTCAAGTTTGTAATCATCTCAATACCTGTTTCACCCTCAGCTTTCAGCATTTCATTTTTTTAAAAGTAAAATCAAGCACTGATGGAGCACTGACAGCATTTCTGCAACATCACCAGATAGCCCTGTAGCCTTACCCTTCCTCATCTTACTCACTGATTCCCTCACCATTTCCTTCTCAATTCTAATGGCTGATCCAGCTACTGATTCCGCTACCACATGATTTTCTCTGTCTCATGGGTTTAGCAATTCTCATAGTATTTCTAGGTGTTCTTCTTTTTTGCTCATTGGTTGTCAACACCCCAACATCATCATTTCTGATACATTTCTCTCCAACAATTCGGCTTCACCATCTGTTTAGCAATCCTGAATACTTCCTTCTTCTCATCATTTCTCTGTTGTATATCCACAAACCTAGCTTTTTATACCTCGGATTTGCTTTGTAGGTTGCTCTCGTTCACTCCACAACTTCCACTTTTCTTTGATCTTATTCTCTACTTCTTCATTTTACCACCATGCCACTCTATGTCTTGGAGACTCTTTTGCTCATCGACAAGTTTCGTCTGCTGAAAACAACAGTGCAAAATACTAAAGCATGCAAGAAATATGAAGCAAAAACTCTTTAGGAAAACAGATCAAGGGAAGAATAAAATGGTGTAAGTGGGTGTTTTTATAACTTTTCTTTTTGTTGTTTTGAGGGTGTTGCTAAGTATGAAAGTTTTCACTGATATTTAGATAAAATTAACATTCATAGTTCTCTCTTTATTTCATATTCCAATGCTTTTAAAAACTTCTGGAAGAATTTACTTAGGATCCACAATTTCAGAAACATCTTGTTTCCCAAAATATTGACCCTGGTTCCTAAAGCAAAAATTAAAAAAACGATCTCTCTCATTTCAGTTCATTTGTGTTATTTCTTGAATTTCCGTGTAAATATTTATATCTATAAAATGTAAAATAATATATTAAAATAATATATATTATATATATATTATTTCAATCCCTTTTATTAAAATTTTCGGTCAATAGATATATATACACTTTAAAATTGACAATATGCTGTTGTTTTTAAAAACAATTATGTAACTCAGTCTCATCAATGAAAAAGTGGAGATGACAGATTTGAGCATTAGTTCGATGATTCAAGCTCTTGACAATGTTGTACCATCAAACACCTGCACAAGATTGCAAACCTTGCAACCATTGCCTGCTATTGGTGAAGTTATTGTTCAGAAAAATAACTTGGGCACCTTATTAGATGCAGTAAGCCGTTTAAAATGCTTGTCAATTTGATAACACTATCACAACGGCGTGAAAGACATATTTACTCTCGAGTCCGGAATAATCGTCCCGGGACGCTTATTAAATTTGGAGAAAAATTCCACCCAAGACATGTTTATTCCAGCCACCCCTTTTATTTAAATTTGAAACATTTTCCATGCACTCCTTTTATTAGGGACGCTTTTCTCAGAAAAACTATTCTGTAATGCTGGAAACAAGTGTTAATGAAATCAAGTTTTGTTTACCCAAATCATATTGGGTTTTTGCAAAATAAGAAGAACGTCTACTGAAACTTGTTGACTTAGTTTTATACTCCAACATTCTTAAGACCCCTATGAAAACTATTCTTAGAAAGGGGGAGCGCGTCAAGTTTGTAAAATGTTGAGAGAAAAATTCCATCCACCCCGTTTATTTATTTTGTGCAATAATTTCACCCACCCCGCTTATTCCACCCACCCCTATTATTTTTCATCAGGAAATTTTCCAACCACCCCTATTATTCCGGACTCAAGAGTATGTATATATACTTTATGATTGTAGAGGAAAAAACACAACTTTTTCGGTGCTAAAAGTTTCAGTTTTATTTATATTGTTTACAAAAATTATAAAAAAATAAAAATATGATTTCAGATCCAAGAAGACATCATTGATCTCAAACAAAATATTTTGGGAACACTTGGAACAAACAGAGACAGTGAAAGTATCAAGTCATTCTTTGTGGATACGGAGAAGGCCATATTAGTAGGTTTCTTTTAAAAAGAGTAGATCTCAAGGGGGTGAACACAGAATTTGCTTGATTTACTATAAACCATGAAACATTTAAATGAATGTTATATATAAAAACCATAAGATTATTTTTGCTATTTTTGATGTTTCTATCAAGTGATGACAAATGTTCCAGGTGACTGGTAGAAAATGCAGGCCAGAGTTTCATTCGCGCCACAACAAACAGTTTCAAAAAAATGTCTCAACAGGAAGTTACGTGTGCATTAAGAGTAACAATCTTCCTCAATATTTCTCTGCATTTCCAAACTTTAAGTTTTATTTTGTAGTCCGATTAAATCATAAGGTAACTTTTCTCACTGTTGCAAAGTAACATTGATGTAATTTTACTAAAATTCCTGGCAAGAGAAGTTTTATTTGTTTTGCAAAAAGCAAGTAAAAACTAGGTCACAAATAGAGATCAAACCTAATTTTTCCTAGGCAATTGATGAAACATAGTCGTTAGTTGTCTGCAAGTTTTGGGATGTTTTAAGATGGTAGAAAAACGTAAAAAGAAAGACTTTCTTAAAATGGAGCTGTCTTACAAAATCATCAACGTATCGTCTTCCTCTTGGTCATGTGTGTTTAGTGCAGGCTCTTTTGGCATATTCATTTTGCATCTTGTTTTGTACACAACAATCTACTGTTCTTGAATTTTTTCACATGAAACATCAACCTTTTCTCCCATGTTCGAACTTACCTTCAGGTAGATTAATTTTCACATGTATTTTATTTCTGTAAATTTTTTGCGAAATAACACAAACTTTGGTCTTCCGCGATATTAAATCACAGGCTAATTGTTACTTCAACGATTGCCTGGGCTAAATTTTAATGTTTTATGAAAAAACATGTCGGACGAGTGAGAATTTAGGCGGACGAGTGAGATAACAAAAAGTAAAGCTATCACTCACCCATCGAGTGGGTGAAAAGCTTAAGATACACCACTGCAGGAGTCATAGACCCTGCCCCTCCTGTGTATTTCCTTTCTAATAAAAAAATTATCTTTTTTTGATTGTTTTCATTAGTGTGTGAAGCTATTTGTGATAAAGAATTCAAACCTTGAAAATAATTGATTTACAATAATTTCTTTTGTGATTTGTTTTACAACATACACATTAAGAAAACAGGCATTTTAGCAAAGAAATTTTAATATTGCAAAGTATTTATGTAGGAGTCATCTGTGACAATGTTGTATTTAAAATAAGACATACATCACTAAATTTACAACATAAACTATTTTTTGCAAATAATTTTAATTTCTGTACTTATATATTTGTTTTGGTTTTTATTTCATTTAATCTGGAATTTTGGAAATTTGGAAATCAGTTCATGTTACTTTTGTGTAGGAAAGGAAGAATGTTTTCATGGACAACAGTATGGATTATCACACAAATGGAACATTTCTGACTGAGTACAATCTAAACAATGCTTTGAGGTACTATTGACTATATAGAAAAATATTGGTGGCAAACATCTCAATAGAGCTTTTAAATTTGTTCCAAAACTCATAATTTCTTGCGACCTTATTCTTTTAAATACTCAAAACACAGTTTTTACATTGTATTCCATAATTATATATAAACATAATTTTATCGGTCATCAGATCTGTCTTATTGTTAAACATTTATTGGAAAGAGAGTTCACAAGTTAATAGTAGTTTTATTATTATAATCAATATTCTAATGGAGGAGAAAGGTTTTTTTCTCATTTACCGTTGTAAATCATTTTTAGATTAATAGAAGAAGATGAGAAACTTCTCGATACATGCACCAAAGACCAACCAGAAAGAATGCCGGTACTACTGGAAGAACTCTTACATAGATATTATATTAACAACCACATTTTGAAACTTCTTTCTACAAACGTGACACTCTATTGCAGTTTCACAGTTCAATTGTTGTTATTATGATATTTTGTATTTAAAGTTGTCAACTTTACAATCGCTAAAAACCGTTATCAATCCAGCTTGTTACGATGAAAAACAGTTTCTACGTAAGAAATACGGTGTTCCTTCACTCCAAAGATTTCCTGCCAGGAAGGTGAAATACATTTTAAAAATAACTTGCACTTTGAATGTTGCTATTTGTTGGTGTACGGGCATTTTGGCATGGTGAATTAACGAAAATATCTCGGGCAAAATATCCACCCTTCCAAAAATGCATGCTCGAAATTTCTTACAATTGTACAACTATATTTTATTTTTATATTTTAAAAATATTTAATGAAATTAATAAAGAAAGCCTTGGCTTTTGGTCATGATTCATTAAAACAATTTTAAAATAAATCATTTGATGATGAACACCACATGAAGGTAAGCCATAGGTTTTCGCATATTTTACAACAAAACAAACACTTGGAGCTGCTCACTCTTTAGAAAGACACATTTCCCATCTCATTTCATTCATATTTAATCGGTAGAGTTTAATAATAATTGCTAGAAAAAGTTGGCAAACCTGAAAGTTTATTTTCATCCACAAAATAGTTAGTTTTATCAGCAAAACAGAAATTTGTAACTAACTATTTTTTACACTCTTAGAAGTAAACATTTCCTGTTTCATTATTTATTTGCTAGATTTGTGGAAATTTCATTAATAATAGCCAGAAAAAGTTGACAAAATTGAATTCTTAACATAAAAACCTTTAAACCTTTAAAAAGCATATTTAAAATCACATGGATTTACATGGATTTGTGTGTGTGTGGTCTAGTGGTCGAAACTTATGTTTCTGGCCGCAATGGCCCAGGTTCGATTCTTGCTAGATACAAAAAATTGTTCAAAACGAGAAGCACCTGAGCGTGCGTCACCTTTGGGAAGTGCCTGAAAAACTTACCACGGGTTAACCAAAGCCTTGTGATGGAAATTTGGTAGACTATTGATCGAACCCGGAGACGGGATTTGGGACTGTGAGGAGTTGGAATGAGGGTGGGCGGTTGCTTCATATTATTCCAGATAGATATATCTTTCATTTAGTTATATGTTATAAATTTTATATAGTAAATAATTATATAGTTACTGTTTGAAAAAGTTATATATATATTTATTTCTTTTTCAGGCAACTGCAGTTAAGCCTCTTAAACCGGTCCGAAGAAAACTACCCGATCAAGTAGGTTGATGTGTCTTCAGAATGATGAACAACAGATAAGATTGGTTCTTGCCAACGTAAACTCACTTAAAAGGGCTATGAGAAAATAATTTTAGTTTTAAGAGTATAATTTTTTTGTAAGTTTTATTGAAAATTGAAGAAGTGAAGTAAATTTGATTCTTAATTTCTTTATCAGCCTCTCTTTACATCTCCTTGTCCAATGGAACACAAGAAGGCCATTCTACACAACGGAAAAGTTCAAAGTGAAACACGCATTTCAGAACTACCATCAGCGTTTAATACAGCTTTTGTTAAAGTAGACCATCAGACATTTTCGCATGATAAAAAAGGAACAACTGCTGATATTCAGAGAATTAAAAGTAATCTTACTATAAATATGTGGATCCAAATACGTGCTGAAAACTATTTTTAATATATTTAACCTGGAGTAGTAGAATATCATTCATGTTCTTACGGTATAGGTCGAGAACCAGTTGTAACACATCAAACGTCTTTTGATCCTAATCACTCAAAAACCATGCCTGGGTCAATGGTGTCTTTACATAGGAACTCGGTAAGTTGATAACTTCATGTTTGTAGTATTGCTCTGTAAGTTGTCCAAAGAATGTTATTTTGTTATAGCTGTTTATAGCTGTATAGTGGGTATGCGGGTCGTATAACATCTTTGACCTCATGGGCATAAGCATCCATGCCCCTGATGCATAGCTGCCACAGAGTTTCTTAATACAAAGTTGGGACCTTGCGTGGGTTAACTCACCACTGTTTTCCTTTTTCTGGGGCTTTTTTTATTGTAGTTGCTCAGAACAAGGCCCTAAAGGCCACTTGAGTGTAAAGAGCTAGAAAAGTTACAGGGAAAGTGACGCAGTTTTCAGATATCGATGAACGTTTGATTTGAACAGTTGAAGGTTATAGACCGATGGAAAGCATGTAGAAGGAAGGGAGTTCCAAAGTCTGGATGTTCGTGGGAAAAAACTGTTCTTATAGAAATCCCTGTGACAGTTTGGAATGCAAACAGTCCATTGATGAGAAGATGACGAAAACCTAGTTGTACGGTGAAAAATTCTGGGAGAAGGTGTAAGAGATGATAGTTCGCTTGAACAACGTCCATAAAAAAACTTGTAAAAAAGACAAAGAGAAGCTACGTTTCGCCGGTGTGATAGGGAGTCCAGTTTCGAAGATAAGTTTGCGCCAATTGCGTTGCAAACACGCCGTTGAACATGGTCTAACAAGTTCAAGCAATTCGCAGGAGCACCTGCCCAAATGTGGCAGCTGTATTCCATGCAAGGGCGTATTGACGATTTGTACAGGTAAAGGATACACTCAGGGGTGAGGTAACTCATTTCTCGTAAAAGAGAACCAACCTTCATGGCAGCTGATTTTGCAATGGTTTCAATGTATGAACGCCATGAGAGATCGCTTGTAAATATGAGACCAAGAAGGCAAAATGAATTGTTTTCAGGCAAATGAGAACCATTCATCAAAATTGGAGGTAAATATGCTTGCTTGAAATGATTAATGGAAAGAAGACTAGTTTTAGATGGATTGAAATTAACCAGCCAATTCTTGCCCCATTCAACTACCGAATTGAGATCTTTATTGAAAACAGAGGCCAAATTAACCTTATCACAATCATCTGATTTATCAAGACAGGAATACAATGTGGAATCGTCAGCGTAAATAATGGTTTTGGATGATAAATTGTCTGGGAGATCGTTTATGTAGAGTAGGAACAGGGTTGGTCCGAGAACTGATCCTTGTGGAACACCAGCATTGATGGAAAAAGTTGAAGATGAATGACCACTAAGGACAACTTTGAATCTACGGTTGGAAAGGAAGGAAGAGATAATTTTGAAAAAGGAACCTTTTAAACCATATGCTTTGAGTTTATGCAATAGACCCAGATGCCAGACTTTATCAAATGCCTTGGAGATGTCAAGAGCAACTGCTCACGCTTCACCGGAAACATCAAGGGCACGATAAAAACGTTCAGTTATAACTGTCAAAACATCAGCAGTGGAACGACCAGAACGAAACCCGTACTGGGAATCATAAAACAATTTATTTTTTTCAATAAATTCCACTAAGGTCTGGTTAAGTAAAGTCTCAAAAACTTTGCTTAAAATGGAAATGAGACTAATCGGTCTATAATTTCTAGGATTAGAACGGTCACCACAATTTTTAAAAATTGGAATAACGGAGGCAAATTTCCAGAATGAAGGAAAACAAGATTCATCCAAACACTTTTTGTAAACAGCACACAAAACAGGAGATAACTTGGTAGAACATTTCTGAAGAACAATTACAGGAATTCCATCAGGTCCTGTAGCTTTAGTGGAATCCATTTTGGAAATTATCTTGGAAACGTTATCCGGAGATATAAAGCAATCCTGTAATGTCTGGTCAGTTTTGGAGGTGAAATATGGGAGATCGTGTCCAGAATCATTGAGGGTAGAATGAGAACTGAAGAGTTTAGCAAATAGTTCAACTTTATCCTTAGATAAATTAATGACTTCAGGACCATTGAATAGTGGAGGCACAGATGATTTAGAATTGGAATTGCCCCGGACATTTTTAATGATACGCCAAAATTTACATGAACCTATTTTTATTGAATTGATATGATCTTTAGTTCTTTCAGCAAAAACAGTTTTTGCTTTACGAACAACATATTTACAGTTATTGCGAGAGACAATAAACAATTTTCTGTTAAGATCAGTCGGATGACGTCGGTAGCAATGAAAGAAATGATTACGATGGGCTATGGCTGCAGCACATGCTGGTGAAAACCAAGAGGAAGAATGAGGCTTTATCTGATATTTCCTTGAAGGAACGAATAATCTTATTGCTTCAGATATTATTGAAGTAGTTTCATTAACACAATCATCAGCTGAGTTGGAAAGAATTTCCTTCCAAGGGACAGACTGAATGTGTGCTTGAAATTTTTGCCAATCCGCAAGATCATATCTAAAATAGGTTCTATGCATGGGATGCTCATGAGAAACTTGTCTATTGAAGTTAACTTTGACCGATATAACAACATGGTCAGAACGACCTAAAGGAGCGCCATGAGATAATTTACAGATGTCCGGGTTAGAGGTTAAAAATAAATCCAACAAGGAAGGCGATTGACTGGATTGATCAGGAATGCGGGTTGGAAAATCAACTAATTGCGAGAGAGACTGAGATACTGCAAAGTTATAGGTTTCAACACCAGAGCTACTTGTTCCGTTAGAGAATTTTAGCCATTGTTTATGGTGAATGTTAAAGTCACCAAATACAAAGATGAAGTTTGAGCAATGTTTAAGAATAGCTGAATCAGCGGACTTTGAAACTGATTTGATAACAGAACAGTCTTGGGAAGATGGAGAGCGATAGAGGAAAAATAGAAAACTAGTTGAATGAAGAAGAGACAAACGAAAACACATGAAAGGTTGGTCGGGGTCTTCCAGGTCAATTTCTCTAGATATTGGTAACGTTTCCTTAACATAAACTGCTAGACCATGCATATGAATGGAAGAATCCATTCTAAACAAAGGAAGATATTCAGGAACAAGGAAATCATTAGAAGATATACCAGCATTTAGATTAGATTCACAAAGCGCTAATACATCCGGTTTATTTTCGAACAAAAAAGCTTCAACATCTGTAAAATTTGTTCGTAAACCTCGAATGTTACAAAATGCTAAAGAGAAAGGAGGATGAGAATTCCTTAGTCTTCTGGCTTTGTTATTCCAAGATTTTATTTTGAAGAGGGCTTTTTTCTTATTTGTTTCACAAACAGATCCCACGGTGGTCCTCTTACTCTGTAGACCCATTCCCCCGAACTATCTTCTGCCTCCCTCTGTTTAGCTTCAACTCGAAGTTTATTAAACAGATCTCTTTCTTCTTTGCCCCTGTCCTGATTAAAATCCTTTTATGTTTTAAAATGGAGATTTTTGTGCCATAATCACAAAGAGTAACTCTTAAAGGTCGAGTTTTACCGGATTGAAAAGTCCCAAGTCTTTCACAACTTTTAATATCGTCTATGCAAATATTTAGTCTTAGCTGGCTTTTTAAGAGATCCAATACTTGCACAGAGTTGTTTACAGAATCAATCTCTTTCAGACCGTAAATAATTAAATTATTTTTGCGCCTGTTGTGCTCCTCAATATTTTTAACAATTTTTTTACTCAGAGTACGTTCAGAGTCTATACATTCATTATTAAAAATATTTTTTAAATTGGAAATTTGCTTATTCAATTTTAAATTATCATCCACTAATTTCTGAATTAAAGAGGAGTTTGTCTCAAGGCTGTTTTGGATGTTGATCATTGAAGAATGGTTCAAAGAATGAGACGCTTCAAGAGAAACAAGGCGAGATTCAATTTTTTCAAAGTAGACACTGCATCTGGTTTCGATATCTTTTTCCAAGAAAATTGCATTTAGAGCAGGTTTAGTGCAGTCCGGACAGAACCAAAAGTTATCAACTTTCTCATTGAGAAGCTCAATGATGTCCTTACTAAACCCACAACACTCACTGCAATAGTATTTGGAACAACGTGTGCAGTGCCTAAAATATATAATGTTGTCCTCACTGGTGCAATTTTCGTTGAAACAATGGGCACTCAGATTGGACCGATTTTTATTGAATCTGTCAGGTTTTTTCGAAATTCGACCAAAGGTTGACTTGTTAGATGACATGATCAATGAAATATAATATAGAATGACAAATGCAGAAAGGATTACGACACTCAAACTAAAAAACTGTTTCTTCGGAATATGAGGCAGTTCCCTGAGATTACAACCCAAGCTCCCTAAAGTCCCCAACACTCCGGAAGATGTAGCAGTAAAAGTGGAAATGAGCAAAAGAAGGTGACCTGAGAACAATATTCTTCACCTAGAAAGAACCACTTCGACCGTCCAACGACCCTCGTGGGAATCTAGGATTTACTTATTGCCAATAGGTTGTACACTTCAGTTAAGGGACAAAGTTAAAATATTAAACAGTTTATTTTTATATATATATACAATTAAGAAGTTAAAAAATAAAATGATTAGAAATAAAGAAAAAGGGATGGTGCTTAGTTTAAAACAAAGATAAAATTTTGTATACAGTTTTTTTTTTAAAAAAGTTCAATTAAAAACAAGAAAGTAAGCAATTTATTTGGCTGAATAGGCGTGTAGTGATAAGTTATACAGCAAATTGTAACGATCAATTAAATGATCAGTTAATTGTTTTGTATTAAGGATTGTTAGGGTAAGTAAGAAATGTAATTATGCTGCAAATGGAGCAATTAAGATTATTGGTTTTCTGTATTAGATACAGGAACTAAAAGTACTTATGACTTGAGAACAGTTGGGAGAATGTCAATCTTGATCAGCAAAGTCAGCAAATATCAGCTGTTTTTATCCAAATTTCAAAGAACTTTACCAAAAAAACACCACCACAACTACACCAAATTGACTCCACAATAATATAATGAGTAAACTCCAATAAGAACAAAAATTCAATCCAAAAATAACAACGAACTGCAAAATTTTGAAGAGCTCTTCAAAACACACCTTCTGTTAACTAATTGATTAGAGGCTGGCGTTAGGAAGGGCATCCAGCCGTAAAAACTACTGCACCAATAAACCATCAGATGATTAAACCTCCATAATTGGAGAAAATCCTCTTTTGAAACCGTTCAACCCATGCAAGCATGGAAAAGCGACGTTAAAAGGATGATGATGATGATGATGATGATGATGATGATGATGATGATGATGATGATGATGATGATGATGATGATGATGATGATGATGATGATGATGATGATGATGATGATGATGATGATGATGATGATGATGATGATGATGATGATGATGATGATGATGATAATGTTTACTTTAAGGATAACTTTTTTTTTAAAATGTAATCAAATAAAAAGAACAAAAACACAAAACAACATCCTGTAAAACTGTGAATATAAGAGGGGAGACGGGGGGGGGGTTGGGTTGGGTTGGGGCTTATACATGCACTGACATTTGCATCAAAGTAAAAGTGAAAAGAAGTCATAATATTCAATAACGAAAAAGAACTATAGACAATAGACAAATTATAACTGAACTTCTATCATCACTCACTTTAAAGTGATTAGAAGTTTGTTGTGCATTCTGTTGTTGCATAGATATATGTATTTTTATGGTTACTAGCAAATTTGCATGTTTGAATTGTGCATTCTTTTTTGTGTCTTCAGTTTTGAAATCATATGCTTGTAGTAAAGGATCCAGAAAAATAATAAGATACCAAGGTAAGTTCTAGAATAAAGGTACATGACATGTATGAACACATTTACAGGGTTGGGGATAAATTGGAGTATTTGTACACTGTGTACCTGTGCTTAGTGGACAAAAGTCATTCATTAATACAATTAAAACATATTTCTTTATAATGAATGTTTGGATCTAAACAACAACAGAATATTAATATCAAACAAAATTATATTAATTGTCAATGTTACTCTTCTACACCTAGCAATTTACATAGCAAACATGCAATCACTATCAAAATAAATGATGGTACCGTTGTTGTTCATATTTCCGAAACCCTGGTGGAAAGTTGCAACCACTCTTGAAGAAATGTAAACTATATGGTATAACAGCCAAAATCAATCACAGAAAAAGGAAGGCACCAGGAGGAACTTGGGCTCTTGGCGTAGGCATTGATCTTCCTTGTGTCTGTTTGTTAAACAGATCTAAGATGCATACACATTTTGTAAGAGAAGCACGAACAGACTGCAGCACTTAATATAAGGATAACACTTTATCTTTTTTAGTACTGATATCGGCTTACATATTGGGGCTTATATACAGTTTTGTTTAAATTGGGGGGGGGGGGGGGGGGGGGTGTCTTATTCAGAGTTTTACGGTATTCATAATTTTCATTCATTATTCACTTGTTTGCAATAGACCATCATACTAGAAAACTTGATTGCTCTTCAATAAGAAATTAGTTATCCATTCTTCAGTATTTTTTAATATATATATATATATTAGCCACCGTTTAAATCGAACCTCCAGGGGGATTTGAAAAAAGTTTGAGCGAAGTGGTTTTTGAGTTATCCTGTGTAATTATGAGGAGCTTGATAAGCAGAACCCTTAGGGAATTCGAAAAAGTTTGAGTAAAGAAAAGTTTGAGTTATCCCTTATTCGAGTTCATCATCATCATTCGGTCGTTGCACGGATTCCCATGACTTTATCCTGCCATCTAATTCTGTCCTCCATTGCACGTGGCAGATCTTCAAGTTGACATCCTGTGTCTTTACAGAGCAGTTTGGTAAAGGTCTTGTAAGGGCGACCAACTCTTGCATGTCCATGTTTTGGAGACGATAACAGCACGTCACTGACAACCTCATCTTTACTCCTCCAACAATGCCCAGCAAATCTTACTCTTTTCTCCTTTGACATTGGAGATTAGTGCCAATCAACCATATAGTTGCTGCCTGGTTGGGTGCTTTTTTTAGGTTATGTTGAAAACCGCCCTCAACATTCTCGTGAAATTACCATCCAGCTTGGCCTCTAGATGCTTTGTAAGATTCCAAGCTTCTGAACCATATATAAGTACAGAAACCACTATAGCATTGAAAAACTCTCTCTTCATTTTATCAGGTAACTGAGATTTCCAGATAGTGTTCATATCATTTAATGCTTTCGAAGCTTTACCAATCCTGATATTGACATTCTTTTCAGTAGAGGCAATATTACTACCAAGGTAAGTAAAATTTTCGACTAGTTTCAAAGGTTTACCAGCTAATGTCTTTATACTTCCTGTTTGGTTGAAAGACATGAACTCAGTTTTGCTGGCATTAACAAATGACCGAACATCGCCAGGTGCTTTCTCAAGGCTATGAAGAAGAGCTTCAGCCTCAGCCATTGTATGTGACATTATTACAAGATCATCTGCGTAATCCGCATCTGTAATTGTTTTCTCAGGATGACATCGTCCTCTGGCTTTTAAAAGCGTGAGACCCAGTTTGCGGTTGTTGTTGATTGAGGTTCACAGTACGTAGTCAAGACATATGACAAATATGAAAGGAGCGAGTGTGTCTCCTTGCAATACTCCAGCCAGAATGTCAAAGAACTCTGTGTCTCCATCGGGATATCGTACTGTCGCTTTGGTGTTTCTATAAGCATCATAATGGCTTTGACAGTTTCCTCAGGGATTCCTTAGGCAAGCAGTATTTGTTCCATCTTGCCTCTATGTATTGAATCGAAGGCCTTGAAGAAATCTTGGAGAGGTTTCTTTCACATTCTCCTTCTAAAATCCTCCGTACTGTTAGGACTTGGCCGATTGTGGAGCGGGTCTTACGAAAGCCATTTTGATTTTTATGTAGCAGTTTCTCCAGTTCACTTTGGATGCGGGTGCGCAGCATAGAGTTGTATATCTTTGAAGCAATCGAGTGATGCCTCGATAATTGGTTGCGTTTCCTAGGTCTCCTTTCTTCGGGAAAGGCAAGATACAACCTTCTGTCCACTTTTCAATGATGTTCTGATCGTAAACCTTATTGCAGAGGTAAAGAAGGGTATCATTAAATTCTTCGCAATTCCACACTTCAGGTGGTATACTATCCAGTCCTGCTGTCTTTCCTCCCTTGATCTTAACTTTATCAAGTTTGACCATTGTAAAATGACCAAGTTTGGTAGGTAATTGTTTAAATAGGTGTGTGTGGACACCTTAGGCGGTTTCCCAAGCAGATTCTGGAAATGCTCTCTCCACAGTTTCAGTCGTTCTTCTTGACTCGATGCTTTCAGTTTTGATTTATGAGGTGATTTTCTACCTGTTACATCACTGACTATTATCCATGCCAACGTTGACTGACTGCTCTCGGCGGTGTTTTTGATTTTATCAATTTGCTTTTGAAGATAGCTACATTGTTCCGTTTCGTAAGTATCAACAAGGTCTTTTTTAGCATTTTTCAGTTTAGCAATGTTTGCTCTAGATGGTTTCAATCGTGTTGCATTAGAGGCTTTTTTCAATGCCTCTCTTTTCTCAAAAACTTGTTTGACTCCCATGGTACTTGCCACTTAATTTTCGGTTTATCAGGAACATATTCTGCAGCAGCCTCACAATGACTTTCAACAAAATGGTTGTAGGTTGGAGGTTCGAGTTTTTAGGGATAGCTCAGTTGGTAGAGCGCTTGCAATTTCGAATTTCTGAAGTTGCGAGTTCAAATCCTCCCGGCCTCACCGACTCAGCGAATGAGTAGCATTTTGATGCGGTAAAGTATGTGTGTTGGTGGTTGGAGTGGCTCCCTCCTCAAAAGTTACATCCAACGTCTTGCACTTACGAATAGGTGATAGACACCTTTGTTTACACCCGTTACCAACATTAGGGTTAATTCAGCCACTTTATTATTATATCTACGGAATTGTTAAGAAAGTACTTTGTTTTGTAAACATTATTGTTCTGAAACGATAAATATTTGCTATGGAGAAGTTTATTTTCCTGTAGTTTACAGAGAGTTAACTATATTTCAACAGTGAGTGAAAAATCAATATTGTTCTCTAATTAGACGCATATTCTGATAATCAGACTTATATAGGTAAGGACAATTTCCAAATAGATATTCAGTGGAAGTAGTTTTTGATTAGCAGTTATCTCAGGAAATAATCTTCTTATAACGATAGAATATTTATGCATTGAAAAATTATCAGAATGAAATGGAGATTCAGATTTGTTTTTTATGTGTCTATATGTATTTATTATCCCTATGCTTTTAATTTTTTAGGTATCATAATTTTTATTTTAACAGGACTCATATTGAAAATAGAATTTATAAATTTTGAAATGACTATCCTGTATAAATATTTGTTATAAATAAATCAATAAACATCTGTGTATGTATTAATACACTTTTGACGTTATAATATCATTTTGTCTCTAGTTGAACTGCCTGCTAACTCCTTTATCCCCGCCCAACAGCGTTCCAAGTCAAACCCATTGTTTCGTAATTAAGAATGGTGGCGTACGAAGCCACTCTAAAGATTTCATTCATTTCAAACATTTCTACAATGTCACTTGGAGCTGTATAGAAACTGTACTGAGAAGATTAGAACAGTTGATGGTCGACTACTCTGTGCCTATTGCTTACATTGATGGCGACAGGTAAATTTCTGGTGTTTATTATATCAAAGGTTATTATTTGTTCATCAATTTTCTTATGTTCTTTACCTATCAAAATGCTTTAAAATATTTTTGCTGCTTTTAGAAGTAACAATTTGAAAATTTTGAAAATCCATGATTGCTTGTTTAGACTTGCTGATATGGGTTTGTTTTTCGAAATTGGCCCAAAACCAACTATCAAGGTTTGAAAGAAATATAGGCTTGGACGTTTTCAGAAGTTGATACAATTGTGTATAATTTATTATCTGATGGTTTATTGAAGCAGATGTTTTACTGCTCGATGTCCTTCCTGGCGCCAACCCTGGAGAAGTGGTGCGTTAACCCACGCAAGATACCAATTTATGCAGCTGTGCATAAAGGATATCGGTGCTTAGGTCAAAGATGTTGCATGACCCTCATTCCTACCATGGATATTCCAATTAGTTGCTCCAGAAATTCAAGCATCCATTCCATTTACACATAGCTTCCATAGAGTTTAAAATACAAGTTGGTGTCTTGGGTGGGTCAACTCGCCACTGTTTTTCCTCTCACTGGAGTGGGCGTTAGGAAGGGCATCCAGCTGGAAAAACACCTGCTCCAATGAATCATCAAATGATTAAACCTACTCAATTGTATCATCTTTTGAAAACGTCCAAGCCTCTTGAATGGAGAAGGCGGATGTTTAACCTGAATGAATCATTGTTTCACATGCAGGATTTACTGGTTTGCGTCATTAACTCCACAGAAGTGGAAAGGATCATCAGAATACCGGTGAGATCATCATCTCTTCATTCTTTATACATAAATAAATCTCATAAATGCTTCTGAATAATTTACTAGGTATTTATTTCTCCAACCTTATATACTTCACAATTTGTTTAATTTAATATATGTTTAGTTTGAGACTAAAAAGTTAATCAATGTAAAACATGCTAAGAATTGATATATGACATGACCCTATTTCGAAAAATTAAATTTTGACCTTTTTGCGCATGCCATAACGAGGTTTCCCAATGTCCAATCGATGGGGTTATATGGGGGTGGGGGGGGGGAGGGGGTAATCTACATACTATAAGGGAGGTCTGGATTACTATAATATTCTTTCAACTAATGGCAGTTTATATTGTATTTTTTTGTTATAAGCTTGTTAGTTCATTGCATATTTTCCTCATGGCAATTTAATATCTATTAAAGATATATTTGAAATATTTTTTTAACTCAAATGAAAGTAGAGTATGTTATGGGTGATGATTGGTGTCTTTCAGGGTCGGCGGTATTTGGCATCTGATGGAAAAGAAAAAGCAGCGTGTAAAATACAGGTGTTATAAATTTGCAGTGTTTCGAAACATTTTCCCATGTATTTTATTGATGGATTTGTGGTACTGAAATATGTGCTTTCACTCCTTTTCTATTTAGTCTAAATGGCGTGGTTACCATAAGAACAGTTTATATTTGGCATACCGTAGGAAAAAATGGGGTGCAGGTAATTTTTCCAGCATGTAGTAATACAGCAGTTTAGTTCGTTTATTAAAATTTATTTGTTTATTTATTTATTTGTTTGTTTATTAAAATTATATGACTCTATTAACAATCTCTCTTTAAATTTTACATTTATTTTTTATGTAAGAGAAAATGTGCTCTTCTTCGGTTAACTGCAGCGAAAGTGTTTACGAGAAATCTTAAAATTTCATTCAAATTCAAAGGAATTTGTAGATTACCTCATCACACAAAAATAACATGGTGCATTAATTTGAAATGTTGTGTTTTTACTTAAAAGTAATTTTCTGTTCCACATAAGGTTTCCAATTTGCACTGTTGGAGTATATACATTGGACAAACCAGTGTAAAGTTCTAAATGATTTTGTCACGTTTTCATAGCTCCCTTGACACAGGTGATCTTTTTGAAGTCACTGTGATGCAACATTTCTGAAATTGAAGGAAGCCTAAGAAGAATTGAATTCTTTGGAAGTGCAGTATTCAAAATTCTGAGAAAACAACATTCAAACTCTTTGATTTTGTGCCTTTTTCTACTACATAGAGCAACATGTTGCTGTTTCATTACTTTCAGAAAGGTTAAACAAGTGAGACCTCTATACTACCGTATTTTCTCCAATAAACGGTTTTCTCCTCTCTTTTAAACGCCCCTCTCTATTAAACGTCCCCCTAGTGTGATGAAAGGGGGGAGTTTATTAGAAAAAATTTAATATTTATTAAAAATAAAGCTTTGTTGTTGTTAATTCTTGTTTCTTTTCTTTTAATTAACATAAATCGGAAACATTCGATAGATCTTTTTTCCTTGATGCTTCAACTCCAAACAAGATTTATATCGTGTTTTTCTTTTTTCAATTTCTTGATCCAAGACCATTGCATTTTTCTTATCATTCGTCAAGCAAGTGGTTTCCATCAATACACCGAAGCCGGAAACATGAAACCGGCATCACGGCAATTAATAGTTACCTGAATTTTGGAAGCGTGGAATCGTCTCGACAAAAGTATTATAGTGAATTCGTTCAAGAGCTGTGGATTGAATTTGAAAAGTAATGGAAGTGAAGACGATTTGATCCATTGTTTTAAAAAAGATAAACCTTGTGCTGCTGGCTCTGCTCTTTTGAAAGAGCAGTTCGGTCTGCTAAAAAACACAGATGAACTAAACAAGAACCCCTTTGAGCCAACTGATTCGGACGTTGAAGATGCCAATATTGAAGAGAATTTAATTGACTTTGATGATGAAGAAGATGACCTTGTAAATATTGAGAATATATATAAAAAATATCTTACATAAATAAACGCCCCTCTCTAATAAACGCCCCCCTAAAAATCTTTAAAATTTTATAAACGCCCAGGGCGTTTATTGGAGAAAATACGGTATGCAAATCTATGATCAACAACAAACCTGAAATATTACTGGAAACAAACAATTCAAGAAAATTTCGAGTTTTGCTAAGAAAAGGAAGAGAAGAACTGTTTACAGCCACTCGATGTTGCAACCTATGACTCCTTTTAAAGGTTTGAGAAACATGATTTCAGAAAATACTTTACTTCCAGTAATGAAGGCTCTCTGGAATAAGCAAGTACTCAATGTTACCACGATTGTAATTCATAAATTTACGTTCATCAACATTGAAACTTCATCATGCGAAATTTATGAGTGGTGTTTACAACTACCTCCGATCAGAGAAAGGAATAATGGCTGCCAATACGGCTGAATGGAAGGCAAAGGGTATAAGTGATGCCTTAAAGCTGCTCGGGAAACAAAAATAACTTTGAGCTGAACACTTGTATTTATAGACAATAGAAAGTCATGTCATTTATCTTATTTGCCCCTTTTTCCTTTGTTTTCAAGACATGCTCGGCAAATAAATAGGCCTACTACTTTTAATTTTCCTTTGTCCCTCCATTGAAAAATACACTAATCAATGATAATTACCTATTCAGGTGAAACTGTGGTGATTAATTGTTCATACTTGAGCCTTACTTGAGCCTTACTTGATGAGTAGAAAATCACGTTAAATTAATACTATAAATATTTTAAACTTTTATGTTAATTAGTGATGGTGCAAATTTATTGCGTATTGATTCACTTCATATTTACAGTATTACTTCTTATTTAGTATACTAATTTTTCGATTCGGTGATTT
This sequence comes from Candelabrum cocksii, assembly GCA_963930725.1. NCBI lineage: Eukaryota > Metazoa > Cnidaria > Hydrozoa > Anthoathecata > Candelabridae > Candelabrum > Candelabrum cocksii. The sequence goes on from OZ005674.1 coordinate 3,373,637, forward strand.
TTAACTTTTTCAAATGTTACAATTAGCACCTTATAATGTGATGCTTTGAAATAGGTATGATTGCACTCCGCTGGATGATGAAGTGTAAGATGTCGATGATCAGAGCTCAGGTGAAGCAAAAGGAGACTGAGAGTTTGATGCGATTTAGAAAGAGAGCAAGAGTATGTATTGGCTTACAGTTCCATATTTGTGTTACCATGATTTTCAGTGCACTAAATCTTCATGTGCTAGTAAGCATAACATTTTGTAGTTTCAGGTGTCGAATTAACTTAAAAAATATAATTACAATATTATAACCTTAATAAATCTTAAGAAGAGTGCTCGACGACATATCCCGCGAGGCTGCAGTACAGAATATATCCCTGGCTTGTCGGAGGAAAATGCCGAAGAATATCAAGAGTATGTTGCCATGTTTGAAGCTGACCCCTTTGCTGAGAAAACATCAACTAAAGGAAAGAGTGTAATGGAGCATATCACCCAGGAACACAGGAAGACTTGGCATGCCCTCATCAAATCAACTGACATGTCCAAGAACAGCAAGAAAGCATGGTCAACCATTGGCAAGCTCCGAGGTGACCCAAAAGCAGCGCCTAACCAGCCCAATGTTACTGCAAACCAGGTTGCTCACCAATTGCTTGTGAATGGCAGAAGTGAAAGGAGAAATCCAAAGAGAACCAAACTCAATCGCAAGAAGTACAGCCAAGACCTAGGATTCACACGACCTTTTACCCTAGAAGAGCTGGATATAGTGTCTCTATGCTGAAGCCAGGCAAAGCAATAGGTCTAGACAACATCGCAACAGAGCAGATCAAGCACTTTGGCTCCTACGCTAGGAAGTGGCTCCTTGGACTCTACAACAACTGTATGAAGTCTCGCAAACTCCCTAACATCTGGAAGAAGGCACATGTTCAAGCACTTTTGAAACCAGGAAAAGACTCATCGGTTCCAAAAAACTACCGACCCATCTCACTCTTGAGCCATACCTACAAGCTTTTCGAACGCCTCATCCTCAACAGACTTGGTCCTGCAATAGACGAACACATCATCCCAGAACAAGCGGGATTCCGTCCAGGGAAATCAACAACCAGCCAAGTTCTCAACCTCACTCAACATATCGAGAATGGTTTTGAGAAAGGTTTAGTGACCGGTGTTGCGTTTGTTGACCTCTCCGCAGCCTATGACACAGTCAACCACAGGTGCCTCCTTCACAAGATCTTGGATATCACCAAGGACATCCACCTGACTGAGCTAATCGAAAGTATGCTGGTGAACAGGCTCTTCTTTTCTCTTCTCCGCTTCTTTTTAACATCTATACCAATGACCAACCCAGTACTGATGGCACTCGTCGCTTCATCTACGCAGATGATCTGGGCATAGGTGCACAGCATACTGACTTCGAGGTTGTGGAAGAACGACTTTCAAAGGCTTTGGACGAGTTGACACCTTACTACCAAGCAAATCACCTTCGTGCCAACCCATCAAAGACACAGGTGTGCGCCTTCCACTTAAGGAACCGAGAAGCAAAGCGGCAACTGCATGTCACTTGGTCAGGAGCACCTCTTGAATACTGCGACCACCCAGTGTATCTAGGAGTCACCTTAGATCGCACTCTCTCCTTCAAAAGCCACGTGGAGAAGACAAAAGGTAAGGTGTGCGCAAGAAATAACATCCTAAGCAAACTCATCGGCACTACATGGGGAGCCAAACCACAGACAATAAGATCAACTGCCTTAGCACTCTGCTACTCTGCTGCAGAATATGCATGCCCTGTGTGGGAAAGGTCAACTCATGCAAAAAAAATTGATATCGCCCTCAATGCCTCTTGTTGCCAAATCACTGGATGTCTACGACCTACACCTACGGACAGCCTATACATACTAGCAGGCATAGCCCCCCCCCCCCCCTGACATCAGACGCCAAGTAGCTAGCATGAAAGAGCGTAATCGTCAGTTGGAAGACATACGTCACCCTATCTTCAATCAGATGCCAGCAGCTAATCGTCTGAAGTCAAGGAAGAGCTTCTTGAGTAGCGTCGTTCCGCTTGCAACATCCCCAGCTAGTACAAGAGTTGGCATGTGGGAGGAAAGAACATGCAACTCCCCAGCAGCAGCATCTATGACAATGAAGCCTCAGGAAGAGCTCCCACCAGGAGCTGACACCAAGTGGACTGAGTGGAAGTGCCTCAACCGCCTAAGGACTGGAGTGGGCCGTTCCAAAGTGAACCTACAGAAATGGGGATATGTGGAGACTGCAGGAGATGTAACCTGCGACTGCAGAACTGCGCCCCAGACCATGCAGCATCTCTTCCTGTGCCCTGCCTTGGAGCAAATTTGCACAGCAGACGACCTTACAGTCTATAATGATGTAGCCCAAAAATGTGTCCAACATTGGCTTAAGTATATTTGATGGACTCGATGGAAGTATTTGTGGACTCGATAAGAAGAATAAATCTTAAACTAAGCTAAACCTTTCTCTCGATTTTGTTTTATGTTTTTAATAAGTCATACAAGTGAAAAAGATGAATGACATGAAAGGTTTTCCACAAGTTGTTTTCAAGGCTTTTCCGAACAATATGCTCAAACGTACGAAAAATATTGACAAATATTATGCATTTCCTAATGAACCTTATTATAAATATATTTAGAGAACATTTGATTGTTTTAAGGACTTTGATTTTCGCTTATTAATATGGTGAACAAATAAAAATGTTGTAATAAAAAAGTAAAAACAAAAAAGGTCTTACATTTAAATGTATAAAAGTTTTTTTTTTCTTATAAATGTTTAAATATTATTATTATTATTATTAACTCCTGCCACAGATTTTTAAATTAAAAGTTTGAAAAATGAAATTTGGTATTTTGCGTGGGTGAGACTGTTTTTCCTCTCACTGGGGTTGGCGTAAGGAAGGGCATCCAGCTGTAAAAGCATCTGGTCCAATAAATCATCAAATGAAGAAACCTACACAATTTTGAGGTATATCATCTGTTGAAAACCTTGACCATCTGTCTAACCCATGATGGCATGGAAATGGGTGTTAAACGATGATAATGGTGATGATGATGTTTGACAGATTCAAAAGTGCTACGTTAACTTTGTCGGATAACATGAGTTTTGGAAATGTTCCTGTCGCATCTTTCTTTTTGAATATAGTGGATGTTATTAGTGATATAACGGTCATCTGACGGTACAGGGCGACGAAATTTTGCTGCGGACGAGTGAAAATTTTAAATCAATGCCTTCCAACTGTCTGATGGGACGATTAGTTATTTCAAAACAAAACATCTCTGCTGCAGAGTGAGGTGTTATTTAGAACGAAAACTTCTTAGAATTCTGCCAAAGCAAATTAGTGTTTCATTATTGAGGGTACGAAGTTAAAATAAAATAAGGAATATTATATATAAAGTATCTAAACTAATGAAAATGGTTTTATGGATAACTGCTACTTTTGGCTCTAAAGAGAGAAAAAGAGCTGGTAACATCAAAGTAAACATTAACAGTGTCGATGATAGATATACACGCAAATGCGTGCCCGGCCTTTGAAGCAATGATTAACGGAAAATCTCATAGTTTAAAACTACTATTACTATAGATGACGAGAAATGATTGAGTTTTAAAAATCAGCGGAGTTAACAAACATGAAAGAAAGGACCAGTGGCCAAAATGTTAGGTTATACCACTGGTTATTAGACGATTCTGAATACACCTACATTCCCTCACTTTTTTGGGGTATGCAGGTCATACCAGGTTACATCAGGTCACACCAAGTGTGACTTGGTGTGACTTGGTGTAACTTGGTGTGACCTGGTGTGACTTGGTGTGGCCTGGTGTGGCCCGGTGTGACCTGGTGTGACTTGGTGTGACCTGGTGTGACTTGGTGTGACTTGGTGTGACTTGGTGTGACTTGGTGTGACTTGGTGTGACTTGGTGTGACCTGGTGTGACCTGGTGTGACTTGGTGTGACTTGGTGTGACTTGGTGTGACCTGGTGTGACTTGGTGTGACTTGGTGTGACTTGGTGTGACCTGGTGTGACTTGGTGTGACCTGGTGTGACTTGGTGTGATTTGGTGTGACCTGGTGTGACCTGGTGTGACTTGGTGTGGCCTGGTGTGACCTGGTGTGACTTGGTGTGACTTGGTGTGACCTGGTGTGACTTGGTGTGATCTGGTGTGACTTGGTGTGACCTGGTGTGACTTGGTGCGCAGAACGGTATAGCCCCTTTAAAGGGAAATGTGTTTTATGTAATAGATTTATTTATTTATTTATTTTCAAATATTTATAACAGGATAAATTCCTCAGTCGTAAATAATATATACAAGATTATACATAATATATACACTGTTGTCCTGGAAATCCTGTGGAATATAAAACAATAAAAATAAAGGATATATTATAAATAATTAAAAAAGGGAGTGATCAAATATGATATATTTGCCTAAAAATAATTACAAACTAATTAAGTAGTTGTTTAATAAAATATTGTTTGATTTTTTCCTTGAATTTGATATGGTTCATTTCAAATCTAATTTTTAGTGGCAGCTTATTGTACTCAAGTCCTCCTTGGAAGTAAAATGATTTACGGGCCACTTCCAGCTTTATACGGTATAAGACTTGAGGCAGTCGTATAAGAGTTCCGCTGTTTCTAGTATTGATCTTAGTTTTGTTTAGTTTGAAATAGTTCTCAAAATTTTTGCAGACACTTTTTGATATACATTGATGAACAAATATTGTGACATGTTGACGTAGAAACGACTTCATAGATGTGACAGGTATTTTTCCGATTATCTTTTGAGCCTGGTTTTCAGTTTGCTGAATCCTCTCTTCAAGGGTTTTCGATAAATTTCCAAAAGTAGAGTATGGGCAATAGGTCAAAATTGGTAGTATCATCACTGTGAAGATCCTACTTGCTGTGTCTGCGTCAATCAGTGGTCGTATTTTCTTCAGCAGGTTTACTCTTTTTGGTATCACATTCATGTGTTCAGACATATTCAATGTTTCATTTAAGACCAGCCCAAGATATTTATATGATTTTGTGTAGTTTAACATCTCAGAATTGTGGGTGATTTTTAAAGGTGGATTGTTCAGTTTGCTAAGTCGCTTGTTCGTTCCAAACAGTGTCACTTCCGTCTTTCCTCGTTTAGTATTGATAATTAACTCATTTTGTTGGAACCAGGTTGTCAAAGAGTTGAACTCGTTGTTTAGGACTACTTGTATATTGGCGGCGTTATGGTTTGAATAGAATATGACCATATCATCGGCGTATTTTATGATTTGTGCATTGCTAAGAGCTAAGGTAATATCATTTAAATACAATAAAAATAACAAAGGGCCAAGTATTGATCCCTGTGGCACACCACAAACAATTGTCTCTGCTTGGGAAAGAGTTTGGTTAAAGGATACTTGTTGCTGACGACCGGAAAGGTAATTGGTAAACCAATCTTGAGTGAGACCGGTGATGCCGTACGCAAGGAGCTTGTTAATGATTTCTGAGTGACCCACGGTATCAAAGGCTTTACTAAGATCCACGTAAATGGCACCTGTGAGCATACCTTTATCCATTGCTTTCCTTATCTGGTCGGTGAACCACACTGTTGCAAGATTCGTGGAGCGATTTTTTCGAAAACCAAACTGACTTGGAGATAATAGTCTGTGTTTCTCCAGGTGATTAAGTAATTGAGATAGTACACATTTTTCGAGCAGTTTGGAAACTGCTGGTAAGATACTGATAGGACAATAGTTATCAAAGTTGTTATGTGTACCTGACTTGTAAATTGATACTACTCTGGCCTTTTTGAAGCCATCTGGAACCACACCTGTCCTTAGCGAGAAGTTAATGATATGCGTCAATGGGTGCGAAATGACACAAGCAATATCTTTCAGGAATAACGATGGAAATTCATCTAACCCAACAGCACACTTTCAGTTGAACTTTTTTAAATATTTCAACACTTTCCATTTGGGAGCAGTTCTGAAGTTGAATTTTTGCTTCACGACATTTGAGTCGACATTTGTTGGTTTCGACCTTCGTAACATTTGAGACATAGGAAAAACGCTTTTCTTTAACAGAGTTGCAGCTCCAGTGAAGAAGCAACAGAAACCGTTAGCTTAGTTTATCATTAAGGATAATATTATTGCTCGTACAAAAGTTGGTGGAGTGTTCTGAGGATTTTGCTTTTGTGGGATAAATTTCCTTAATGGTCCTCCAGAAGCGCTCGGGTTTATTTGAAGTGTACTTTAATTTATCATTGATAAAGGTCTTTTTGGTTTGTTGTATTTCATTTTTAACAAAATTTTGTTTACGCCTATAACATAGTCAGTCTTCATCTTTGTTTGATTTCCGCGCTTTGCGATAGAGCTGATTGCGTACAATTATGTGTCGATTAAGTTCTTTTGTTATCCAAGGAGACTTTTTTCCTTTAATACGCTTTGTGACGAGCGGTGCATGCTTATCTAAGGTTCTATTTAAGATTTGTTTCATTTCTTCCCAGCTCTGGTTTGGAGAGTTGCTGTTGTAAACACTATCCCAGTTTTCATTGCGGAGTTTGTTGTTTATTGCATTGACGTCATAATTACGGTAATCTCGACAGCGTATTGTCTCTGGCTCATGTTATTAGTTTGTCTCACGCACGTTATTAAATCATGGTAGCTCAATCCTGTAGGAATAATTGTTTTATATGAAATATTTTGTTTATTATTAACTTGTATCAAATCAATTAATGTAGCCGTTTGCTTTGTTGTTCGCGTAGAGGTGTCAAGTATTTGCTTAAAATCATTATTTTTAAAGATGTCTTTAATCGCTTTGTGGTCTTTTTCAATAAGGTAGTTAACATTCATGTCTCCCATGATAATTGCTTCCTTTCTCTCTTTTTCAATCGTTTGTAAAGTTTTTGTCAACAAAATTTTGAAGTTTTTTGAGAGGTATTTTGACGCGTCTGGAGGTTTATACATAGTTCCAAAAAGTAATGGTTTTGTGTTTTTCAGTCTTATCTCGATCCAAATCGCTTCAATCTCGTCATTTTCAAGGTTGACTCTTCTTAAATAATTGATTCCTTCCCGAATGTATAAGCCTACACCACCTCCTTTACCATTTTTTTGATCAGATCTGATAAATGTGTACCCCTGGATTTCAAACATAGCATCTGGTAAATCCTTGTTAACAGAGGTTTCTGATAAACCGAACATGTTGAAGTTATTTGATAATAAGATTTCTCTAATTTCATCAATCTTTCCGAATAAACCCCTGATGTTTTGATGGCAAAACTTCAATCCCTTTTTTGATGAAAGGGTTTTAAAATCCCTCTGATTATTGGGACCTGGTTGCAGTTCTACGTCTCCACATATCCGATTATTGGGACCTGGTTGCAGTTCTACGTCTCCACATAACATTCATAATAAGAAACATACTGATCTCTTCGTAGGCGAAATAATTTTTAACTGCTTTCGGTGAAAAACTGATAGAATAAAACTTTCTTTGCCATCATACATATCTCCATAGTTTAATGTAATACCATCGGGTGATGAGAAACAAGCTCTTCTGACCATAAAATTCATACAAAACACCAATACTAGCAGCGCTCCAAAAAACACATCCTTCCTTGCCGCCATCTTGACACGTTCACGTTTTTTAGATTATGGAACTTTTATGTTAAAGATATAATTCAAATGAAACTCCCTGTCATAAAATAACAAACACAGGACAATTAAGGATAGAAGCTTTGACTGCTGGAAAGTACTCTCTTTCCATTTGGCTATCATATGATGAAATCAAATTTTTTTTTTTTTTGGGGGGGGGCACTATGAATAACCATTAAATTAACTATATTTTGTTTTACAGGAGTTCAAAAGCAAGTGGGTAAAGATTAATTCTGGAAAACGAATGCTTATTCATCTCCCTTCGTTAGGTGCGTTTTCGTAATCACTCTCCTATATATTATGTTTAGTTCTCTTTCAATATTGTAATGTTTTAGGTTAATGTGTCATTTTGTGCCAACCAGGCAACCAAGAAATTTCAGCTAGACCTGAGTTACGCGATGAGTTTCTGCTTCTTAGGTTACAATGGTTCTGTGAGACAACTAATGGGCAATATCAGTATGTTGGAGAGTTGCCAAGTCGGGAGATTATGCGACATAAAAGGTTCGACATTTTGACAAAATGATATAAACAATTTTTAATTTGAACTTATGTTATTTACTTTTATATCAGTGAACATAATTTTTGAATATTGAAAGGTTTTCAGTAAAAATTATAGTAAAATTTTGTATACTCACTAAAAGGTACTATTGTTATTGCGGTTTCAGACCCGAATGTTGAAGTGCTCTACATATCCGCCTCTCCGATCACTGAGGAGATGATGGTATACTACGAGAAGATTATACAGATGATGTGTGATACAACAGGGGAGAAGTACAACGATGCTTGTCAACGCCTAAAATTCCTTACTCCTCAGCATTACAATAAGTTTCCGGTATATTGAATGTTATTCTATTGTACATAATTCACATACATTTTTCAATCCTAGACTCATAATTTATGTTTGTCATCTCTGCTGAAATACAGTGTCAAGACCGTGAAAAGGTACAAACAAATTATACAAACTTTTCTTTTCTACTTTACTCATAGTCATGCTGTGTTCTGTTTAGAGTGCAGTCTTTGATAAAAGGAAAAACTGCATATATTGTCCCTGGCATCGTGCATAAAGATGATCTTTACATTGCTGATGTTTTAGGTATCATGTTTCGGGAATTATTAGTTTTTAATAGCAATCCCTAGAAATAGATTTAGATCAAAACAATATATAGTTACAATTGTGGCGCATTTATATTTTTTGATAGTTTCAATGTAAGCATAATTTTATGTTTTTGGGTTATTTTATTATATCTTTTCTTCTTTATCTTTTTATGTCATTTTGAAATCTTTTGTGGTATATGTTAACAAATTTAAAGAAGGATCATAATTGATGTTTGGAAGTTAATTTTGGATGAAGTGACTTCTTTTATCGTGTTGTGTGATGCTCACAGGAAATTTCAGTCTCTTTTCACTTCATATATGTCTTTTGATTTTCAGATTTACCTCTTCTTGGAAGCGAACCAGACATTGTGCAAAAGTACTCGCTGAAATCTTGTACTCGCCAGGTTTTCGAAAGTGCTGGCGTTGCTGTTCCACCAGGCACTTACAATGTGTTTACTAGGACCCAGGTATAAAATTCAAATCAATCTTGAATACGTTTTCTTCGCTTAGTAATTGACTAGTATCAATTTGTACTGCTAAACATTAAAGTTAGGTACATTGGTTAGCTGCCTTATTTATTGTTAACTCATATATACTGTAGAAGTAACTCGGAGGAACTCTGAATAGTGTCTTATATCATTGAGAAGTTTAATTTTTAGTTGTTTGTGAGTAACAAGTGTCGTGATTTTAGAGCTACATTGACTTTTCCCTAAAACATGAGTTTCCCGTGACTAATCATCAGGTTTTCTAGATTTAAAACAACTTCCTTTTAAGTAACTCATTTATCGTTCTTTCTCCAAAGATCTCTCTGATCTAGTTTTTGTAGTGATCTTTGGCTTAGCTGCATGTTTCTGGCCGCAATGACCCAGGTTCGATTCTCGCTTTATACAAAAAAAATTTGTTCAAAACGAGGTTTGAAATTTTGAAGGGAGACACGGGCAAAAGTCACTTGATCGCTTTCGTCAGCACTTTTTTTGCTGAGAGAAAAATTCTTACAAATCTATCATATCGTATATCGTAGGAAAGGAAAGCCTGGAATGTACTGGGGCCGAGTTATAAGACCTGCAAATAATGCGTATGTGGTCTATAAACAGGAGGTAAAACCAAAATTTCAAACCTCTTGTGGTTAGGAACATTTGTGGAAAGTCTAATGCTTTTATCATGAACAGAAATATTCATGTGATAACTCATAAATAACACGTATTTAATCACTTCTTCCACTGGCTCTAAGTACATTTTTCCCATTTTGTCCAATAAACTTTGGGGAGTGGCTGTTAAATAAAGAGGGCATTAAATAAACGCTGGGCGCTTTTGTGTTTTTAGGATGAACGTTTAATCGGGGCGTTAAAAGGAGCATTTTTTGCTCTTTTCATGTCCGTATGTAACTTTAGTATGTCACATAACCTTTTTTTCAGCTACATGAATGCTTGGCTCAGTTAGTAACAGAAAACCTACAAGTCACTCGTTGGCTTTTCAAAATTGATAACCAAGTCAATGGAATGGGGACAGGTATTGAAACTTATATGGATAAAATAAACACCACATAAATTTTTTTAAGAGCAACTCTGATAGCTGGTTTGTGTCTTTGATCAATTTTCTTCCATTCTGAAAAAAAATATCAAAAATGGTACGGATTCAAGCGATAATGTGATTGTAAAATATGAGTATCCTTTTATCGTGACTTTATGTTTCCATTTGATGTTTTTAAGGAAATGATGAGTTCATTTTTGCTTGCTAGCTATTTTTTAGTATAAAAATAAACGTTTTTATATAATAAGCTAAATGAAATGTGTGCTTTATAAAGATTGAATAAGTATATTTTGGTCATGTTTGAGCGAACCTTTTGTTTTCTTATTACACATAAAGGTGGAATAACATGAGTATCTCCTATTTAAGGAGGTCTTAGACCCAATAATCCCAAACTAAGGTATAAAAACAAAACTCTCTCTCTCTCTCTCTCTCTCTAACCATCTAAGCCGACGCCTTTGCAAAGATCTTCTAACACTTTCTAGTCCACAGCGTTCTCTTAACTCATTTGAAGGCTTCCTATCCTTCAATGTCACATTTGACATCCATCTAATCATTCTCATGTCATTACGCTCTAGTCTGTTTAGTTCAACAGTTCTAACTCCCCATGTCTCCCCACTATATAGAAAAATACTCCTTACACAAGCATCATACACCCTGCCTTTCGTGCGAAGAGATATCACTCTAGAAGTTAGGAGAGGTAAAAGTTCTCTAAACTTTTCCACCCAGATCTAATTCGAGTTATACAACTTTGTTCTGTGCCACCTCCTGTACTAATCATGTCGCCCAAATAACAAAAGCCATCCTTTGTCTCTAAAAAGTTATCACCTATTGGCACAGATTCTACTGGCTGTCCAGTTGCTGGGGTAATATCACCAGTACACACCCTACACACATAGTCCACCACTGAGGTAAGTTGACCCTTTATACCACTACACTTCTTATGAACCCAATGATCACAATATTTGCAATATATTGAGTTATTACCAACACCCTTACTACATACAGAGCATGGCCATCTACCTGAAGCAATAGGTGCTGAAATTTCAACTCCGCTGACCATAACTTTTGTCTTACCCATGTTAACTTTAAGCCCTTTTGACTCTATACCTTTCTTCCAAGTAGCAAATTTCGCAGTTAACTCTTCTAGACTATCTGAAATAAGCACAAGATCATCGGCATACAATAATTCCCATGGACTAGGGTGTCCATGGGAATTATTGTATGCCGATGATCTTGTGCTTATTTCAAGCTGAAAATTGGTAGGGATCATCAACTCACTGTATTCTATAAATTAAATGAGGCAAATTTTTTCCTAGCAACGGTTGCTATGGTAACTGAGAAAACGTGTTTACAAATTTCATCTGTGTTGTAGTTTATTTTTTGAGTTTTGTTTTCATACCTTAGTTTGGGATTATTGGGTCTAGGACCTCCTTAAGAAGTGATGCGTGCAATTTGCAATCATTTAATGAAGAACATAAAATACATGGCAAAAACATGTTTCTAAAAAAGATCTGCATTTTAAACACACACAAACGGGCCACATTCACGAAACGATGCATGGAATTAGCACGTGCATATGCATTGTTGACGGCGGAAATTCATGCGAGAAAAATCTAAAGAGCGTTTTTTACAAAACTTGAAGCGTTTCAAAACATTTGAAACCAAAATCTAACTTTTAAAGGTTTTAATATTTAAAACTAAAAATTCTAAAAGCACACTTTGACTGCGCATGCGTTGTTAGTGGAAACCCCAACGTTCATGTTTTACACAGGGTGCGACAACTTCAAATCATCAAAATTGGCGTTTTGTTAAAACGCGTGATTTGAAACTACAATGGCTATGCAATGTTTAATAAGTTAATGAATGTTTGTAATTTTAATTGTAATAGAACAATAAAAAACGTTATTTTTCATCTTTCAATAACATTTTGTCTTTTGTAAAAAAATCAACAAACAAGAATTGTGCCTACTAGTGTTTTACCCCATTTTACATTCTAGCTATTTTAAAGTTATCTACTTTCCTTTGGAATAGGAAATTGGAAAGTCATTTGCTGTTCTAAACATCATTGGCTGAAATCACAATTTAAATTGATTGTAGGCCATAGATTTTGATTTGTTGTCCCGTTGTTTATAGTTTACATTGTGAAATTCTGAAAAGTCATTAATCCTTAATATAGTTATATATTGGGCCCTTCTTCAAGATCAGGGGCTAGAACAAAGAAACGAAGCAGATATACGGGGCCTGCAAAAGTTGATTCTTCTACTCAAAGAGGACAGGCACACAGAAAAGTTCTTGTGAACTTGTGGTTGAAACAAAATGCATTGAAGATGGTGTCGTAGCTTCTGAGTGTATATTATTTATCAATATTTATGCTGTTCTTAATGAGATATTTCATTATATAGGGAAATGTCCAAGTTGTGTGGCAGGCATAAGTGTTGAGATGAAAATGCACAAATCGAGTCTATGTGGGGAAGCAAATCCTCGATAGCTGTGTTGTCTTTCAATGATGGCGGAAAAGAAATATTGCCAGTATTAGAAAAGCTTGAGATATTGTTAGGTAAATTTCATTGTGAATGTGTACGAAAATGATATGTAAATTTGATGGATCGAAATTCGACGATGGAAAACAAAAAAGTTGAGAGCTGTTAGGAAAGGCTTTGGTGATTTGGATTTAGAAAATGAAGGAGAAATTTATATGGGTGTTGCATTTGAGGTTGTCATATATATAATATTATTTATTTTTTTATATTTAAAGACTGTTTCCTTCATTTTGCGTTTTGGGGACATTTTTTCACCTTTCAACAGAGATTACTTTTTCCTGCGTTTTCTGATCGGCTTCAAATTTTGAACGAATCCCTATGGCTATGTAGTAAATGTTTTGAGTGAAATGACTAACACGTTACCCTTTTGAAAGTACGTAATTAGCAACAATTTTTCATTTCTGTACCAAAAATGGACATGATACTGAACAAAAATACGCAATAATTTAGGAAGTAGCATAAAATGATGGAGGAAGATAGCTAAAACACACTAAAATAATTAAAAGGTACGCATGTCAAAAAGTAAAAACAAAAAGATACTTTAAAAAAGGCGAGTGATATTTTTATTTCGAGCACACCAAAACGGGATGTCGCAACATTCACTACTTAAAAGAAATGGTGCGTTAAATTTGCACGTGCAATTGTACTGTTCTCGGCGAAAATTATCACGTGAAAAATCTAAAGAGAGTTTTACAAAAAGAGGGCGAATTTAAGCGAAAACATTTGAAACCAAGAAGTGATTTCCGCAACTGATTTTTTTGGGTTTAAATGTATAGATTGTCGCGAGTAGACGCGAGCGCGTATATTTATATACAAACACAGAAGTCTCAGTTATTCTGTGTCATAAAAGGAATGAGTACATTTTGCACGTGGTCATAATGACTGAAGTAAGGTACAATTTGATTGGATGAATGAAGTTTAATGTGATGACGACGTAATTGTTGCGCGGACTAGATAATTTTTTATAGGTTTTACGTCATGCTGTAATAAATATTTCTTAACTCATTGGCAGCTTATTGCGATATTGCACCATACTTGAAATGTTACGTTGGAGCTTTGAAAGAGGAACATCGCTACGGAGAAAAATGGAAGAAGCGATGGGCGTACGAAAAGACTTACACCATGGTATGACCCCCTAGTTATTAAGACCCCCTGTTTATTCGCCACACAAGAGTAGGGAGTAGTTATATAAGTCATTTAAATGGAAGTTGAGAAAAAAGGTTAGAAGCAAAGAAAACAATGAATTGAAAAGAAATGAATCATGTTTAATTGTATTTAGATTCTCGCCGAGATACCTGGCTTACTCAAGAAAGCCATTCCTATAAATACGACACTATACCAAAGTGTGGAAACATTCTTTGCTGTATTTCTCCGACAAGGTGCGCACATTTGCTAGACCTATATTTCATAAATTAATATGACCTTGTGAGAAAGTTTAATGGAGGTGCTAGCGAAGATGAAATAATGAACTGAATAATACGGGGAAAGGTTTTCCTGTGAAGTTATCTATGTCATTCATGTCAAAGTTATTTGTTAAAATTTATGAGCGTTGAAAATGTTACTTCTTCCATGTTTCAAAATTTCAATATAAATAATGTGTATTTAAACATTAATATTATTTTTTTTATGTTTTAGCAACTTTAAAGAATTCAGTGTTTGTTTATGTGTGAGGTTAATAATCTTAATTTTTTCCCCATGAATAGGCGGTGTTATCGAGGCGTACCCGCCCAGCGACAGTATCACTGGCCTCACAGCAAATCTTTTAATTACACCTGATGATTGCATAGAAATACTGTCGGTTGCCGATCAGGCGAGTTTTGCTTCGAAATCTCATCATTTCATTATGTTTATCGGACGTTAATTTTTAATGTCATGATTTGCTTTTAAGATACACGCCCCTTCTACGTTCACGTGTTGCGGTTACACTCTTCCCCAGGCCTCCATAGAGAGTAACGTTGTTAATTCGGCCGCTATTTCCGTGGCACGCACGTGCAAACAACGTGGCATTCTGGGACATATTTCTGTAGATTTTGTTACTTTCATTAACCCAAGAACGGTAGGTTGTTCTTTAATCTTTCATGTTTTAAGAATAGAAATTAATTCAATAATCTTGAAATAAAGTAAGAAAGCCATTACACTTTGTTTTTATAAGAAACCTAAGCAATGGGCCGAGCCTCGAGTTTCTTAAAATTTGGTCATTTTAAGGCTCAAAAGTTTCTTAATTTATTTGTTCTGACCCTCAAAAATTTATTAAATTTTATCTTTAAATTAATCTAATTCTTTCGATTGTGTTGATTGTTTAAACACGTTCGATCGACGCAATGTAAACAAAAAAATTTTCGCCTAAATTTTGTCACGACCAGAAAGACGACTAGAAATGTTTCAGCCTGCCTAAGTTTCTTAAGAGTTTCTTAATTTTTGGCAAACCTGAGCCTACGGTTTCTTATAGACTGTTTTGTTTTTTTTATATAATAAAAGTGTAAATTAATGCTGAGGGTAATATCTCTTGCATTATTCCGATTTGACCAACCCAAAGGCTTTAAACCCGATTTAAAGAAAAAGTCAACAATATTGATATTGTTATCAGGCGTGTCAAGATATCTGGGCTGTTGGTTTGAAATTATCTTACAGCAACTGCCAAGCCATGTTCAACTTGATTTCTTTCTTTTCTGGTGGCCAACTTGACGTCAACAACAGCACATATGAGGTTGCAATACAAAGGCAATCTAAACTAAACTCCGTCTACCAATCCCGGAAGAATAAGATGACGCAATCGATTGAGGAAAAGGTATTTCGTTTCAAGATGTTGCTTGTTCTTGTTGTAAAAAAGTGCAAAATTAGCGTGGATTGCCAAATAAACAGGTTATATCAAAATAAACAAATAAACAAGTTATCATTGTTCTAAATGTAAAAAACGGAAATAGTAAAAAGGCTTCCGTTTTCAATACTTTTTAGTCACTTTTAGTCAATTCAGGTCAGGATAGCTCAGTTGGTAGAGCGCTTGCAATTTCGGATTTCTGAGGTTTTCGGATTTCTGAGGTTGCGAGTTCAAATCCTCCCGGCCTCGCCGACTCAGCGAATGAGTAGCATTTCGATGCGGTAAAGTACGGGTGTTGGTGGTTGGAGTGGCGCCCGCCTCAACAGTTACACCCAACGTCTTGCGCTAACGAAAAGGAGATAGACACCCTCGTTTACGCCCGTTGCCAACATTAGGGTTAATTCGGCAACTTTACTTTACTTTTTTAGTCACAATATTTTTGCATATTTGCGTTCATTTATGATATTTATTTTTAGCTACTCTTGGACTTTTTTGAAAATATGTTATATGTAGTGGTGTCTTCTAAGTCTGCTTTCATTTCAGTTGAAAGAGAAATGCTTACGTCATTGCGTTTTCTCCGCCACTCTATTTCACACGAACCTAAGTACCGTACATACAAACGTTTTCTTTCAAATGTGCAAAGCTCGCATCATTGGCTACGATTCCGAGGTTCTAAGATTTTTATCACTGTGTTTGACTGAAATTCTAATATAGCTGATGACATAGTATAGTCTATGAACCGAAAATCAAGGCTCAATTTGGTGATCGGCCAAACCGTATATACACTTTTTTATAAGAACCAGTTAAATTGGGTTCAGCCTTAGCTGTTCTTAATTTTTAGCTGATTCTAGCCTCAATTTGTTTTTATTCTGTTCTTAAATATATGTAAGAAAAGGTTTTGTGTTTTTTACTCCATAAGTTGCGTAATACATCTACAAAGAAAAGATGAAAACAAAGTTGTACAGGCCCAATTACACCCACTGAAGAATATTCGTGAAGAATAATACTAAATTTATGTCGCACCTGTTACTCTTCCTATATCTTTGAATATTCTTCCGTAATATGGGGTCTTACAGTTGCAAATGCACCAACCTAATTATTAATTAAGCCTTAGCCTTGTTCTTAATTTTTGACCAATTTAGGCCTTAGTGTTCTTAAAAAATTGTTTTTATAAAAAAGATAATAACTTGTCTTTTTTGTTTACATACACAAATACCTTTAAAAATCAGTTTCGAGATTCACTTGACTGGGCTTAAATTTTTCACGCAGGAATTTTAACATTGCATATGCACGTGCAACTTTTCTTTAAGTAAAGAATAGCTGAGTCATCACTAAATGTGTTTGTCATGGAATTGCATAATAACATGGTTAATAAGAAGAAAGTTTATCTTTCACGAATATGTTAACAACTATCTGGAATTTCTACCATTAAAACCATTAATAAAACAATTGTATTTTCCAAAAACGACAATGTAGGAATGCAGATTATTGCCTCGTTTTTGAAATGGACCAGGAAATTTTTGTCGTAAATTTAGCTCCATGATCTAACTAATCTAATCGGTAGATTTCCAACAATCTCTCTCTCTTTATTCCCATTGAAATTGGCCGGTTATTCGCAGTCTTTCGCAAAATGTCTCAAAGTTGTTCAAGATCTAGAAAAATTTTCAAATTCGAATTTTTCCCCAACACTTTACAAATGTTTTAGGGGTGCCATTGACATACTTTTATTCCGTAATCTTCATCAGAACTTTCAGAAAAAAATGTTTTTTATCAATAATGAAAAACAACAAATAAAGAGTTATGGCCACCAAATTGAGTCACATATAAAAAGCGTTCATCCCATGGACAGTAGTTGATGATGCTCTACGGAAATTCCATTATGTTATATTAAAAGCTTCAAAATTTTCTTCTTTCAGATGAAGCTTGGCTCCATTTTTGTTCTATATAACCACCTTAGAAAAGAAAACCTTGGTATGATGTAAGTTTCAGCCAATAACATATCGGCTTACTCTTTGTTAAGCCAATAACATCTCGGCTTACTCTTTGTTCAGCCAATAACATCTCGGCTTACACTTTGTTCAGCCAATAACATCTCGCGTTACTCTTTGTTCAGCCAATAACATCTCGGCTTACTCTTTGTTTCAGCCAATAACATCTCGGCTTACTCTTTCTTCAGCCAATAAAATCTCGGCTTACTCTTTGTTTCAGCCAATAACATCTCGGCTTACTCTTTCTTCAGCCAATAAAATCTCGGATTACTCTTTGTTCAGCCAATAACATCTCGCATTACTCTTTGTTCACTTAATATCTAAGGTATTTTCTTTTCAGAGTAATCGGTGAGACGTTACACGAAGCCGTGGAGTGTTTTTATTCAAACTTGTCAATGATCCATCAGGATATCTCATCCTCAAGCATGCAAGGGAAGAGCAACTTTCACGTAAATATCATTAATGTCTTTCTCATTTCTCGACTGTAATCGTATCTTATTATTTTATTTGAGAAGGAAATGATGGCAATCTTGAAGACGATTTTCCAAACTTTGCAAATTAATAAAAGCATCGATCGAAATCCCACCCTATGAAGCCAGTTGCAATCATACGTTTAAGTGGTCGTCGTGTTTCCGCGGACCACGTTAAAGAAATAAGAGATATTGTTAACTTGTTATTTATTTTACGGGAAATGTTTATATATATAGAGTTGTAAAATATATTTCGAAAGATAAACTCAAACGTCGAATTTGCGGAGAAATCTTAAGTTGTCCAGGGGCGTAAAAGTCAACATGATTTTCAAGTTTTTTTCCTCTTTCTTCTAGGACCTGAAGATGAGTCCGTTAATTAAGTTATAGAATATAATTGTTTCTATTCCATAAATAAATAAATAAAAACAAAAATAGCATAAAGCTGAAATTTGGTCTAGTTTTCGGTGTAAGTTTAATAAAACTTGATTGAGCCCTGAATTACCTTATATAGGTAAATCCATAATGGTTGCCTGCAAAATTCGATACATCTAAAATCGGTGAGTTTATATATCGTTGATGCTGATGACTATTTACATATAAAAACTGGTCTCAAAGTGGAAAAACAATTGTTGATAGGATTTTAAAGGCATGCAATTACAACTCCAGAAGTATAAAATGTTCATCATTCTTTAAAACAAGTCAAGTCACGCATTTTTCCAGAATCGGTCATTGTCCTTCGCTTTCTTCTACATTAAAATCGTAAGCCATGGATCCAGTTTCCGAAAGCCAAGATTCACCACAAAATCAAAGAACAATCTTTGAGAATTTCTTTAACCATGCTTCAATGCTTTCGGAAAGGACGAAATAAATTTCGCAGATAAATAACAAATTCAGAATATTTACGGGTAAGTACACGAGCAAAATGAACAATATGAAAAGGTCCATTTTAACGTCATGAACAGATATTTGCTTCACATGGATTTTTTGAAACTGAATTGCATTTTTCAGCGCATGATCTTGAGCGATTTTGAGAATGTGAGATTTCTTTTTATATTTTTAGTTGTTTGAATTGTTTTTTCGATAACTTTTATATAAGCAGTTTGATATATTATTATCTATGTCTTTTTGAAGTGATCACATCACGTGTTTTTCTTTATATTTATTTGCAAAAATTAAGAAAATGTTTGCGAACAGTTACTTTAAGGGAGATACGATAGATGTAATGGAGTAAATTGGTGCAGCCTTTGTGCAAAGCAAGGATAAATAAAGCTTTTTTTCAGTGAGACCTATTTGGCAACCATGTCTGAAAGGTCACCATGGCAACAAGTCTATCTCCATAGCAACAATTTTTATTTCTAAAACTGTACAAACAGTATCGAGTTTTTAACATATGGCTAACCAGGGGGTAAAATTATGAAAAGTTTTTTTTAACAACAAAATGAACAAAATGGTCGAAAATGGATAACGTGCAACATAAATTCTTACTTGCAATAATGATATACAATAAAATGATGATTGCATGACAAGATCGCTTTTATACTTAAATTTCTGGCTCAAATTACCTTGGATTTTTTAAAATCGTCACAACCATGCATGGAGAGTAGCGAGGTTCAGTAAAATTGTCTTCCAAATGCATAGTAAAATGTTTTATAAAAATAACTCTTAAGTTTCTAATGCCGAGTG
Organism: Candelabrum cocksii; assembly: GCA_963930725.1. NCBI lineage: Eukaryota > Metazoa > Cnidaria > Hydrozoa > Anthoathecata > Candelabridae > Candelabrum > Candelabrum cocksii. The sequence continues at coordinate 3,393,390 of OZ005674.1, forward strand.
AGCATTGTAACAAAGCAAGACAGGAGACCAATATACCAATGAATATTAAGGTAAAAGAATTGCATGTAGTTAAATAGATGAAGTCACCGTTCACAATCACCACTGCAGTTGCAAAGAGCAGTGCATGGTAAAGAAGCCTTGATGCATTTGTAACGCCCCCTACAACCTTTTTCCACTTTACATTCGCAACGGATGAGTTCTCTACACATCTTGTGGGCCTCGATGATTGATATCCACAAAATTTCGTATCGATCCTTTTTCTTCTTCCATCTCCAATCACAAGGGTTACAACGTTTGATTTTTACCAAGGACTGTGCCCAACAATAAGAAGCTTGGTAGATTGCTCTTTGCAAATGTAACTTCAATGCGTGTTTGGTTGGTGGTATTCCCTGGTAATCTTCCCTTTTTCGAAAACAGTTCTTTTCGGCATACGTTGACACAAGCTAATGTGCGGTCATACAGTAACACAATCAAGCGGTCAAATACTCGTGGTTCGAGTATACGGGAATATACTGTATTTACATCCACAGTTAAAGATTGTCTTCCTAGGCCTTCAAATCACTGGTGAATGGCGAAAAACATTTCCTCGAATCACAGCACAAATCAGTTCCTGGGGCACACCTGACGATCTTTAATATTACCCACAAATTCTTAATAGCAAAAACCTTGACGCGTTAACGAAAAATCTTATAAACTTTTGGCCACACTGACGAAAGAAATAACTTCGTAATATACAAGTTAATTTTTCATAATACACTTCATATTTTGTACAATAGAGCATAAATAAACACATGAGTTGAAAGGTTTCTGAAAAGGCATTTTATTTATTTAAAAAATTGAACGCGAATCCAAAATTCAAATACATTGCAAAAAGATTCCGTGAGTAAATTAGGTTAATTCGTATTTTAAAAAACCTGTTCCTATTATTTTCAATCCATCTGTAAAACTGTCCCATCGTGGCCTCACGCGCTTAATGTCGCACTTCAGCAGTTAACTTACAAGTTATTATTTCGAGTTCGAACCCTGACATGAATCACAACAAAACCTCTTGAATCGCGTCACGTGACAATACTTCAGTCGGACGGCGATCACGTGACAGTACGCGGGACTTTGAAAGTCGACGCATGCGAGTTTTGATTGCCTGGCGTACGGACGTAAGGTCTTTAGGAACTTGCTTAACTTCATTTGGGCTGGGGAGCTAGCTGCAAAGCGACCTAATCTTGAAACCGCTTCCTTCTTCATGATTCCTCCCCGCAAAGCTATGGGTGAACTTAAAGGGATGGATTTCGATACTGTAACATCTGGTGAAGTGTTTGAAGGACTAACAGTCATCATATGAGCAAGGGAAATCAAAGGCGTTTTCTGTAGTTGCAATAATGCTCTCTGCCCGGCAGCGCCGTAGTGGTTTCTCTCGGTGAGTGAAGAAATTAGTGACGGTTTTAAATACGTTGAAGGTAACGTTGAAAAGTTCGATGCCGTTACTCGCAACGATACAGGTGAACCACGAGACGATGCCGGGAAACGTGACGCCGTTACTCGCAACGATACAGGTGAACCAAGAGACGATGTCGTGAAATGTGACGCCGTTACTCGCGACGATATAGGTAAACCACGAGACAATGCCGTGAAATGTGACACCGTTACTCGCGACGATATAGGTGAACCACGAGACGATACTGGGAAATGTGACGCCGTTACTCGCAACGATACAGGTGAACCCAGAGACGATGTCGTGAAATGTGACGCCGTTACTCGCGACGATATAGGTGAACCACGAGACAATGCCGTGAAATGTGACACCGTTACTCGCGACGATATAGGTGAACCACGAGACGATGCCGTGAAATGTGACGCCGTTACTCGCAACGATACAGGTGAACCCAGAGACGATGTCGTAAAATGTGACGCCGTTACTCGTAACAATACAGGTGAACCAAGAGACGATGTCGTGAAATGTGACGCCGTTACTCGCGACGATATAGGTGAACTATGAGAAGCTAACAAGTTATTTGTCGCTTTCACTTTCATATTAGGCGAATGTAACGACGATATGGTTAATGACATCACAGTTGACGGCGACATTTCTCTTGATTCTACGCCTTGCAATCTCTCTCCTTCTATACCATCCGAGGAGGAGAAGTACTTGTGCTCACTCCACCGTAGTAGTTCTTCGCTTGGTTTGAGGTATCTGAGGTGCTCGCCAACAAACGTTCTCGAATCCCTCTCGTGAGCCTGCAAAAATTGGCGTCCAGTGGTGTTCTTATCGGACCAGGGGCATGCCTTGTGCTCGCAAATTTTATGCTTGAAAGGTCTGCTAGCGAACATGCAGCCGAGAGCCGGTGCTGCTGATGACGTCATACACAAGTGATGGCGTTTCTTGACGCCAATGCCACAAGACGCGCTGCACTGAAAGTTGAGGTTGAAATCAAACAGTATTATACTCGATTTACTATTTACTGTCGTTAGACAGTACTAAGTACAAGTATAGGATGCTATAGCAATGTATTTCTCGAAGGAGAATTAGCGCAACTTAGGTACATGTAAGCAAGATGGGTTAGACGGGGTTTCGACAGATGATATCCCCCACAATCTTGTAGGTTTAATCATTTGATGATTCATTGGAGCAGATGTATTTTACAGCTGCATGCCCTTCCTTACGCCAACACCAGTGAAAGAAAAAACAGTGGTGAGTTAACCGACGCAAAGATACCAACTTTGTATTTTAAACTCCGTGGCAGCAGTGCATAAAAAGGGCATGGGTGCTTATAAAACGTCTTCACCAAAAGTCAGTTGAATGAAATCCATTATCAATACATAATCCGTTGGACACTCGGATAAGGAATTAAAATTAAACGAGGAAACAGTAAAATTAATGTGTTTACATCCCAGATTACAAAACATAACTCTCAAACAAACACGTATAGTCACGCACCTCTTCCCATTGGCTATGATACCACAATGGATTGCATGCCTTGTTCTCACACGCTTGTGAATCTACGGGTTTTTCCTCCGTGCAATTGCTGCCGTTCACCACTTGCAGAGTGTGGCCAATGTCTTTTGTGCAAACCACTTTTCGCTGCTGCGTTCCCGAGCCACATGGGTTGGAGCACTAACGATATTTAAGAAGGAGCTTAGTAAAGAGTTAATATGTATACATATATAGATGCATAAGGACATATCTTTTCTCAAAAATTTATAGCCTTATGATATCGGCATGGAAATATTTCAAATAGGTAAAGCATACCAGGAAAACACACAAAAAAACAGAAAAAAGATGAAAGTCAATCCCTCACTTGAGTCCACTTTGACGTCACCCAAAACCCCTTCGTACACATGTCTCCTTGGCATTCCTGGATCGAAGAAGGTTTGGATGAGTGACAGAGCGTTGGATCGAGCAGTTCCCCCGTTAAACTGGCGCAAACGACTTCACGGAATCGAGTTCCATTCTCACAAGCTGACGAACACTGTGACACGGAGAGTGGGTATAGGATATCACATTTCCCAATTTAACCGAATGGTTTCTGAGAAATCAATGTCACAGACAGATGTCCAATACACATCAAATATCTACAGTTTCTCCTTTCTGTTTCCTCAGTTCTTACGCAAAACAAACTTTTTAATGAGACAACAATATTGAATGTAATGATTCATAAATGAACAAATCAAGCAAATCGTTTGATGCATGTGACGCTTTTCAATTATGGTATATAGTGGCAGCCTCACAACTAGCACGTTCACTTTCCAAACGTTCGAGGTAATTATACACGATGTACTCGATTATCTCAAATGTTTGAAAAATGAATGTACTCGCTTACCTGGCTCCATTCACTGGTGAACCACTTCACAGAGCAGTGTTGCAAACGACACGATTGCGTGATGCTAGGTCGGACCTGTTCCACGCATCTTTCCACTCTAACCGCGGTACCATCAACATCTGCGCAGACAACCTCTCTGCTTTGGACACCATTACCACAACTGCTGGAACACTGGAAGAAATCAATAGATATATTGTTTCCAGTTTTATTAGCTTAGAGGTTAAATTTGTTTTCGTTTTAAGAGTTTCAGTGTTTTTGGCAATAATTTGAATTCCACTTATCATGTTTTAATACCGATCCCCGTTAGATACTTAAATTTTCAATACCATGAAAGAGGTAACCTAAAACAAGATAAAAAAGAAAAGCAGATAGTATCCAGTCACCTAGAAGTTATGAGAGGAGAACACTTTATTACAATCTGTTTTTCTAATAACTAGGAAATCTGTATGATTTGGGTCCGAAAAAGTGCACCTCACTCCACTGCATCACTTTCCAACTGTAGCGACATGATGCAAGCAAACATTCCTGAAAATCGTTGGGTTTATCAGCGGATATACAATCTGAATGACGCGTCACACTTTCAGTTATATGGTGACGCTTCACACACTTGACATCACGTCTCTGTTTACCTCCAGGACCGCATGTCTGACTGCAGGACCCCCATTGTCCAGTAACCCATCTAGAGGAGTATACAGAAAGTAACAAATCTTTCTTCCAGTTGTCTCATATAACCATAACCTAAGAAACATAACTTCACTGAGACATAAAGTTGAGCGTGGTACTTTCAGAAACTTTTAAAAGTGTTTCGATCTCTCTCTTTAACAAGCCTAACACATAAACATGACATTTTTCACTACTGCATTTACATGAAAATGCATAAAGGAAAGTCAATTATTACACTCTTAAATATGCAGCAGAACAAGGTGTTTTATTGCACACTCGAACTCGTCTTGTCGGTAGCTTCAAATGATGACATTGACTGTTTTCAACAAACTTCCCCATTCTGTTTCCATGCGCAGCGAAACAACGGTAAAGATACTCTTGCGTTCCTGAAGAGGGAGAGACAGTTTGTGAGTATTACAATGGTGTTTCTAGCAATTGAAAGCGCTCAGGGAGAGACAGTTTGTGAGTATTACAATGGTTTTTCTAGCAATTGAAAGCGCTCAGGGAGATACAGTTTGTGAGTATTATAATGGTTTTTCTAGCAATTGAAAGCACTCAGGGAGATACAGTTTGTGAGTATTACAATGGTGTTTCTAGCAATTGAAAGCGCTCAGGGAGAGACAGTTTGTGAGTATTACAATGGTGTTTCTAGCAATTGAAAGCGCTCAGGGAGAGACAGTTTGTGAGTATTACAATGCTGTTTCTAGCAATTGAAAGCACTCAGGGAGAGACAGTTTGTGAGTATTACAATGGTGTTTCTAGCAATTGAAAGCGCTCAGGGAGAGACAGTTTGTGAGTATTACAATGGTGTTTCTAGCAATTGAAAGCGCTCAGGGAGAGACAGTTTGTGAGTATTACAATGGTGTTTCTAGCAATTGAAAGCGCTCAGGGAGAGACAGTTTGTGAGTATTACAATGCTGTTTCTAGCAATTGAAAGCACTCAGGGAGAAACAGTTTGTGAGTATTACAATGGTGTTTCTAGCAATTGAAAGCGCTCAGGGAGAGACAGTTTGTGAGTATTACAATGGTGTTTCTAGCAATTGAGAGCGCTCAGGGAGAGACAGTTTGTGAGTATTACAATGCTGTTTCTAGCAGTTGAAAGCGCTCAGGGAAAGACAGTTTGTGAGTATTACAATGGTGTTTCTAGCAATTGAAAGCGCTCAGGGAGAGACAGTTTGTGAGTATTACAATGCTGTTTCTAGCAATTGAAAGCACTCAGGGAGAGACAGTTTGTGAGTATTACAATGGTGTTTCTAGCAATTGAAAGCGCTCAGGGAGAGACAGTTTGTGAGTATTACAATGGTGTTTCTAGCAATTGAAAGCGCTCAGAGAGAGACAGTTTGTGAGTATTACAATGGTGTTTCTAGCAATTGAAAGCGCTCAGGGAGAGACAGTTTGTGAGTATTAAAATGGTTTTTCTAGCAATTGAAAGCGCTCAGGGAAAGACAGTTTGTGAGTATTACAATGGTGTTTCTAGCAATTGAAAGTGCTCAGGGAGAGACAGTTTGTGAGTATTACAATTGTGTTTCTAGCAATCGAAAGCGCTCAGGGAGAGACAGTTTGTGAGTATTAAAATGGTTTTTCTAGCAATTGAAAGCGCTCAGGGAAAGACAGTTTGTGAGTATTACAATGGTGTTTCTAGCAATTGAAAGTGCTCAGGGAGAGACAGTTTGTGAGTATTACAATTGTGTTTCTAGCAATCGAAAGCGCTCAGGGAGAGACAGTTTGTGAGTATTACAATGCTGTTTCTAGTAATTGAAAGTGCTCAGGGAAAGACAGTTTGTGAGTATTACAATGGTGTTTCTAGCAATTGAAAGTGCTCAGGGAGAGACAGTTTGTGAGTATTACAATGGTGTTTCTAGCAATTGAAAGCGCTCAGGGAGAGACAGTTTGTGAGTATTACAATGGTGTTTCTAGCAATTGAAAGCGCTCAGGGAGAGACAGTTTGTGAGTATTACAATGGTGTTTCTACCAATTTAAAGCGCTCAGTGTTTGAATTCTCCAAAATTCTCCGAAATCAAAATATTTATCAAAATAAAAACACAAAGAACTTTAAAGAAATTTAATGCCGTTCGTTAGAAATAATGAAAAATGCAAGGCTATTTTTCGTAAAGAATTCGAATTTTGAATAGAGCTGAGACAATTAAAATTAAAATTGGTTTTAAGTTATAAATATACATATATTTCTGATTGTATTTTGATGTCAGAATTAGAACTACTATGCTACGTTAGAAGAACTCGGATGAAGCATACCTCCGCCACAAGATGAACTGCAAGAGGACATTCCGCCAAACTGCCATTTATATCTAACCTCTGCAGGGTTTTGTTGCAATTGTTGTCTGTTGCCATCGATAACTTGTTCAACAGCTTTAACAGGGCTATGTTGCTGACCATGGGATGAAAACCTGGTTAACTCATACATTGAACGAGAGATGGTGTAATTAAGAAGAAGGTCAACGACGTCTTGTTGGTATAGTAACTACAACAAAACAAAAGTTCAGTTGTTCCTTCAGTCGATAATGATTTTAGTTTTAAATCCAGTGACAGCACCAGAATCAAATGCATCAATGCAAATTTCAAAATAAAGTTTTGAATGGGAAAGATCATTTGTAAAAACTTTAATAGCAGAATGTAGAAAATATGGCAATATTCGTTTTTTAATTTTTCATTCAAATCCTACAAAATCATTGTATAATTATTATTACTGATGTAACATACCATGACCACGAGCTCGGTACGAAGTGGCCCGTTTACAAACACCCTTTCAATCGGGGGCTGACGACTGTCTCTCGAATAGGAAATGCGACTTCCACTTGACAGAAAGATCTTACTTGTGTCGACTTTCCAATGTCCATTTAAAATGTACTCGTCATTCATTTTCAGTGCTGCGCCGAAAACAAAAACTTAATTAAGGTCATTGAGACAAGATATATCCGTAATAAAATATAATCTATCTGTTAAATTATTCATATAGTATGAATCTGCAAACATGGAAAGTTTCATCATGTTTAATGAATGTGTCCATAAGTTTCCTTGTCACAATTTGTCAATTTTTAGCTATTTTCTGACTATTTTTTCGCCATTATGGATTTTGTAAAGAGTCCCTAACCACATGAAATATAACTTAAATCATTCCTGAAAGGATTTCTCAAAAACACGTTTTTTGTATGACTACCACCTTAAACAAGCAACAAGGAAGTGTTCCAATTTCAACAATGGCTATTTTAGTTGTTACCAAGCAACATGTTACCAAGCAACAAAGAATATTTTCTGCTAGTTATGAGTAGTTCCGTAGAGGACATCTCACCAAGATAATTTCTTGAGCGCGTCCTCTCTCTGATAGAAATATTGAGAGCACTTTTGGGCACTTCAAAGGCATAGTTGTAACCAATCTTCATTTGTCTGTCAACACGATACACCTTTGTTATTACTTTGTATGTTTGCTTCGGCTGCAGAAGTCGAGGTTCCCTTCGTCTCACTTCATCAACAATCTGAAAAAATAAATATTAATAAATAAACATTCAGTAAATAAATATAAAAATAAATAGATAAGTAATTATAATAATAATTTAATTACCATGGTTGTGAAACAAAAAAACAAAACAACAACATTGTCTCATACAAACTCTTTTGTAGTTCTATGTTTCCAGCTAAACTGATATGTCTAGTATATATCTTGACTATGAACGAACTGTAAATAGCACTAGAAAATTGATTGTGTTTATTCCCTAACACCTTTTTACCTCAACACATTCACCATTTTGACAATGCATCCTGTTGGTTCCACCGCAAGGAACGCCATCAACAACATTACTGCCAAACGACTTGAACATTCGAAAACCTTCTGTGAGACAGTTCAACTTGCACTCCTCAAGTCCAACTAATATTTAATAGCAATCAATTTAATTCATTTGTTTAGAATTTATTAAATAATATATATAACAATATGCTATGCTATTTTTTGCACGATCGTGGAGTTTTCAAAGTGCCGTTTTTTTCCTATTATAGCTGATTGGATAGCAGAGGAAGGAAACAATATTGTTAAGTTGCTGTCTCTTGGCTTTCGTAGAAATTCATACATTGGCTCAGAAATTCATTGTTACTCGGTCAACGTCAAGCTAGCAGACTCATTCATATATATATCAAGAAATAATTTTTCAGGTAGGGTTTATGATTAAGAGGGAATGGTTCTTTTTTTCTCCCAATATATATATTGGTCATACAGCAGTTATATTTTAAAGTGAAGAGTTGAAAATATGACGAAATATTGTCAATCAATAATCGCTTCATTGGAGTCTTGTATTCAAAAGAAGTTGAATTTTACCTCCATTATTTACTTTAAAAAACATATCAACTTTTATAACAAAAGATATATAAAAACCACCTCTGAGGTATGGCAACCAATTGTAGTATTCACCAAAGTATGGAATGTTGTTGTATGTGGCACATTGTTTTTTTCGAGCTTCGTACTTCACTGTGTCTACTTCTTGTGATGTTAGACAAACCTGAATCGGATAGCGCAAGGTAAACAAACTTTTAAAACTTGAAATATGAATGCGATGATGAACATGACACTCTTTTTTTATATACAAAAGGGATTGAAGAAATTTATTTTTGCTGGGACACGTGTGTTTCGTAATGGTGTTTGTTTTTAAAATTTTATTTGAACTTCACAAATATGTGCAATCCGTAGAAGTTGGACTGCACCACAAGCATAGAAAAGTTAGCTAGCTTCTTGATGCTTTATTATTAAAAGTTTATTCTCGATTATTATTATTATTCAGAATATTTATACAGGATATAAAAACTTCAGTGCAAAATAAGTAAGCACTGCTATCAACGTTTGTCCTGTTATAAAATTTACAAAGTAGTTAAAATTTAAATTAGTGAACTATATTAAGTAATAAATCGAACAGAATATGTAAAATAAAAAAAATAAATAATAATTTTGACTGGTAATAAGGCTGAAAGATGGACAACACTTGTTTTATGAGATAGGCTTTCTCATAAAACTTTACATGAATTTTGTTTGTAAAATGATGACATTTTTGGAGTTAGAGCAATAACACTTAGCTAAAGTAACTAATTGAGTGTCAGTCATTAAAAAGTAATCATTTTGCTATTTTACGATAATCAAATAAAGTAAATCGAAACATTAATGTAAATGAGTAATGGTCATTCATATCATTCATTACCTTTGTCTTACAAAGTTGAAAATCCTGAGTATTGCCATAACATGAAGAAGCCAAACGTCTCCTCCCATCTCGAATGTTACCAGATACTCTGCAAAAGAACAAAATTGAACATGCTATGCAACAAGTAATAACGGCAATAACAAATTTTTACATAGGTAATTTGTGGACTGATACACTGTGCTTCATGTGTGTGGTGAAATCGTCAGTTAGTACTTACATTTTACCTCATATTCAAAAACATTCACACAACAACTTAATCCATAATGTCATTACACTGTGCCTGCCTTTGCTAATTAGTTCATCTGTTGAAACCCCGTCTAACCCATGCTAGCATGGAAAATAGACGTGAAAAATGTAAATGATGATGATGTTTATTAAGACATTCTTTATGGGTTAATGATCTAATTATGATTAGCTGTTCCCATAAGCATAAATTGCAACCTTTAACGTCGGTGCTTGTATTGACTGATTTCAATATACTCCATTTAATAGATGGTTGATGTTGTTCTTCTTTAACAACAATATACAGTTTGATAGTTCCGTTTCATATTTTGTTTGATTTTTTATGGTTTGTGTAACGTTCTTTAAAAGTGTTACTTGTTATATAGGATTTATTTCCGTTGTTATTGCACCATTGGTTACTTCAGCCTTATAAACAACAACTTTTTGACAAGCATTTATTGTCCAATGGACACAAGATTTTATTTCTGCAAAAGCAAAGTCTTCCTTGGTCAACTTTGTTTAACAGTATTGCTTTGTTGTGGGATGAGATAAATGAGTTCATATTTTTGGTTCATATTTAAACCCTAATATTCATAAAGCTCCTCTTCAAATGAAAAATTGAGTACTATATACCAATGTTGTTCAACCAAGTCAAATTTATATATATATATATATATATTTATATACAGTATTTATCATCTATACATAGATTAGTAAAAATTATGGACTTCACTTCTGAAGTTGTTTCTAATTTTGATAAAAATCTTGGCACCAGTTAATACATACCGGGTACAGGTTCTTTTTCTCAATTGCACACCACCATCACAAGATCTTGAACAAAATGACCATGCCGTCCAATCTGCCCAAGTTGAGTATTCTTGCGTGGAATGTGGCGGATTGTTTAGTATGTTTTCTACAACAAAGTCATTCTGTAAGGGTGGAACAACTTTATATGAATGTGATGCTTTCTTGATATTGTACAAAAAATCCGAAAAAGATTGTGGGTTTGATGTCAGATGATCCGCTAAAAACCGTTCAGTGAATTTTTCTGCAGATGTCTGGGGGTCATGGATCGAGTAAACACTTTCAACTGGGTGTCTCAGAAGATTTTTTCTTCTGTCAGACTGGCTCTAAAGATGAAATCAATTGATTTTAAAAGACATGCTTGTAGTTATATTTAAACATCAAGAAATAATTGGTTAATAGCAAGCCAGTAAAAAGTTATTTTATTTATTAATTATATTGAAAACTAATAATATTAAAAGATAGCTGTAAAAGTCCCAAAATTCAACTTTTTAAAAGGGTCTTTGCAATGTTGTTTTTTACAATATGGACATATATTAGTATACATACAAGAAAAGAATGTCAAGAAACTATAAAAAGCATTCATGAAGTGACAAGTTGAGAAACTGCACAGTCAAACCACAGTAATAATAACATATTCTAACAGTAATCTCGTGAATTTATACTAGACACACTTTTTCTTTTTCTTAGAGGTATTCAAAGACAGAAGGTTGAAAGGCATCAATTTTGCATACAACTGTTGTTTGTAATACAATATAAAACTCTAGTATATATATAATAACCATCTAGATTTAAACTCTTCAAAAGAAAACATTATTCTTCGGCTCCTTCCTAATTCTACTGCACTTTTTTTATTGTCCTTTCCTCCAGTAAAATCGAGCAGCTTTATAGATGGATTGCATTGTTTACATTTTTGCGTCAGTAATACGCATGCGTGAAAACTTGAAGGCAAAACATTGCGAACCGAGACGCCATTTTATAGTGGTTCATGAAGAGTTTGGACTGCCTTAATTGTTTAAGAAAGATGCCAAGCTCTTCCTGTGCTGTTAATTGCCAGAACAGAAGCTTAAAAAGACCTGACTTGGAATTTTACAGACTTCCGATACAAAAAGGAGCAGGAAAAAGACAATCGTGGTTAAATGCAATTAAGAGAGATCAGTGGTCTGAAAAGCTGATCGACAATGCTCGTATTTGTAGGGAACACTTTATTTCAGGTAATTAGGTCTTAATATATTAGGTCTTATCATTTAAACGTTGAATTATGGATGAAATAAGTATAAAAAGGCATATTTAAATATAATTATGTATATATAGCTATATATATATATATATTCTTTTTAGCAATTTGTTAGTTATGTGTATGTGCATTAGCCACCCAGCATTTGTCATTTTATTTTTATATTTTTGTTGTTTGTCACACAGAATCTCATATATAGCTATCGTATTGTTTAGGCAGTTAACTTATTGTTTTACACATTACTTTTTATTTTTTGTAGGAAAGAAGTCAAGTGCGATGAGCCAAGTAATCCAGATTACGTGCCTTCAATTTTTTTGCACAACAAGAAGACTATGGAAAGGACTAGTCGTCAGAAGCTGGAGAGACACAAGAGACAAGAAAAAAATCTCTACTGAGACATCAACTTGCAGGGCTATAGTGAATTTATGCCCCAGAATTGTTTCCTAGTTTTTATCTTTTTACATTTATAATACATTTCCTTGGGTGTATAAAAAAATTACTTATATATATACTTATGGTCAATTCATATAAAGAAGTCTTTGTTTTCTTTCAAGAACTCAGGGAATTAATCGCAATTAGTATTGAAATCTCATTTCCACATAAGAAAGTCTACTTTAAAGGGACAAATTTTCGCGGGGAGATATTTTCGCGATTGAGCCCATCCGCGAAATATTTTTATTTCGCGGGGATTTAATTTCGCGGATTTGCGTTTTTTCGATTTTTCGCAAGATTTTAATTTCGCGGATTTCTGTTTTTTCGCGGGGACTTATTTTCGCGAATGGATCTATCTTTGTACATGGAATGGAATAGCCCTAAATTGATTTCATTTCTGTGATTTTTGACCATAACCACGAAAAATGATGTCTTTAGTGTATAGAATTGTTAAAGGTATGGAATAATGATAAAGAATCTAGACATACAAGATTGGCATGTTAACTTAAGATTTATATATTTTTACGTAAAAGAATAAAAGCACGACTTAACATTAACAAAAGAAAAATGTCACATAACATATTACACATCATCTGTCTCATCGATAAAATCGTCATCAAAAGCATCAAAAGCATTGCGGTCGAATTCGTAAACTCCGTCATCTTCATCATCATCACTTTCCTCGTCATTATTCGTTACAATTCCAAGAAATTTTAATTCTTCTGGAGTCATATCAGTAACTGCATCTAAATTTGGTTGAACGTTATCAAGACTAATAATCGGATCAATATCTTTGAAAGGATCCAACTTTGGAAGCTTGTTCTTTTTCATCGCTTCGGTGATACCAGCCAGTTGCCAACCTTTCATTATTATCACCTTTCCTTCTGGGCTTGTCATGAGGTTATAGAGATCGGCCAACCATTGTGCATGTAATGGTTTCAGCATAGCAAGGCGTAGTTTGACTTCGATTTCATAAAGCTCCTTTCCTTCATCGAGCTGCTGCTTGATTTGATTTGAGTACCACTCGTTGAACTTCTTCTTTAAATACTTTTTGGCGTAACCGTTTACCATTAGGTCAACAGGTTGGTAGAGATGAGTCATATTTGCAAGTACAAATGTGACAACAAAATTATTATCATCCAGACGTTTCAAAGCGTCCTTTGTTACTTACCCTCTGAATACATCAAAAATTACCAGGGCCTTCTGGTTTGGAAAGTTAAGTTTTGTACGTTCCTGCTCGACATATGGAATTAAAATCTCATTGATCTCATTTCAAAGATTCCATTTCGTTGCTGTAGTGCTTTGGATTCGCACTTAGGGAAAAATTTTCGGGAAATTTATACCTTGGGCAACTTTGTTTAGTCTTGCCACCGTATATCAACTGCATTCCAAGAAATTTTCCATCGAAGGTTATCGTAAATGTAGCAGTCATAGAGCGTTTGTCCGAGCCACCAGTTACCAGTTACTTTGAAATGTTTACATGAGAGGGAAAACCCTTTTGATATTTTTTCAATCAAAACGTGCGAAGCCAAAAGTTCTGTAGCTGTAGGACATTTGCCAAGAGAGATTTCGAGAGCAACAAAGTTTTTGCTCGATAGAGAAGCAGTGGTAAATGCAACCATCTCATCCAGTAACTATCGACGTTCTCCACTATTTGAAGGCGGGTTGGAAATACCATGTATAATCTCAGTAGCGATGCCAGGAGCTTCAGTAAAAAATATCAAGATTCTGGAAAAATATATAACTATTGTCCAAGAACTATACAGGGAACCAGAAGAAGAGTTGATTATGGGTTCCATTGTCTTTGATTCATTTCCGTCAGATTCAGCACAAAAAGTGGAACACGTGTCTAAACCAAAGACTTAAAAAAAATGTATCGAGAAAGAACCAATCATCAGTCAAGACATAAGAACATGTTTTGCAGCCGTATGAAAGAAGCAAAGAAATGAAAACCAAAACGAAGGAAAGCAAGAAGCAAGAAAACAAGAAGAAGAAAACAGAAAATGACATTATATTACTCGATTGAGCGTAGATTTTGAAAGATACGATGTACAGTCTTTATAAAAAAAGATTTATCTATTATTCTTCTATTTTGTTTTTAGCCTTGTTGTTTTTGCTTTTAGCCTTGTTGTTTTTGTTTCTCTAATTTTCTCATCTCCTGAAAAATCATAATTATACCCTTCAAGATATATGTACCACATATGGCTGATAAATAGAAGTTCTCTAATACGTAATGCAATATGACATTTAGGTACGTTACACGAAGGACAACCTCTGCACGCTTTTGGTCTACTTAAAATTTCCTTCAACTAACATCAATTTCATTAGTTTTGAAAGAAATTGCAATTTTTTTCGCGGGGATTTATTTTTGCGGTTAGAAGAAAAACACATTTTTCGCGGGGATTTATTTTCGCGATTGGAGGTGAAAAAAAATTTTTTCGCGGGGATTTATTTTCGCGGATTGGACCAAAAAATTATTTTCGCGGGACTAAATTTCGCGAATTTTGAGAAAACTGCGAAAATATCCCCCCGCAAAAATTTGTCCCTTTAAAGTACATATTAAAATTGGGGTGAATAGATTTTGAACAGAAATATGGGAGTTAAAGTAGCGCACAAATTATAGCATATGTTCTTTAGGGGAACTGAGTATGCACATTTGTTTTGACTTTTTCCACGCACACAATTTGCTTGTACAAGCCACTTTGTTTAAATTAAGTTGAGTGCATGCTTGAAGTTTGAACAATAACGCTGCAAGTGCAGTTACCACTTAATATCCACCCATTCATATGCATGATAACCCAAACATCATAAAGGGATTGCCTTTGTCTTTGACTTGGCAATACAGTAGTCTTGAACATAATTTTTCTTGGTCTGTGTCATAAAAGTAGACATCTTGGACATGACCAGAAACAAAAAAATTATAAGCCTCTAATGATTTATAAGCCTTTAACTTGTCCTTGGTAAATTCGCTTGATGTGTCAATAAGATAGCTGTAAATATCTGGCCAGGTAACAGCTGGAAGGCGTGTGACATCAGCAAGCCAGCCTTGTAAAATGTTATAGGAATCAGGAAGAACCTTAACGCTAACGTTAACATAACGCTCTTTGTCGTCATCTTGTAGATCTTCATAATATAGAGAATAATTCCCCAACGCCATGATGATATCAAAAAGGAAGAACGTGCTTTTCGAAGAATTGAAATGCCTCGAAGCGTGTGCAAGGGAGGGTTTGTTGTGTTTCTAATACATTTGCAGTGTTTGTTTACGTTTTTTGCCTCCAAAACCGCGTATGGGACTGGGAAAGACAACATTTACGTCACATGAAATCCGTCTATATCTGACTCCTTATACTCAAATTTTTAAAAGTAAACACTTCCTAGTACAGACCTGCCACATTTTATTTTCCCAAATCTGGAGATTTAAAAAAAAAGTCTTTAAAAACCTTGAGATTAGTGCAAAAACCTTGAAGAATACGAAAAAGAGAAAAAAGACATTTCAGCTGGTAAACCAGGTGAATATAAGTAATAAAGCATGTTAAGAAGGATACAAGACACCAAAACATCAAATCATTGATGTAAAAATATTTAAAAAGCTAAATAGAAAGTTATCTAACTTCAATAATGATACCATAAAGCCTTGGACTTTTAAAAATAAAGATTTTACAAAAAAATGTTTTGTTAAGGTAATAACACTTGTAGGACTTTCGTTTCGCCGCCATGTTGTTTGTTTACTAATCGCAAACATGGACGCATGCGTACTAATGTTTGCGTACTAATGTTTTATCACGTTAACTTGTTATAATATTAAGGAGATAAAATTCACGGCAAGGTAGGTTACACACTGCGCTCATCATAAATGCCATTCATTACCCGAGCGCGATGATGGTAAAGAGGAACAAGTAAAGGCAATTGTTTTCAACATTTATAGTTATTGGATTTTTTTGAAAAACCGTGAGAAATAATTTACAAACCGTGAGACCGCGAGATTTGTATCGAAACCGTGATCCTCACGGCAAAACCGTGAGACTTGGCAGGCCTGCTTCCTATCCTGTTATCCTTATTTATATGATGGTATATAAATTTATTTCCGTTGAGTGTCGATATTTTACATCGACGTGACAAGGTAGTGCGAGTCTTTTGGAAAATATTTTTAATGTATTTTGAAGTAATAAGTACCTACATAATTATCTTTTACAACGCACGTGTTTTTTTTTTGTTTTTTTTTTATTTTATTTGTTTTTTTAAACATTGCACGGAGGCTGTTCCGGCACGCCATAAAACTAAATTTACATGATGAAAAAGATACAAAATAATTTATTTATGATTGATTATTTATTCCGTTCGACGGATGTGAGCTTGATCTGCAAGATGAAAGTCACTCAAGTTGTTGTTGTTGGTTGGTGTGATCTTGATCTTGATCCGCGGATGCATCGCAACATCGAACGGACAAGCGAGAAGCTGATCTTCGTCCGGATAACATTTGTTGCCACCGACATGTGGACTTTCCTCTTTTCTGCCACCATTCCTGTCATTCTCTTATAGAAAGCCTGACACTCACGAGACATAGCACCGTTCGTCGCAAACACAAGAGAAGTGAATGTGAATGTGAGTGAATCCCATTTTCAATTTGAAGCACTCGCTCATTATATTGGCGCTTCTTCTCCTTTTCATTCCTCTCAAAGCATCTCTTTAGTTCTAAACACCTGTACCTCTGAGCGTGTAGATTAAAAACCCTTATGTCAAAGAATACTCTTTGGTCAGGTGTCCAGAAACCGAGAGCGCTTATATCGAGGCGTGCTTCTGCTCTTGTGTTGGCAATCCGTTCGTTGAGGACTTCCCCGTTGACTTCCACGACTGGTGGTTTCGTTTTCACGTCGTGACAGATCTCCTTCAAAAGGGTCGCAGTGATGTCACGTATCTCGTTGTGGCGTAGCGTAACCAAACCACCTTTCTTACAGGAAAGGGCGTGGCTGAGGTTGAACCTTTCTCCACAAATACAATGCGATGGCAGCCGTTCGAGGCTCTAGTTGTTGCGTATCCGTATGGCGTCCCAGAACTGCTGTTTGTTGAGGTCGTATCCCCATTCCTTCAAAGGAAAAGTCGTCAGCCAGTTAGAGACGCCACACTCTAAGTTGGCATCGTTTTGTCTCCTTTCGTCAATCCTCATATCTGCCCGATGACTGTCGAGTCGCGTCTGCTGCCTTTGTTTTCGTTCAAACTTAACTTGATACTTCGTTTTACCTTCTCCTTCGTTCTTATCAAGAAGGCCGTTCTTCAGATGGAGTGTGATGTGACACGAGTTGTCATATTCAAATGGCGCTGTTTCCACGAAATTCTTCAGACCAAGTCCCCCGAGACGTGGTGGAAGGGACAATAATGCTCTTTCTTTGTCGTTGACGATGTGGCCGCCAGTGATGGCAGGGATGAAATGGTGTCGGATGGCATCCTCAAACGGCTGTAGGTAGTTCTCCATTCCTGAAATCGTCCTAAGAAAATACGTCAACTTGTGCTGGTATCCTGCAGTATAGCACGCGTATGCTGCTTGAGGCTGTGTTGTCGCAATTTGCGAGAGAAAAGATACATCGCTCACCCATTTTTCAATGGTGTTACGAATATATCTCTCCTTGTACTCCTCACCTCCGATCACCGCACCAAGATGTCGCTCGCTTTCTACAGTTATCTGGATACCGGTTCCTTCAAAGATTCGTCTTACTTCCTTCAGCTTTTCCTGTTTTACGATTAACCATGACTTGGTTGGTTGTGGATGATACCCGTACTTTGGTCCTGCTTCTGTTAGGTAAGCCCACCATTCTCGAAGTCATGTGATCTTTCCAGACGCACTTACGTCGTCTGCAAATGCAGCTATCTTGTTATGGTTGTCGCTTGTCGCCGCAATCAAGATGACAAGCAGCGGTGATATAGCGATTGCGTAAATTGCCATACCCAATGGATCGCCTTGCGTAGTCCCTTCACGCGACCGAAGCTCTTGTCCACCTATGACAAACAATCGGGCGGCTGATTGGTAGCAGTTCTTGACAAAGGTTGCTAGTGATGGACACAAAATTGATATGTTGTGTAGAAGTACTTGTCTGTTGACACTGTTGAACGTGTTGGCAGCATCCACGAGGAGGACAGCATCCGACTGCTCCTTTTCAAAGAGCTTCTTCATTGCGTGGATTGCTGCTTCACTGCCGGCCTTTCGTCCACACATTTGTGCTTTCGATGAGGCATTGGCGACATCTTCTTTCGTTATGCTCATTACGATTTTTCCAGCGATTCTTTGTAGAACCTCGCCAACTCCAATCGGTCTGAGTCCTGGATTTTTATCGAGTGGAACTAGTTGAGATGCCATTAATGCTTCCAAAGAGTTGTCAGTGATCTCGTTTGTGCACATTCTCTTGATGGAGTTGGCGAAAGCTCTTCTCACATCGTTCCCCGTCTCACCATATACACTGGAAGTGAGTATCTTCCTCCAACCGTCTGTGTCCATGCCAGATGGCCCTGACTCTCCCTTCGTTAGTTGGGCTGCTTTGAGCACCATTTCATCATCGATAACATCGAAGATTATTGGCTGAACTGTTGGAATTTCACCTGGCAGGAGAGCATCGTCCGTGGCCTTTTTTCCTTCCGGATGTTTGGTGCGGAGGAGATCTATTGTCTGGTCGTTTAAAGAAAGTATCCCACCCTCATGTTATTTGTTAAGAGCTTGATGGCACTGTTGGCATTGCCTTTCTGCATCAGCTCTTTGAATTTTCTTGATATGGCAGCCATGTCTCGCTTTCCGTTGTTGACAGGTAACCGTGACTGGATCGCTTCTGCTTCTTCAAAGAGCTTCTTAAATTCATCTTTCGTCCAGCTTGCCATTCGACGCTCAAGTGCATTCATGTGTTCCTTGCATTTCAACTTCTTTGATGGTTTCTGTAGAAGGAGTGCTGGCATGACATGTATGGCTTTCATGACGCAGGTTTTCAGAGGAAAGGATTCAGTCCATGCGTTGAGAAGACGCGTCACCTCACGAATATACGACTTTCCCAAAGCTCCTGTCGGCAGCATGAATAGGTTTCGCTTCCAGAAGACAATCTTTTCATATATCTCGGCAATCTCGTTCTCGACTTCACTCCCCTTCATTTCGCCCCACCAGAAACTTTTGATTGGCACATTTCCGGGAGTAACATGCTCGGCTGGTTCATCACCATCAGGGGGAGGTAAAGGTGGTGGTGGTGTTGGGGGTGGTTGTCCGACTTGCTGATTGTTTGTAACGCAGAATCGTAGATGTTGGATTATTCCGCGCTCTGACTTGCATCGTTTTCCGCAACGCTCGCAATTGAAAATGCGTTGATTTGCGGTTTCCATGCGCTTCTCTGTAAACTTTAACAAAGATGTAATCTTTCAGCAAGAAAATTTCACGTGTATTGCTATTTATTCGCTCGAGAAATATTCTTCTGTAATACAATTTTATTAAAATTTTACAATAGCGACGGTTTTACGTCCGCCATCATTGAAGCCATTCCAATTGGAATTGAACGCACGTGTTTTCTGTAACAATTGACAGAACGGTGGAAAAAAGCATATGCGATGTTGTATAACAACAAACGCCATCGCGCGTAGCGAATCAGACCTTTTCGAGGATTGTCGTGATCTTAGAATGATATGTGCAATGGTTGCATGTTTTAAAACATTCAGAAACTTTCTCCGCGTTGTAAATGAGAGGCGAAAACATGGAAGTTTAAAGCTGATTGAATTTTAAGGCGCAAGATCTTCCTTCCAATAATAATCCAATATTCCTTCTAAGCTCAAAAGAAGAAGGACGTTGCGTTTTAAAAAGTAAATTTTACTGATAAAGGATATAAATCTATAGTTAACGAGAAAGACATCAAGAAATACTTAAACCAATAGCATATTTCCCCTAAGGTCCTTTGTGTAAAAGATCCACTTCCTTTTTTCAGCAAGAGATGGCGCTAAAAACCGAACATGTGCCGACGATTCCAGAAAATTGTCGACGATTTGAAAAAAAGATTGTTGGTAGATTTTTTGAATTCCTTTACACTGTTTCTTATTTCTGCAAGAGAAATTTTTTTTGTTGAGGAACATGATAGGCCTCTCAGTGGGCATCCCGGAGAAACAAAAACAATAACCACAATTTCAAAATAATACGGTGCTTATTAAGAAATAACTATCTGGCAATGACGGTATTTATTACTATGAATATAAATGTTATAAACATGGCATTATCTAGAAGTAACCTTAAGATATTTGGCCGATATAATTACGGCAAGTATAGAGCCCGAAGCAAAAGCTACAAATGATCACGATCGTTCTCCAACGGACCTTTTGCAAGAGTTAATCTAAAGCGAAAGTATACACGTTTATCGTGACCAAGACACATCGCAAATTGTTATAAGCCTTGATATGCTAGTGGGAAGGTGGTTCCATAAATCTCTTAATATAAAAGAATAACTTGTGTATGAGTGAGTGAGTGTATGCTCTATAGACTCAAAAACCACTGCACAGATTTCTTTGGAAATTGCTCTGCAGATTCGTAATAACACAGAGCAGGTTTTCGCAAACAAATAAATACAAATAAATACTACTAAATAAATGAAAGTTGGTGCGCGCCGGCAAAGTTCACAACTTCTAATTCATTCTTCTGTTATTCATTTTGTCATTTTACCCTGCACGGCGGGTACTATCAGCTAGTGACTTATAAGTCCTTCGAAGAGAGAATGAAAACTTCTCTCTCTGAAACGAAAGCTTATTCGAGGTGTAGGAATGCTATCGAGGGAATGTGCATGATTCAATTAGCAGACTCGCTAGGTTGTTTTTCGGTGGGATCAAAAGATATTTACAAAGTATTATATGGTAATCATGGTTACTGCCGAAGGTTGGATCTTTGATTTTGATTGCTTTTCCTTTGTGAGGGTTAGCTTGGCAAGAGTGCTTGCTCTTTCCCCACTAATTGAAGACTTGGATTCGTCGTTTCACTTATGTTTGCTTAGGCTGCAAATTTTATCTAGACGCGCAATAAAAAATAAAATCTTTTTGACGAACCGATGTTGGCTACTTCTTCTTCGAAAAACAGATCAACGTATTTATCTTTGATGGAAGTGATATTTTTTACATTATAAGGACATGTAATTATAATTACGCCTTGTATTTTTTGTAATTGGTTGAAACGAATTGATAAGAAATTTCTCTTAATGTCGTTGTAATCCTTACAATATTGTTTAATTTAGGAGCAATTGGAATTTTACATCATCAATCATATTGCTTGCTGAAACCGACTCTTGCAGTAAATCTAAGCCGGTTGACGCGTTGGCTCAAAACCCAATACCTCCTTTTCCCCTCAATGATTTCAAGATGTAGTTAGTGCAAGGCAAGTGTACGACCGCTTAATGTAGATTGATCAATTGATTGATCAGCCTTGAAAGACATAAAACAGCTGGTGAATACCAAAGAGATGAAGTGACCAAACCAAACAACTACTACTCTTGCCAGCGGAGGGATACGCAAACGACAGAACGCATTCGAAGTTCAGTCGATATCAATGTGTAATGAGTCAAGTCAAGTATAGGGGACTGAATGTTGTAACTGATTCCTACTTGGAAATTAGTTGGCTACTTTTTTGAAAACACAAGAACTCTAGCGCCTTGATTAATGGGGAGAACTCAAATAAAAATGCCAAACGAAATGAGCAAAGGTCCAAATGTTGTTCTTGAGGCCGTCCGAGATTCAATTAAAATAAATGTTTTCCAAAAGAAAATAGGAACGTTTCTGCTACAGTTGTTTTCCTTTACGTACTCATAATATTTTTAAGAAGAAGCGATACCAGGGTAAAAGGTGAGGTAAAGCAAGTTATAGGGCTATGTATACACAGAAGCTATATAAGGTCCCTCCCCCCTACCTTAATAGAAGAGCCCACGTCCCCCTTTCTTAAAGGAAGAGCCCGAAAGAGCATAGCCCCACACGATAAAAACCAATCAATCTTCAAAGGAATCAGGTGCGGTATCTATGTATATCCCTAATGTATGAGGAATGTTTAAATAATGAGAAAGGCTTTTTAATATTTCAATAACTTCCTCCTCCTGTTTATTTATCTCGGGATGTTAAAGAATCGTTTAAAGCGCTCCAATCAATAACGAACACTGTTGATTCCTGGATTGTTACTACTGGCAACGGGCCGTTTTCCACTTCGGATTGAGTTCAATCACTTCTCCTCAGTCCCAGGAAAACATATAGAAGAAGAGAGCAGCATGGCGGTTACTATTATACATCAATCATTGCTTCGCGTTCAGATATAGGTTGATTGTAAACACAACAAAAATATGTGGTTTCTTAACCTTTTCTTAATGTGATTTTGTAAAACAAAAGTTAATTGTAAGCATGCTTATATGTTAGAGGCTTAACAATTTAATCAACACAAAATCATGCTCGTATTGTCTAACCACATATTTTCTTTTGTGACAGGACGGATTTGTTCGCCAGTTACATTATAGCCGTCGGAAAGCGAGTCGAACTTTCATGTAAATGTTTTTGAGTCGAAACCTTTATTTTAAGTTGCGGCCATTTTGAAATTGAGATTATTTTGTTGTTTTTTGTTTGTATTATCGGCTAGATTATAAACGGCAAATCACGAAACAGTTAACGAAGCATTTATTGCTATGTTAATCTACGCGTAAGGCACTACTGTTTCCATTCTATAATTTACTTGTCTTAAACCAAATTGTATTTATTAACGTGTCGTGTAGTTCTTCCTTATTTTTAAAACGTATGTTTCTCACCTGCTTTGGTTTGGGCGCAAGACATATGAGCAGTAGAAGAACAACTCTCATAGCGATACATCAAAAATGCGCTAAAAGGGGAAACAAAAAGCCGTATATACACAACGAATAAACCAAAAGAGTTTAAGATTCGCAGATTCCAATCAGTTTGTTCCTTCTTTGTGTGTCACAGGAAACAAATATGCGATTACAATATTTTCATATATACTTTTAGCGCAAAATAGCTAAACTAAAAATATTTTTAGAAAACGAATTCGCATCCTATTTGCAAGCAGAAAGCTAGCCGCGCATCCTACTAACATCAACCGAGAACAATAGACGCTTTACCGGACACGTAAACTTCAAACACGCGTGGCTTCCATAATAATTATTCCACCATAAATTACGTACAAAGCTAACCCTCTTGATTTAAGAAACGAAGCTCGAAATTAGATTATTAACGATTTGATGTAGAAATCTAATCCAGATATTTCTCGTAATTTGCAGCGCACAAAAGGACGCTTTGGTGCTTTTGGTTTTTGAATTTTCCAGTGAATTAAACGCAATATTTATCCATCATTTATCTACATTTTACAGTATACAACAACGTGAATGTTCTGCTAAATATATTTTGGAGAAAGGTGGTTTTTATTTTTAGAAACGCAATCTTAAAGGTTGAGAGTTGCTTGCTGAGTTAAAGAGAGTCTATTGAATTACGTTGTCAGTACCCGAAAATCGCTTTAACAATCGGTTGGACCATGAATTCAGAATTAGCTTTTATACAGGGTTTTAACTTTTAAAAATTCAAGATAAATAAACGCTACCTTTTTGCTATTTAAATTAACTGCCTTCGTTTATCTAAGTGTGAATTCGCATTGCCATCAGTTATTCTCCACGAGCTATGATGAAAATTCAATTCAGTTGTTCTGTAAACATTGTAACGTTTCTTTACACTAGCTTGAAACTATAGAATTTGCACCCAGTAGGCTCTCACCTTCGAAAAACTTGTAAGCTAAAGGGATTGTATTTCTATTGCCGTGTTTTCTTCGACGCTGTTTCTGCCTTAGTTGATGCAATTCGCGCAGTTGATGAATGTCAAAACACTCTCTCTCTTGTTGTTATATCTGGCGGAAATTCGGAAACAAAAGACATACCCGCGGGAATAAGCTAACCCTTTTAAATTTCGCTCGTGTCTGTAAACATGCGATCTTGCGTTTTTAAAAAACACTAAACAAAATCAAGAATATTTATTTTTCATGTTTTTTAATTTATTTTTAGGCTGTATTTTGCGCCCGGATAGATGTGCTCCTTTTAAAATATGCGCTAATTTTTAATGAGACTATTACCATTATTATTTAATATATATATATATCAAAATTTGAATTTGCCGCAGTAATGATGATATTTATTTTTATTAAGCGAATATTTCCACAGGATATACACGTCAGTATAAAAAACTGTTATAAATATGTGTCCCGGTATAAAAATGTTAGTAACAATTTAAAATATGTTATATCTAATAAAAATGAAATGTTATATAAACAATTTTGAATGCAATAAAACGTGTATGAAAGCAAATAGGATAAAAGTTAGAAGGAAAGAAAAATGTTGTGAATGCAAAACTTATTTTTTTCCTTAGTCTATTTTTAGGTTATGCGTTATCGTATCAGTTACTAGTGGCTCTTGGAAGGAGAATTTTGATGTCATAGCGAGAAAGCTCTGTTGAGATCACCAAGAACATTTCCTTTCTAATCAAAACAAAACACTCTTTTCTCTTAGTTTTTTTTAAAAACGTGTTCTAAGCGAAACTTTAGAATATCAAACGTCAAAATAAAAATAAGAAAGAAGTATAAGAATATCATTGAAATTTAATGACTATAGTATACGGCCTCCCAAGTTGTTTCCATTTTCTCATTTTTCAATTCTTACAATTAGACTATTTAGCGGCATTATTTTCAAGAAATTATTTAATTATTAATTAATTTATTTCAAATTAGCATAAATGTAAACTAAAGTGTAAATTTGAAAAAAAGAGAATTTTGGTAAGCTGACAAAAGAGGAATTTTGTTTATTTGACCAAATGAAACCTCGTGTAACTGCTGTCTCTATTTTCACGACATCATACCGTATATTATCAAAATATCAATTTAATTGAATGGTTACTGTGCTACAAGTGTTTGAAAGCGTTGTCTTCTTGACAAGAAATAATCACCAAACCGCTGGTTTCCATAATAATTTTCATCTCTCGTCTGTAAAGCATCTCTCGTTAGTATAGCTTTGCAACCTCCAAAAGAATCGAAGTGAAAGGAACGCGCGAAAGAATTTAATTCCGCGTCCAACTTTACGCGTTTTTCTTTCAATATCCGAATAATTGAACCGCTTATTTCATCGAGGTACAGTATATCACGATGATTTGAAACCACGCACAAAGCGGTTTAAAGTGCTTTCCTTCTTAGAAAAAGTTAGATATTTAATGAAAAAATGACAACAAATAGTTATAAATATTATGCGCGTAAAATTAGTCAATCCCAAATTGAGGTCACTATTTCGTTATTGTGAACATGAAAGCTAACTTACCCGATCGCGGACCTCGATTCACGATCACTTTGAGCTCAACAACGTTCTTACATTGTACACATCCAGTAAACATTCATCGTTTTGTATCCACGACAGTACACTTCCGCTCATTCAATGTACGGGAAGTTTACATTCGGACACTATTGGGACTTTGTTGAAAATAATGGCAAACATAATCCAAAGTTTGTTTCTTTTGCTGGACAATTTAAGCGTTCTAGGGTAGTCAGGGTCTAGGTTTAGTAAGTGTTGACCACCTGGCGGTCGCCCTAAATGCTGTTTTGTTGAAGTAAACTTAAAATCCATGTGAAATTAATTAAGGCTCACATTAATCTTCAATTATCTTTTCTTTTCGAATGAGGTGATTGGTTGAATATAGATATTCATATTAAGAGGCATGTGATTGGTTGAATATAGGCATTCATCTTAAAAGAGGCATGTGATTGGTTGAATATAGGCATTCATCTTAAAAGAGGCATGTGATTGGTTGAATATAAGTATTCATCTTAAAAGAGGCATGTGATTGGTTGAATATAAGTATTCATCTTAAAAGAGGCATGTGATTGGTTGAATATAGGCATTCATCTTAAAAGAGGCATGTGATTGGTTGAATATAGGCATTCATCTTAAAAGAGGCATGTGATTGGTTGAATATAGTTACAAAAATACGTGGTAAGAAGTTGAAAGGTACACTGTTCAAAGGTATTCATATCACATAAATGGAGAATAGATGTTGTACTTTAAGCGTTATTGATGTGTTCAGCAACCGCTTTATACATTACAGAAAGAAACATTTATAGAGGAAATGTTGACAAATTTGATCTATATACAATAATACACAATAATATACACGTGAAAACGCTTTGACACAAATGACCTTCGAGGAAAACGCGGTGACACAAATGACCCTCGAGGAAAACGCGGTGACACAAATGACCCTCGAGGAAAACGCGGTGACACAAATGACCCTCGAGGAAAACGCGGTGACACAAATGATCCTCGAGGAAAACACGGTGACACAAATGATCCTCGAGAAAAACGCGGTGATACAAATGATCCTCGAGGAAAACGCGGTGACACAAATGACCCTCGAGGAAAACGCGGTGACACAAATGACCCTCGAGGAAAACGCGGTGACACAAATGACCCTCGAGAAAAACGCGGTAACACAAATGACCTTCGAGGAAAACGCGGTGACACAAATGACCCTCGAGAAAAACGCGGTGACACAAATGACCTTCGAGGAAAACGCGGTGACACAAATGACCCTCGAGTCGATTCATTTATTAACATTTTATTCTGTTTCAGATGTTGGAACAACAATATATACAACGGAAACGGTTATAAAAATCTCGAGAAGTTTAACAAAAGACAGCTGATAGAAAGATTTCAAAAACTTATTTGAGAAACTACGAAAGAAAAATAAACAAAATTACTACAAAATGTAATAAACAAATATAATTATGACAAAAGAAAGACATGGCAGGCGATGAAAGAAATTATTGGGAAGAAACAAATCATTTCAGACAGCCTTCCTAATACGTTAAACATTAACAACAACAGAGTAACAAATAAAAAACAAATCGCCAACTATTTAAATGACTTTTTCACAACTATTAGAAAAAATTCCGGAAATAAAAACTTATTTTAATACATATTTAACGAGAGTGAATGATACTATGTTAGATGACGACTTGACTTTTGAAGAGTTTGAAACTGCATATAAATCTATTAAGAGAAATAAAGCCAGTGGAGTTGATGATATAAATTGCAGTGTGTTAATTGACAGCTATGAAGAAGTAAAACATCCTCTCTATCTTGTATAAGAGATCGTTAACTGACGGCATTTTTCCAGATATGCTTAAAGTTGCGAGAGTTTGCCCTATTTATAAATCCGGGGACAGCTTTTTCCTAGACAACTATCGACCTATCTCAATATTACCTTTTTTTCAAAGATTTTAGAAAAAATTATGTACAATCGTTTACACTCTCACATATGTAAAAATTACATTTTTTCCCCCAAGCAGTTTGGTATAAAAAAGATCACTGCAACTGAACATGCTATTTTGCAATTAACAAACGAAATTAGACAATCCTTTTCAAAAAATGTTTAGTTTACTCTTGGCGTTTTTCTCGACCTCTCCAAGGCTTTTGACACAGTTGATCACAAAATACTGCTTAAAAACTTGATAATTACGGTGTAAATGTCTGGAATGGTGTCAAAGGTATTTAAGTATCAGATCACAAATAATTATGTGTGAAGAAAATAATAGCAATTATTGTAAAATAACTTGTGGAGTGCCGCAGGTTTCTATATTAGGACCATTTTTATTTTTCGTCTATATTAATGACTTCCATAAATCCTTTACGTTATTGTCATCTATTATGTTTACGAGGGCTCTCGCAACATTATAATAAACTGCTGTTATCGACCAGCATCAGAAAACACAAAAATAGCAATTATTGAAAAATAACTTGTGGAGTGCCGCAGGGTTCTATATTAGGACCACACTTATTTCTCGTCTATATTAATGACTTCCATAAATCCTCTACGTTATTCTATTGTCACCTATTATGTTTGCAGACGACACCAATTTGACACAAGTTTGTTTTCGTGATCGGCAGCTGATCCACAGAATAGCACATTTAGATCAGCGCCATGAAAGAAAATTTTAATCAAGTTGTGCTTAGCTGCGATGAAATGTTTGGGAAAACTTTTCTAGTTTAACGGTGGACTGTTCAGCAACTTTATTAGGTGTCTATGGCGTGAACAACAAACAACGTTGAAACAAATTTTTATATGTATATATATGTATTTTTATATGTATATTTAAGACGTTTTGCACTCATCATTCGAAGTTTCAAAAAATGTTGGTTATTTGCTGCTCTTGATGAATCACAAGAATCAATGAAAAAAGTAACCAGCTGTAAAGTACCCAGCTGTAGTCTTTTTGCAAATACATCTTAGGTGAGAAAAGCTCCCCGAATTAAACCGCACCAAAAAGGGTTTTGAAACATACAGAGTTAAATTTGGGGTTTTACGGTAATTTTATTGAAAATGTATATTATTAACACATATAAGAAGATCAGTACTGGTTTGGAAATTTTAAGAACTAAAAATCTTACAGTCAGTAGTAAACCTTTTACATTTTGAATGAATTCATAATACTTCTTCGTTTCGTGCTGGGCAATTGTATATTTTCCGCTGACCATTCAAAAAATTATTATGTTTGGTTGGATGCTAATTAAGGATTTATTTAAAGTAAGAAAATTGCATTATAGTGACATATTTCTCCGCTATCCCAACAAAGTAAGAAACTTTTGACATTTAGATCCGTTGTCTGTGTTCTCCCCTGGCTGTCTTCTCCGCAGTTTGTCTTCTCCAGTTTTTGTTTTCTACGCTGTCTGTCCTCTCCGATGTCTGTCTTCTCCGCTGTCCGTTTTCTCCGCTCTCTCCATCCAGCTACGGAGTGAAGGTGACATCGTTTTACAAATCCTTTATGATGGTTATGTAACCTATATAAATTTCCCGGCTTTCTTGATATTTCTTGACATGCATTGGGAAAAAAGGAGATTAGCACGGAGAAGTAAAATCGCGTCTTACTGTTTGAATAAGATGAATTTCAGAGCAATATTTTACTTTCATGTGTAATGGAACGACGAATTACCGGTGTACAAATTGCTCGACGAGTTACTGGTCTAAGGGTAGTTCGACAAGTTACTATTAGAAGGAAAATTCGACGAGTTACTGGTCTGAGGGTAGCTCGACGAGTTACTGGTGTGCCAATAGCTTTTGTATTTAAATAAAATGCATATTCATAATGAGGTATTATCTAATTTTCCTCTACTCATGAATGCACTACACAATATTTTACTATTAAAGTGGGTGGGATCTGTTACGTCATCATTGATATAAATCCTTTCCAGGTATATTCCCAACGAGGCAAACAGTGTTTCGTTATATTACATTATTAGTGTACAAGTTATATTCTAATATGGAGAGGGCATTCAAACAAAAACTGTTTTGTTTCTTCACAAAGTGTATATATTCATGATTCATAGTTTCACTTTTTTTAAGAGTTCATATTCTTTCGTTTGCTAGTAATTTTACAACCCGTCATTGAAATAGGGTCCAGTTTTAGTTACATAAACGCTACTACCAGAGCTACCCATGGTAATATCACATCACTACAAAGAAAATGGGGAGTAGGGGTTCAAACGTGTATATTAGAAAAACAATATACAAAACATTAAAAACAATTAGGAAATGTACTTATAACGTTGATTGATTTGTTTACTTATTGGTTTCTAAAGCCTAAACCCAACCCCTAGTGTGCACATTCGTCTCCATTTGGTTGGTCTTCTACGAACGCAAATAGAGACGGCGAGTGTTTTTTTTAGGAAACCTGTCAAGTAATCAAGTACAGGGGGCTTGTAGTCAGTCGTTAAAGAGGTGGTCACATGTAAGTGAGCAATGTGTCCCCTGTTGGTGAAGCGCTGAAAACAGACACAAAATAGCTGAAAACCGTTCTAGATTAAGAAAACAAATCAATGTATTTCTAAATAATTTATGATTGACCGCTTCTGAATATGTTAAAATTTCCACAATACATTCCAATGGATTATCTTCCAAACTCAGATAGATATCTGTTCAACACGCAAAAAAACGGCAAGTTAGTTAGATCCAGATTTTTGATTATACTGCTGCGGGAGTCCCAGCTTCTGGGGTAGGCAGCAGGTGGCTTGAGTGTCTTACACCCGTTCTCCATGCAACTCTGTCCAGCGAATCGATGCTAATTGCAGATCGTTCTTGATACACTCCGATCAAGTTTTCCATGGTCTCCCGCGTCTTCTAGAGCTGGAAATTGCCATGTTCCTGACGGTGTTGATGCAGGAACTAGAGCATTCCACATAGCCGTACCATCTCAGCCTTTTGTAGCGTAGAACTGTCGACAACTTTTGACCCCCAGCTTTTTAAGCAGGACAGCGGTGGAGATTTTGTCATGCGGTTTAACGCCACCGATCCAGCGTACCATGCTTCTGTCGTTACGACAAAGTTGTTGTAGATCGGAGGCAGTAGATGTCCACGTTTCACTACCACAGTAGAGCAGAGCGGATATAGACGGTGAACACTTTACCACGGGTGAGGAGAGGTATATGCATCGAAGTCAGGATAAGCAGAAGTTTTTTAAATTTCACCCAGGCGATACTACATCTGGTGATAAAAGTGAGCTCACATCCGCCCCCAGCACTCAGCATGTCCCCAAAATAGCAGAAACTGGCTTCGACATCGAGCGGGGCTCCGTCGAGATCCACTTGAGTGACCGATCTCCCATCCACCGGGCGCGCAAGACCACGGCACCTATAATACAGATTGGCTGATAGTCTGCCTTGTATGCCGCTACACTTTTGTGTACCCACAGTTTGCACTGAGAGTACACAATAGAGGGCACTAACTCCCACTCACAGCACAATGGAATGCTCCAGATTTCCGCAGTAGATCCAGCCCAAGCCTAGACACCATGAACATTTTCTTTCTCATGTAGAATCTCAGTCCTTTTTCTTCCATTTCATCCTTCCAGACTTTCAGCTTAGCAATGCAGTCCTCCAGAGAGTCCGAGATGACCACCAGATCGTCAGCAAAGAGCGGCTCCCAAGGCACTCCAATGCGGAACTCGCAAGACAGGGCCTCGAGCACTAGTATGAAGAGCAGTGGGCTGAGGAAAGAACCCTGATGTACGCCCACGCCTACTCCAAATTCCTCACTGTGCTGACCATTGACTCTGACACGGTTTCTGGCGTTGCTGTACTCACACACTCTTTACCGGCAGCTTTCAGCATCTCCGAAATGATGCCCGAGGGACTGGCAGCTTTACCACTCTTTATCTTCCCAAATGCCGACCACAGGGGGGACATTGGCTAATAGGTCACTCGGCTAGTCAAACTCAACATTGAGCGGACCTGAGTAGTGTTCGACCGACGCCTTCATCTTTTCCTCATCACAGAGTGAAAGCTCACCAGTGTCGTTCCTGACACACATATTGCCAATAACATCCTGATTGTTCCTGACTTGGCCAGTTTGTAGATGTTGTCGTCATTTGGTGAGATGTTTGCAAATATTTCCTTTTCTGCTTCCAACTTAACACGCCAGACGACCCGTTTGACAACAGGTTTTGCCTCGTAGTACACAGTCTTGGCTTCCCTGGCTTCAGTTGTCTTGCCTGCTCTTTGAAGGGCCTTGTAAGTTTTGAAACAGGCCCGTTTAAGCTCCACTGCGTCATCTACAGAGTCCTCTCATCACCAAGTCTCGTGCTTTCATTGTTGGTTTTTGGCAAAGCCGCACACCTCTGTAGCTGCTTCTAGGCGCGGGACTTTGAATCTTGAACTCACAGCCTCCACCTCATTAGCATAAATCCTGTGACTATCAGCAGCCACTTTCTCCATGAAGGCTGCCTGGAACTCACATTTAGTCTCAGAATCCTTGAGCTTCCAGGTACGGATACGTGACATAAACTTGCGCTTTTTCACTGAGGGGACATGGACTTTGAAGTCGCATAGCACCAGGCTGTGCTGCTGAGCGCACTCTTCAAATGGGATAACTTTCACATCAGTAACTGCCTCGCAGAAATTCTTTCGGTAGAGAATGTAATCTATCTGTGACCTGTGATGCCCCGAGCGGTATGTGATCAGGTGAGATTCTCTTTTCTTGAAACAGGTGTTACCAACCACTAAATCATTCGCTAAAACAAATTCCAGCACCTTTTGCCTTCCGCATTTCTAACGCCGTAACCTTTGCTGCAATGTACTTCCTCATAACCACGGCTGAACTTCAACTGAACTTCTGCTGTTTCCGCACTCGGGCTGGGTGTCTCGCCGTCATCCTCGCCATGTAAAGTAATTAAGAAGGGCTTTCGAAAATTTACTTTTAGATTGGGACTGGTTTTGGTCCATTTTAAGTTCTTTAGGCAGGGTATTCCAATCACGGATACATTGATATGTAATGGAATTGATACCGTACGTAAATGTATTTTTATGAGGTACCAAGAGGTTGTTGCTTGCAACTGACCGTAGATTATGATGGTCTCCAGTTCTTTTCATAAATAAGTCATCAAACACAGGGGGTAGTCTAGAATGTTGATGCTCCCATACTAATAAACAATTTAGACTGTGAACTAGATCATGAAAAGGGAGTATGTTAGAGAGAGTAAACAAGATGTCAGTGCTACATTGAGGAGGTTGAAAGAAGATTAAACGGTGTCTCTGGTGAATGATCGATCCATTGCAAAGCGGCATCAATAAGGAAGATGGCTGAAGTTTGCTGCGTTAAGTGTACTGATCTCAAAAAAAATAACTGGATTGGGCATTGCCGTTAATTTTTCAACATGATTATGCTTCACTGGAATTTCAACGGCTACCATCTTTGTGTGACCACCTCGATTCTGACAGATAAAGTAAACAGACGCAATTTCTGGCCTATTTAGTCGGTCTACTCGAATACACCTCAACTATAAGACTATAAGACTTGAAGCAACATTTTAATATTCTTTATTTATTACGTTTCGAAACACGTCCATGTCTCATCATCAGTAAAACATATAATAATGATATGATATTTGGTTACGTTTATATGAATTACAGAATATAGTTGTATAGCTATCTCATGTGGATTGTTTTGTAGATACAATAAATGCAATATTTATTTTAATTAGATTAAAAATAGCTTGAAAATGAGTAAATATGGCACAGGATGTGTTGCAGAAGTGATAGTGAAGGAAGTTCTGATTATTATATTATATATGTTAAGGTTTTACAAAAGAGAAAAAATTGTAATAGGCATAAATATTGCCTGTAAACTTATCTTAACCACCAATAAAATCTTGTTATACACACAAAAGTTATGTGATAAATATTTTGTCAACATCTCCCCCAAAATCACAGCACGGCTTACTGGGAGCGATAATCGTCCGTAAAGTAACAAAATGTAACACAACAAAGGCGCATATAGCACAAAGTCCAATTAAGTAATCAACGCAACGTTTTAGTACGCATATCAAACAAATGGAGCATGCACAAGTCTATGGCTAATCTTTCACAACGTAACGGTCAGTCTCCGGTTCGTAAAATTTCCTTGACTTACGTTCCCGAGCTGAACGTCTAACGACAGGTGATGCAGGTTGAGGGCCTTGAGAGGCGAGTACATCCAAATCTGTCCGATCTTCTTGAAGTGTAGACGGCTCACATTGAGTAGGGCTGAAGCTTTCACGAGTTGCTCCAGCAGAGGGGGTGGGACACTTAGCGTCGTCAAGCGTAGGAAGAAGCGAATCTTCAGGTGAAGGGCGCTGAACTATTCGATTGACAATCTGCGGAAGCCTTGACGAAGGTGAAGGTTCCATGGGTATTGGTGGTAGAAGCTGAGTCTGAGCAGCAGATGACAATGTCGTTGTTGAGGGCTTCGAGTGAAGGTCATGTGGTGTATATCTTCGGAGGAATTGCCTGTTCCTCAGAGTTAATCTACTTGAGCGGGACACCCTAATGACGTACTGATCAAAGTCCTTCCTCTCCATCACGATGCCGCTTCTGTCCCATCGCTTTGGGTTGTTACCAGTTTGGTTCTGGATAAACACCTTATCACCGACTTGTAAAGGTGCCAACGGACGTGTGTGTTGGTTCAGTAATTCCACTGTGCGTACGTAGCGTTCCTTCAACGAGCGCTCCTTTAGGTCCCACGCATCTTTCCACCGTTCGGCGATTTCCGGGTTGTCAAACGCAGAGATATCTTTAGAGATAAACGGCAAGATGTCTCTCAGACGTCGGCCAAAGAGTACTTCAGTTGGGCACAGTTTGCAGCTCGGATCAGGCGTGTTACGAAGAGTCAGCAGGGCGCGGACCATGTTGTCTGTGTGCCGTCGGCAGAAATGTTGTTCATCAGAAGACGTTTGGCTGTCTTGACTGCAACCTCTGCACGTCCATTTGAGGAAGGAAGATAGCTTGATGAATTTCGATGGCGGATGCCCCATCGTCGAAAGAAGGATTGGGTTGATTGTGCGATGAACTCTGGTCCCCCATCACTTGAGATTTCGACTGGGACGCCAAATGTGGAAATCAGTTTCCTTAATATCGTACACAATCCTTTTGAACCAGATGTGGAGGAGGATCCTTGAACAATACGAAAGATCTTAGTCCAGCTGGACAGACGGTCTGCAGCAATTAGGTAATTCCACCCCTTGTAAAAGAAGTAGTCACATGCTACCGCTTCAAAGGGCGTCGTAGGTAGTGTGGGCTCAACTGGTGGCAGGCAAGCTTGCGAGGGTGCGATTCGGTTACACTCAAAGCAGTTGTCTCGCAGATTCTGTGTATCACGAGTTATTTCTGGCCAGTACACTTCAACCTTTGCTCTCTCGTTCATGGCGATCGAATCGAGGCGCAATACTCTGAATGAGGATGGACTAATGTACAGAAGAGTCGTTTGAAGGAGGGACCATCAAGGCTGATAAATGTTCGTTGAATCAGCCCAACTAAGTGGTTCACATTATTTACTTATATCGTCGTATGCTCTGAGAATTTGAGCTTCTTGTCCACTAGTACTCCGAGGTCGCGTTTACTTGTTGATGGTTTGATACGAATATCATTCGATGTGAAAGGATCGTGCATCGTGTAGTGATGTTCTGTTGCTGGATACTACTACGAAAATGTATTACTGTGCACTTTTCAATGTTAAACAACATTCCCCAAGTTTTTGCCCATTCTACTAAGTTGTTGATGTCAGTTTGAAGTTCAAAGTGCAAGATCAGAGAAGATAACATAGAAGTTAACAGGATCCATGGGAGAACAGAAATATTGTATATGTATTGTAATTATTGTACTTATTTTTGAATCCTGTATAAATATTTGTATAAATAAATAAATAACAAACAATATATTTTAGTATCATTAGCGAAAAGAGCGGCAATAGAATTAAGTATGGATGGTAGATCATTAATGTACACAATAAATAAAAGCACTGCTAAAACAGATCGCTGGGGGACACCACTTCTGACAGGCATGCTATTGTAAGGTGCGGCTCCATCATCTAGCAAAACAACAAATGCAGAAAATTACAGGTGAAAAAGTACGAAAGAAACTGAACAAGCTTGTGTTATAAACACCATTAGCAATGATATATTTGAAGTTACTCTATGCAATTTGTCATTCAAATATTTCCATAACATTTGGGCCAACAGGTGGTGAGATGTTAAAGATATAAATTCATATATCGTAAATGTGCTATATGAAACCTCACCAAAAGAATTTCTCTCCTCTAAACTCTATGAAACTTTTATTATTGATTGTAAAAATGACAAAGGCTATTGAATGACATCTTCACTATCAATAGTTGTGAAGTAAATTATTGGTTTACAATTAAATCTTTTATTATTGGTATTGCACTAACATCTAGATAGTTTGAGTCATCACATACATTTATTTATTCTCAAATATTTATAACAGGATAAATTCCTCAGTTGTAAATAATATATACAAGATTATACATAATATATACACTGTTGTCCTGGAAGTCCTGTGGAATATAAAAACCATAAAAATAAAAGATATATTACAAATAATTAAAAAAGAGAGTGATAAAATATGATATTTGCCTAAAAATAATTACAAACTAATTAAGTAGTTGTTTAATAAAATATTGTTTGATTTTTTCCTTGAATTTGATATGGTTCATTTCAAATCTAATTTTTAGTGGCAGCTTATTGTACTCAAGTCCTCCTTGGAAGTAAAATGATTTACGGGCCACTTCCAGCTTTACTTTAGGCAGTCGTATAAGAGTTCCGCTGTTTCTAGTATTGATCTTAGTTTTGTTTAGTTTGAAATAGTTCTCAAAGTTTTCGCAGACACATGGTTTCAAAATTAGCAAATTTATATATGGTATTTTTTATTATTCATGCAGAATGTTCAATCATTAATTTTAGAAATGTGCGTTACTTTATAAGCAATGATTACAATTTCCTTTCATATATATATATTTAGTTTTTCTGCCAATGTGCTAAAAAGAAATAATGCATTAACAAGAAATAGTAAAAAATTTATTAACATTACACATTTTAGAGCATTTTTCTCTTTTAGCACATTGACAAATATACACCTCAATTCTGGATATTGAACACTATGGAATGGATAGCTTGTTATGTTGTTATTACTTTGATACAGTCAGGTCTTCATTTTTTTGCATCAGTTAAGGCTCATCAACTAAGAATTTCATTATTTCCTAATGATCAATACTTTCGGTAATCTTCAATTTTCCTAATAAGCTGATAAATTTATTGCCTCCCAAGTTTAGACATTAGTATATAATAAAATGACAGTTATTACTTTGCATTACTTTGAAGTACCGTTGACCATAAAAGTGCTGAGTGTGAAACCATGCCTAATTTGAAACAGGCCATAACACTGCAGTGTCAAAAATTAATTATAAACCAACTAGTATTTGCTTTTCATTTCATTTGTGCCTTTTTTACTTTACATGAGCCGAATTATTGCTTATTAATGACCATATGAACGATTACATACTTGCAAAATATCAAGTATATAAAGTATTTACTTTTTCTTGGATAGTAATTTTAATACCAATAATAACGTTACAGACCATTAAAAACTTGTTGATTGTTCGTTCTTCTGCAGTTTTCCACCACTCTCGGCCAATTTTCAAAACAAGAGGTGGTTACACAAAGATGGTAGCCGCGCTGTATTCATTAGGCTAACTTGAATGGCCGACCAGTTATTTTTTTCAGATCAGTGGTCGAGTGTAGCCAGTAGGTGTTTTGCTGTGATGATTGTAGCCGGTAGATGTTTGCTGTGATGAGTGTAGCGTGTAGATGTTTGCTGTGATGAATGTAGCGAGTAGATGTTTGTTGAGTGGTAGCTGTTGAGTGGTAACTGTTGAGGTCTGTCAGCAGGTGATGGTGGAAGGACGATCACATCAGCGCCTGTATCAATGAGGGAATGTGTACCTGTATCAATGAGGGAATGTCTGTGATATAAAAGTCCAACTGGTTCATCATCCACCAGTCGTTTCACTGGTGTCGTCGCTAGTTGCTAGCTTTGTAGTTTTCCGATTGCTGGGATGTGACAAAAGAGTTTGAAAGAGCATTGTAATTGGTCTTCGACCTCAGTAAACCAGACGGTGGTGTTGTTATGCCGATGTGGAGGAAGCTTGATGAAGACGTGTGCGACGGCTTGAGTAGGAGGGGTATTTCCAGCGTCTGTCGAAGGCTTGGATGGAGACGAGACTGATTCTGAGTTCTGAGTCATTCATAACGGCGATGGATTTACGAGAAACCAAGAACAACGGAGAGAAAATCAGCGTGAGAGACCATTAGCGGAATTAACGAAGGTAGAACAAACGTGAAATAATCACGTCGATAAAATGCTATTTGCACACATTCGAAAAGAACAATTGCGTTCTTAATTTTCCAACCTCGTAACCTATCGAACTTTCTCAACAGAATCAAGGGGTCTGCTCTATTTATTCAGTTACAATTACCATGTACAAAGAGTTTATTTAAAAGTGATTTAAGATTACGGTGACAGGGTTTCCATTTCCTTCAGAGAAGTAAAAACACTTTGTAAGGAGCCATTTGGCGAGCAGTTTGATTTCATTCAGTTCAGTGTGACAACTAAACGTCAGTTGTTGACTATAAGATAACCATTTCTTCTTGCTAAGGTATGATGCAAGGTTTTACTAAGCATTTTTGGCTGATCAGAAAAACGAAAAATCTGCTTTCTATCGAAAAATAAAGTATCTTATTTGCTCGAAAGATGCAACTTTCGTGTATTTCGCTTACAACTATTGTATGCGTTTTATTAGTAAGTTTTAGACTTTACTTGCCGTTTGTTGCGTGTTGAACAGATATCTATCTGAGTTGGGAAGATAATCCATTGGAATGTATTGTGGAAATTTCAACATATTCAGAAGCGGTTGATCATAAATTATTTAGAAATACATTGATTTGTTTTCCTAATCTAAAACTGGTTTCAGCTACCGTAATTATCCGAACAAGCGCCCTGGGCGCTTATTAAATTTTTGTTTTTTGCATGGGCGCTTAATCGAGGGGGCGCTTAATAAATGCTGGGGCGCTTGTAAAAATTTTCTAATTTTGTATAAATTAAAGACAACGGTAATTTTGATTTTCATAATTTTTCCTGAAAATTAAACTGAAAATTTCTCCACCCGCGCAAAATGTAGTCGAACAGCCCTTGATGAACAATTGTTGAAGATCAAAGAACAATTTTCAACCTTAGAGTTGAAACATAGAAAAAAAGAATTTATAGAAAATTTCCTATTTATGTTTAATAGAAAAGATGCTCACAACATGAACTACGTAAGTATATTTCTTTATTCCCGATATAAGAAAGTAAAAATTTGTAATAAGCGCTCAGTTTTTTAATGTAGTTTTCGACTAGGGTAAGTGCCATCTTTTAAAAGGTGGGCGTTTATTTGAGGGGGCGCTTAATAAGTGCTTGGCGCTTATTGAACTTTATGGAAATTACTTGGGCGCTTATTAAAGGGGGGCGCATAATAAATGTTGGGCGCTTAATCGGATAATTACGGTAATTGGTTTTTGTTTTCTGCACTTCACCAACAGGAGACACGTTGCTCAATTACGTGTGACCACTTCTCTAACGACTGACTACAAGGCCCCTGTACTTGATTACTTGGCAGATTTTCTAAAAAAACAACCACTCGTCGTCTCTATTTGCGTTTGTAGAAGGCCAACCAAGTTACAGCCAGGGGCGGATTAAAGTCGCATGGGGCCCCTGGCTGGAATTTAGCAAGGGACCCTTTGATTAGGGAGTGGGTTGCAAGCGAAGCGAGCCCTTGCAGACGACCCCCAGAAATTTTTTGAAAAGAAGCATTTTGAGGCCTCTGGAGCGATATGCTGGGCTATTTCAGTGATATTGAATATAGTAAAAGATAGTGAATAATAGAGAAAAGGAGCTGGAAAGGTAATAATAATTTGGTGCTTTCAGATGTTGCATAAAAAGAGCCCTATGCATGAATAGGTTAATAGGGTAAAAAAACAACAACAGCGATTTAATTTTATATTATAAAATGGAATGAAACTTGAACAAATAATAAAACAAACTATTAACTAACATGAAAATCATTATATGATAGATATTCGTTGATTTAGCAAACAATAATAATAAAAAACGGAAATTATAACACTTCATATTAGTTCGATGTTTGGCAGCCTTACATACTATGTTTGCGAGGTTTTTTTAAAGCAAACTCACTTATCAAGTCAGCGAAGCTCAGTGAAT
The DNA here is from genome assembly GCA_963930725.1 of Candelabrum cocksii. Classification (NCBI taxonomy): domain Eukaryota; kingdom Metazoa; phylum Cnidaria; class Hydrozoa; order Anthoathecata; family Candelabridae; genus Candelabrum; species Candelabrum cocksii. The sequence goes on from OZ005674.1 coordinate 3,433,399, forward strand.
CTACGATTTCATTTTTATTACTCATAAAGGCCGATTTCCATTAAGCGAGCGGGCGGAATTTTCCAACTGTGCAAACATACACGATTATATCAAGTAAAAAGTTACAACAATAAAAAATGGCTGCTTTAAATTTGTTATTATACAAAAAGAAGATTTTGCTGTTAATTATAGCGCACTATCAAATGCAAAGAAAACGAGCGCAGAAACAGAGCTCTAGTCGCTGGAGTCATACTAACATTTTGGAAAGGTGTTGGACTCGAACACCTTTGTTTTTTTGCAGAAGATGAATTACTATTTTTATCCATTATTTAAAACTATTTTACAAGGAACTTTGAATAACTTTTAGCTACGCTGTCTCTCTTTTTAAAATTTAACTTCGAATTTGAATGTTTACAAATTAAAAACTATGCAACAATCGCAAATTGTTGTCTTAATTTGATTGGCTGTTTAAAAAATACAAATATTTAATTGGTTGCTATTTATAGCTATCAACTTTCCGCTTGAAAAAGTTCAGAATTCTGAACTTTCAAAATCTTCCGCTCGCAAAATATTTTTTCGCTAGCGATGACTCATTATTTAAAATGCGCATGCTCAGAACTAATTCCGCGCGGAAAATTCAGCCCGCCCGCTTAATGGAAATCGGCCTTAATGGAAATCGGCCTTAAGGGAGGGGAAATTTAGTCGCATTTGTCTCATACAGCTTCGAACGTCATTTTCGAACCTCACTTCAGCTTCCGCCTTTGGTGCAGAAGATTGCTCCACATCTTCTGTAGTACAGCTCATTGTTTGAAGAATGCCACTGAATATTCCTAGTGTTTACATGAAACTTTCCACGATTATAGTACACCAAGATTGGAACAGAATGGAATTTATTAAATTGAGTTGTAAACTTTAAATTTTTTGCTGACGTCAGCATTCCATTTCGTGGAATATTTCACCATCTTTACTAAGCATAAGAAATATTGATAAGAAACAAACCAGGCTTTCAAATCCTTTCAAATGTATATCGAAGACATTATATTGAAGATCAATTTTGTATAAGAATGTTGCTGTTTTGAAAGGAGTAAAATGTTGCTTTTGGCAATATAGTATTGGAAAAATGGCAAAGATATTTTATGATGACAAAGCGAAAATATTGTAAATGTTTTGCTTGTATTAATTATCTATAAAAAGACTTTTTGTTCTGACATGAAAATTAAATAGCTAAATTGGAAAATTAAATTAGTTCTCAATAGCTGAGAAATTTTAATGTTTGAATGTGTCATATTTTTTAAAATTTTGTAACGAAGAGTTTGTTTTTGGAGAGAAATGGAGCATTTGTGCGTCCCTTTATCCCAAACACATTAACAAAATTAAGTTTTGGTCTTTTATAAGACACTTTTGCGTCATTCATTATGAGAACAAATCATCCTACAGTCCCTTGAAAGATATAGGTGAATTGAACGAAGATAGACAAGCAAAAGGTGAACATAAGAAGCAGCCTTCAAATAACAACAAACATTATGCACAATGCAAAAGTATACCAAAAACCATTGATACTAACCTACATGGTATACACAGTGATCCATGCTATAAGGCATTTACTCGAATCTTGGCTAGCATCACAAAAGGCAAGCCAGATAGTAGAAGGAGTAGTTCTCGCTTGTTAGCTGGGTCAAATATGGATGCAGTATGGTTGTTTCCAGATGAATGTCATTTTTGTAAGAAGATTAGAGTACAAATCAAAGGAAATAAAGTGATGCCTACATTGATTATAACAACAGATGCTGTTGAGTCTATTAAAGCTGCTGCTTTTTCCAAGAATGCCGAACGGTACAGGGAATTCAAAGATGTATGTTTAATCGCAAACGAATTCAAGGCACATTCCCACTTGTACAAAGAATTCACGAGAGGTTACACAAAGAAGGACATAGAACATCCTACAAACGAGAATGTTGTAAATTCGCTTTATTTTACTTTAATAAAATATCCAGCCTTCCTTTAATATTTGAATTGTAAAATTCTCCTACTATACAGGTTGCAGTGTCACAGAAGGCTTTGTAATGGATTACGTGACAATGAAAACTAAAAATAAAGAAATAAAATAATTTGCTAGAGAAGTAAGATACTTTTCTAGGTATTTTCGAGATTTATTAAGATGATAACTAGCTGCAAGTATCCACTATTGTTTTTATTGCCATGTGTATTTATAATAATTTTATTAATTTCAAGTAAATTCTACCCTACACGATACACGAAGCCTGCTTTATTATATTCTATATGCTTAATTAATCAGCTACTGAAGATGAAGAAGATACGGAAATAGAAGAGGAAAAAAGGGGGGGAAAAAGGAAAAAAAAAAGAATAGAATTCACGTGATACAGACTCTAGTATTCAGACAAATACTAATTTAGTAATTTGCTGGTATCAGCTGCAGTCTTTTCATAAAAAACCTAACAAAATGTCAAATTCCGTTCATTTTTAGAGCCTACTCCTTTTACAAAGTTGAATCAGCATTAAATTTGCTATCCAACCATATATAACATGAGCGTATGTGACAGAATTCATAATTTGTCCTGTGCAGGTTCATGCCTAAAATTCGTAACTGGGGATTAGCCCAATTTTAGGCAACTTTTGACACTTTTTTTGAGGTTGGCATTGTTCCATTTTGTTTAACTCATCAGAACAGTACAAAATCAAGTGTAAAACTAAGCTCCACGGAGTTTGGTTACGGGACCATGGAATTTCCCCCTATTATACCCCTTAGGACACTCTTTTCTACCACTCTATTTAAACGTATTTTTTGTCAAGTGAAAAAAAACATTTGGGGTATTTCTCCGTGCAAATTCTATTAAATTAGTCATTTGTTTTTAGCTTTTATTTACGTATTTGATGTTATATGAGGTCCATACCCCTCTCAATTCAACCCGGAGACACAAAACAGATCCTAGAAACTCTGGAATAAGCCACTTCACCGAGAATCGAGCTGAGTGCAGTACTTCCAGGGGCATTCTAAATTCAACCAGGCTAAGAATTAAACCAGGGACTTCTTGGTTCTGAGCGCTACTTCATCGTGCCATCGATGCGTGAAATTCGTTGCTTAATGACGAAAAATAACTGATTATGCCCAATGCCCATTCCCATATATATTTTTGCATTGTGTTTGTTACTACGATGATCTCTGCTAAACAAAAACTCGGGTGTGACCAATCACAATTTGTATAAACATAATTAAATATCGTTACTGGACATCTGGAAGGTGACACCGGTTCACCTCTTCTGTGCGATAACTACTGTCTGACCATTGATAATCGGCATTAATGCAGCGGTAACGTAGCACCCTACCTCTGCAGTGGTGAATAATGGGTCTAATGCATTAAACCATCTGTGAAGTACAGTAAACGAAAGAGAGATTTGCGTCGCGCGCAACAAATGAGAACGCATTCTTATTTAAAGAAGACGAAACCAGCCATGTACTTGTACTTGGGGAAATAAAAGTACTAGTACTAAAAAGAAATTCTTCGTGTTTGGTAACGTTTGACCTGCGAATTTTACATACTCAATGCCTAAACTTTCCTGACTTGAGAAAATAAAATGTAGACGGGGGTAAGACGGTTAAAAACAGGTTTTTGCACTTGTTGGAAAGATCCGTGGGGTTTAAGCTAAAGAAACCCAACTAAAATTTGATGGTTTTGGTTTGCTTGTATCCTGAATGACTGGAAATAAACAAATAAAATCAATCTTTGATTGACTATTGATGTCATTACTTAGCCTTGCATGGTAAATTAATGTCGGACGGAAAAAAATAAAATGTCTTAAATTCTGTTTTACTTTGTTTTACACCTACCCATTTCTACCGTCCGACAAAAAAATAAATGAAGTCGGTGTAATGCTAAATTCCATTGCCAGCGTCAAAATCGAATGTCCAAACGTCCTCTCAATGAAAGAGATCTTTTAGGCGCTTGTGTACACACTTTTATAAGAAACTTAGTACTCGGACCTCCAAAATTTAAGAAACTTTTAGAACTAAAAAAATATTGACAATTTTCCGTAAGAAACTTTTCATTTCTAATGACTTGATAAAAATCTACGCACAGTAGTATATTAACATAAAATAAATGGTTTTAAAATTTATTAAAGAATTTAATAAATACTGTACATACACTTTCGAATATCTGAAAATGACAAGAAAATAAAAAACACGGTACTGTGCACTATAGTGTGCAAGATCAGCTTTTATTGAAACCCTTACAGCAGTTTTTTTTACCTATTTTTCAATTTTAACTGTCATGTTCTTTCATCATCATCATCATCATCATTTACATTTTTCACGTCTATTTTCCATGCTAGCATGGGTTAGACGGGGTTTCAACAGATGATATTCCCCACAATTTTGTAGGTTTAATCATTTGATGATTCATTGGAGCAGGTGTTTTTACAGCTGGATGCCCTTCCTAACGCCAACCCCAGTGAGAGGGAAAACAGTGGCAAGTTAACCCACGCAAGATACCAACTTTGCATTTTAAACTCCGTGGCAGCAGTGCATAAAAGGCATGGGTGCTTATATCCATGAGGTCAAAGATGTTACATGACCAGCATACCCATTGACCAGCATACCCATTGACCCGCATACCCATACCCACGTTCTTTATAAATTGAATTTAGTAAAATATGTACTTAAAAAACTTCTTTAAGACCTTTTAGAACTAAAAGTCAGGTAAAAATAAGAAACTTTTAGAAGTACACCCTTCGGTAGGTTTCCTATAAAAAGGCGTGTACACGTTCCCACATCTTGCTGGTTTTTATGACATGAAAGCAAATTCGCCTGTTTGACCACTCACTATAGTATTAATCTGGCCTCACCTTCTATTAACTTACGTCGCCCGAGCCAAGGTGAATATAGCGGATAACTAATGTGAAAAATGTAAGTTGCAAAAAAGCAAACAAACAAAAAGCGAAAAACGAGCCCCTTTGGAAAAGGTTAAAATAAAGGCAGATCCGAAGCAATATAGCAAGCAGTTTAAAATAAAGGCTACCGCAAATTGAAAACCAAAGAAAAATCAGCTGCTGACCGACAAAATTGAACGGAAATGGCCGAAGCTGATCGATGTTATTCAAATGGCAGCCCACACGTGGCAGACCTCGAAAAGATCTAAACGAGGAAGAAAAGGAATGGCTTACAAATTTCACACTTCCATCCTACATTTTAGCTGTTCAAGACATATGTAATATTTTTCAATTCGCTAGAGTTGATCGAAAACATATTCTAAAGCAGAAAGGTTTGATTCAATGAACTTTACTATTTTCAATAAAATCCAAGCTTAATTGCAAATTCTAGTTTCATCATTTTTCACCGATTCCGTCCGACACTATAATAAAATCGTCATTTGATAAAAACTCAACAAAGAAATATATAGTTGACCCCTGAGCCTCCCTTTTGATAAATTACCAGTCATTTTTTTGTTGATACGCTTATATAGATTTGTAATGCAGTGATCTTCGAAAAAATCAAAACAAATATACGTCATCGCGTTATCAGTGACGTATTTAAATCAACCAATCATATTGCGTCTTAAGAGTCACGCCGAACTTTTAAATTCCTTTGCTATTAGTAATTTGTCTTAGTATGTGTGTGTTTTGTGGAATTGCTTAGTATAGAAGACTTTCATTTTGAAACAATAATATTTACTTGTGACAAATTACCAAGTAAAAATGTATGCTAAGCACAGTTGAGGCATGGATGAGGTAGTGTCAAAGTTGGAAAGTTTACTTCAGGAATTTCCAAGGAACAAAACTTTGAACGAACTCGTTAATAATGTTAACAAGTATGCAACTCGTTCAAAATCGATCAATACTGCTGTTCAAAAAGCAATTCGTGAAGGCGTTTGCACAGACAATGAGATGCTTCAAAGATCAGAAAAGATTGTACGCGTCGATGATGAACGAGGTGATGTGTTGGCCAAATTAGAAAGCCTTGTGCAAAATTGCCATTCTTTCATAACGATGACTCATATAGTAATGTTAACAGCAAACAATTCTAGGGTGAAATTAGTAGCCGAAAAAAAAAATGTCGAAGAAAGTTTGCAAAAACAATCAAAATTAAAAAACGATATAATATACGGCTTATCTCAAATAAATCACACCATTTACAACGCTAATCGAAAGATGAAAGAGCTAAATGGCAAGGCCATACTGAACACCAAACAGGCGAAGAATTGGTCAAAAATACCAATTTTCGGAGCAGTAATAGCTTATATGAAAAACAAGAGTGCTGAAAGAAACCTGAAGGACGTTGAAACACAACTGACAAAAATCAATCAACTAAACATGACAACGACAGTGAAGCAAACCGCGCTGAACACAACAAACTCCCTTCTGCTTTGCCTTGGTGGGGAATCACTTGAACTAAACAAACGCGCACAACGTTTAGATTCTGCTGTCCAAAGTCTTGGAAGTACAAAATCATGTTTTCATAATGAAATCGATCGTCTGCAGAAGCTTCAGTTGAATTGCAAGAAGCGCTTTCTGGATTATAATATGTCAGTGGCAAGAATTTTCGCTGTTGAAGATAACAGATTTATGAACAATAAGATTATTTACTTTGTTATTGTTATAATCGTTCCTTTATTTTTTCTTTATTTAGAATATTTCTTTCTGTAATATACCGAATTTAAGTTTTTCAGTTTAGAGACCAGGGGCGGATCCAGACAAAAAACTGACTGTAGCAAAAAAAACATCCAGCAATTTAATGTTGAAATTTTAATAACAATGTACATAATATCTCATTCCGAGAAATCGCGTAAAAACTACATATCTTAACAAAACAAAAACAAAAATAAACTTGAATTTTAATAAACTGTTAAATTTATCTCTTCACATTTAAACAATACAACGCTGTGTACTTTTCCACAATTCCCCCGCCAGTTTAGAATTTCCCCGCCAAACAAAATATAGAAAATATATGTTGCAGTTCCGGCAGTCAATATATTTCTAATTGTATAATATAAAACAAATCTGCTTCACAGTTCAATGAAAAAATGTATAAAGTTGATAAAAATGTTTTTTTTCTACTGCGGTGGAAAATATAAGTTACTGAATGTCCTGAATAATCTTATCAAATAGATTTTCTGTGACGCTGTCGCCACATCCACTCAGACAGATGAGAATCCAGCATTGCTCGATGTGTACCGTGCTGTCGCTTATTTCTCATCTTCGCATTTTTCCAAAAATTTTCGATATTATGGGTGTGTGCCCCAGTAACGAGTCCACGAAGTTATAGGTATGTTTGACCTCCGAATGGTCAAATTCCATTGCGGCAACATCCCCATAGGCAGCCCACATGTCCGACATAATGGTAGTACCTGGTAATATAGACTGCTGTATGATTGGGAGCAGGGTAGGCCCAGATCTATTGGGGACAGCAAACATGAAGGATTCACGTGTTTCGCGACATATTCCTCCAAACACCCACTGTTGTGGTAAGATACGACCTTGACAATTTTTTGTCCACAACCATAGAATTACCCACAACCACGTGCCTTTTCGTAAGCCCACTTCTGAACGACATCCTCGGGTATGGCATCTCCATCGGCCCCCCTTGTCGCGTAAAAATACAGTGTCATCGGTTCATCACAGTTGTCCGTAAATTCTGGGATTAATGTAAGATTCCCCTTTGTTGAAGGCAACTGCACTTTTTTTTAATAAGCAACCAGTCAATAAGCAACTTAGGGCTCTGATCGGCCAAATTGTTAAGCAGCTTTTGGGGCTACGCTTTGCTGACCTAAGCAAATAGCCAAATGAAATATTTTTATGCTTTTCTGTAAATAAATGTGTGATCTACGTTAAACTTATTGTGTGTTTAAACCATTTAAGAAAAACTTGTGCCATTTTGAATCTATTGGTACAGCCCATTTCGTCAATGTTGGTTAGAAACGCAAATCAAAACTACATATGTACATATGTGCTTAAGCAACTTTTAGGGCTGAAATTCAAATAAATGCTGAGCAACTTTGAGGGCTGTAGCAAACCTTAGTTGCTTATTAAAAAAAAGTTGGGGGGGGGGGGGGGGGGCTCAAGTCACGTCATTGCACAATTCCTTTTGTAATTAATGAGATGTTATTTTTCTAACAAAAAATCAAAACAATTAACTCTGTTCCAATTACTCCCTTCCACTTTTTTCGATAATTAACCGTACGCAAAATTGCAATTCGTTTGGGTGAGCGATAAAAAGATGCACGTTGCGTCAATAAAACTGTTCACATAATTGACGAACTACTGCGTGCAATAAAGAACATATATGTCTCTCTGTGAGTCTCACCCATTTCAACATGACTATACGCAATTCCAACCAACCCCCAACTCTCACGCATTTTCATTGTTTCTTAACCACTTAACCCTAACGGATATTTTTTCGGAATAGAAAATCGGGAAACGGTTTTGTTTTTTTCGCAAGAGAAATTCCGAAAAATCTTTCGGAAATACAATGAAGAAAGCCCAAAATTCAGAAAACCTTTAAGAATCAGGCTAGTCAGCGCACAGGGCCACAGATTGCTCCACAAATTAGAAAGAAATTTCTATGTGCAAAAGTTCAAAACAACAATGTGCATCAACAATAAACAATATTCAATTAGACCTGATCATAGTTTTCACGAAAGAATACATAAGTTTCCATGCCTTACTTGATGGTTGATTTGATTTTTTAATATTTTGATCGACTGTTAGTTGCTGATTTGATTTTGTATTACACCTTTATATATATATAATTTTGATTGCTCTTTTCTGTTGTTGATTGATGATTGACCGTTGTCAATCTTTTCATATTTTTATTGAAAATGACTGTAGAAGTGAGAAACAGCCGCGAATGACCCTTTGTTAATTAATGCATCGGTTTTTGATTGTAATAACCGCCTTAATGATGATGGTCTTAAAAATATTTCATATTTCGTTGACAGGTACATATTTCATTGAATTTGTATTCTTATTTTTTTCAATTTGAGATAGGGATTTAGTTGTCAATTATTACTAAAGTGTTGAGCATTTTCCTTAAAGGAACCCGCTTTTTCATCCCGTGAATTCAATGAAACCATATTTTTAAACTCTTTATTTTTTCATACAGAGTGAGTCAAAAAATACTGTTTCTTTTACTTACGGAATAATAAAAAACAAAGTTTTTCGGAAATCGGGTTTTAGAATTGGAAAATAACGGGATATTGAAATTTTCGGATAAAATTGATGAGATATTTCACGAAATTTCATTTTGAAAGTTGGCAACTATGAAAGAAGTTACTGAGAGATGTTATCAAACACGGAACAGGCCACTTTAGACTTGAGTAAACATGGTTGCATCATACGCAATTTATCGGATTTGGAGTGGCTTTTAAAGATTTTCTCACCCCTCAGCTCCAACCACGGTGGCGCTTCCTCAGTCACTAAATACGAAAAAAGGTCTCTCCAACTGAAAACCTGTGGCTAGGCCTCTTAATTTTCGCGCAAGAAACATAGTGATCAAAGAACTAGAAGTTACATAGATTGTCTCAAAATACCTCCAATTCCATTGTAATATTATTAATAGAAAAATAAGCTCTAAAACATATGTTTTGATAATGAAACTGAAAATAATAGTATGAGTTGCCAACAAGATCAGTACCTTTTTGTTCCTCAATTGTGATCATCACGTGTTTTTTATGAATAAATCAAAACAAACTTCGTTTATTCTTTCCTTTTATAAAAAACATCGAGGGACCTAAGGTGATCTTTCAATACTACCGGTAATAGGGTAGCTCTAAGTAGGTAATGAAATGCTTTTGTGGCAATTTGTGCAAGGCAATGTATTATAAACACTCTTTCAATGTAGATAGCTACTATAGATTCTTCTTTACGCAATAGTTAAAAAACTTCATTTAGTTGACAGTATAGCAAAAATGTCTTTAAAGGTGTTAATTTACTTTAGTAAATTGATTTTCTGGAGGTTATTTATATCATTCTGTGAAATAAACTATAAAAGATTAATGCAATTAGTAATTACATTATCTTACAATGTTGTGATGAATACAAGTAACTAGGAATCAAACAAAAAATTGTTTTGGTCATAATCTTTTCATATGTATTTTTTAGATGGAAACATATATGCCAAAGAAGTTAAAATTTGCTTATGGTGTTGGGCATGTATTAAATGATTTATGTGCATCAATGTGGTTTTCGTACATGTTGTTATACATGCATAAAGTTGTAGAATTTAATAGCGTCAATGCAGGTTTACTTATACTTGTTGGACAAATTGCCGATGCACTATCCACTCCATTTGTTGGTTATCAGTCAGATAATACAGTCAATGTTAAATATGGTCGTCGAAAATCATGGCATCTCCTTGGTGTAATATGTGTGGCAGTTTCATTTCCCTTTATATTCAGTCTTTGTGTGGGAAATTGCGCAAATTCACCAGAATCGTCTTTGATGATCTATTACATTCCATTTATAGTGATTTTTCAATTTGGCTGGGCATCAACGCAGATTTCTCATCTGTCTTTAATTCCAGAGTTAACCAGTTGCGAACAGGGAAAAGTTGAATTAAATGCTATTAGGTGAAATTTCTTTGATTATTGTTGTTGTGATCTGAAATAAAAGAAGGGTTTTATTATATATAATCCCCATTTTGGGAAGGCTATCTAAGTATATGTATATGCCAGGCCAAGTGAACTTTAGCTCAGCAAACCTCCAAGTTATCCACCTATCAAATGCACTGTGTTATGATTGTTCTTTCAACCAGAGGTAAGCAAAGTTACTTTAAAAAGTAACTGAGTTCCAGTTTTTTGGCCAAAATAGTAACTGAGTTACCGTTACAGTTACCGATTTTTAAAAAGTAACTAGTCACAGTTACTAGTTACTTTCAGTTACTCAAAAATCTGGACATAAAATTCTGCACCTGGCCAGCTCTGCATGCAAGTTTAGTTTGACCGCAATGTTTGATATATATAACTGTAACTGAACATTCCGCCTCCTTCAGCCACGAGCCTACAACCCACGAGGTGAGCAAATAGCGCCGATGCAGCTGCGAGAAGAATGCATTATTGCGCAATGTGCAGGAAACACGCAAAAAGCATGCTGCAAACACATGCAGAAAAATGGACCGCAATTAGAAACTAAAATTTCAATAGAAAAGTAACTGTTGAAAAAGTGCTAAAATAGGAACTAGTTACTGCGCACCTTTGCTTACAACCTATTGAACTTGCTCATTTTACACAAGTTTTCCCATTGTCAACCCTTAATTAATATTCTGTAGATTCTTACTTTTTTTAAAATATGTGTGTTATTTTTTTATCAATAGTAGTGTGTAGGACACAAACAAATAGAGATATATATTTTAGAAGCACTATTAAAATTATTTGTTTTTGTCCTTTTGGAGATTTTCTTGATAGCAATATGTTGTTTATTCACTTAAATATATATTATTTACTAACTGCACCATTTGCTTTAACTTTTTATATAAGTATATAACAACCCATTTAAATATTTATGATCTTTCAGGTATTTCTTCACTGTGCTTGCCAACTTGGTCGTTTTCTCGGTTTGCTTCATCTTGTTTGAAATTGGCTCAGACAAAGGGACTCCAGAGCTTATGAAAGGTGACGCTTCAAAGTTTCAGGTGAAGTTGTTTATATTCACCAAATAAATTATCTTGTTCATTCGATATGAATTGAAAAAAGGCTGATACCTCTCAATGAAAATCCCAGTTTACGACCAATCAATATATTTATAAAAAAAATTGGCCCCCAGGTTTTTAAATCAAATTGCCGTTGTCCGAGGCCTGTTAGTAAAGATTGCCATGTATTAATACCATAATAATAAATGTTTAATATTTCAAGTAGTTTTTCTATATTCACAAAAGTTTACAATATTTAGACCTAACTTTGCAGATTTCTGTTTTTATCCTTTCTGTCATCTAGGAAGTTCACAATATTTAGACCTAACTTTGCAGGTTTCTGTTTTTATTCGTTCTGTCATCTAGGAAATTCACAATATTTAGACCTAACTTTGCAGGTTTCTGTTATCCTTTCTGTCATCTAGGAAATTCACAATATTTAGACCTAACTTTGCAGGTTTCTGTTTTTATCCTTTCTGTCATCTAGAAAATTCACAATATTTAGACCTAACTTTGCAGGTTTCTGTTATCCTTTCTGTCATCTAGGAAATTCACAATATTTAGACCTAACTTTGCAGGTTTCTGTTTTTATCCTTTCTGTCATCTAGGAATTTGCATGTAATGTTAAGTCTGCTTTTTAAGCTTTGTTTGTATTCTTAAAATTGAATTGTAAGTTTTAAAATAAAATTCTTATACAATAGAAATTGCTGTGTTCTTTTAGATTTTAGCCCTGTGCGTTGTGGCTTTGGGTTTTTTCTTTATGGTTATTTTTCACTTGATAATAAAAGAAGAACCGTGTCTCCAGTTGGGAAACTTGTACAATGAAGAAGAGGTATCCCCTCTTGTCGGCAGCCTCACAAAATCTTTAACCCTACAAAAAGCGATAAATGATTGGTTTAAGACGCCACTTTTCTACAAGGTACGCTTGCAAATCCCTCCTAATTTTTGTTATCACCAGAATTATTCTCTAATAAGTAGATGATAACATTGAAAGTAGTTCTGTCGAAGCAGAGATGTTTGTAACCAATTAAATGAAATATTTATTATTTTCAACATTTCTTTAGTTTATTTGCAACTAGCAATAAGACCCGAGTACAAAATGCACAAATTACTTTTATGACAACGAAATCTGTGAATTTGCCATTCTGTGTTTATAAGTACATGAAGTGAAAATCTGTATATTTAAGCCTTTGAAAATCAGTTTTGAGAATGTTTTTTCTCTGCTCTCTTTGTAAAACGATTAGCTTTAAATTTAGATTTTTCATGCAATAACCTTTGTAGACAACAATGCAAATATGCATGTGCAAATTTCATGCATCATTTTGTTCAAGTAGTGAATGCTGCGCATCATTTTGTTCAAGTAGTGAATGCTGCAACATCCCGTTCGTTTTGGCATCATTGCCATCTAGCTTGTTTATTGAAGAGACTTATTGTCAACATCCGCTTGAACCTGCTGATTCCAAATCTGCCCTTAGTTTTGCTCTGGGTCCAACAATCGTTCAAACAGTGGAGGCGCGCACACACACAAAAACTTTACTTTATATTTATATTATATATAATATACATAGATATTTATTTTCCACTCAAGGTTGGTTGGTTGTACATGATGACTAGGTTAATAGTAAACGTGTCACAAGTCTACATCTCTTATTTCGTCCTTGACACATTGAGCCTGGACAAGGTTTGTTGCTGTAAAAATAATTATAATTGGACATATTTTGTTGAAGTTGGACTTTCTTTTTAGCTAACCCATATAGATATATATATATATATATATATATATGACCCTCCGTGTCATTGAGTGTGTGGGAATCCCCCAAATATTCAAACCCTTTATTTTTGATTTTCGTTTTCAAGTTCTACTATTTTCATTATATTATCCTGCGATGTGCTTGTGCTACTGGATTCACTTTTTAGATATCGTATTTTGCATACAATGCTATGGGAACATTTCTCTCATTAAAAAAAACACTCCTATAAAATTTAAACCTCAAGTAGCCTTATTATGTAGTGATATGGAAACAAAAAATTACTCATAACAAATGCAAGTAATATTTTTTGTTTTCTGTAGCAAGCCATTGCAATTGCTCCAGGCATCATTTATGTCAGTGGTATATTTGCTTCGATTATTGCAAAGAAGCTCAACGCAAAGCTCGGATTGAAGGTGATGATTGAAATTATTATTGTTGGTTCATGAGAATTTTCCCTGATATTCATTATATCTGATTTATTAATTTTGTTGTTAAAACTACCTTTCAAGTGTGAAGTGTGAATTCTTTTCACTTTTCAAGTTCTATAAGCGTTTTGGAAAAAAAATATGCATGCACAACGCAAGGTTGAAAAAGCACATGGAACTTTTGTTTTGGGTTTTATTTCTTTTGTTATCTAACAAAATTGCGAACAAAACATTTTAAAACACACAAAATTTCTGATCGTTTGTCCAACATGTTTGTGTGGGGGCTGATATGTTTTTGAATAGATGAACATGTGATGACATTGAAAGCCTTTATTGAAACCTATCTGTCGTTACGAAAAGCAGAACAATATTCTAAGGCTGGGGAACTGGACGTTGAATCCAAGGAATATTCTCATAGTACAAAACTACAGTTGGTAACTCTAAGGCGGTGATTGCTTCCAAAGGTTCTTCTTGTCGCAGCTGAGAGCTAAAGTCCTGCACGAGATGTATTGCCCATCAATGTAGAAATGGTCGGAGAAGCGAATCAGCTTAATATTGTGAGTCTGGCCAAGTCAACAAGGGTCGATGACGGGATAGGACCTTAAACAATTGTGAAGTATTACCGTAATATATTGTTGGTAAATATTTTTCTTCGTATTTTAGCTCACCTATTTCTTCGGACTTTGCTTTGTGTGTGGTGCAAGGTAAGCAGATTTGTAGTTGAATTGAAATTTAAAAATTGAAAGTATTTTAGGTTTAGCGAACTAAACTGCTTTTATCAGAGCACTATCGAATAAATAATGTTTAGTATCATATTTTTGCTATATATCAGGGGCGGATACAGGATTTTTTTCTCCTTAGGCGAAAATATTACCCACCCCTACCCTTCTAATTAAATTATCGGGTTTTTAAGCAGGGCGTCGTTTAATATAAGGGGGCGTTTAAAAGTCCATTTACGGTATGCGAACAGCGGCGGTTTCAGGGTGCGCGGGCCCTTGGGTAATTTCAATCTGCAAGGAAAATTTAGTACAAACCCATTTCTATCATTTTCTCGTGACGTGAAATAATACAAATTCTTAATGAGAAAGAGTGAATCGTTTTCGTAATTGAAATAGAAGAGAATGGATAAAATTTATTGATGATATTTTTCAAATGTGCTAACAAATAACAACACTAACAAATAACAACTTATGTTAAAAATCTTTTTGTCGGTCTTTATCTTTGACAAATCTGTCTATTATTTCCCCCAAAATCTATACTTCACTTCACTATTGCAGCATGTTCTCAATAGAAAGAAGTGCCAACGATGAAACTGTTTATTTCCCACTGCGTTTTGAGAATGATTGTCGCTTTTGCAGTTGGTGACGAATATACACAAATAGATAGGAAACATAATGCCCATATTTGGAAATGCTTCAATGGGATTATTTCCGCTTATCTGTTGGTACATGATAATTTGGAAAGAATCAATGATCTCTGCATCAACAAGTCCTTTTGTTAAGTGAGAAAAGTGTGCAAGTTCCGATTCGAGTGCACTGTCCAAATCCTCTGGATAAATGTCGACACGTTTTTGTGGCGTCGCGTATTATGTATTCCTTGAAACTTTCAATATTGGACAAAAACCAAACTGCTCTCCCAGCCTATTGTAAGCATCCATTCGACCATATGAAGTGCTGTACAAAGATGGTCAACGATGGGCATATAAGTGATGACTCAAAATCTGACTCGTGATCAAACTTCCCGAACGTCGACCAGATCCAGTTTAATTTTCGTCATGGAAACGCTTCCTCTTTCTTTCCCTCTGATGATTTGAATATATAAGATCCTTTCTACAACCATTATCTACATTTTTGTGTCATCTGGGTACACAAAAGAGACAACAGTATAAAATATAAATATTAACTGAATAAAAGCAGAATAAATAGGTGAAAATTTGTTTGTGTCTTGGATTAAAAATGTATATTGATCCAAAACATAAATAAGTATACAAGACAGATATCTTTAATTTTTCAATAGAAAATCTCCACCAAACAAAAGGCATAGCAAGCAAAAACCACCATCAAGTTTCTTTGAATGACACAGCCAAGTTCCCAGCAGCAGTCACGAACAAAAACATTTTTTATCAAATGAAGAACTCTTTGACGAGAATGGGTCAATATCAAGGGTCAATTCTTTCTTTCAGTTGCTCTTGGAAACACACATTGTTTAACTCAGACATTGCATCTTGTAATTTCACTGTTTCGTTGCCTTTACATAGCAGACAAAGTACTGACAAACTTAAGAGCTTTGGCGGGTAACTGAATATCAATAGGTAGATTTAAAGGCCGCTTCTGCAGTTTACAAACATCGCACACAACATGGGAGACAAAATGATTAGCCTGAAAAGAGCCTCCCCGAATAATTTGCCTATGGTGACAGAACGTAACATTTAATACTCTCTCCCTTTTAGGTTTAAACAGGTTAACTCTTGGATCTATTAACCTATGTATTTAATAATACATTAGAACGTTTAGGACCAAACATTAGAAAATGATTAACATAAACAAACATAAACATGAAAACCGCGAAAATAAGTACCTGCGAAATTTAGTACCACTAAGGCAAACAAACCTTTAGAACAATTGTTCAGAGTCTCAACCTGAAATGTTTCGGTGTAATTCTAACGGAGTCAGTGTGTGTAGAGTATTAACTACATCACTGTTATAAGGACCTGTGTAGTCAATACTAGTTGCAGTGGATCTAAGAAGAAGAAGAAATACATTTTAAAGTTATGCTGGTCTTGTATTTATGTTGTAATCAAATAAAAAACAATGTTTAATAAAAGCAGATAAGCTCCAAAAAAATGGCATATATAAACTCACGTCATGTTTTACATTGAACAAAAGTATAGCAGCTAAACAAAATAAACAATATTGAACTGTTCATTCTTGAACTATGATATTGACAGAATGTAATTTTCATTCATTTGATTATGTCAGACCAACTAGCTGAAAGGTGTCGAAAGTGATTAGCCAAAACATAATGCAAACTCAAAAACAATCTACTTATTGACTGAAAAAATCTTATAAGCAGTGTAACATAAACAAACAAATTAAATATTTATTTATATGGTATTTACTGCAGAGGTACAAGACTCGCCGTTTTGCATCTTCGTCCAGCTCTAAAATTGCGATGTAGGGAACCGTTGTGTACTGAAAGTAAATCTGACATATGCTAGTATGAAAGATGTGTCGAGAGCGAAGCTTATTTTTGTCCAAGATATTTTCGCTGAACGGAACCAAACTCTTTTCCAGTTATTTATACTATTTGCACTCTATAACTTTAAAAAAACTGCGAACTAGTTGGATTTGATTAGGCGAAATATTTTTTTCGCCTAATGTTCTCTACCTAGTCCCAGTACTTTAAAGAAATATATTAATCGTATTGGGTTAAAGAGCTAGAGACGAGGTAGCATCCATTAGGCGAAATTTTTTTTTGCTTAATGGACGCTACCTCGTCCCTAGCTCTTTAACCTAGTACGATTATTGTCTTGCGTTAAAGTACTGGGACTAGGTAGTGTCCGTTAGGCGAACAAAATATAGTAGCTGTAAGGCAAGATTTTTTGGCATGTCAATTCCGTCCCAACTCCTTTACTAAAAACAATGAGTATTTCGAAAGTAACCTGTACACAAGTTGGAAAAACTACGGCGAAAATAAATTTGAGATGTGAAATCGGGCGTAACAGTTAAATGACACAAAACATGCGGGCGTGTTTGACGATGCGCCCTGAGATTCTTTTATTTCTCCTTTGGCGGCCGACTTATTTACCGTACTATGAATCCGCCACTGATCTTGCAGCACTATCATCTTTAAAGCTGGCATTTTTTTCTGGATTCACAATATATGGAATTGTAAGGTGTGATGCATTTGAATAGTTGTAACAAAGCGATTGCTTCATTCACAGTGTTTGGTTCTACTTGTTGGAAGATTTGACTCTTCACTATCGTTATGAGGTCTATGGAGGCACTGTGCTGTTGGGTGTCGGAGGATCCACATTGCTTATCGTGTCTCTCGCAATGATATCAGAAATGATTGGGAAAAATACGGTAACAATTGTATTTTTACCAAAGGTATCTTTGACACATAACTCTTTGAAATTTTCAAATTTTCAATGAAAACTTATGATGCTTCCAAGGTTACCGTTGAGAGATAAAAACACTTTTCAAAGTCTCTGTACTCAGTTTTTGTTTTTTTCTTTCTAGGAAACAAGCGCGTTTGTGTACGGTTCAATGAGTTTTCTTGACAAAATCTCAAACGGAGCAGCTGTGATGATTATACAATATTTACTCCCGTGCAAGAACGACATGTAAGCGCCATAATAAATTCTCTGATAGTTGAATTTCGTTTGTGTTGCTAATTCAATGAGGTGCTGTTCAACATGGAAGAGTAAGAAAAGTATTTTCGTGTAGTCTGCGAATGTTATGTTTATAAAAAGAGAAAGTCGCGAAAACTCTTTTCAATGTTAATTCATGACCGACTCACGGAGTTATTTTCCTAAGAGAAGAAAGTCGTAAAAACTCTTTTCAAAGATAATTCCTGACCTACTCACGGAGTTATTTTCCTAACAGGTGAAAGTCGTGAAAACTCTTTCCAATGTTAATTCATGACCGACTCACGGAGTTATTTTCCTATCAGAAGAAAGTCGTGAAAACTCTTTTCAAAGATAATTCCTGACCTACTCACGGAGTTATTTTCCTAACAGAAGAAAGTCGTGAAAACTCTTTCCAATGTTAATTCATGACCGACTCACGGAGTTATTTTCCTAACAGAAGAAAGTCGTGAAAACTCTTTCCAATGTTAATTCATGACCTGCTCACGGATAGAAACTCTATAACAAATATGTGCTGGAAGATACCTCCTCTTGAATCATGTTATAAAGAATGTATCAGTTTAACGAACACAAAAAATGTCAATTGTTTCCCCGCATCTTAGTAAAGTTGATATTGTGCATGTTTCTTTTCCAGTATTTGTTGCCACGATTGCCAGGTGTATTATCGTTACGTCATGAGTCTAGTTCCCGGTGGATGTGCTGTCCTGGCCGCGTTGTGTTTGTTCACGTTGATTGGTTCGTCGTTTGGTTCGTGCAAACCAAGTGAGACATTTCATCAAAATCCCCCAAAATCTGAAACTAACACTAAGTCAGGATATTGTATCGGTGTTTTTTACAGAGTAACACTTTAAGTAAGGATATTGAATGGATGTTTTCTAGAGAGTCACTCTCAATATCCGGATAACCAATCGCCGCCCAATTCGTACAACAGCTTAGATAGCGAAAGCATTAACAGAACAGACCGTATTGCCACGTGATTGGCATCTTTCGACAACTTCAGCGCCCGACATCTCTTCTAGAGTTAGTGTACAGCAAAAAATGCGTATGAGGTATTCACATGTAGGGGGAATTGTAAACAGGTGGCCTAGGAACTATGTTTGATTTTTGTAAACTTAAGTTCCCGAGAAACCTTGGATTATGAGCGTTTTTGAAGTCGCTTTCTTCACGAATAAAAATTAAGTGTGTTGTACGAAAAAGCGTTGAACAATTAGAATCTCGTTTTACCTTTTAGAAATCTTTTATATGAGATCTTGTATTATTTTATAAGTGGATTTTGTACAATATATTATTTAATAATTTGCGCATTTTGTATATAATGTTTGCGAACCAAAGAAATAGCACGACTTTGTGTAAAGTTTTAACTTTGTTGTAAACAACCTAGGAATTTAGTCAAGGTTTCTCTTTCGATTATCATACTGTTGACGACTAGTTTCTCAAATTTTAAAGTTTGGGAAACAAACTTTCCAAATAAAAATAAGACGAAATACAGTATACTCTCTCTATCTCGAACTTCTCTCTATTTCGAACAAAAAGCTCGGTCCCTTGGACATTTGTGTACTCTCTAAGCTGTTTTTATCTCTTTATCTCGAACTTCTCTAACTCGATCTTCGAAATACTGGTTTGATGCCCAGCGGGAATAGCCTTGTCAAATGGGGTAAGATAAGCCTCTACGCTTCGGTTAGCTAACCATCTTAGAGACGGTGACTCGATAAAATGACTGGTTTTGGTGATCCTTTGCCACACTGCAACTCTAAGTTAGCCTTCTAATAGCCTTTTTTTGAAAATTGCACAATTTTTTTCTCTCTATTTTCCTCTAATTTAGTGCGGGTTGACTTTTTCTCTAATTATTAGTGCGGCATGGCCAAAATAATTTTTTTTTGGTCGCACTAAATCAGAGAATTTACGGTATGAAGTTCCAATTCAAAAGCTTATTTCAAGAAACTCATCAGACCGGTCAGAATGAAATCGAATTTGATGACCCAGTCCTAAAGGGTTGACGTTTTATTTATAGGGGTTTTAAGAGTTTACTTGTCACAACTTTTCTAGGTGCGGCACTTATCAGAGGGCAGCGCTAATAAAATAATTATTCTCCAAGGTGTGGCGCTAATAAGAAGAAATTTCTCTCGCCTCAACTAATCACGTGGCATCAAATACATTTCTCTCGCCTCAACTAATCACGTGGTGTCGAATATATTTCTCTCGCCTCAACTAATCACGTGGCATCAAATATATTTCTCTCGCCTCAACTAATCACGTGGCATCAAATACATTTCTCTCGCCTCAACTAATCACGTGGTGTCGAATATATTTCTCTCGCCTCAACTAATCACCCTGTGTGTCGAATATATTTCTCTCGCCTCAACTAATCACGTGGCATCAAATATATTTCTCTCGCCTCAACTAATCACGTGGCATCAAATATATTTCTCTCGCCTCAACTAATCACGTGGCATCAAATATATTTCTCTCGCCTCAACTAATCACGTGGTGTCGAATATATTTCTCTCGCCTCAACTAATCACGTAGCATCAAATATATTTCTCTCGCCTCAACTAATCACTTGGCATCAAATATATTTCTCTCGCCTCGACTAATCACGTGGTGTCGAATATATTTCTCTTGCCTCGACTAATCACCCTGTGTCGATTATATTTCTCTCGCTTCAACTAATCACGTGGCATCAAATATATTTTTCTTGCCTCGACTAATCACGTGGCATCAAATATATTTTTCTTGCCTCGACTAATCACATGGTGTCGAATATATTTCTCTTGCCTCGACTAATCACCCTGTGTCGAATATATTTCTCTCGCCTCAACTAATCACGTGATGTCGAATATATTTCTCTTGCCTCGACTAATCACGTGGTGTCGAATATATTTCTCTTGCCTCGACTAATCACGTGGAGTCGATCTTCCATAATACAAACAAAGGCATGCTCTGGCTGAAGGTTCACGTTAGTGTTTTCGTTTGCTGTCTCGTCATTGTTCCAAACGAGATTATCGCTTTGTACCGTACGAAAAGAAAGCTGTTCGAAGTACTGTTGCTGAATCTAGCATTTGCCGATCTCATGTTTGGGACAGCGAGTCGACCCGTTCCCGTCTTCTATTTGACTCGATCGGTCAAAATCACGGCCGTTTTCGATTTTGAATCAACGTTATCGGCGTCCGTGCTTTTGTTGGTTCTGATCACAGTCGAACGCATTCACGTCATCAACTATCCAATGAGAAGTGATCACGTGGCGACGCGTATACGGTATGATCTTCACAACATGGTTGTTCATTTAGAGTCGTTGCCATTCTCATGTACGCTTACGCGCGGTTGTACGAGCAATGGTTTTTTGTGTACGCGTTACAAACAATTCCCATAATGATGCTGGAAGCAAACGGCTACTTTATTCTGGCCTATGGGTGCATTATCTACAGCGTCAGAAAGAAACCGAAACTGGGCGGATACAGTACTGCTGAAGGCGCACTTACGCGTTACTTTGATGTACGTGATTTTCGTCTTTGTTCTCTTTACTCTGCCGTTTGCATTGACTCTACTCGTATTCAACAAGACATTCTACTTGACACAAACTTTACTCGTACTGAACAGCGCCACCAATTCCATCGTTTTCTTTTTTCGCAAACAATTCGAAAACAAATGGAAAAGGTATCAATCGGAGCGCAGGAGTTTAAAACGACGGTCCAGCAACGTGGTGCATGTAATTACGGGCCGTCGTTTATTCAAGAAGGAACGCTTTGTCCAACACTAAACTTGTTTAACTAATGCTCTCCAATATTGATTTATAGGTACAATAGTTTTTAAGGAAATCTGCGCTAAATCACTAAAGGCTTTTCCATTAAATATTTTTTTATCAATTTCATCCATCCAAGGCACTAGCTCCACTTTATTATTATTATTTTTACTGTTGATTATTACATGAGATCAAACTTCTCTAATGATTATTAACCCAGAATTATTAAAAAAACAGAGCTTTACGGAGAAGCAAACAGTTAGAAAACATTTCCTAAAAAGACTAAAATGGTTTTCTAGTAACTAATTCGCTTGCTAATATCCTGTCTGCGAAGAAATCAAAGAAACTTGTCAACAACAACTTTTGCAAAACTGCACACAAAAACAATTCTTATATTTTTGTGAATCATCACACCATGTAGTAGGGTCATCCTCCCATGTATCGCCAGGCAATCACTACGGGCATTTGTCCCGTTTTATAACAGGAATAAGCTGTCGCTCGATACCATGTTTTGGTAAGAAAATAACTCTGCAGAGTAAAGTGTCAAAATTATCGGAATTATTATTCTCTTACTTCGCGTAAATCTACTTCTTCTTGTCTCATTTTTTAACTTAATTAATGACAGCAACATATATGTATATTGGAAGTATCGAGAGAAGAATAAACGAATCATAGACTATTTGCAACTGAAGAAAAAATGTTCTACAGTTTTTTTAAAATGAAACGTCACAGAAACAACAAATCAATTTCGGTTTGTTATAATTTATAAATATAAATCTACATAAAGTTTTATTAAAACTTTAAACAAACAAAGATATTTATTAAAGATATATTTTTATAATATTTGACCCTATGACTTTGACCCTATGATTTTTAACGAATGATTGTAGTAGCGCACTCAAAACAATACAAACAAATGAAAGTGAAAGTTGTACAGATCTGGTATTTAGCGGAACGGAATTCTCAATATCCAAAGACGTGTATTTTGATTTCTCTGTGTCTGTGTGTTCCTTTCAGGGTTCGTAGAAATTTTTATTGTGTGTACGGTAAAAGCACGTTTTAGTACAAAATAAACAAGTAATTGAAACATAATCAAATCTTGTGAAGCATTTATCATTGGCGTTAACAAATACTTGAAAAATTTGAAACGTTTTGCAAACGTCGTTCTGATATGCACACTTATCGCAGTAAATGATTTGCTCCGCGAAATAACCGCGTAGAGTTTATAAATCGGGTTTCATCCCGAAATACAGTGTAAAATACACCAGGCAGAAGGTCACGTACATGAATGGCACTATCACGCGGGCCGCCCTATCCACATTGTGGGTATCTGCCACCTTCTTGATGTGAAACGGTTCCAATCTAGAGAATATCGACCAACGCCCTGAGCTTCTCAGACGGGACAATATGAGCTGTTTCTTCAGTAGATTAGCTTGGTCTTCGGATGTGCTTTCAACAGACGACACTTCGTGGTTGCTGCCGACCTGGAAAGAAAAATCTTGTTTGACGGTTGATTTTGGCATAATCAAAGCTTTTCCAACCAGACATGCAAATCAATTATGCTAGAAAATAACTATAAAAAGACACTGTTGAAACAAGTTTTACTATTGTTCGAGTCAGGACTTTGCATTTGAGTCTACGCTTCATCCAGTAAGTTCTGTTGTCGACATATACACACGCAAAACGACCATGTTTGTTTTATTTGTGGTTTTAGATTAATTTTAATAGTTTGAAATGTTGATAATTGATGCTACATTCTTGTTCATATGAGAATTACAACTCCCTGAGTGAAATAGATTGTACAGTTTTACTGAATTAGAAAAATGCATCACCTTAATTGCTTTAAAGTAGAGCACAAACAGATACTCTACAATCGATATGACGAGAATCACCACGTTTCCTAGCAGGAAGATTTGCAAGGAAGTCGTGTAAGGAACTTGAACAGTCTGCTCGGTGACGCTCTGTAATATGAAAGTGTTTGTGAGGAAGGTTGTGACGATCAGACCTATACGTGCAGGCACAGCTGTGTCCGGGATCCAATACGACGCAATGTTGAACACCATTAGGAGCATGGAGGGAATGTAGGTCCTGTAGAGAACATGGGTGAACGAGCGAGTGGCTTGAATGTGGAGTTGTAGCTGATCAAATATCTCCTCTTCCCCTGCAAGGCAATGGTAGCTGGTAATTGTGAATAACATTTCTAGTTTTCATAATTATCACTGACGAGTTTGCCAAATGAATATAAACGGCCTGTTGAGTGTCAATAGTTGCAGCCAAATCTAATTCGTGCATATTAAAACGTTTCTACGTTACATTAACACAAAAAACAAATTTGTAAGCCTCTTTTCTATGCCTAAAAATCACGTTTAAAATCACTTGAATATACTTAACATCTCCAACAGAGTATAACAACCTCTGCAGTTCATGAGATTTGGTGATCTATGACTCTTTAAACACGTTTCTTTCAGTTTGTTTTTAAAATCCCTCGTATTTTTCATTTGCTTGCTCGCAGTCCAATAGTCTTAATGTTCATAGCTTTAACTATATTATTGATCTTACACCGGAAAGCAGTGAATTTTGATTTTATCACTTCGCCGGAATTTTGATTTTATTTCCTCTGTATATATTTGTATTTGATTATTATTTGTATTATTTGTATTGATTATTATTGAGTATTTGTATATGATTTTATTTCCTCTGTATATATAATAAATTTGTCACGAGTTGAATCTCCCATAATATATTGTCTACAAAGTTATATTGAACAATGCCCGTGGATTTCTTTCTTTTTCTATGACCCTAACCTTCTCAGTTTTTGCCGTAAAAGCTAAAGAAAACGTCATAACCCTCCTAGCTATTATTAGACATCAAACGTTTCGACTATCATTAGAATTTACTCCGCTTGAAGATTTTCACGGGAAAGAACTCGTTCGGTATTATACATTTCTCGCTCGGTATTATACATTTCTCGTTCGGTATTATACATTTCTCGTTCGGTATTATACATTTCTTGCTCGGTATTATGCATTTCTCGTTCGGTATTAAACATTTCTCGTTCGGTATTATACATTTCTTGTTTGGTATTATGCATTTTTTGTTCGGTATTATACATTTTTTGTGCGGTATTATACATTTTTTGTTCGGTATTATACATTTCTTGTTCGGTATTATGCATTTTTTGTTCGGTATTATACATTTCTTGTTCGGTATTATGCATTTTTTGTTCGGTATTATACAGTTTTTGTGCGGTATTATACATTTCTTGTTCGGTATTATACATTTTTTGTGCGGTATTATACATTTTTTGTTCGGTATTATACATTTCTTGTTTGGTATTATACATTTCTTGTTTGGTATTATACATTTCTTGTTTGGTATTATACATTTCTTGTTCGGTATTATACATTTCTTGTTCGGTATTATGCCCTACGTGTAAATATTTATTTTTTAAATTAATTTTTATTTTTCATTACTTATAATTCACTCGTGTAGATTATTACATACATGATATTATTCAAAGAAAAGAAAATTAGATTTGATTAAAGAAAAAGCGGGAAACTCATAGAAAGTCTCAAACATCGAGTTCTTGAATAAGATTCTAAAGAGTTTTATTTTAAAATTATATTGCACCCGCGCACCTCCAACTCTGTAAAATGTTTTGAAGCGATGCTGGGTTATCTTCTTCAGTTGGTAGCCCGCCACATAGTTGTTCTCGTGATGCCAAATAAAGGGAAGCTCGTGCCATTGAAGGATCAAATCGCTCGCGCGGAAGTTAACTAGTATGAGACTCATTACTTAAAAGTAAGCAATTACATTTTGCAGGTTATAAAAGCTGTTCAAAATTCACTTCAAAAATCGAGAATCATTGTGCAAAAAAGTGTTATTAATAAAACATCTTACAATCTTCTATGATGAACGGGCAAACTTGCGTGTCCATTGGAAAATACTTCAGGTTCATTTCGCACGTGCATGTTGACTTTTTTCTGAAAAAAATGGAAGAGAAATGAAAAAATGCTTTCAAAGTATCCTGGTCCCTAAGCGCATCTTGCACTTCTTACGACCGCTAGTGTGGTATTTTCAGAGATTTTTGTTTCCATCACTCAACCACACTTCACTGCGGTATAAAATTGACACTTGCGCACGCGTATTATCCAACTTCACTTAAAGTTGCAAAAGATTTTATACTTAAAAATACTCAGATCTCACCTTTGTGAAACGTAGATATTACCGTGTACGTCGATAATCGATCTAATGTGTGGATCGGCTTTTGTTTCGCCAGCATTTTTTACCACGATGGAGGGTGTCCATAGAGTGTCCTCCGGAGGGGTATTCCACTTCAAATCCTTCACTTTCACCGTTCGATTTTCTGGCATTTTTAAGCGGTCCTCTTTCCACCAGATCCGCTGGTAATAATCGATTTTGTACGCCTAAAATAATTATGCTTCCACTGATAGACATTAATGGCAACTTTTTCATTTGTGTAAAATTCATATGTTTAATGGAAAAAATATCGAGTGGCCTCACATACCTCATGCAAATAGAGGCTAAACAGATAAATATGATTTCTGTGGATTGAAGGCCGTAGTATCCTAACTGATCTCCGCGAAATATCACGATTTTGCGCCGACAATCGCTTATAAAAACAACGAAAATCACTCACGAATTTATGTTCGTCAATCGGTCCTAGTGTGATGATCTCAATCTGCACTGTTATGTTCACTGGTCGCTCTAAATAGTCAGACGATGTTAGCGATACAGTAATCCTGTTGACAACGAATACACTCTCTTTTTTATAAGAACCAGTAAAATTGGGGTTGACAATGGCTGTTCTTAATTTTTTCAGAATTTTTAGGCTGAAATGTTCTTAATTTGTTTTTATTTTAGAGAGCCTATTTAGGGTTTTAGTCTTTGCAGACGCGTGAATATTAAAGATAAGAAAAACACAGAATAGTAGTGAAAATGTACAAGACGAAAAAGTCAAAGATAACTCGCACACAGTTTCCGAAAAACACCATTAACAGGTGTTATGTATTTTGTTGGATGGCTACATTGTCACATGTTGTTCTTAAAAAATTAATCTACTATATTTATTCGAGGCTGAGGTTGTTCTTAATTTGTTCTTAATTTTTTGCATGATTTTCAGGCTAGTGTTCTTATAAAAAGAAGAGGCTATACACTTTCGAGTTTGATCGTTGAAAGCTTATCTTGCGTCCACCATTGCAAACCCTTTCCTATACAAGTTGCGATCTTGTGAACAAGGCAAACATCTTTTTGATTTGTTTCGTTATGTAACTGTAACATCGCATTCTTAATGATTTAGTATTTCGATATCACGGAAACGCTGCAGGCTAACATTCGGTTAAATATGACAGAATGGCAAATAAAAGCTTTTTCAACGTTTGATTCACTGAATATATTCTGTAAAGAACTAATTATTCGCCCTTTCTGTAAGCGGTAGGTCTATTTAGAAAATAGTTATAAAATAGATTTTTAGTTTTGCTGTTTTATAAGCAAATATTACTACAGCTATATCTATATATGTTTTCTTAATGTCTTTTAATACATTGCCCGCATATTGCTTACTGGCCAAGAATGTTTCTTTGTTGTTGATTTTTGAGAAAATGCCCTAACCCTACTTTTATTTATTTACGAATATTTATACAGGATAAAAACACTTCAGTTCTATATATATGTATGTCCTGTTGTAAATAAAATAAAATGAAAAGAATTAAACTTCGGATAGAGAATAAAGGTTAAAAAACCCCAGGTTCAGCCACTAAAACATGCTACAATTTACCTCCTTCGCCCGGCCTCAATCTTTTATCGTAGTTTTCAGAAAGCATATCTTTGATGGACAAGTGGTGATCCATTTTCCCGTAAACTCGACCCCACAATACCGCGAAAAACAATATTCCAACGTGCATAACTTTAAAATCCTCTAGGCAAACCTCAAATAACGTCTGCGGGCGCTTTTGCTGTCTCGGTTTTTCAATCTGATTTTAGCGTGTTGTCAGCTGCGAGGGAAATAATTGGTTGTATTACGATGCTGATAATAGCCCTGTATTCTGGACCTAAGATTTCGTCATTCATTAATCTTTAATTTGCTTTTCCACGCGAAAACAAAGAATGTGAGAACGTATATCTATCGATCTAATCAACGGATTCGTAAAGAGGAAAATTTCCAATTTTTTCGCAGCTTGTGATGTTGG
Organism: Candelabrum cocksii; assembly: GCA_963930725.1. NCBI lineage: Eukaryota > Metazoa > Cnidaria > Hydrozoa > Anthoathecata > Candelabridae > Candelabrum > Candelabrum cocksii. Next base: position 3,461,509 of record OZ005674.1, read on the forward strand.
ATAAAAGAACGCAGTGGATATAGATGTGTTTGGAGCGAAGAGAAATTGCGTCTGGTTTGTGAAAACAAAATGGCCCTTTAGCAGAATTGAGGGATAACAATCTTCGTTCGATATGGCAAGCTGAAGGAACAAGCTACAAAATTGAACACATCCGCTTTTTGCATTAATTTCTTTGCTTTCAAAGATGTGCAATAAAACTGCCTCTAGGTATTAAAAAAATATGTAATACAACCGTTAAGAATTTTTTTAAAAAGCACGTTGGTTGCGCTGTTATTTCTCCTTTAAGATTCGATTATCCCTAGTAATACTATCCGATGCAAGCAATATATTTATTATTTATTTATATCTTTGTGATTGTTTTTTCTATATACTTGCATTTTTATCGTATTTACGAAGATAAATAATGTTCTTCAATTCATCTCCCGTATTTTCTCTTGTAAACGCCGTCCTTCAATAAACACAACGCTCTAATAAGCGCCTAATAAATAGCAAAAGCGTGCTTATACTGACTTTATAATCGGAGATGGAGAAAATCACTTTTTAATACCTATGAAATCCCACGCCCACAGAAGTTTCTACCCTTCTTTTCCATGCCTCATCAAGGAAATTGTGTTCAGACATGTCCTTTCAGGTCTCTCATCGTGACTTGATCTCTTTAAGGTTCGCCAGACGCTTCCCTTTCATGCGGGGAAATGCAATAGACTGCCAAAGTCAGTAGGGAGGATGCTCCCATTGTAGTTTGTTTTTGTGAGAAAAACTGACTGATTGACAAACCAGTGCTTGACGGCGCATTGTCATATTGGAAGTCGAATCATTCTCATGCAATTCCGTTCTTGCCCTTCGTACTTGGTGATGCAGCTGCAGGACGTCTTGTAGAAGCGTTGATTCAATGTCTGCCTGGCAAGTACCCATAGTGAACAATGCTCTTCACATCAAAAGAGGCAATGAGCATTGTCTTCAGTTTGGACTTGAACAGGCGACTTGGACACTGACTTTATCGTTTTGTTTCCGTATCGTACTGGAATCAAACTCTCATCTCCTGTGATTACACTCTCCAGAAAACTTGATTCTCTTGAAATGCTCTCCAAAATATCTTAGCTAACGTTCTTGCTTTTTGGCCATCGGTCAACAAATGTGGTACCATTTCACACAACCTTTTCATGATCAAATATTTAGCCAAAATTGTCCTCACAGCCTCCTTATCCATTCCACGGGTGTCTATCATCAAGCGGATAACAAGGAGGAGATCAAAACGTTCAGTAAATTCCCTTAATTTAACTTAGTTTAAGAACCATCTAATCAGTTAACTCTTATTAGTTGTATAGGTAATTTAGCATTATTATCGCTATAAAAATTTTTATAACTCGATTTTATCCACTATATTTGAAAATGTCGTTTCATTAATTAGAAATTAAAACGTGTTTTTCTTATCGTTCAGTTTGCATTACTTAGTAAACTTTCCCAATTTTCATCTACAAAATTGGACATATTCTTCTATTCTCCGAAAAGATATAATTTTCCAAATCCTAATAATTTCTCATAAAGACTCCCGATAACTCGAACATTCATTCATTATCCGGTTTTCGTATTTATCGTGCTGCAATTGTCCCGGAATCCAGGGTAGGCAACGTGATTGTGATCTCGAACTATTTTAGCCAGTTTGAGTTACCTTGAGTGGATTTAAGTTATCAGGATTTCAGTGTATATCAAACAGCCACCTTTTAGCGATAGAATGTAGAGACAAAGAGCTAGAGCATGTGTGTGTTTTATGACTTTCAGGCGAATTTCTCGAATCGCGATATTTTCAATTAATATATCGAGACAGCTGGAGCAAAACCAAAAACGCAAACCGAAACATTCCTTGAAAGCGACTAAAACAAAATATGTTTACTGATGAAAAGTGAGAGAACAGCGACACAACTAATGTGAAAGTGGCCCATACAGTCGTCCATGGACGGATTCGAACCAGTAATCTTCCGGTTAATTTTTTTTTACGTTGATAATATCTTGTTGACGCAAAATTATATATATTACATATTGTATAATATCGGAAATTGCTACAGCTGATAAACAACAGTGGGTTTTTTGAGAAGGTTGAGTGACTTGTCAGCAAGGCCTTCCTTAAATCTACGCCAATAATTTCCTACACTGTACTTTATACGAGTTTAGCTACAATTCTTTAATATAACATTTTACATATTTGTATACTGACAAACTGATCAATGTACATTTTTATTGAAAAACAAAAAAGGTCAAAGCCTCATGTACGAAGGAGACGATATACTTGGAGTAGAGAACAGCAGAAGGTCATAGTCGGATACTTTTTGATTTTATTCAATGTTATTCTTTAAATTTATTAATGATCTTGAAAAGATGGAAAAATTGAATGTAAAACGGTTGATTAAAACAATAAAATTTACATAGACGTTCTACATGTAGTTTATTTCAAAACTCCTCACTTTTAGTTATTCCAAAAACATCCTTTCTTTCAATTTCACTAAATAAATCAAAAAAATAAACAACATTTAAGTCCTTTCACTGTTAAATAACATATGGTGATATTTACATCACAACAGGTTGTGGTCACGTTTTGATAAAACAAGCGGAAACCATTTTTTCGTCTGAAACAAACTGTTGTTCATTCCACATTCTTTGCATAGTTTAAAACATGTAACTTTAACCAAAGAGTACTTTACTTTATAAGTAGTTCCTTGCGGTAAACTTATACACGTTGTTTTTTTTATATGAGAAACCAGTCTATAAGAAACCGTAGGCTCATGTTTGCTAAAAATTAAGAAACTCTTAAGAAAGAAACGTAGGCAGGCTGAAACTTTTCTACAGTTATAAGAAACATTTCTACAGTTAAGAAACTTTTGTCAACAATGAAAAATATTTTCTTATACAACAGTTGTGAGATCACGCAGCTTCAGCTACCATTTTTGTTATTGTTTAGTTTATTACGTGACTTTGAACCCACGGTTTTTTCTTGTTTACTTTTTGGGGAAAAGACAGATTTTTAACGACCACGCCTAAATACAGTCTCCTGAATTTTATTCCACGAATTTATAACAGTTCAGCCTCAATTATTCTTTGTATATGCATACATTAACAACGAAAAATTTGGTCGTGACATAATTTGGGCGAAAATTTTATATTTACATTGCGTCGATCGAACGTGTTTAAACAATCAACACATTCGAAAAAATTAAATTAATTTAAAGGTAAAATTTAAGAAATTTTTGAGGGTCAGAACAAATAAATTAAGAAACTTTTGAGCCTCAAAATGATCAAATTTTAAGAAACTCGAGGCTCGGCCCATTGCTTAGGTTTCTTATAAAAAAAACGTGTATTCTCAAAGTAAAAAACAAAAAAATACATCCTTCTAGTGAATTCATTTTGTTTTAAGACGTTTTTTGGACAAGTTCCCATCAAGAACATGGTCATCTCTCAAATATATGAATCATCTCTTATAAGTATTTCAAGCACTCAAACAAAATGCAAATTAGAGCCAATTGTATACCTAAAAGATTACGAAGATTGTGAACAACTGTGAATGGAATCTTGATTATTTGCATAAATTTGCACGAGTTTTGAACTAAACTAAACTCCAAACCCAAAACAGCGGTCTCAAAATTGAAATACACGTGGCAAATATCCGGCGATAGAGTAATGGTAATAGCGTTCGGCTCGTAACCGAAAGGTTCTGGGTTCGAGACCATGCTATCACAAAGTTGTTCAGTGAGGGGTTATAAGTAAAAAACGCCGTATTTCATCAATAACCGTAGCGCAAATGGGAGCAATTAAATAAACTAAAACTCCGGGTCTTCATGATAATGCTTAATGAGCGCCTGGAAGCCTCGTTAAAAAAGTAAATAAATATACAAACAAAAACCCCAAAGTACAAATGTTATTCACACATTCAATTTCTAATGTTCTTTAGAAAGAAGGCCAGGAAATATTCTAAAAATCTACATGAGTGTATCTGTTTTTATTCAATCTAATCAAATGCAGCTAACGATAGCTTAAATTTCTATTTTATTTTGCTCCACGCAGAGAAATTCTTTCTAATTAAGGCCTTTAAAGCTGTTTTAAAAAAGCCGTCAAAATTTCTTACTGTCAGATCGAACGAAAAATAAAATTATGCTCGTATAGGTATATAAATAAATATTTTTTTTATCGAAAAAAGTCATATTTTAAGAAATTTTAATTGCCTAGCAACAATCATTATAATGTATTGAGTGATTTTACACCTGCATACCAACAGAATTAATAAACGGTTTTTCGGCAGCTTCTTTTAGCAAAGTCTTGTCGAAAATAAAAGAAGAGTAAAGCTAAATTTGAAACGTTGATCAATATTTATTGCAACAAAACATAAATAATTGCGCAGTTTGGCGATGAACGCTAATATGTTTGATGTGCGATAGATATTTTGCTTCATTCTATAAACGCCTAGGGAAAACAGTGATGTTTATTGCGCAAATTTTGTTTATTTGATGTCAATATTTGCAGTATTACAACAAGAAGAGCTAAGACACGTTCGTTTATCTGCAACATTCACGCCCCCATTCATTCTCCAGGGAAATTAACATTCTTTAACCAACCTACACAAATCGCAGTTTGGCGCAATACCGTTTCTTAACATTCTTTTTGAAGTCAGCCAAATCGCCGCCATTTTTGTCTTCTTCATAAAGTGTTTCACGCGCCAAAACGTATAAATAAACAAAAAGCCGCTTAAGTAAACGCGTTGAGAAGTGGTTCTCGAGAGATTTAAATCTATTGGGTGGGCAGAGGTCGCGTTGACACTCTTCAAATCGAAAACAATCGAAATTCAAACGAGTGCTATTACTTTCAAATCCAATTAAAATGTTGCTCTACTACGTGCTATTATGCGTTTGGGCGTTCGGACAGCGGCGGGTGTACACTTCTAATAGCAGCTTCACAGGTACGCATAGTTTATTGTAGAATTTATTGAACGCAGTTAAAAATATTTTTGAAAATAAATAAAATTGAAAATCATCAAAGTAGAAATGAACACAACATAAACTTTTAGGCTTTCTCAATTACTAAAACCTTTCTAAACTTTGCACTTGCGCAATATGTAGTAATGTAGAGTATTACAAGATTAGCCAAATCTTTCTCTCGTTCTCTGCATGATTTGCTGAAGACTCCTTAATGACATTCACATACAATGGTCTCTCGAGCTCTACTTTCTCTACTTTCGAGAATTAACTTTTTGTTATAAAACTTATAAATACTTGTGTGAATTAACCGCACGCTTAACTGGTTGTAAAAGATCTATTGATTAATGTGTCGAATACACGTTTTTTTAAAATAAGAAACCGGTTTTAAGAAACTCTAGTCATTTGAGCTCGCAAACCTAAGAAACTACTACAGTTAGCTGAGTTTATTCTAAGAAACTGAGAAACTTCGTGAGCTAAATTCTTTCCCTCATGGTTAAGAAAATTGTGAAACATTTGTCTTTTTAAAGCAAAAGAAAAGAAAAAGCGCTATAAAACTAAAAGATAAGCAAAAATTATAAAAAGTTTGTTCTCTGTGACATTTCTCAATAAGGCAAAAATTCTGATATAATAAGAAACCCTTAAGAAAGTTTTTTCGTAAATTCAGGATAAATCTGTAAGAAACTGCCTAGAGACCCAAAAGCTTAGTTTCTTATAAAAATACAAACGTGTACGATACTCTATATAAGATACCACGTGGAACTTCAGGTTGATATGGCGTTAAAACATACATTAACTATCCTAAAATTGCATGGATTTCAGCCTCGCGAAATTTTACCTTTCCGTGCGTTTTTCAAGACGAAGCAGGTGTATAAATATTTCCTTTTTACTTTGCTGGTTTGTATATATTTCCGCGAAGAAGAATATAAACATTTAAAAGTAAATTTCGTTTTTAGTAAAAGTGGTATTTCTTCATCTCGAATAATTTTTTTGTGTTCCAATTTCGCAAATGTTTTGAATTATTTTAAAAGCTAAAATAAACGAAAAATAATCTTTTAGAAATCATGACGACAGAATTTTGGTTTCAATATTTTCACAGTTATTATATCAATTCCCACGGAATCAACAACCATAAAAATGTAACTTCAACTCCGCGAGTGACAAAAAATTGCGTAAATTTTCAGAACGTAAACAGAGCCATAAAATAAACAATGAGAAGCAAAGAAACTAAAACAGTGTACAGAATCGTACTCCAAAAATCTGCTTTCAGAAAAAACCGCAACATTAACTTCATGCGTGCTGACACAATCTGTGAATGTTTATAATAAAAAAAATTAAAACAACGGAAAAATATTTCATTAATAGGTTTATTATGTTATTTTATTAATATATTTCACTTAATTGCAAACTACTGCCCGTAAATGTTTACAAATTTTGTGCAATATACATATAAATATAAAAAAGAAAGTAATATACAAGATTTCTGCAAACATGAAGACGATGCAGAGACCCGCAAGATTCCGCAGAAACCCGCAGAAGATTATCTTCGATAAACATTCACTAAAGTTAATCAGTAAAAAATAGTAATCAAGTCAAATTTGAGCCTTGTCAGCGAGAATAACTTATTGGAAATAGTATTTAGCTTCACAAGAGGAGCTAATATGAACTACACGCTTTTCTTTTTATAAGATTAGCAGGGTGAAAATGGGCATTTTTTGAATATTCTAAGAATATGCCCAGGGTGAGAATTCTACTGTGTTGGGTAATATTTTGCCGAAATATAGCTGAATTTGCAAAAGTTGATAGAAGAAAATAAGAAAATAAGATGATATACACTTATAAATTGTGACAAGTTCTTCAGTATATATTTTTGGAACAACTAAGCAAGTAAATTAGTATTTTTATGGAACAAAAAATAAGAATAAAACCTATTTTAAGTAGAATAAATAAGAATATGCTAAGAATATTTCAGCCTGATTTGGAGTTAAAAATTAAGAATACTTGACCCTGGTCGTATCAAGTCTATGCTTATTTATTTATTTACTTATTAACTCATAATTCTTTAAAATTTCAGAAAAAGATATTGTAATGGAGTTGACGAGTCTGTAATTGAACTTATCGAAAGCGTTCGAAACAGTCAACCACAATAATCTCAAAAAAATGCATTATTACGAATTTACACGAAATTTGTTAGACTTGCAAAGAAATTATTTACAACACAGAAAACAAGTTGTTATAGAAAAAAACTAGTGGGGAACTACCAATAAGATGTGGTGTAGCTCAAGGCTCAATACTTGGTCCCTGATTGTTCTTGATATACGCTAATGATCTAAATTGCTATATGAGGAAAATAAATACGATCATGTTTGCCGATGATACAAATTTATTTCATTAAAAGGAAGAAACCTTCGCAAACAGAAACATTCGCGATTTTTACACTTTTCGCGAAGATTTGTGTCCAAGGAAATGTTCAAAATTTTTTATTTGCGAAAGCTATGAAATTGTTCTATTATATACTATAAAAAAACAGGAGATCTTTCCTCTTTTACATCCTATATTTTCAATTTTAAAAGCTTCAATTTTATTCGAGGGGGGCGCTTATACGAGGGAGGGGGCGCTTATTTGCAATTTAGAAAAATTGAACATAAATAAAGGGCGGTTTTTAATAGAAACACTTTATTTTCTTTCACAAAATATCTATTTCTACATTTTCCTCACCCTCCTTGTCTTCGTCGATGAGTACCATGTCTGGTCTCGCGTCAGCAATATCACTCTCATCGGCTTGAAACGGGTTTGCTGCCTCCGTATTCATATATTCAAACTGCTCTTTCAGCATTGCACGGTCTTCGTGACAAGGTTTATCCTCTTTGAAGCATGTGACGTACAGTCTTGACTTCCATCCGTAGCGCAAGTCACTGCACAAGAAACAAATGAATCTCGAATCATTTTCTTTGTCAACATATCCCATGATTTCAGAATCCACTGTACCAATTCTCTTCACGGGGGTGCCTTCAAGTTGCCACAATCCGTCACCTCGTTTAATCCTACGGCAGCTTTTTAAAAGAGTTTCCCTGTTAGAAAGATTTAGAAAATAAAAATATGAATGAAAACTAGAAAACGACTGTGTTCCGTTGCTTTTCTTCTTTCCGTGCTACTGTTTTTGTCGAAAACTTGAATAGGCGCCCGTTTCTGAAGTTTGAGGGGTAGGCGCTTATTTGAGGGGGGCACTTATTTAATAATTTAACCAAGAGTGTGGGCGCTTATTCGAGGGGGGCGCTTAATCGAGGCATTACGGTTGATGTAAATATTTTCTTTATTGAGGAATGTCACAGAGAACAAACTTTATCATTTTTGCTTATCTTTTAGTTTTATAGCACTTTTGCTTTTTGTTTGCTTAATAAAAAGACAAATGTTCAACAATATTCTTAACAATGAAGGAAAAAATTTAGCTCACGATTTCTCAGTTTCTTAGAATAGAGTGAGCTTACTGTAGTAGTTTCTTAGGTTTGCGAGCTCAAGTGACTAGAGTTTTTTATAAACCGGTTTCTAATAAAAAGAAATCGTGTATACAATAGAATCCCGATAACTCGAATTCCCGTTAAGTTGAACTTGAGTTAACTCAAACTGTTTTTCAGTTCCCCTTCCCTAATGTTTTCTCATAAAAACTCCCGATAACTCGAACATTCCTTATCTAACTATCGGGTTATCGGGATTGTAATGTATGTAGAAAGCAATTTACTTTAGTGTCTGTTGCGTAATTCAAACAATTTGCGTTGAAGTCGCCAACAAAATAAATTGATTTTTATCGCAGCTTTTAAATGATCCGGAGAGAAATGAATAATGATTCTTTTCACCATTGTGGACTCTGGACTTCAATAGTTAAAATTTCATTTATACTAATCATTCATAGTCACCTGTTGTGACTTGGTGTGACTTGGTGTGACTTGGTGCGCAAAACGGTATAGCCTGTTTCGAAACTGTTTCTTTTATGATTTTCTTTTCATCGCTGTACCTCGATTTTAAATCTTCTACAAAAAACTTGAACAAGTCCAATGGTTTCAATTTGTACTGTTTGTCTGTACACCGTCTGTACATCAACGAAAGTTTCCGATGACCGTATGCACCTAAATCTTCTGCTTAATTTTAGCCATCAGCTTCAAATTCAAAAAAAGCTTTCAATACTTCTTGAAACTTTGGACCTGGCTCTTGTAATAACTTTTTCAAATGAAAAGGTGGACAACTTAACACAATGAATTTTTTAATATTTTAATGATGTTTTTTAAAAAACAATAAAAGCTGTCATTTGAAAAAGCTGCACATCAAAATAGCACACGTCAAATGGTAAAATGGAAATAACTGACATTTATATTTGCACTATTACTTCGTGTTGTGTATATAAACTCAAAAAGCATTTCATTTAGAATGTGGTGATAATTGCAACCCTTCTTGTGATTTAAACGAAAATTGTTTTCATCGAGTATGCACTGGCTTTGATTCTACAATTAGATGTGAAAATGGTAAGTTGAATTTATATTCAACATTGTTGTTTTTAATTGAAGTTGATATTCCAATATGTGTAATTTGTTTTATTTTGGAAATGCACTTTTAGTTGATATAATAATCAAGAGAAAAAGTGTTTCTTTTATTCTTTGTTTTATTTTAAAGGTGTCATTAATGTGGTTGATCTGTTTTTCGGCCGAACAAGCACGGAAATATGCCAAAAAGCACGCATGGAAAAGAATTGCACTAACTCTAAATTTCATGACATACAACTACAAAATGGAAAAAGAATCTGCGACAACGAAACATCTTGCAGATTAGTTGCATGTAAGTTGCTGTATAACAATCTAACTTTTTTTCAGATGATTTTTGAAACATTTTAAATATTTGTATATATATATATATAGATGGGGTGTACATATGCTGAATTTTTCTGAAATGTTAGCGGGGTCACCAATTATACCCAAAATATGAAATTGTTGCGTTTTATTTTTTGTTTAGCTTACAATTTTAAAGACAAGTGTCCTTTGAAGTGGGTGAATAAATCATGGGAAGGGGTCTGGGGTGACCCTTGTCCCGATCGCTCGAAATATCTAACTGTCAACTACACTTGTGTGCTGAAGGGTAAATGACTTGATTCAAGTTTCGATAATCTTGTAATGTAAGATTTCCAATGAAAAAATCCTGAAAATTCACAATACTAGTTTGTGACAATTAACAAGTTCTAGTTGTAATGCAATTGGTGCGAAGGCCATTGGTACTGTATGATCGAGTTGTTGAAATTTATTTTTCCTCTTTGCATTATGATACCTCATTAGTATTTCCTTTGAAAAGAGCAGCCGCGAACATAACAGCATCAGTTTGATTAACAGCTACAAAACATTTCATAGTTTTTTTTGTTCGTTAAAGAACAGGTGGACAAAGAGGATTATATTTGAGAATTTTATCCCAACTCTCTGCTTTTAGATTGCCTCTTGCAATATTCAGTAATATTAAAATAAGGATTGATGTCCGTGGCCTCATTTCCTCAAAGTAAATGTATCCCTCTTGATTTACAACATGGTAAAGACGTCAGTGACATTTATGACATTGACATTGACGTCAGTGACATTTATCGGTTTTCTGTTGCTTTTGCCATTCGGCTGTTGTGTTGAGTTTTAGGACACCATTTTTGTTTACATTAGGTAATCGTGGCCTGAGCCACAGAAAACAATGATAGCCATGTTGTAAGCATTATTGACGATCTAAAGTTGATATTTGTTGAATTATTTTGAAACAGTCTCTGCATCATTAACTATTTTATTACCAGAACCTTGGGAATTCTTCAGTCAGTGGACAGAGTGGTCGAATTGCTCCCAAGAATGTGATGGCGGGATTCGAACCAGACAAAGAAATTGTACTGATGACCCACTTAAAAAATGCACTACCAGCACTTGTAAATACAAGAAAGAAAACCTCAAAATCTTTGATTTAGAAGAAAACCCTTGTAATTCTATTCACTGTTCAGGTATAAATTTTATAAATTGCTTACTGTAGCCAGGCAGATACGTCTCATTTAAAGATTGCTTAGGCAATGTTACAGATAGTGTTTTGATAATGCACCTATGTGTATTACTGGTGTGGATTGTTTATAATTTGTGAATAAAAACCAAGAGTTCTAATGTTTTATCTGTGAGCTAATCTTCTAGTCATTGTGATTATCTTTTAATAAACTCATAGTTTGTCGAAGAAATTTATTAAATTCAAGCCAAAAATATAACTTGTTTTGTAGAATGTGATTATTGCGTTTTTACTAGCCTTGCGGAAGGTGTCATCTTCCGCTCAAACTTCAAGCGTTTTGACTGCAATCCAGAAACATAGCTCGGTTTTTCAGAAAACACAAGCAACCGTTTTATCAGGAGGCACTCAAACATTTAAGATATCTCCCTCTACTTTAAGCCTACAACCATCATTGTCTTCCGACTTTAGAACTGCCACAAGTGCAGCATTATTTGAAACCATTTCAATCACATCGGACAGTTTACAGAAATCTACAAAAATAGAAACGAAAAGCAGCACATCTGCCGTGATTTCTTCCGCAGCTTCAAAATTGCAGACCTCTGCTTCGCGTTTTGCGGTTGTATCCTCCGCACTGATTTCCACAAAGAAATCAACAGAGTCAACTTTCTCCAGTTCAAGTGAGATTTTTATATCTGGCGCTTCCAGTTTTATTATCTTATCCCCGTCTGTCGTTGAAGAAATAACGACAACAACGAAATCTCTGAAACCATCGCAATTGTATACAACTACGTTTGGATCAAGTATGGTAATAATAACGGAGAGCCATACAACTAGCCGTGAAGGTTCACCAACTACCATTGTAAGGAAGCAGAGCCATACTACTAGCCGTGAAGGTTTACTAACTACCATTGTAAGGAAGCAGAGCCATACTACTAGCCGTGAAGGTTCACCAATTACCATTGTAAGGAAGCAGAGCCATACTACTAGCCGTGAAGGTTTACTAACTACCATTGTAAGGAAGCAGAGCCATACTATTAGCCGTGAAGGTTCACCAATTACCATTGTAAGGAAGCAGAGTCATACTACTAGCCGTGAAGGTTCACCAACTACCATTGTAAGGAAGCAGAGCCATACTACTAGCCGTGATGGAGAGCCAACTACCATTGTAAGGAAGCAGAGCCATAGTACTAGCCGTGAAGGTTCACCAACTACCATTGTAAGGAAGCAGAGCCATACTACTAGCCGTGAAGGTTCACCAACTACCATTGTAAGGAAGCAGTGCCATACTACTAGCCGTGAAGGTTCACCAACTACCATTGTAAGAAAGCAGAGCCATACTACTAGCCGTGATGGAGAGCCAACTACCATTGTAACGAAAGAGAGCTATTCAATTCATTCTATTAGACCATCGAAAGCTATGACTTCAGTAGTGCTATCTTCAAGTGTTACTGCAACCGTACCACCCATTATGCCGCGATTTTACGGGAATGTGACATTGTCGATGGTTTGGAGGGAATTTTGCAAGCGCTCTGAACAGTTCCGCAAAGGTTTGGCCGAGATTCTCACATCGAAAATCAAAGAACGCGTAAACGCCGATAGAGTAGTGATCATGAACTTGGACAATTGTTTGCATAGCGTTGATAACAAAGCGGCTGTGAAGTTCTACATTTCGGTCGAGTCGAGCAACAAACCCAGCGAAAAGCTCACAAAAGTTGCTGTGGAGGAGCTGATAAAATTATTGAACGGGAAGCAAACAGACCTTGGCGGACACTTCAATGGGACGGTAATTACAATTAGATTTAATTAGGATACCTATGTTCTTAAAGCAATTACTTTTGCTGTTGAATTCGTCTTTGTTCCTTTTGGTTTGAATTTTGCATATTTGTCATACCCGGTCCAGAGCTAGCACATCGCATGCATTTAATTGCATTTTCTTTCAGATAACAGATGTTGTACTTGTGGTTAACGTGACAACAGTTGCTAATGAGCAAGTGACTCCCATATGGATGGTTGTTCTCCTAACAATAGCTGGTATTCTTTTCCTGATTTGGTTGCTGTTTTGTTTAAAAATAGTAAGTTTTTATCAGCATTTTCATCAAGTTGGTTTAACAACACATACTTAATGTCTCAGGGAAGTGAGATCAAGGTTAGAGTTAATAAGAAACAAACATTTTATAGATTTGCCTCATAATTCATCTTTATATATAGAAACTTCAGGGGAAATTTTTACATGTCACTCACTAACAGTTTGTCTTGAATAACAATAAACAACAACATGCATTGGCCGTTTTTATTTTTCAGTTTTGCTGTCGAAAACGCAAGAAGGGTTTCAGTAAAACAATGTTCTTCCCTTCAAAAGACCCGATGGGTGTACCTTACAGACAGCAGTCGTTGACAGGTGGTTTGTCGAACGACGTGTTTAGAAGCAGCGTGCGACTCTCTTTGAGGCCCTACTCGTATCCGCCCGAAGACAACCAAGCCTTTGAGATGGAGGAGATGAATGAAAAACCTGATGTGGAAGACCCACCGGTGAGTAAACTTTTTGAAAGCTTCTGTTAACACTCACTTATGTTCATATTAACTTGAATGCAACATTTACACTGTTAGTAAATTCATCACTCTCACGCGCACACACACACGTATACACGTTTTTTTTTTTTATAAGAATACGCATTACATTTATAAAAATAGCAGGGTGAAAACGGGCATTTTTTGAAGAATATTCCCAGGGTGAGAATTCTACTGTGTTGGGTAATATTTTACCGAAATATAGCTGAATTTGCAAAAGTTGATAGAAAAAAATAAGATATGTATTTATAAATTGTGACTTGTACTATTACTATTAAATTATATTACATCATTTTTTATAGAACAAAAATTAAGAATAAAACCTATTTTAAGTAGAATAAATAAGAATATGCTAAGAATATTTCAGCCTGATTTGGAGTTAAAAATTAAGAATACTTGACCCTAGGCGAATCAAGTCTATGCTTATAAAACTATGTAGCAATGATATTTCTTCGGAAATCTATGGTGTTATTTTATACGATGGTGTGTGTATAAGAAAAGCTGGGATTTCATTCTGAGTTGAACGGGTTTGGTTTTTGCAGGTCGATTCGACGGATAACGAAAAACCTTCGATGAATGGTTCCCCTAACAACGAACCACCAGAGAGAATGACTAAAGTGGTAAGCCACGCAGTTATATTGTGTCTCGGAGTGTGATCGTTAAACATCTATTTACTTAAAATTGCTAGCACGTACGTAGAGACTGGATCTAGCTTCGGAAAACCGAGAAATGTGGTATAAACAAACCATTGTATGTCTAGTAATAGGCATTGCTGACGAGTCTTTAGGAAGACAGACATGCAAACTTTCTCAAATATTTATTTGTTCTAATACTCTTCATTACACTAATTCAATCCATTAAATCCTATCAAAGGCGCTCATTCATTTCTTATAACATGTCCATATTTCTATATGCAGTATATGGACGGCAAAGTGGTGTCCGAACTTCCAACGGCAACCCTGGGTAAACAGTCCATCATGCTGAATTTAGGTGGAAAGCTACTTTAAACTATTCATAAAGACTTCCTTGCTTTTGATGGCGGAGTTTCGGATACGATTTTCGGAGCCGTATTGGTAAACAAACATCACCATAACAACAAACATGAAAATCTTGTTGTATATAAAGTATTATATTCCACATTACATCTGAATTTTGTACATTGTGTGTAGATTTTTGTAATCAAATAAAGTACGTGCGTACAAGTATGTCACTTTGATTGGTGGAATGCTCAAACGCGTCACATTCGATTGGTAGAATGCTCAAACGCGTCCCATTTGATTGGTAGAATGCTCAAACGCGTCCCATTTGATTGGTAGAATGCTCAAACGCGTCCCATTTGATTGGTAGAATGCTCAAACGCGTCCCATTTGATTGGTAGAATGCTCAAACGCGTCCTAAATTGTTAATTGTATTGCTCGAAAGGAAGGCGTCCTTAGATAATCGCATAGCTTGCTCTATAGTTACTATACTTGCCTTGGCAATTATCTCAGGAATAACAACATTTTTCCCTCTTAACCAATTCCTCTTGGGAATCTAGAATCAAATACACTTTCCGCGATCTACACGAATATTTGAAGTCCCAGCGCCCTTCTTTGCTAACCTAACAGTTTCTCTCGTTTATCACATAGCTCCTTAAAACCGTTGTGTTGACCAGCACATTTTTCGGACAAAAAGAGAATATTTTTTTGATAAGCAGTTTATTAAAAAAATGGTTATACAATGTTCTTATAAAGGTCTCCTTCGATTTGAAAATTAACGTTAAGGGCTTCCATAATGGGGCACTGCGGAACGATTGTAAAATCATTTCCTCCGAATTTCTTAACTTGTCATATAAACTTATGATCCAACTAGCATGTATGGGCTTCATTCTTGTCAGCCGTGTGTCAACATCGATTTCATAAACTTGTTTGCCAGTGTTCAGTTGACTGGTAACCTGAGTCTAATACCATTCCTGAAAACGCGTTTTTAAAAAACCTTTAGCAAAGGCATTGACATTAAGATCAAGTGGCTGGTACTTATGTGTTAAATTAGAACAAAAACATGTCTGATGGTCTTCTTCTAAAATCTCAAAATACTTTTTTGTTGTTTGACTTTTAAACACATCGAAAATAAGGAGACATTTTTTATCTTCTTTTTCCAGCGTAGATAAGTTGAATCGGGAGGAAGTGGCCTGAAGCAGTAGCAGTGAACGTACCCGTTATCTGTTTTCCTTTTCCTTTGCCCATTAAAGAGACTGACTGAACTTGCCCCGGCAATCTCAAGAGTGGTATTGCCTACTGTAATATAAGAAAGTGATGTCTTGTCGAAATTAATTACAAGCTCATTTGGTTTGTCATGCCATTTTACTAGGTCTCGTATTTTTCGCTGGAAAGTCAACAGCAGTCCTGGGGCAATTGGTACTTAAGCAACTTTCCGAACCATTTTCTTTTCATTCCGAGTAACTTCGTTCAATATTGCGAGTCCATTGGTCACTAAATGAAAGGTGTCCTCCGTTTTCGACAAGCAATGTTCTATCAATTGATTTAACAGCACCTTTAGCAATCGCATTGACAACAGCATAGGAAACTGGCGCTTCTTTGAGACGCAAGACTTTAATGAACTGAATAGTTTTTTTCATTATTTCGTCCGGTAGAAGTTTAGGGCGACTTCGCTTTTTAGGTTTCAATATTGCAACTTCTTTCTTCGTCAACTATTTTTTTTAAGTAATTCCTTTTTCAGATTTACAGATTCCTTTTCAACTCAAGTTAGGGCCTGTATTCCGTAAATCTTCGAATTGGCCCCCTGGAAGCTAATTAACTTATGATTTTTTTAAGTGAGAGTTTCTTCGAGGGGGGGGGGGCTATTCGAGGGGGGGGGGGCTAATAAAAAAATGTAGTAGTACTAACCCAGAAAAAAGATATTAAGCATATGTTTATCAATACTTCATACATGTTCAGTTCAAAATATCAATGTCCTCGGCATCATTGATTGCTTCATCGAGGATCAAGTAAGGAGGGAAAGCCTCTTGTATATCTGTCTCATCAGGAACGAACTGGGCCTTTAGCATTTCCTGTTTCTAGCTAAACTAGTTATTTCTTCATCCTGACTGCCGTCAGTAGCAACTGAGACTCCACATGCGATGAACGACTTTATAACCATGGGTGCTGAAAGTTGTTCCCAGCTTTCTAGGATCCATCTCACGATTTCTCGTCGAGGTGGTGCTTTAAAGTTGCCACATTCGGTCTCTTGGTTAATACCGTCACCTTATTGTTCCCGCAAAGTACATTGCATATACGAGAGATAAAAAGCATGCCCAGATATTTGCGTCTAAGCTGTTGGAGAAAAAAAACATATTGCAAATCGATGTTGACACCAGCAAAGACATTGTGAAATTGCCTCTTTGATATTAGCTGTACTCTGGTTGCTTATATTCTTACTTGTGTTTTATTTTACAATTTTATTAAAGTTATAAGATTTATAATACAGCCCAGAACTGTCTATTCTTCTGTAATTCATAGCAAAAGATTATGGGTGTTTATAATAAACCATAAATTCATGATATAATATGTTCCCAATTTAGCCCCTATGAGGGTTTAAGTAAACACAAAATTTGAGCGGGGGAGGGGGCTAATTCGAGAGAGGGCTAATAAAAAAATTTAGATTCAATGATGGGGGCTTATTCGAGAGGAGGTCAATTCGAGGATTTACGGTATATGACTGTATTGTCTCCGCGATATAAACCTTCCCCAATACCTTCTGGGGGACTTGAAATTATTCTTAAAGCAAAGTTCAGTATTACTGAGGAAAAGTCAAATATTATACAGCACCTCCAAGTGAGAACTACCATTCTCCAAATATACATAGATGAGCAGGCGGAAAATGATAACGTGGAAGAAATTGGAGATAACCATACGTTGAAGAAGAAAATCTCGAATATGAGATAGTGTTTATTGATGATGATGAGGAGGATGAGGATAACAATGACCATGGGACTGGTAAAAAATAGAGTTGTAATTTTAGATTTATTTCTATAGAAAAATTTTTTAAAGAAAAATGCTGCTTTAAAAATTTCGGCAGTAAAAATTTCGGACGTTAAAATTTTCGGACAAGCGTCGTGTTCAAAAATATTTTTGTCCGAAATTTTTTGCACTTAATGTATTTATTTATTTAAGTTTACAATCCAAAAATCTACCAAATGAAATAAAAATTTAGATTGTGGAGGCATAAGATCTGCCTTTAAAAGCTCTTCTACATTTCGATATAAAAACACTAGAAAGTCAGAAAAGTCAGAAAATGCAAAAAAAAGGAAAACAAAAAAGAAAGAAAAATCGGCTGTTTAAGATTAGATAACAAGATTAGTCTATAACTAAACTTAATGTCAGTAAAATATATATCAAAAAGTCTTTTAAAAATAGCAATTGATGTCGCATTTACAATGTCCTCGGGAAGTGCGTTCCAACTATTCACTACTCTCTGTGTGAAAAAATGCCTTCGAGATTCCAGTCGGGTAAAATTTTTCTCCAGTTTTAACGGATGGCCGCGCGTATTAGAATATTGTTTGTTCTTAAAAAGCTTATCGGTTGAGACGTTGTAGTATGCGCGACGGAGCTTGTAGGTCTCGACAAGATCGGAGCGAAAAAACCTGTATTTCATACTGGATATATCAAGACGTTGTAGTCGTTCAATATAGGAAAGATTTTTTAATGACGAGACGAATTTGATGGCTCTTCTCAAGACATTTTCAATCAAACGTTTGTCAGAGATTAGTCGAGGGTGGTATATAGAAGAACAATACTCCAAATGAGGGCGTACTGGCGCACAGAACAATAGTTTAAAAGACGATTCATTGAGGAACGAGTAGGATCTTCTAATCATAGCGAACATCGTTAGCTTTTGAAACTTGAGACGAAGTGTGGCGAGAGAAAATAAGTCTTTCATCAATGTTTACACCAAGATCTTATTCGCAACGGACGGTCCACGACGTCCGAACTTTTATGCACAGTGGTTATTAAAATTTTAAAAAACAATTACTTTTCAAGTGAAGTCAATGGTTCCATAATATAGAAAAATAGTTTCATAGTTAAAAATTTGTTTTATCATTGAATGTCGTTCCCAAGTTACAAGTCGGAAAGGTACTCAATTTATTTCAAAGGTACACAACAATAAAAACTCAGGTCCATTTATGTGTTTTGAAATAAATGAATGCCAATGATCTCGATCGCTCTCTTCTTGGAACGTAAAACTGGCGATTCCCGCTCAAGTTGTAACTATGTTCTTTGCTATGTTTCACAATTCTTTTTGTTTTGATTTTTATTCTAAGGGACTACTTCTCAAATACAACCGATAAAAGGTCTTCATAATAGTAGTATCATGTGCGTTCTTTCAATAGACCTTTTTGCAATTAATCTAGAAAAATATTTAAAAATGCATGCTAGGATTGTTTACGGGATGTTTAAAGATTTCTTTGCAAACGCATCGAAAAGGCATTTAGTTATTGTATATATAATAAAGCAGTTATTTTAGAGAGAAAAAGAACACACAATGATATTCTTATTCCATCTCCGAATCAGCTGACCATTGGATGGATAAGTGGATCATCTTGTTTTCCAGATATCACATATTTAAAGGAGGTAGAAGTTTGCTTGAATCTACACACGTATTGTAGGTCAGATACCATAATATCAGTAATGCTACTGAACTGTGTTATGTAGTGACAAATGAATGTGAAAATTTTTGGAAAGTTACATATTACTTTGAGGCTATTTAAACGTCGGGAAAAAAACACAAGAAAATGTCTATCTTAAAAACATAATTTAAATATAAGATGCAGTTTAATGATTTAAAGTTTTCTTTAAAACAATATATTTATCTTCTCAATAAAATAGCACTTATAGTGTAGCACTTAGTATAGCACTTATATGCAGCACTTATAATAGCACTTATATACAATAGTGCTATTTTATTGAGAAAATAAATATATTGTTTTAAAGAAAACTTTAAAAACATAATTATTTGCTAAAATAAACAAAATCAATATTTGAATAAACTTTTCTGTTGTTTGTACAACTCGTAGACAGCACAATGATCACCATTTATTTGTTTATCTACTCGTTTCTGTTTATCTGTGGAACTTTTTTCAGTCATATCTCTATATTTCTTTACACGTTTCAAACGCAACACATTAGACGGGGTCGCCGTTTGAGTAACCATAATGCATTGCGTGTTTAAATTTTTGAGATCTTTCAAATTATTTGCGAAAAGGTCTCTCTCTCTCTCTATACATTTAACGTCTATTTTCCATGCTGGCACGTGTTAGACGGGTTTACTGATGGCATGCCTCCATCCTACTCTATCCTGCGCCAACCCAGGCTGAATACGTTTCTCAACGAGATCTTTCTTCACAACCTGGCTCCATGTTGTCCGTGGCCTGCCTCTGCCACACTTACCATCTACAACTAAATTTCTACACTTCTTAACCCAGTTATTATCATTCATTCTCTCAACATGACCAAACCATCTAAGCCGACGCCTTTGCAAAGATTTTCTAACACTTTCTAATCCACAGCGTTCTTTTAACTCATTTGAAGGCTTGCTATCCTTCAATGTCACATTTGACATCCATCTAATCATTCTCATGTCATTACGCTCTAGTCTGTTTAGTTCAACAGTTCTAACTTCCCACTATATAGAAAAATACTCCTTACACAAGCATCATACAGCCTTCCTTTTGTGCGAAGAGATATCACTCTAGAAGTTAGGAGAGGTAAAAGTTCTCTAAACTTTTTCCACCCAGATCTAATTTGAGTTATACAACTTTGTTCTGCGCCACCTCCTGTACTAATCATGTCACCCAAATAACAAAAGCCATCCTTTGTCTCTATAAAGTCATCACCTATTAGCACAGATTCTACTGGCTGTCCAGTTGCTAAGGTAATATCACCAGTACACACCCTAGACACATAGTCCACCACTGAGGTAAGTCTTTATACCACTACACTTCTTATGAACCCAATGATCACAATATTTGCAATATATTGAGTTATTACCAACATTCTATTATAAAAAAAACAAATTTTAGCAGAGAATAAGAAAGTGCAAATAAAAAAGGAAAAAGAAAAATATATATTAAATTATTTCTGCCTCTGCCTTTTGCTGAGTATATACTATTTGAAATATTTTATTTAGTTTTTTTTTAGTTTTTTTATAAGTTATGTATACATGTTATACTCTTGATCTTCTTTGTCAACCTCTTTGTTTGGACATCAATGCATATAAGCAGAAATTCCAATAATTTTGTAAAAATTTATAAAATTATAATCTTTCACAAAATTTCACAAAATATATATATAGCAATAACCTCAAAGTTTTCATAAACACACATTCTGGCATATTAAAAACTAGTATATAATAAAATATTTTGGTTCATAATCAAGAATATGCTACCAAGTCTGGTTTTACGGATAAATGATCCTCAGTTTCCATGAGAAACTTTATTTCTTACTTAAAAAGCTTTTAAGTATTCATAAAAAAATATCATTGTACTTCGGTCTTTCATAAAAAATAAATAGTTTAGCTGATATTTATAGTAGTCAACAGTTACTTTTAATATACTGGGTAGAAATAGCAGCATAGTCTACTTAATAAAATCACATAAAATAACATTGTTTTTATTGGGAACATAATTTTTCTTGGCATTCTGAGGTACATCTACCTGTATTCCCTGGGATGTTTCATCTCTGGTAAAAATTCTTGATCTGTCTATGTCACCTTTTCAGATGCCCACGCACAGCCATTTTTTCTTAATTTTTCATGTTTCCTTTTTTGATTGATTCTATTGTTCGACAATCATCTCTTTTGATCTCTAGATCATTACTTTGTTTTAGTTTGGATACTATTTGTCTCACACAAGTATAGTAAACATATTTATTTATATAAATAAAATATATTTAAATTTTCTTCTTAACTTATTTACTTTATGACAGTTAGTTATATATATTATTATTGAATATATTTTCATTGTTCATTGTGTTGAGAAAAAATATTATTGATTGATTGATTTTGTGTGTCCCTTCTTTGACATTGATTCATATTTTACATATAACATCTTACCAATTGGTCAATGTGTTAGAACCTTCATATAAAGGTTTATTTGCATTACTTCGGACCCTTGTGTATATATACTATTTCTCATTTTGTTTCTTTCTACTTGTTATGTAACGTGTATTCTACATATATTCTATATATATATATATATTTTAGTCATGACAAATAAAGGTGAAATGTTTTGGCGGCCAGGCAACGATAAGCCTGGAAGTGGCTTGAAAATTGAGAGGCAGGTTGAGGGAGAAGGAGCTGGCAGTTTTCTAGTCTACAATGCAAACATGTCTTTATCGTTACAACAGCAAAGGCAACGACTGCCTGTTTTTAAGCATCGAAACACCATTTTGTATGCCTTGGAGAAGTTTCAGACTGTCATCATTGCGGGCTCAACAGGTTCAGGAAAGTCAACGCAGGTGCCGCAATACTTATACGAGGCAGGGTGGGCTAGTAACAATTGCATGATCGGAGTTACTCAGCCAAGACGTGTTGCAGTTACAAGTGTGTCGAGTAGAGTGGCCGATGAAATGAGCGTGAATCTCGGCCAGGAAGTTGGTTTTTCGATTCGATTTGAAGATTGTAGCGACAGAAACATTACAAAAATACGTTTTTTAACTGACGGTTATCTGTTACGTGAGATGATGGGGGATCCGTTGCTTTCTAAATACAGTATAATCATGTTGGATGAGGTGCACGAGCGTTCTTTGTACACAGATATAATCATTGGCTTGCTGAAGAAAATCCTGAGACAACGAAAGGACCTGCGCTTAGTAATATCTTCTGCGACTCTTGATTCTCATCAATACAAGCGGTTTTTTAATTTTAATAAATCATCGAAGAGCCTAGAAAGCACTTCTTGCGTTCTGAATATCGAGGGGCGCAGTTTTCCCGTTGATATATTCTATTTACAGAATCCTGTTCCAAATTACGTGAAGGCATGCGTGGAAACGGTCTTGAAACTACACAAAAACGAGGGCGATGGCGATGTGTTGGTTTTTCTTACCGGTCAAGATGAAGTTGAGCAAGCAGTGAAAATGATTGAGTTGGAAAGCGGCGAGTTGCCGTCTCGTTGCAAGAAGCTCTCCGTTCTTCCGCTGTATGGTGGTTTGCCGATGACTGAACAGATTAAAGTGTTTCAAAGAACTGCCCGCTACACGCGAAAGGTTGTTGTTTCTACAAACGTAGCCGAAGCTTCTATCACCATCAACGGCATTGTTTATGTAGTGGATGCTGGTTTCGTTAAATTGCGAGCCCACAATCCAACATCGGGTTTAGATTCATTAGTTGTCACGCCAACCTCGAAAGCGTCGGCCAATCAGAGATCGGGTCGTGCCGGGCGCGTCCGTGCCGGTAAGGTATTTCGTTTATACCCCGAAGATGAGTTCGAGAAATTTGACGAGTTCACTGTTCCCGAAATTCAACGTACAAATATGGCCTCCGTGGTTTTGCAATTGAAAAGTTTAGGTATTAGCAATGTGTTGAGGTTCAGCTTCTTGAGCTCTCCGCCCGCTCAACTGATGATACACGGAGTAGAGCTGTTGTACGCCCTCGGTGCGATTGACGACAACGGCGAACTAACCGACCCATTAGGAGTACAAATGGCCGAGTTCCCTTTGAATCCGATGCTCTCGAAAATGCTTTTGTGCTCGGGCCAGTTCGAATGTTCGGAAGAGGCCGTCACCTTGGCAGCCATGCTGCAAATTGAAAGTTGTTTTGTCGCCGTACCGAACGCTAAAAAGAAAGTGCAGCGATGTAAACTTCGCTTTGGTGCTAAGGAAGGCGATCATTTGACGCTGGTGAACGTGTACAGAGCGTTCGTCAAACAAGGCAAGAAGTCAAACTGGTGTCACTCGAATTACTTGAATTACAAAGCGTTGTGCCGTGTGGAGAAAATTCGCGGTCATCTGATTGCTTTGTTGAAACGATACGATATTCCTTTAGTCACGTGTGAAGATGACGACGAGTCCTTGCGTAAATGCATTGTGTCTGGTTTTTTCGCAAACGTTGCAAAGTATCATTCCAGTGGAGAGTACCGTACCATAAGAGACCACCACGAACTCCATTTGCATCCAGCCTCTGTTCTGTCTAGTCTTTTACCACCGCCAAACTACTTGATCTTTCACGAGGTTCTCTGCACCTCAAAAGATTTTATGAGAGACGCCACTGTCATTGAACTACCGTGGTTGCTGGAGCTAGCTTCTAACTATTACGATTACGGTACAGATCTGGCGATGGAACGGAAAAAACAGAAGCTTGATATTTAGACGATTTTGTATGTTTATAAATGTTTTTGTTTTGCTAGATATTTCCGCTTTTTAATATTTATCTCTTTCTGTTATCATATCTTGCAAATGTTTAAATAATTTTAATATTTAAAATTAAGGTTTTGGTGTTATAGTCCGGGGGCAAGGGGGTAAACTTTACTGGCCAGGGGGCAAATTCCTACCCATGCTATAGTATTGACTTTATTGGGATAAACTTTCGCGGGGATTAAGTTTCGCGGTTGGCCTAATCCGCGAAATTTTCCAGATTTCGCGGGGATTTAATTTTCGCGGATTGTTGGTTTAAGATTTTTTATGGATTTCGCGGATTGATTGGCTTATAAAATTTCGCGGATTAAAAATTCGCCACGAGATCGGGTACAACCACTGAAGCTGAAATCCGCGAAAGTTTATCCCAATAAAGTACTTTATAGGCTTCAGAAAAAACGTGTTTACCTGTCTGAATATTCCTGCCAACATGTATTTTACAGACCAGAATGGGTACGGACCGGGATAATTAGCAGACATGGTGGGGAGTTTTAAAAGGGAGATAGAATGGGACTTAGCGCATCTGAGTTGCTAAAATGTGGTGAAAATGTAGCCAATAAAGTATGGAACATATCAAAATATTTTAAAAGCCAAAAACTTGAATTTTATTGCTGATGTCAGCAACAGCTTTCAAATTTTTTTGTCCATTATTTTCTTCAAACAACTTTCAGAGGTGCTTATTTAAGAGACGCCCTTGTGTTGAAACTACGTTTGAATAATGTTGTATTAACAGGCTTTTGTTTCGGGATAAAAAAAAAATAATAGAAGTGTATTTTAAAGATCATAAAATAAGAACATACAATAACAGCTAATTTGTGAAGTTTCACTCTGAAATGTAAAATTTGACGACAAGCTAAATTTAATACAACAGTAGAATCTAAGATAGTAATAATTCTTCTAAACTATAAAATTTAAAGTACACAAATAAATAATCAAAACGTAACCGTGTACAAAATTGCGCTTAAAACTTAAAACAATATATATTTTTTCAATAAAATATAGCACAAAGCTTTTCGTACGTCTGCACATCGTACACATACTTCATACGACATATAGGTATATTCATACGTTTTATGCACCTGACGATAAACAGACGTACGAAAAGCTTTTGTGCTATATTTTATTGAATATATATATATATTGTTTTGAGAAAAACTTTGACTTTTGACACTGCATCTTATATTTGAGTGTTGTAATGAATTTCCTGTCAATCCGTAATTAATGCCTTTGTGTCGGTAGCATTCGCGCATGTGCAACTGTAAATATGATGGATCTTCATTGCTAAAATCACCTACTGCATAATTTATTTTGTTTTAGTTCAAAGAACAATTCGATAATTAAAAAAAAAACCCGTGTGAAAAGAATTTGTCTTAACGAGATTCTTCTTCTTCAATGGTTAAAGACTTTGGTGTTAAAACAAATTTTAGTGTAAACGAAAACAGGTAAAAAAAATAGCGCCAAAAATTAACACGTGTTAACCTAGAAATAAGCACTAGAAGGTACGATTAACACCCGCCAGCTTTCATTACAGCACAATGTTGCATTTTCATAGATTTATAATAAATGCTACAAGATTATGTGGAATATCTCTTAGATGTTTTAAGTCGAATAAATGCTTCTTAAAATGTGATTTTTTTTCTGAAAATTTTAATAATTAATTTTAAGTTAGAATTAGAATCGTTCTCTAAACGTATCGCAGTTATTTCATGTGTGTTTTTTTTGAATTGTTGATTCACTTTAATTGTATGATCTATTCAGCAAACATCAGAGTAGTGAACAGGCAGCACTGCCGCAGAGTCAAATATTCAGGATCTAGAAGGACTTTATCTTTTGCAGGGAAATACCGAAAGGATGTTTGTAATAAACATATTGTCCATAACTAATATATGTTATTAGTATATGTTATATATTTTATTATTGTATTATGAAATTACATCTTTCTCAGCGGAACAATTACGAAGAATGAATTGGTCCACAAAACAGCTTGTTTTTGAACTAGTTTTTAATTAATTACTTTTACTAACGTAACAATAGTTTTTAATTTATCTATAAATTATTAACTAAGTAGGAACAAATATCTAGAAGGACCTTTATCTTTTGCAGAGAAATACCGAAAGGATGTTTGCAATAAACATATTGTTTGCGCTCGTCTTGAATACGCGCGCTTTCCAACAACTCTACGATGACGTGTATTCCGGAAAATCTCTCACTGATTACATCATACACGTTGTGGACGCAAGTCAATCGCACATATGCTTGCTTTACTGCGAGCTACACTTAAAGTGTGGATCAGTTAACTTTTCCTTGGATGAAACACGCTGTGAATTGAACTCGAAGAAGATAACAGGTGACAATGAGTTGGAAGATCGCGAAGGTTGGGTTTTCATGCAACCCAGCGATGAAAGAGTTTGTCATGTGGTTGGTTCAGAGTTGCAATGCCACTTTATAAACATACTACAAGAATACAACGTGGTGGACACGTTCGCTATTGAGTTTACCGGGCCGGCCAACACTTCCAGTCCGCCTGTTTCGGTAGCTGTTCAAGGCGTAACCACAGACATTACATTGTGCACTTGGTTTAAATACAACACTTCCAGAATTTTACTTGACTTAATAAGTTTTAACTGGTTTGAAGACGAGTGTCCTGACTTACAAGTGTTTGCAATGTCTTTTAACTTTGGCGTGTTTGACGTCATGAACAATCGTTGGATTGGTAGCGGGTCGTACTCAGACGATTGGACACATTTTTGCATCGCTTGGAGCTACAATTTTCATGAAATTCATACGAGTTTCGTTCTGATGGGAAACAAGATGAGAGAGATTGTGATGGATCATCCATCCGCACCTCTTATCCTGCCTCGTGCAAACTTGACGTTGGGAACAAATAGACAACGAGATATCGGTTGTCCTTATATTGGGGATGACGGAGAGTTTCGTGGCTCCATTACTCAGTTGTTTATGTGGAACGTCCGTCTTTCAGAAGAAAGCATGCTGCGTGTGTTTGAGAAAAATGAAATTCCACAAAAGAACTTAGTGGTGGACTGGTCCAAGTTCAAAGGAAGGTCCGACGGTATACACCACAAAGAACTACAGTTAAAGTAAATCAAGAGACACTGCTATTGCACATGAAGTCTTTTACGCTTCTTTACACTAATGAAAGGGCACCGTATTGTTTTATTTAGGAACATTTCACCACGTACATTATATCAGTAGAGATAGTTGTTTGTCAAAGGTCAGATATAGTGATAATAAGTATAATAAAATCTAATATAACATTGTAAAAATGATTAATGTGATAATAAAAGGTTAAAAATATACAGGAAAATTTTAGATTTTAGAACTATACACCTGTACATAATGCTGGGTGTTAAAGCACGAAAGAGACAAAGGATATGAATGAAATCACAATAGACGCAGAAACGTAGTCACACTAAGAATTATGGAAGTGGATCTGGAAGTTCATAATACTCAAATTGCGATTTTCATTAAAAAATTGTTCTAATTTCCTACAAAATTTATTAAAATCCTCCTCTGATCGGACTTCAATCGGAAGGCTGTTGAACACCAGGGCACCACTCCCTAGAAGAAGGCCTTAGTACATATATTCTTTCAATTTTCAATCATTTTCTGTTGTTCCATGTGTGAGATCCTTTGGAATTATTCCTTTGGAAAAGGGGTAGTGGTCATGTAGGCATTTATTATTATTATTATTATTATTATTCTAAAATAAGGTTTACATAAAAAATTCAATGTATAGGCATAAAAATGTGCCTGTCAACCTATAACAAAGCAAGTCTTGCAAAAGCATAAATATGTGAAGAGAAGAAAAAAAAGTGATAATAATAGAAAATAACAATAAATCGAAAAATCGATGGTAACGCTTCATATTTTGGGTTGCAAAGAATGACATAATCAAACAAATAATCGTAATTAAATAATCAAACATACAAATATCTTTTGTTTCTCAAGAACAAATCCAATCGATTTTTGAAGTCGAGTCTGCAGAATTGCTTTTTCAATTTATATGAATGACCTCTCGTCAGTGATCTTCCTTCGATGTCAAACAGCTTGGTTTCACAGAAATAGTAGTTGTAAAACCATTTGTAAACTTCTATTAAATCGCCTCTTATGAAACGGTAATTCATACTTGGAAAACCTAAGCGTACAAGACGGCTTTCGTAAGATAGATTTTTCATACCGGGCAACAGTTTTGAAGAACGGCGAAGAACGTTTTCAATTTGCCTTTTGTCTTGCAACAACCTTGGGTTACTAACCGTACCACAATATTCTAGATGCGAGCGAACAAGTGCTATGAAAAGCTTCGTGAACATTTCTGTGTCGAGGTAAACGAAAGTGCATCTGATCAATCCAAGAATGCGATTTGATTTGTTGACTTGAGTCGTGATGTGAATTGCAAATTTTAAGCAACTATCAACTTGAACTCCCAGGTCACGCTCGCATTTTGTTGGTTTAATCACGACGCGTTTTGTTTCAAGCGGGTCCCACATGGTATACGTATGTAGCTTGTTGTTATGACCAAGATGCAAAACTGAACATTTATCAATATTAAAGCACATTCTCCAGTTTTTTGCCCAAGAAACTAGCAAGTCGATGTCTTTCTGAAGTAGGTAATGCGATGTGGCATTATCTAATGGATGATATACCTTTGTGTCATCAGCAAAAAGGGCAGCAGGGGATGCTATTGACTGGGGAATGTCATTGGCATAGATTATGAACAGTAATGCAGCTAATACAGTACCTTGTGGAACGCCACTTCGGACCTCATTCTAGTTTGAAAAGCCATTGTTGACTCTGACTCTTTGGTGGCGGTTACGAAGAAAGTTTTCGATCCAATTGAAAGTTTTTCCTTTGATGCCATATGTTTTGAGTTTGACTAGGAGACGCTTGTGAGGTACTTCATCAAAGGCTTTCTCAAAGTCTAGGTATATGTTGACAATAGAAATTTTTTGTCTAGAGCTTTAGTCCATGAGTTGATTACTAAAAGCAAATTTGTGACACAAGAATGGCCAAAACGAAACCCGTGTTGAACTGGGGTGAACATGTTGTTTTCGCGGAAGTGATGAAGCAAATGATCCTTAATAATTTTTTCGTACACTTTTGTTATTACACAATCAATCAATCAATCAATTTTATTTTCCAATCAACAATATGTACATAAAAAAAGAAACTCTTTAAGAAATAAAATGAATAATAGATACATTTCAATACTAGCAAAAAAACGTATATATACAGTCCAAATTTCTTTTTTTTTTTATTTTCAAACAAGAAACAAATTGTGATTGGAGAGTGTCATTCAATAGTAAAACTAGGCAAAGGAATGACACCTTGAAGTTTTAATTATAAAAGAGAAAAGGAGCAACTCAAACGCAATATATATGTGTGGTGTGTGTGCGTACGAAATTCCGCCAACATTTTAAACATGTACATGTATACAACATACAGTTATTAAATTCATATATGCTTGGATAATCCTGGAAATATTAAAGAACAAAAAGAATAATATAAACACGACAACAAGAACAGCAATGCTGAGCGAGTTACCGTAATAATCGCGGGATAAAAAGTTAGTATTTGTAAGATGATAAACAATCTTTTTTAAGAAGTTGTTTCAGTTTATTTCTTACAATGAGTACATTTGATATGTTTGTAAAATTTGAGAGTTTTTTAAAGCTTTTGTTATTTTTAATAAATTCGTTCCAGTCAGTAATACATCGATAAACGACTGAATGTTTCCCGTATTTTATTGTGTTAAAACAAAACACCATGAGCTTGGATTGACAGACATTTCTTGTTTTATAAGTATGTAT
The DNA here is from genome assembly GCA_963930725.1 of Candelabrum cocksii. Classification (NCBI taxonomy): domain Eukaryota; kingdom Metazoa; phylum Cnidaria; class Hydrozoa; order Anthoathecata; family Candelabridae; genus Candelabrum; species Candelabrum cocksii. Next base: position 3,491,248 of record OZ005674.1, read on the forward strand.
ATCAGTTGTTTTTGTAAATAGTGTAGAGAGAGACGTTGGCAGGAGGTCATTTAAGAAATCATAAGTAAATAGAATATTTTGCACTTTTATCACATCATTAAATTTTAAAACTCTCAAATCTGAAAACAACTTTGTGGAATGTGATCGAAATGGTGAGAAAGTTATAATTCTTTACGCTGCTTTTTGCATTGATTCGATTTTCGTCAAATTATGATTGTTTCCCTGACCCCATACCATTGAACCATACATCATATGAGAAGAGAAGATAGCATAATAAATAGAGATAAGTGTTTTATTATTAACGTAATAACGAATTTTAGCTAACAAACTATTTGCTCTTGAAAGTCTATTTGTTAAAAGATTTATATGTTTTTTCCATGTTAAATGTTTGTCATATAGTAAGCCAAGATATCTAATTTCTTTAGAGGGGTAAATCTTTTTCCCGTTTAATTTTATTTTTAATTCATAATTTAATGCTCTTTTCGTATGGTGGAAAATAACGTATTCGGTTTTGCTGATATTTAGAGAGATTTTGTTAGCATTAAGCCAATTGGTAAGCTTTCTTAGATCTATATTAACTTTATACTCGATTTTTTAAGACATTTGTTAGGATATAACAGATTCGTGTCATCAGCAAAATGGTGTACTGTGGAATATTTTATGGAAGAACTAAGATCATTTATATACAATAGGAATAACAAGGGACCTAAAACCGAATCTTGAGGGACACCGTGTTTAATTTTTTTTAGTCTGTGAATTGAAACCATTAATACTGACGTGTTGTTCACGCTCGCACAGATAAGTTGAAAACCAAGATAATGTTATGCCACGTACTCCATAATGATTAAGTTTCTTTAATAATATTCCATGGTCTACTGTATCAAATGCCTTTTGAAGATCAATGAATATACCGCAGACATAGTTTCCCGAGTCTATGTCTTTTTGAATTTTATTTATTATAGAGATATGTGCATGAGAGGTCGAATGTTTTTCACGAAATCCAAATTGTTGGTTGCTCAAACAGTCATGCTTATTTAGGAAAGTTATTAATCTTTTATGCATAAGTTTTTCGAAGATTTTGCTAATGTTTGATATAAGCGAAATGGGACGATAGTTGTTGCATTGTGTCCTTGGTCCTTTTTTAAAAATTGGTATTACTGTAGATATTTTGAGTAAATTAGGGAATATTCAAGTGGAGATTGATAAGTTAAAAAATTTCGATAAAATGATAGACATTTCGTTTTCAAGAAGTTTAAGTAAATCGCTGGGAATACTATTTGGTCCGTCAGCTTTCATTATGTTTAGCTTTTTGATTGTTTTTGACACTTCATTACTATTGATAGGGGAAATAAATAGAGAATTATTGTTAGGATTTTTAAGAAATTTATTGTAATCTATATAAGATGAAACTATGGTGGATTGTATTTTATCCGCAATCGTTGTGAAGTAGTTATTAAAATGGTTCGATATTTCTGCTGGATCTGTACTTATTGAGCTGTTATATGAGATAGAGTTAGGTAATAATGATTTTTTTGTTTTTATATTTATTATTTCATTAATACCTTTCCATGTCTTTTGAAGACTTGAGGCGTTTAATTTAAAATATTCGCTATAATGATTTTTTTACTTTGTCTTATCAGCTTTACTATCATATTCCTATAGATTTTGAATTTTTTATTTAATTCCGCTTTTTTTTCGGGGTCTTTACTTCTAATAAATTTGTTTTTGATTTTATTTCGTTTCCAAATAGGTACTCTGATTCCCTTAGTAATCCAAGGCTTAAACTGGCGTTTATATATCCGGTTACTTAGTTTTTGGTCGGGAGCGTGGCTATCAAGTAAAGAGTTAAATTGAAATCTAGTTCAGAAAAATCCCTGTAGAATTTACTTAAATTTATTTTCTTGATGTTTCTTTTGTAGATATTATGTGTCTTTGAAGATGGTTTTGATGTTTCAGAAGTATCAATCAGAAATTGTGGCAAATGATCTGAGATTGATGCCATGAGATTACCAGAACATATATTAGATGAAATATAATTGGTAAAAATATTATCTATTACTGTACTTGATTTATCTGTTATTCGTGTTGGTAAATTTATATGAGGTAAAAGATTATTTGTTGTTAATAATTTAAGATATTCAAAATCATTTTTATTGTCTTCATACTGTAATAGGTTTACATTAAAATCTCCAATTAAAAATACGTCTTTATTTTCAGTTGATAGTTTATCGAGCAAAGGTTTCATATAATTGAAGGTAAATTCATTGATCTCCATACCTGGATGTTTATATATGCAGCCGATAACAGTATTATGTTTATATTCTTGGATTATTTCAATAAAGACTGATTTTAAAGCCTTTGATTTATAAATCTTTATATCATTGCGTGTTTTGTATTCCAGGTTATTAGAGATATACAGCAGTGCTCCCCCACACGATGATTCGGTTGACGTATATTGCGATGTATAACCATCGATTTCGATATTAGTTAAAGGAGCATTATTATGTTTAATTCTAGGTTCTGAGATTCCAATAACATCAAATTCAATATTTAAATTAGTTAATAAAATATTTAATTCATCAAAATGCGATACTAATGACGCAATATTTAAATGCATCAATGAAAAATTATTTTTATTTTGTGAAAAAGATGAATTGAAATTTTTAACGTCATAGTACTTGCAGTTAATTAAGTTGTACATTTCATCAGTTTCATTTATAGAGGTTTGAGAAGATACAAAATTATTAATATCATTTACTAATTTGGAATTAGGGATATCAAGGGGGAAACTTGATTTAGATTTTTCCGAGGAAAAATCATACTTCATTTCGTTATCATCAAGAGAACTAAATGGAAAAATTTCTTTGGTACATAAATTACAGATCCAATTGGATTCTAGAGTACTGATACATGTTGGATGAACGTTATTTAAATGAGTACATTTTTTATGAAACCAAATTGTGCATACTATACATTTTATAGCGCGATGTCTTACGGTAACTCGCTGAGAGCATGCTCTACATTGACAACTATCCATGTAAAATACTGTTAACTTTTTTGAGAATTTTTCTGAGAATTTTCTTGTGGTGTAACATAAATTGTGAAATCTTTTCATTCATTGAAAACAATAAAAAACAATAAAATAACACAATTATTAAACAATTAAGAAAGCTTACTTCACCAAATCGCCGAATTCACTAATCAGCTCAGCGACGTGTCGGACGATCGTGTATCTGTCTTCCTCGGATTTCTTATACCGTACAGTTCCATTGAAAACCCAGAACGACGAAATCAACTTTCGCTGAAACAAATTCTTTACCTTTCCATGGATCATTCGGTAGTGAGAACACAGACTCTCATTTATGTAAATTCTGGTTCCACTATCCAAACCCAGATCAACATGTTTGATTTCTCTTAGTTTACGGCGAGCTTTTAGTAAGCTAGTCGATGATTTCCGGTTGATGAATTTTACAATGACACGCGATCTATCATACATGCGATGACAGGCTTGTATGTCGCTCGGTTTTAAGTTTACGTCGATTTTTGAAAATAAACTTAAAACCTTTTCTTCGAGACAGTCGTTCGATACCGATGGAGGGATTCCGACAACTTCGATGGAATCTCAACGAGAGTATTGTTGAAGCTCGTAATGTTCTTTCTCCAGATTAACGATGCTGTCTAGAACATCTACGTCTATTGTTGGTGATGAGGCAGACTTGGTTATCTGGCCAACAGAAGCTTGAAGATTTACAACTGTTTCTGTGAGTTTGGAGACTTGAAGTTGCAAAGCTTTTAGCGTATCGCGAAGGATGTTATTTTCGCTTTTAATATTGGAATTTTCCTCTTGCATTTTTATGCAATGGGCAACGAGGTCTCCCTTCGAAAATTTATTTAATTGTTCAGCGTTCAAATTCATTGTTTTTAATTATATTAAAGTTACACCACAAGAAAAAAGTTGATTAGTTCGAAGTTATCTTGAATATATTTAAAATATGAGTTATATTTATTTATTTATAGTTACGTTATATTATATATTCAGCGTTTATTTATTGCAAGAAAACAGATTTGTATGTTCTATTTTGCTATTTATTTTGAGTAGAAATACTCCGCCCGGTGGCTAGCAGTCAGGCGTTAAGATCTGCTCAAAAGGTAGCAAAAAGCAATGCGTAGGAGTTTCGTAATTAGCTTTTAATTGCGTCGATGTAGGAAAAGCGGAAGTTTTTGCAAAAAAAATAAATTAAAAGCAGATCTAATTTTAAAATCTATCTTTCCTGAAAGTATGACTCCAAGTGATTCCCAGGTGTTAATTGACAATCCAAGCAAGGAAGATAACAAAAGTACGTTTTTCAGCCAAATCAGATTCACCAAGCACCACAAATAAATCAATCTAATAGTATATAGTGTTGAAACACAAAACCATAAAACACGTCCGCTCTCGTTAACGTCTAACGACGGAAAAAAAAAAAAAAAGTGAGACTAATTGGTCTATAATTGGACACAATAGATTTATCTCCTTTTTGAATAGTGGCGTTATGGTTGCGTCTTTCCAAATTGTGGTATGTTACCCGAATCAAAGACCTTCTGAAAAATAATAGAGAGCAAAGGTGAAAGCTCAGTAGCAGATTCTTTGAGTACTCGAGGATGTAGTTCGTCAGGACCAGGAGATTTGCATGTTTTCAATTGAAGTAGATGTCTTTTTATGTTAGCAGGCGCAAAGTCAGGTTTGTCAGCAAATGGAGTGAGACAATGATAGTGCTTGAAAGAAGGAATATTCAATGAATTGTCGTTTGTGAACACGCTTGCAAAATACTGGTTGAACTGAATAGCCTTTTCTATGTCGATTGTTGCAGTAGACGCGTTGTATGACATGTCCGGAAAAGAAGATTTTGATTTTAGTTTGCTATTCACATACGAGAAAAAGGCTTTATATTATCAGCAAGTTGCCTTTCAAATTGTATTATTGCTTTTCTGCATGATGCTTTGGCTTGGTTCCTTGCTTTTGCATATTCGTGGTAGCTGTTCTTGTTTGGAGATCTTAAATACGCAAAATATTTTTGCTGTTTTGTTTTGAGTTTCATAGTTGTTTCTAGTTGTTGAAGATTTTTTGTGAGAGTGTGGTTTGGTTGGAATATTATTATTGACTAACACAAGCAGTGACTGGTGAAGCCAATTCCATGAAGCGATAGAATCTAAGGACGCCAGATAATGAATGTTTAGGGAATTTAGCCCATCTTTGATTTTTTTGTAATTTCCTTTTGAATAAAGAAAATATTTCGAAGCAGTTGTAGATGTACCAGTGAATGACGTAAATAGTTAGAAATAAAAAAGTTGATGACGACTTTTACCAATAGGTGAAAGATGCTGTATAGGTGATATTGTGCGTTCTTCTGAAGTGAATATTAGATCGATGGTAGTGGGATTTTGAAAAGGTCGGATATGCGTTGGTTTAAAAACATGTCGATATAAATAAGAATTGCGTATGTGTTCAATTAATACTTCTGATTTGGATGAGTTAGGGAGAGGATTGTCGGCAGTTGACCAGCCTATGACTGGGTAGTTAAAGTCTCCCAAAAATAGCTTGTTTCGGTATGTTTGGCTACCATTTATTAATTGACTATGAAGTAGGTTATCATTTTCAGGAGTGCTGTTCGGCGATCGATAAAAGGTACTTAAAAGCAGATCTAAGCTTTTTAACCGGACAATGCAACTGACCATTTTACTGAAGGATACTTCCATGTTGGTTTGGGTAGTGCTAATTGTATTGCAAACATATATTATAATATCTCTACGGCAGGAGGTAGAGCTGTGGTTGGTAAAATGGCTATAATTGTCTATTGAGATTTCAGCTTCCAGGACATCAAATCTTTTATTCTTAGGTAGTGTTTCAACCAAGCTGATGATATCAGGATTATGCTCTTTTAGAATCTGCAAAAGTTCCGATCTTTTATTTAACAATGAGTTAACGTTAGTATAAATTATTTTTAGATCTTTTGAATGAGCGCAAAAGTTTTTATGCCAGTAGATTCTTTCCTTGGTCTTTTTTTCTCTCGAATAACTTTTAAGTTCCAAGGTGGACCCGTAATCCGATAGAACCATTCCCCCGAGACATCGCTTTTTATCAATTTTTTTTGTTCTATTCGAGTTGCGTTGAATTGATCACGTTCTTCTTTAGATCGATCTGGGTTGATGTAGGTACCAGGTAATGATTTTTTAATTTTTTTTAGAAATCTTGTATTTCTTAGAATTTGATTTTTTCTCTCAGAATTTGTCAGTGATACAAGGAGCGTCCGAGGTTTGTCGTTGTTTTGCGAACTTAACCGTTTACAATCTTTGACAACGTTTCTCTTAAGTTTAAGATTACACCCTTTATGAGCAACGTTAAGGAAATCTGCAATAGGGTCTTGAGTTTTAACACAATTATGAACAATGAGATTCAATGACAGGTCTTGTTTGTTTATCTCGTTAATGGTTTCTTTTATTATTTTCGATGAGTTAAATTGGTCCACCTTCTCGGATTGTGAGTTGTTCTTTGTGGCCTCAACATAGTTGCAGCAAATCTTTTGTTGTCCGTCAAGAATGCTTGTTGATAGTTTATCAATTTTATTGTCAAGTTTATTCAACTTCTCAATAATTCGATTAACTGGTGGTTCTGCTATGTTCATACATATTTTTTGGCAGGTATCACATACCCAAAATAACTTATGCATTTCGATTGCTTGGTAAGCCGATAGTGATAATGATTGGCAACTGATATGATACCAAAATTTACACGTATCGCATTCAATAGCGTCATCGGTGTCTTCAACTTTAATCTTACACGGATTGTTCTTATTTCCGGGACAAATATCTTTGGATTTGTTAAGAGCCATAATAATTGACAAACGTTAAACTTTTCGACCAACAAGTGAAATACCCTCAATTACTTATAATTGCAAACGGATGTTGAAATGCAAATGTCTTGCAATTATGAAAATTCGGGTTGTAAGAGCTGAAAAGCACAAATTAAAAATCGTAGAATAAAAAAATAAAATGATTTGAATAATGTACTAGGGTAAAAAAAAGTTGTTCCACACTCAAACCTTATTTTTTGGGGATATGAGGCACTCCCCTTGGGATTCGACCCAAGCACCCGAAAATCCTCAACAACCCGGAAAGATTCGATGAATGGAAACACACAAAACGTAGCTATGCGAACACAAATATACGTGAGTGTAAAATGAAATAGTCAACAATTCGAAGATTCAGTGACTGAGACAGTTGCTTCAAACAAATTGTAATGCTAAGGTTTAATAAATTGCAAACTTACGATCGATTTTTTCAGAGCGTCCACAATGCGTCTGCTCGGAGCAACCTCATGTTTTAATCCTTTTATGAAGAGTCATGCGAGATTTCTATTCACACATCCAGTGGCGGGTTTTAGGGTTGGGCCAGAGGCCTTGGACAAGAAGGAATAGAATCAACGCATTTCAATTAGCAATCTGAAATTGATTGATATCACAGGAAAATATGTTTTACTACTTTTGTAGCATCTCTCTATATATCATTTCATGTCATTCTACATCTTGTTTTCTTACCATGGCAACCCATACCTTCAAATCATTCACAAACTCATACGTGTCATATACTCAGCGACTCACAGGTCTCGTTATCACCTCATTAATCTTTTGTTTACACGTTTACATTTGTATATTTGTATATTGAATGATAAAAACTTCCTCTCTCCTTTTTGTAACGAGAACGTCAACGTAGGTTGAGCAAGAACAGTTGCGAAGTTTTTATTTCAAATCAGTGGTTGAAACAACGAAGCCTTTGAAATATTAAAGTGGTGACTCTCTATTCTACCTTTGGTAATTTCACCAACGATCTCTCCCGCTAATCTTTTCGCCGTTGTTCTTAGGGTTTATCGTGGTCCACCGCTGCAATGAATGACTCAGAATCAGCGTCGTCTCCATTCAAGCCTTCAACATCCGCAGGAAATACTCATCCTATTCATGCCGTTGCAGCCGTCTCTCTCAAGCTTCCTCCATTTTGGTCATTCGATCAATGCTCTTTCAGCTCTTCTGTCATATCTCAAGCAGTCGGAAAACTTCAAAGCCAACAACTAGCGACGATAAGTCCAGCCGGCTCATCATTCACCAGTCGTCTTTTTTATATCACGGACCGTCCTACGGGGACACGTTTCCTCCTCGATACAAGCATTCTTTGCATTATTAAACTTTAACGGGAGAAACCGTCGCGGGGAGAAACGATTGCGAATCAAGGCATTCGCCAAACCTAGTCTATCTGCGAGTTTCGCGAGTGTAAACTTTCGCGAATGGACCAATGAAAAAAAATGAAGAAAAATGTCTGAAGAATTAAAACTTTTAACCTGAAGTTTGATTCACTTCATAAATCAACTTAATTTCCAAAGACTTTACCTACTTACTAAGGTTATCTCATGAATGACAACGATAAAAAAAAAATGTCTACTAGCCCTTCAACTAACACATGTACCTAGTATAATTCATTTATTTAACTGTAAGCATAAGATACCTTCAGTTATTAACTAGCGTATTCCATAATAGTAGGGGGCATTATGTAATTCGTGACGTCGAAGTTTTCCAGTCAGATGAAAAAGAAAGTTAATAGTGTTAACTTTCGTTTTTATCTGACTTGCAAACTTCGACGCCACGCAGGGGCGCACCCATTTATAAAAAATTGACGCCATATTTTTTTTCATCTAGAACCAAAGAATCGATCTAAAAAATAATTTTGCTTGTAACAAGTCGTTGCACACAAACCTTGTTTTTGCTACACAAGGCCCCCCTACTATAATATTTGTTGTAGCAAAAGTAATCGATCATATCAAGTGAAGTTGATGACACTCGAAACGCAAACAATCTTGTGGGGGAAGCTGAATAAAAACGGAATCAATTGTAACGGAATGAAATCTACTTTATTCAAGAAAAGAATTTTTACAGTCAGAGAGAACAATTAAAAGTTTTCATTGTCAAATTCCGGGAAAACGTCAATCGCTCCTCTTTCCTCGTCGAGCACTCCTTCTTTGTCGGGAAATTCCCAGTCTGATTCATCGTCGCTAACATTTGGATCTTCAATCATTCTAAGCGACACACAGCCCTTCCGGATCAAAATGACAGACATCTCTCAAGTTTGACTCCGGGATAATGGTTCCCATCATGGGATCAATGCAATCAAATGGTTTTATAGATGGAAAGTGGTTTCATCCTAATTGAATAGCGTCACATATTCCTGCACACAAGCCTTTGATGATCTGTTTCGCATCTTCTGATGTCATTTTAGTATTTATTGTACGTCTTTAAGAAATTTTTTAACGCAAAAATAAACACTTTATGTTGAAAGTGTTATGTTGAAATCTGAAAATATCATACTGCACATTTTGTTTTGCTTTTTGAGAGATAACATACCAGCAATATTTAAACCAAATCACTTTGCGCCAATTCTTTTGCTTCCATGTACTAATAGTGAAGTAATTTTATTTCTCTTTTATTTCCGATAGATTAGCCATATTTCTCGTATTTTAGCCATATTTTTTAGATTGATTTTCCCTTATAATGTACAAATTTTCCACTGGTCAGCCTGTTCTGACCATTTTTTCTTATTTTTTTTTCCTTTCTTGGTGTCCATGTCTGGATTGTTTAATCCTAGACATGCTGGATGAGCTCTGATATTGAGCTAAACAGCCTTTAATACGTTTTATTCTTTGTTTATAGGTAGGGATTGCGGAGGATTTTTCAAATTTGAGATATTATTATCATTGTTATTACTGTAGTATAAAATATAAATACATAGGGTCATTTGTTGAAATCAAATCGTGCAATCAAAAGTTAGAGGACATTAAGGTTCCAAAAATTTTTTATTTTTTTAGTATATACGGATTTCGTAGAAAATGGCGCAAATCAGTGGTACTGAACGGAAATCCGGAGGTTATGCTAGGGAAAAAAACTTAATAAAATGTACATTGTAGGTGCTTCATATTTGGCATGAAGATAATATTGTAATAATTCTAAATTTTGGAAATTTTTAACCCCAAAATGCATGCAATTTACAGAAATAGTCAAAATGTATAATTTACTGACCTGGATATTTTTGTGATAGAACTTTAATCAACAAATTTTATGCCTAAAATTTGAACTTAAAGACGATAAAAAACAATATGGAGGAGGTCTAAAAACATTATAACCTAAAGCATGTAATTTACTGACTGAAAAAGAAAAAATAGCAAATTACAGACTATGTAAACTATGCTTAAATATTTTGTTAATATTTTTTTGCAAAAGATTAGAGGAAAGATGGAATTTACTAAAAGTTATAGTTTCATTTAAAAAAAGTTCGGATGTTTGAAAATTTTCTCATTTTCTTTGGGTTTTTTTGGTTTATTTTTTGTAGACATGCGTAAGAGCTTAGAAACTAACAGAGCGGCAATCACCTTCCTTTTGTGATTTCAACGAGGTATAATGTTTTGCACTTTGACAAATGCTTCCACCTTGGCTTTTATATTTTTTATGAGGAGTCAATTTTATGATTGCTACCAAGCGAAGAATTATATAATATGGCATTAAAACAATAAAATGCAACTTTTTTCTTATTTTCTTCTATAATTGAGACAAACTATGACTTCTTTCAGGTCTTCAGGTCGGGATAGCTCAGTTGGTAGAGCGCTTGCAATTTCGGATTTTGAGGTTGCGAGTTCAAATCCTCCCGGCCTCGCCGACTCAGCGAATGAGTAGCATTTTGATGCGGTAAAGTATGGGTGCTGGTGGTTGGAGTGGCTCCCGCCTCAACAGTTACACCCAACGTCTTGCACTAACGTAAAGGGCATACACACCCTCGTTTACGCCCGTTACCAACATTAGGGTTAATTCGACAACTTTACTTTTACTATGACTGTTTTAATAGAAATGAACATCTTTGCAATGTTATCAAACTCCTAAATTCCATTTTTAAAGAAATTACTTTTTTCTAAAACTAAATCCCCGTCTTGCGCGATCCCTATTATAGGAAAACATTATGGATATTTGTGATTACCATAAATGATCGATTAAACGCCCTCTTCCAATTAAATGCCTCTTTCGGTTAAACGTCCCCGTCTGACAATATTTTTGGTAAATAAACGCTCTTTTTGATTAAACGCTCTCCTTTTCTAAAAAGAGTGAATTTTAATGGCGAGGTTTCGAATAAACGTCCCTCCCGCAATAGCCATGGAAAGAAGGAGAGAGAAGTAATGTTTATTGTTAGGAAAATGTTATATTTATTTCCACTGGCCACTTTCAATTTTAAGTATCGTTTTTTTCAAAACTCAATTCAAAATGGCTGTATTTCTCTTGGATTTCTTACAGCTTGTAACATAACAATTTCGCCATTTTTCCATACTCGTACCGAGCGACATCTTTTTCAGGTACCACCAAGCCAAGATGGATACTTGCATGAAAATTTGACTTTTAGCAGTTATAATATCATTTAACCGTTGTCTACTTGCATGTGACTTGTAATATCACTTCATGAAAAAGTGGTGTTATCAAAATTTGTGCATCTTGAAATAAACGCCCCTCTTAGTTAAACGCCCCTTTCGAATAAACGCTCCCCTAAAATTTTTAAATAAACCCCCGGGCGTTTAATCGAACATTTAAGGTACATTAATTTAGTATAATCAAAAGACAGGAAAGGAACAAACATGAACCGTGGTTTTCCTTGATAGGTTACCTGGTTGCATCGAATAAACAGTAAGTCACTTTTAGTATTATATACAATGTTTCGCCTTACAAATATTGTACATTAAGGTATGGCATCAATATAGCATTATTACTTAAATACATGTTAAATAATAGAATCATTATTTTAATGACCAACACAACCATTTACTCGTTAATTGATAGGAATAAGAACGTAACATTAAATTAAAGTAACCAAACTTTATGGGGAGACTTATATGGCTATGACTAATACCGAAATAAGAAACTTTTGAAACCTTACGATAAATCAAAGAAGATGATATGAAATTCATATCATTTAAGTGAAATAAAATGCATTGCACTGCAGACAGATCAAATACGTAACTTTCGAACATTAAATTTTGTGTTTATTATTGTTTGTTATTGAAAGTTTATTTCTGTTTTTACAATCGACTGTTCGGTCTACAAATCAGAATCTTTATATTGATATAAGATAGAAAATAAGAAACCTTTACCGGGCCGTAACAACTTAAAAATTTTTGGTGGGCAAAACTTAGGAAAAATTTTTAGGATAAGGGAGTGGAAAATTTTTCTAATCTGAAAGCTCTAAAAACAGATTACAAGGCTAGTTTCATCCCTTGAGTAGAAAATTAATTGTAAAATGTTTCACTCCCATGAAACTTAATAATATGTAAAGTATAATCGAACAGATTTTTTTTGGTGGGTCATGATTTACGGCCATGATTTAGAACTAAAAACATGGTATTTTTTAGACTATAAATAAGAAACTTTTAGAACTAGACCCTTTGCTAGGTTTCTTATAAAAACGTGTACTGTTGTCGCTCTTGTGCTTTAAATCCATGCACTCATATGTTTTATGTTTGATAAAAAAAGAAAACATTCGAACGTTCCAATTTTTAACAAATCGAATTTTCAAGTCATAAAACATAGAACAACTTATTGTAGATTAAAAAGCTTTCCTGTAGAAGAATATTTATGATGATTTCAAGCACAAAAGAATTGGTTTTTGCTCAGATAATAAAAAACGTTGACCCAAATATTAATTATTATTGACCGATCAGTTTTTCTGTATTCATTTATTTATCATGAATATTTATACAGAATATAAAAACATTTTATTATTAAATTAAATACTGCTATTAACAAGTGTCCTGCTTACAATAAATACAAAAATTAAAAAGAGAGATAAAAACGCCAAAATAGAAAAAAGATTTCCTTGCTTTTTTCCGTGTGATTTTCTATTGTTTAGAGTAATGATTTCACAGTAGGCAATCAAAGGGACAATCATTGACTTGTAGATAACCATGACTGCAGTTTTGAATTTTGTGTAATATTTGAATTATGTTGGAAGCTTTTCAATATTTACTGTAATTGCTAAAGTGTAGCATCAAGAACATTTTCTAAATATTTATTCGATTACGTTAATAATATCTTATTATATTTAACTTCGAAATGCATTTTGACAGAATTATGTCGTTTTGCAGTGCCGAGGAGTAGTGATTCGGTTTTCCCTTTCTTGAGGTTTATGATTAGTTCATTCCAGTATTGGGTATTGCGTTTAAATTCATCACTTAAACATTTTTCGATTTCGTTGACATTTTTGTGAGCGTAGTTGATAAAAGCGTCATCTGCATACTTTGATGTAGGTGATCGAGACGATGCTAAAAAATATTTCAAAAAGTAATGGTCCCAATATGGAAATTTTAGGGAAACCATTATACACATATTGCTATGTTAATTTGGTATTATAAATCGCCACAAACTTGATGGGATCAAATAACTTGTGAACAAAGTGCAGCTTATGATCAGGAATAACTTAAGAAAAAAGATTAGCAAGTAATTGACTGTGGCTCATCGTGTCAAATGTTCGTTGACTGTGGCTGATCGTGTCAAATGTGCGAAAGAAATCCATGAAGACAAATCCGACAATATTTGCGTTATTAACTATGTTATCAACGATTAGATTTATTGCATGTTCGATTGTTTTTTTGGACGAAATCCAAACTGAAACTCGAATAGCAGGTTTTCAGTTTCAAGATGTGTAATCATTAAGCCGGCGCAAAGAGGCCATTTATTCACAGGAGTTTGAAATTGGAGGTGTCCTTTGAATAGAGGTGCCCGTTATTAGAGATTCCACTGTACAATTATTTTAAAAAATCAACCGCAGACAGGAACTCTAACTTGCCGGTTAGAGTTTAATATCGGCGTAAACCCAGTTTTAGCCATATTTCGGACGTTTCGTTAACATGACAAGGGAATTTAAGTACTAATTTTTGCACCGTCTTGAATTCGGGCATCCAAATTGGAAAGCTGTGACATTAATTGATGACTTCGGGATGACAGTAAAGTAGTTTATCTACATTTCGGCAAGCCGTTTTTGAAATTCGAATGTTTGTTGCGACGCACATTTCTTTAACAATGAATGTTTGTTCGGATCTTTATTCGAGTATGGCGACGTATGTTTTGAATTTAATTGAAGATAATGACTGCGAGCGTTAGACCACTGAAGGTCGTTTCGCTAGTAATAATAAAAATATTTAATTTCGAATTTCAAAACCCTGTTAATAATTAACTCTCGGTTAATGATTTTCATTTTCTTTGTAGATTTATCATATAATTTCATTCCATTTTTATTTTATAGTGTATATATATATATTATTAATTTATTAAAAAACGTTAAATAAAAATGGTTATAATTTTCGATGAACAAAGACAAAGTAATGTAATGATATACTTGCAATTTATAAATCAAAACCGAAAGCAAAAGGCATTGTATCTGTAAAAATATCTGATTTCTGTTATGTTGCGGAAAACCTGGTCCATCGGCACCATCGTTTTATTCAAATTTTATTTCCCATAACTAATATATGCATTATTGTATTATGAAATTACATCTTCCTCAGCGGAACAATTACGAAGAATGAATTGGTCCACAAAACAGCTTGTTTTTGAACTAGTTTTTAATTAATTACTTTTACTAACATAACAATAGTTTTTAATTTATCTATGAATTATTAACTAAGTAGGAACAAATATCTAGAAGGACTTTTATCTTTTGCAGGGAAATAGCGAAAGGATGTTTGTAATAAACATATTGTTTGCACTCGTCTTGAATACGCGCGCTTTCCAACAACTCTACGATGACGTGTATTCCGGAAAATCGCTCACTGATTACATCATACACGTTGTGGACGCAAGTCAATCGCACATATGCTTGCTTTACTGCGAGCTGCACTTAAAGTGTGAATCAGTTAACTTTTCCTTGGATAAAACACGCTGTGAATTGAACTCGAAGAAGATAACAGATGACAATGAGTTGAAAGTTCGCGAAGGTTGGGTTTTCATGCAACCCAGCGATGAAAGAGTTTGCCGCGTAGTCGGTTCAGCGGTGCAATGTCGCTTTATAGACATACTACGAGAATACAACGTGGTGGACACGTTCGCTATTGAGTTTACCAGGCCTGTTAACACTTTTGTTCCGCCTATTTCTTTGCCTGTTCAAGAATTAACCACACAAATTACATTGTGCATTTGGTTTAAATACAGCACTTCTGACATTGTAAATGGTACATTTTACCTTCTAAATTTGCACTGGTTTGGAGAGAAGTGTCATGACTTGCAAGTGTCAGCAGGGTTGCGGTACTTCTTCATTGACGTTCATCATCAGCGGATTGGTCAAGGGAATAACTCGGACGATTGGACACATTTCTGCATCTCTTGGAGCAAAAACGTTGATGACATGCATGCGAGTTTGTTTGTGATGGGAAGCAAAATGAAAGAGAATGTGGTTCCTTTACCATTCGAACCTGTTATCTCACCGCACGCAAACCTGACATTGGGAACAGATAGGGAGCGAGAGATCGGTTGCCCTTATATTGGGGAGGACGGAGAGTCTCTTGACAGACAGTTTCGCGGTTCCATCACTCAGTTGTATATGTGGAACGCCCGTCTTTCAGATGAAAGCATGCTGCGTGTGTTTGAGAAAAATGAAATTCCACAAAAGAACTTAGTGGTGGACTGGTCCAAGTTCAAAGGAAGGTCCGACGGTATACACCACAAAGAACTACAGTTAAAGTAAATCAAGAGACACTGCTATTGCACATGAAGTCTTTTACACTTGTTTACACTAATGAAAATGTTTAAACATTTCATTTCACAAATTTAAAACACGAAACGAAATACTTAAGCAGTTTAATTGTGTTTTCGTTCTCTTTCTCACAGAACAGATTCGAAATATTTTCGAAATTTGAATTTTAATCCGATAACACAATACCAAAAGATCTAGTAGTACTCCAAAGCTCATTGATAAGACTTCAGGTTCTGTATATGTTTTATGTGATAATCCCAAGAAATATGCTCATCAACGGAAACGCCCAGAAAATTTGGACAATTTACTCGCTAAAACCTTTATCTTTTAACATTATAGTATTATTTGCTGGATTATTTTTCTTTACTTTTTGTGAAAAAAAATAAATTGGGTTTTCTATTCATTTAGTGAGAGATTTTTGGCACGAAACGTTTGAACCAATGATATGAGCCGGTTGTTCATATTGTTAAATAAAAAGTTTAGATTATTATTGGAAAAAAATAAATTTGTCGGCCTCGGCAAACATGATCGTATTTATTTTCGTCATCCAGTAATTTAAATCATTAACGTATATCAAGAACAATAAGGGACCAAGTATTGAGCTTTGAGGTACACCACATCTTATTGGTAGTTCTCCACTAAGCTTTTCTATAACAAATTGTTTTCTGTGTTGTAAATAATTTCTTAATAAGACTAATAAATTCCCTGTAATTCTGAAATAATGCATTTGTGTCGAACGCTTTTCCATGTCCAACTGAAAATGTAATCGCATACAGTCGATAGATACTTCTAAAAATCCAAGTAAGAAAATTACTAATTCTACCAAATAATTCATTTTCTTTGAAAACAATTTGAGAATGAAAAAGAACCGTTAGTGAAAATAATTTGTCTTAATGAGATACATCTGTTTGAATGGTTTTAAGAACACGTTAGGAAATTAGCGCCAGAAATTAACACGTGTTAACTTAGAAGGTTGTATTTTCACAATGTTGCATTTTCATAGATTTAAAATGAATGTTACAAGATTATGTAGAATATCTCTTGGATGTTTTACGTTAAACAAATTACTTCTTAAAATGTGATAATTAGAAAGGTTTTTCTAAAAATTTTAATAATTCATTTTAAGTTAAACGTAGAATCGTTCTCTGAAAGTATTGCAGTTATTTCATGTTGTTTTTTTTTGAATTGTTGATTCACTTTAATTGTATGATCTATTCAGCAAACATCAGAGTAGTGAACAGGCAGCACTGCCGCAGAGTCAAATATTCAGGATCTAGAAGGACCTTTATCTTTTGCAGGAAAATACCGAAAGGATGTTTGTAATAAACATATTGTTTGCGCTCGTCTTGAATACGCGCGCTTTCCAACAACTTTACGATGACGTGTATTCCGGAAAATCTCTCACTGATTACATCATACACGTTGTGGATGCAAGTCAATCGCACATATGCTTGCTTTACTGCAAGCTACACTTAAAGTGTGGATCAGTTAACTTTTCCTTGGATGAAACACGCTGTGAATTGAACTCGAAGAAGATAACAGGTGACAATGAGTTGGAAGGTCGCGAAGGTTGGGTTTTCATGCAACCCAGCGATGAAAGAGCTTGCCATGTGGTTGGTTCAGAGTTGCAATGTCTCTTTATTGACATACTACGAGAATACAACGTGGTGGACACGTTCGCTATTGAGTTTACCAGGCCCGCTAACACTTTTGTTCCGCCTATTTCTTTGCCTGTTCAAGAATTAACCACACAAATTACATTGTGCACTTGGTTTAAATACAGCACTTCTGACATTGTAAGCGGTACATTTTACCTTCTAAATTTGCACTGGTTTGGAGAGAAGTGTCATGACTTGCAAGTGTCAGCAGGGTTGCGGTACTTCTTCATTGACGTTCATCATCAGCGGATTGGTCAAGGGAATTACTCCGACGATTGGACACATTTCTGCATCTCTTGGAGCAAAAACGTTGATGACATGCATACGAGTTTGTTTGTGATGGGAAGCAAAATGAAAGAGAATGTGGTTCCTTTACCATTCGAACCTGTTATCTCACCGCACGCAAACCTGACATTGGGAACAGATAGGGAGCGAGAGATCGGTTGCCCTTATATTGGGGAGGACGGAGAGTCTCTTGACAGGCAGTTTCGCGGTTCCATCACTCAGTTGTATATGTGGAACGCCCGTCTTTCAGATGAAAGCATGCTGCGTGTGTTTGAGAAAAATGAAATTCCACAAAAGAACTTAGTGGTGGATTGGTCCAAGTTCAAAGGAAGGTCCGACGGTATACACCACAAAGAACTACAGTTAAAGTAAATCAAGAGACACTGCTATTGCACATGAAGTCTTTTACACTTGTTTACACTAATGAAAATGTTTAAACATTTCATTTCACAAATTTAAAACACGAAACGAAATACTTAAGCAGTTTAATTGTGTTTTCGTTCTCTTTCTCACAGAACAGATTCGAAATATTTTCGAAATTTGAATTTTAATCCGATAACACAATACCAAAAGATCTAGTAGTACTCCAAAGCTCATTGATAAGACTTCAGGTTCTGTATATGTTTTATGTGATAATCCCAAGAAATATGCTCATCAACGGAAACGCCCAGAAAATTTGGACAATTTACTCGCTAAAACCTTTATCTTTTAACATTATAGTATTATTTGCTGGATTATTTTTCTTTACTTTTTGTGAAAAAAAATAAATTGGGTTTTCTATTCATTTAGTGAGAGATTTTTGGCACGAAACGTTTGAACCAATGATATGAGCCGGTTGTTCATATTGTTAAATAAAAAGTTTAGATTATTATTGAAAAAAAATAAATTTGTCGGCCTCGGCAAACATGATCGTATTTATTTTCGTCATCCAGTAATTTAAATCATTAACGTATATCAAGAACAATAAGGGACCAAGTATTGAGCTTTGAGGTACACCACATCTTATTGGTAGTTCTCCACTAAGCTTTTCTATAACAAATTGTTTTCTGTGTTGTAAATAATTTCTTAATAAGACTAATAAATTCCCTGTAATTCTGAAATAATGCATTTGTGTCGAACGCTTTTCCATGTCCAACTGAAAATGTAATCGCATACAGTCGATAGATACTTCTAAAAATCCAAGTAAGAAAATTACTAATTCTACCAAATAATTCATTTTCTTTGAAAACAATTTGAGAATGAAAAAGAACCGTTAGTGAAAATAATTTGTCTTAATGAGATACATCTGTTTGAATGGTTTTAAGAACACGTTAGGAAATTAGCGCCAGAAATTAACACGTGTTAACTTAGAAGGTTGTATTTTCACAATGTTGCATTTTCATAGATTTAAAATGAATGTTACAAGATTATGTAGAATATCTCTTGGATGTTTTACGTTAAACAAATTACTTCTTAAAATGTGATAATTAGAAAGGTTTTTCTAAAAATTTTAATAATTCATTTTAAGTTAAACGTAGAATCGTTCTCTGAAAGTATTGCAGTTATTTCATGTTGTTTTTTTTGAATTGTTGATTCACTTTAATTGTATGATCTATTCAGCAAACATCAGAGTAGTGAACAGGCAGCACTGCCGCAGAGTCAAATATTCAGGATCTAGAAGGACCTTTATCTTTTGCAGGAAAATACCGAAAGGATGTTTGTAATAAACATATTGTTTGCGCTCGTCTTGAATACGCGCGCTTTCCAACAACTTTACGATGACGTGTATTCCGGAAAATCTCTCACTGATTACATCATACACGTTGTGGATGCAAGTCAATCGCACATATGCTTGCTTTACTGCAAGCTACACTTAAAGTGTGGATCAGTTAACTTTTCCTTGGATGAAACACGCTGTGAATTGAACTCGAAGAAGATAACAGGTGACAATGAGTTGGAAGGTCGCGAAGGTTGGGTTTTCATGCAACCCAGCGATGAAAGAGCTTGCCATGTGGTTGGTTCAGAGTTGCAATGTCTCTTTATTGACATACTACAAGAATACAACGTGGTGGACACGTTCGCTATTGAGTTTACCAAGCCCGCTAACACTTTTGTTCCGCCTATTTCTTTGCCTGTTCAAGAATTAACCACACAAATTACATTGTGCACTTGGTTTAAATACAGCACTTCTGACATTGTAAGCGGTACATTTTACCTTCTAAATTTGCACTGGTTTGGAGAGAAGTGTCATGACTTGCAAGTGTCAGCAGGGTTGCGGTACTTCTTCATTGACGTTCATCATCAGCGGATTGGTCAAGGGAATTACTCCGACGATTGGACACATTTCTGCATCTCTTGGAGCAAAAACGTTGATGACATGCATACGAGTTTGTTTGTGATGGGAAGCAAAATGAAAGAGAATGTGGTTCCTTTACCATTCGAACCTGTTATCTCACCGCACGCAAACCTGACATTGGGAACAGATAGGGAGCGAGAGATCGGTTGCCCTTATATTGGGGAGGACGGAGAGTCTCTTGACAGGCAGTTTCGCGGTTCCATCACTCAGTTGTATATGTGGAACGCCCGTCTTTCAGATGAAAGCATGCTGCGTGTGTTTGAGAAAAATGAAATTCCACAAAAGAACTTAGTGGTGGATTGGTCCAAGTTCAAAGGAAGGTCCGACGGTATACACCACAAAGAACTACAGTTAAAGTAAATCAAGAGACACTGCTATTGCACATGAAGTCTTTTACACTTGTTTACACTAATGAAAATGTTTAAACATTTCATTTCACAAATTTAAAACACGAAACGAAATACTTAAGCAGTTTAATTGTGTTTTCGTTCTCTTTCTCACAGAACAGATTCGAAATATTTTCGAAATTTGAATTTTAATCCGATAACACAATACCAAAAGATCTAGTAGTACTCCAAAGCTCATTGATAAGACTTCAGGTTCTGTATATGTTTTATGTGATAATCCCAAGAAATATGCTCATCAACGGAAACGCCCAGAAAATTTGGACAATTTACTCGCTAAAACCTTTATCTTTTAACATTATAGTATTATTTGCTGGATTATTTTTCTTTACTTTTTGTGAAAAAAAATAAATTGGGTTTTCTATTCATTTAGTGAGAGATTTTTGGCACGAAACGTTTGAACCAATGATATGAGCCGGTTGTTCATATTGTTAAATAAAAAGTTTAGATTATTATTGGAAAAAAATAAATTTGTCGGCCTCGGCAAACATGATCGTATTTATTTTCGTCATCCAGTAATTTAAATCATTAACGTATATCAAGAACAATAAGGGACCAAGTATTGAGCTTTGAGGTACACCACATCTTATTGGTAGTTCTCCACTAAGCTTTTCTATAACAAATTGTTTTCTGTGTTGTAAATAATTTCTTAATAAGACTAATAAATTCCCTGTAATTCTGAAATAATGCATTTGTGTCGAACGCTTTTCCATGTCCAACTGAAAATGTAATCGCATACAGTCGATAGATACTTCTAAAAATCCAAGTAAGAAAATTACTAATTCTACCAAATAATTCATTTTCTTTGAAAACAATTTGAGAATGAAAAAGAACCGTTAGTGAAAATAATTTGTCTTAATGAGATACATCTGTTTGAATGGTTTTAAGAACACGTTAGGAAATTAGCGCCAGAAATTAACACGTGTTAACTTAGAAGGTTGTATTTTCACAATGTTGCATTTTCATAGATTTAAAATGAATGTTACAAGATTATGTAGAATATCTCTTGGATGTTTTACGTTAAACAAATTACTTCTTAAAATGTGATAATTAGAAAGGTTTTTCTAAAAATTTTAATAATTCATTTTAAGTTAAACGTAGAATCGTTCTCTGAAAGTATTGCAGTTATTTCATGTTGTTTTTTTTGAATTGTTGATTCACTTTAATTGTATGATCTATTCAGCAAACATCAGAGTAGTGAACAGGCAGCACTGCCGCAGAGTCAAATATTCAGGATCTAGAAGGACCTTTATCTTTTGCAGGAAAATACCGAAAGGATGTTTGTAATAAACATATTGTTTGCGCTCGTCTTGAATACGCGCGCTTTCCAACAACTTTACGATGACGTGTATTCCGGAAAATCTCTCACTGATTACATCATACACGTTGTGGATGCAAGTCAATCGCACATATGCTTGCTTTACTGCAAGCTACACTTAAAGTGTGGATCAGTTAACTTTTCCTTGGATGAAACACGCTGTGAATTGAACTCGAAGAAGATAACAGGTGACAATGAGTTGGAAGGTCGCGAAGGTTGGGTTTTCATGCAACCCAGCGATGAAAGAGCTTGCCATGTGGTTGGTTCAGAGTTGCAATGTCTCTTTATTGACATACTACGAGAATACAACGTGGTGGACACGTTCGCTATTGAGTTTACCAGGCCCGCTAACACTTTTGTTCCGCCTATTTCTTTGCCTGTTCAAGAATTAACCACACAAATTACATTGTGCACTTGGTTTAAATACAGCACTTCTGACATTGTAAGCGGTACATTTTACCTTCTAAATTTGCACTGGTTTGGAGAGAAGTGTCATGACTTGCAAGTGTCAGCAGGGTTGCGGTACTTCTTCATTGACGTTCATCATCAGCGGATTGGTCAAGGGAATTACTCCGACGATTGGACACATTTCTGCATCTCTTGGAGCAAAAACGTTGATGACATGCATACGAGTTTGTTTGTGATGGGAAGCAAAATGAAAGAGAATGTGGTTCCTTTACCATTCGAACCTGTTATCTCACCGCACGCAAACCTGACATTGGGAACAGATAGGGAGCGAGAGATCGGTTGCCCTTATATTGGGGAGGACGGAGAGTCTCTTGACAGGCAGTTTCGCGGTTCCATCACTCAGTTGTATATGTGGAACGCCCGTCTTTCAGATGAAAGCATGCTGCGTGTGTTTGAGAAAAATGAAATTCCACAAAAGAACTTAGTGGTGGATTGGTCCAAGTTCAAAGGAAGGTCCGACGGTATACACCACAAAGAACTACAGTTAAAGTAAATCAAGAGACACTGCTATTGCACATGAAGTCTTTTACACTTGTTTACACTAATGAAAATGTTTAAACATTTCATTTCACAAATTTAAAACACGAAACGAAATACTTAAGCAGTTTAATTGTGTTTTCGTTCTCTTTCTCACAGAACAGATTCGAAATATTTTCGAAATTTGAATTTTAATCCGATAACACAATACCAAAAGATCTAGTAGTACTCCAAAGCTCATTGATAAGACTTCAGGTTCTGTATATGTTTTATGTGATAATCCCAAGAAATATGCTCATCAACGGAAACGCCCAGAAAATTTGGACAATTTACTCGCTAAAACCTTTATCTTTTAACATTATAGTATTATTTGCTGGATTATTTTTCTTTACTTTTTGTGAAAAAAAATAAATTGGGTTTTCTATTCATTTAGTGAGAGATTTTTGGCACGAAACGTTTGAACCAATGATATGAGCCGGTTGTTCATATTGTTAAATAAAAAGTTTAGATTATTATTGGAAAAAAATAAATTTGTCGGCCTCGGCAAACATGATCGTATTTATTTTCGTCATCCAGTAATTTAAATCATTAACGTATATCAAGAACAATAAGGGACCAAGTATTGAGCTTTGAGGTACACCACATCTTATTGGTAGTTCTCCACTAAGCTTTTCTATAACAAATTGTTTTCTGTGTTGTAAATAATTTCTTAATAAGACTAATAAATTCCCTGTAATTCTGAAATAATGCATTTGTGTCGAACGCTTTTCCATGTCCAACTGAAAATGTAATCGCATACAGTCGATAGATACTTCTAAAAATCCAAGTAAGAAAATTACTAATTCTACCAAATAATTCATTTTCTTTGAAAACAATTTGAGAATGAAAAAGAACCGTTAGTGAAAATAATTTGTCTTAATGAGATACATCTGTTTGAATGGTTTTAAGAACACGTTAGGAAATTAGCGCCAGAAATTAACACGTGTTAACTTAGAAGGTTGTATTTTCACAATGTTGCATTTTCATAGATTTAAAATGAATGTTACAAGATTATGTAGAATATCTCTTGGATGTTTTACGTTAAACAAATTACTTCTTAAAATGTGATAATTAGAAAGGTTTTTCTAAAAATTTTAATAATTCATTTTAAGTTAAACGTAGAATCGTTCTCTGAAAGTATTGCAGTTATTTCATGTTGTTTTTTTTGAATTGTTGATTCACTTTAATTGTATGATCTATTCAGCAAACATCAGAGTAGTGAACAGGCAGCACTGCCGCAGAGTCAAATATTCAGGATCTAGAAGGACCTTTATCTTTTGCAGGAAAATACCGAAAGGATGTTTGTAATAAACATATTGTTTGCGCTCGTCTTGAATACGCGCGCTTTCCAACAACTTTACGATGACGTGTATTCCGGAAAATCTCTCACTGATTACATCATACACGTTGTGGATGCAAGTCAATCGCACATATGCTTGCTTTACTGCAAGCTACACTTAAAGTGTGGATCAGTTAACTTTTCCTTGGATGAAACACGCTGTGAATTGAACTCGAAGAAGATAACAGGTGACAATGAGTTGGAAGGTCGCGAAGGTTGGGTTTTCATGCAACCCAGCGATGAAAGAGCTTGCCATGTGGTTGGTTCAGAGTTGCAATGTCTCTTTATTGACATACTACGAGAATACAACGTGGTGGACACGTTCGCTATTGAGTTTACCAGGCCCGCTAACACTTTTGTTCCGCCTATTTCTTTGCCTGTTCAAGAATTAACCACACAAATTACATTGTGCACTTGGTTTAAATACAGCACTTCTGACATTGTAAGCGGTACATTTTACCTTCTAAATTTGCACTGGTTTGGAGAGAAGTGTCATGACTTGCAAGTGTCAGCAGGGTTGCGGTACTTCTTCATTGACGTTCATCATCAGCGGATTGGTCAAGGGAATTACTCCGACGATTGGACACATTTCTGCATCTCTTGGAGCAAAAACGTTGATGACATGCATACGAGTTTGTTTGTGATGGGAAGCAAAATGAAAGAGAATGTGGTTCCTTTACCATTCGAACCTGTTATCTCACCGCACGCAAACCTGACATTGGGAACAGATAGGGAGCGAGAGATCGGTTGCCCTTATATTGGGGAGGACGGAGAGTCTCTTGACAGGCAGTTTCGCGGTTCCATCACTCAGTTGTATATGTGGAACGCCCGTCTTTCAGATGAAAGCATGCTGCGTGTGTTTGAGAAAAATGAAATTCCACAAAAGAACTTAGTGGTGGATTGGTCCAAGTTCAAAGGAAGGTCCGACGGTATACACCACAAAGAACTACAGTTAAAGTAAATCAAGAGACACTGCTATTGCACATGAAGTCTTTTACACTTGTTTACACTAATGAAAATGTTTAAACATTTCATTTCACAAATTTAAAACACGAAACGAAATACTTAAGCAGTTTAATTGTGTTTTCGTTCTCTTTCTCACAGAACAGATTCGAAATATTTTCGAAATTTGAATTTTAATCCGATAACACAATACCAAAAGATCTAGTAGTACTCCAAAGCTCATTGATAAGACTTCAGGTTCTGTATATGTTTTATGTGATAATCCCAAGAAATATGCTCATCAACGGAAACGCCCAGAAAATTTGGACAATTTACTCGCTAAAACCTTTATCTTTTAACATTATAGTATTATTTGCTGGATTATTTTTCTTTACTTTTTGTGAAAAAAAATAAATTGGGTTTTCTATTCATTTAGTGAGAGATTTTTGGCACGAAACGTTTGAACCAATGATATGAGCCGGTTGTTCATATTGTTAAATAAAAAGTTTAGATTATTATTGGAAAAAAATAAATTTGTCGGCCTCGGCAAACATGATCGTATTTATTTTCGTCATCCAGTAATTTAAATCATTAACGTATATCAAGAACAATAAGGGACCAAGTATTGAGCTTTGAGGTACACCACATCTTATTGGTAGTTCTCCACTAAGCTTTTCTATAACAAATTGTTTTCTGTGTTGTAAATAATTTCTTAATAAGACTAATAAATTCCCTGTAATTCTGAAATAATGCATTTGTGTCGAACGCTTTTCCATGTCCAACTGAAAATGTAATCGCATACAGTCGATAGATACTTCTAAAAATCCAAGTAAGAAAATTACTAATTCTACCAAATAATTCATTTTCTTTGAAAACAATTTGAGAATGAAAAAGAACCGTTAGTGAAAATAATTTGTCTTAATGAGATACATCTGTTTGAATGGTTTTAAGAACACGTTAGGAAATTAGCGCCAGAAATTAACACGTGTTAACTTAGAAGGTTGTATTTTCACAATGTTGCATTTTCATAGATTTAAAATGAATGTTACAAGATTATGTAGAATATCTCTTGGATGTTTTACGTTAAACAAATTACTTCTTAAAATGTGATAATTAGAAAGGTTTTTCTAAAAATTTTAATAATTCATTTTAAGTTAAACGTAGAATCGTTCTCTGAAAGTATTGCAGTTATTTCATGTTGTTTTTTTTGAATTGTTGATTCACTTTAATTGTATGATCTATTCAGCAAACATCAGAGTAGTGAACAGGCAGCACTGCCGCAGAGTCAAATATTCAGGATCTAGAAGGACCTTTATCTTTTGCAGGAAAATACCGAAAGGATGTTTGTAATAAACATATTGTTTGCGCTCGTCTTGAATACGCGCGCTTTCCAACAACTTTACGATGACGTGTATTCCGGAAAATCTCTCACTGATTACATCATACACGTTGTGGATGCAAGTCAATCGCACATATGCTTGCTTTACTGCAAGCTACACTTAAAGTGTGGATCAGTTAACTTTTCCTTGGATGAAACACGCTGTGAATTGAACTCGAAGAAGATAACAGGTGACAATGAGTTGGAAGGTCGCGAAGGTTGGGTTTTCATGCAACCCAGCGATGAAAGAGCTTGCCATGTGGTTGGTTCAGAGTTGCAATGTCTCTTTATTGACATACTACGAGAATACAACGTGGTGGACACGTTCGCTATTGAGTTTACCAGGCCCGCTAACACTTTTGTTCCGCCTATTTCTTTGCCTGTTCAAGAATTAACCACACAAATTACATTGTGCACTTGGTTTAAATACAGCACTTCTGACATTGTAAGCGGTACATTTTACCTTCTAAATTTGCACTGGTTTGGAGAGAAGTGTCATGACTTGCAAGTGTCAGCAGGGTTGCGGTACTTCTTCATTGACGTTCATCATCAGCGGATTGGTCAAGGGAATTACTCCGACGATTGGACACATTTCTGCATCTCTTGGAGCAAAAACGTTGATGACATGCATACGAGTTTGTTTGTGATGGGAAGCAAAATGAAAGAGAATGTGGTTCCTTTACCATTCGAACCTGTTATCTCACCGCACGCAAACCTGACATTGGGAACAGATAGGGAGCGAGAGATCGGTTGGCCTTATATTGGGGAGGACGGAGAGTCTCTTGACAGACAGTTTCGCGGTTCCATCACTCAGTTGTATATGTGGAACGCCCGTCTTTCAGATGAAAGCATGCTGCGTGTGTTTGAGAAAAATGAAATTCCACAAACGAACCTAGTAGTGGATTGGTCCAAGTTCAAAGGAAGGTCCGACGGTATACACCACAAAGAACTACAGTTAAAGTAAATCAAGAGACACTGCTATTGCACATGAAGTCTTTTACACTTGTTTACACTAATGAAAATGTTTAAACATTTCATTTCACAAATTTAAAACACGAAACGGTAAAATATTTAAGCGATTTAAACGTGTTTTCGTTCTCCTTCTCACAGAACAGATTCGAAATATTTTCGAAATTCGACTTTTGCTTTTACGTATCGATATGGGGCAACTAAACAGAATTTCATTGATGTTTTCATTTCTTGGAATTGGAAAAGAACACCATCAAGCTAAAAATTGGATAACTTTTGAGATAATCTTGTAAGGTTGTTTTTGTTTAAATTGATCGTGAATGTGAATCGGTCCGAGAACAGAATACCTAAGGATCTAGTTCTAGTACTCCAAAGCTCACTGACAAGACTTCGAATGTGTACATCAGGTTCTGTAGAGTTTATACTCCAACCGACTCGTTTCTAATTCTCTTTCTCATAGGTTTTTCGAACCAATTGTTTCTTGTTACGGTTCTAAATTTATTCTTAAAATCCTGAAGTCCTTGTTCTACTTTATCTTTCATTTGGATTTCCGGTTATCACAAGCACAATCAAAGGTTGCCGGGACGTTCGTTACTAACAATGTTTCTATAATTGATAATGTTAAATATATAATGTTAAATAATAAATAAATAAATGACGAAAATTCCCTCCACCAATTTCGCTTTCTACAAATTTTCCTTCTAATTCTTCCCCGTACCTCAATTATTTATAGTACATTTTTCTACATAATGTTATATTATTCTCGTTCCAAAGCAAGAAAAATAATTGGAGCTCATATTAATAATAGATATAGAAAGTGAAAACTTTCAAAAAAGCTAGCTGTTCATCATTTATGTTTGATTTAGTTGACGAGAGATTAAAAACGAAATGTTTAAATATGTCAGAAGATGAAATGAAAGAAACTAGAGCTGCTCTCCGAATGGATCAGCAGATCTATGCCGGAAGATTATATTCAATACGTAAAAATCTGTTATCGGTGTTAAACCTACACTGACTTTCGGTGATATTGGGTGATAATCGTGTGGTATATCGATTTAAAAGGGGAAAATAAATTTTGTCCAAATTTCTTTTAGTTATTATTTGGCAACTATAATGATACATGTTTTTAACATTGATACCACGCTTCAACTGGTTTAAAAAGCCTTTCAGAATAATAACAGCAAAACTGAATTTTGTTTATGACCTTGTTGATGATGATTGGTAAATTGAGAAAAGCTTCAGGCTAGAATATGTGTAATTACCTTTAACGATGGAGTAAAAACTCTCTACTATGACTCTCCATGGTACATATGATTTCAACCTTCATTTGTTGCATGTGAAAGTTTACTAAAACCAAATGTTGTAGTTGCATAAGAACTATTTAAAATGATATAAACAAAACTTAGTTTTACTTTTTACTTACATGCAGTTATTTAAGCGATTAGATTTGAGTTGTTGCATCATGTTAATCAGTCCGGTGCCCCTTGTGTCTAGCGGTTTTTGGTGTGAGTGGGTTATATATAGCTGTGATTTTTTCCCCATGTGCCATGTGTGTGGCTATCTACAGTATACTGGCAATGATGTGGAATGAGATACTTGCTGAAGGGGAAGTGATATATATGTGTACTTGGTATGAATAAACTAAGGATTAAGTGAGCTTCTTTTGTTAGGTATCTATAATAGCTATCTACCTATCTAGCTGTTTAGGTTAAAAGTGAATTGCTTTTAAGTTTTACATTGCACTCTCAAAAGGGGTCTATTGCATTTTGTATACCTTTACATAAAGTAGAGCTATTAATTATTATTATTATTATTATGTATAAGCTTACAAAAGTATCGGCATAATATATTGCCTGTCAGCCTGTCATAAACTAGGGTTATACGTTATATATTAGAACGAGTATCAAAAAAAAAAAATGGAACAGCAAAAATGGAAAATGGAACAGCAAATCCCTTCACATATTAGATTGGCAAAAAGGGCCAGGCTGGAATACTACAAAACTTAGTGATACAACAATTCTTTTACTTTAATTAACAGATGCAACAAGTTGCTCCATATTTATCAAATTTTTTTCATCATCATCATCATCATTTATACAGGAGTGTAGGTAGTCCTGTAAATCTACCGATCATAATCACTCTTAAATACACATTAAGAGTCTTTACAAGTTAGTGTGGACATGTAGACGATTTAAAACATTTTTTGACCAAAAAGAATGCAACCCATGTTTATATAAATTGATGTTCCTGGATGTTACCAGTGTTGTAGGCAAGCTGTTTGATTGGATTACTTTTGCTGAAAGAGTTAAACCAGCCAACAGTGAGTGAGAAATGTTTCAATGGATGTCCTTTTGTACCTTGGTACTGATATTTCAGAAGTCTTCAGAAGAAGGATTCAGATTAACTCCTACTCCTTGCATTATTTTGAAGGTACTTAGTTAATGCGATAATGCAAGGAGTACTGTACTGATTTAACTTTACAAGTCTTTCACTATAAGGTGCGGAATCCTGGATATAGTTGTGTTGTTCTATGCACAGCTTCAATCATTCTATCATCAGTGATGAGCATAGGACTTTAAACAACACTACTACATACAATATTCCAAATGGGATCGAACAAGAGCCTTGTATAGGGGCAGAAATGTAGATGTTAATAAATGCACACTTGATAACACGCAGCATTTGGTTAGCTTTCTGGATGGATATAGATATATGTTGACGAACACCAAGATCTCTTTCAGTTGACATCCTCCAGTGA
This sequence comes from Candelabrum cocksii, assembly GCA_963930725.1. NCBI lineage: Eukaryota > Metazoa > Cnidaria > Hydrozoa > Anthoathecata > Candelabridae > Candelabrum > Candelabrum cocksii. Next base: position 3,521,416 of record OZ005674.1, read on the forward strand.
ACCATTCCCTTAGTGTAGGAACAGTACATGTTGTTATTTCCTTCCTATGTGGAGAGTTTTACATTTACCTAAGTAAGTTTAAAGGAAGTTGCCATGCGAGTGACCATTTCTCAACGTCATATAAATCATCTTGTAGATTGGCAACAGGCAATGTTTGATACTCTTGCATAAAAGTGTGTAGACCTTGAAGTAACATATTCAATTTGCATACGTAAGAAAGAGTGTTGGCTACCTTGTAATTGTGGTATTTTTATTATAAAATAAGGTTTACATAAAAAGTTCAATGTATAGGCATAAAATGTGCCTGTCAACCTATAATAAAAGGGGAAGCCTATAATAAAAGCAGCAGAGCAAAGTCTTGCAAAAGTATAAAAATGTAAAGAGAAGAAGAAAAAGTAATAATAATAGAAAATAAAAATAAATCGCTGGGAAGGGAAAGAAATTAATGCGGAAAAAACAGTGTTGAAGAAATAAAGTGCAGAATTAAACAGTGCGAAATTGAAGCAAATTCTCACGAATTTCTTCCGCACAGAAGCAGATTTTTCACTAATTTCTTCCGCAGTTTCAAATTATTTAGGGGTCAAATTTGCACTAATTAATTCTTTTTTCTTTTTAGAATTTTTTTCTTCTGCATTCAAGTTCTTTTTTTTTCAAGTTCAAGTAAATATTTTCTTTTTCATAACTACAATTTTCTTCTTTATATTAGAATGTAGCACAAAAATATGATTAAATGATAATAACATTAATATTGATAGGTGTTTGATTTCAAATAAAAGGAAAGTTCAGTTAATGAAAAAGTGGAATCTCGTAGAAGGTCAAAAACGACTTTATCATCGAGAACCAATTTGAGCTTTAGGATTAAGAGTTGTTGAACTATAAATTAATAAACTAAAAATATATATATAATAAAATAACGCAAATACTTCAAATCAAATTAAATAACAATTATTTAAATTATATTAAGTAGAAACAATTAAATTCAAAAATCTATCAAATATATTTTAAAGCAAAAAAGTGACAATTTTATTTCGTTTATTCTTAAAAATAATTATAAATCTTCTAATTTTAATAAAATGTATTTTGTCTTATTTTTAAAAGCAGAGAGAGAAAGAGAATCTTCCAAATTTTCAGATTCAAATTTTGAATGAATTAACTCATTCCATAGTTTAGGGCCACGAATTGAGATGCAAAATTGGCAAATTTTAGTTTTACAAAAAGGTTGTACTATTACTCCAAATGATCTTGTATTATTTATATAGATTTGGTTTAAGAGTATAAATTCGGTCAAATATATTGGGAACTAAATTATATTTACATTTATACATGAAATTGACTATCTGAAATATATTTATTTCGTAAACATTCATTGCTTCCATATCATCGAAAAGAGGCTTTGTGTGAGTAAACTTGTTTTTAAAGTAGATGACACGAATCACATGTTTTTGTGTTTTAAAAATCGATTTTAATTTGCTTTTATGTGTACTTGCCCACACTAAGTTTGCATAATTTAGATGGCTGTGTATAAAAGAAAAATAAAGTTCTTTTAATAATTTTTTCTTTAAAATATTTTTAGTTTTGTATAATATTCCTACACTTTTAGATATCTTGTTATTTATTAAGTTAATATGGCGTTCCTAAGACAGATTTTCATCAACTAACACCCCTAAAAATTTAATAGATTGTGTTTTTTCTAATGTTTTACTGTTAATGTGGAGATTAGGTAGATTTTCTGTGACTATTTTCCTTTTTGAATGAAATACTATATATTTAGTTTTATCTGAATTTAAGGACAACTTATTGCTATGAAACCAGGATGATATTTTATTTAACGCAATATTCATTATTTTGAAAGCAATATTTATATCCGAGGTTGAGGTGAACATGTTTGTATCGTCTGCAAACATTATGAAATCGATATTTGGAGAAGAAAAAGCTAGGTCGTTCACATAAATTAAAAACAATAATGGGCCAAGAATCGAGCCTTGAGGAACACCACATGATGTTTCAAGAAAAGCAGATGCATTACTTCCATAAAATTTTTATTTTCTTCCCTTAAGGTAACTTTTTCATAATTTTGTAGGTCAATACTTATACTTTAATAGTCAATAAACTTTTTAAATTTAAAATTGTCTTTTATCATTAACCTAAAATTGGGGTAATTAATTTTGTGATGGACATACAAGACTTGTGTGACAGTTGTACACATTTAAAATTCTATTGTTTAAATTTTGTCTAACCCATGCTAGCATGGAAAATAGACGTGAAAAAATATAAAAGAAGAAGAAGAAAGAAGACATAATGAACAGGTTCAATTAACAATAAATAATGGGAAAAAGTAAACTTTGCTTCTTTCCCTTCTTCATTTTTAACACAATTGCAGTAGGCGCAACACCTATATTATTATTTACGTGTACTGTCACACGACTCTATTTTATGAAAATATATTTTCTGTTTGTTAAGCTTCATATGGATATCACACCTAAAAAATGTTGCATCAAGTTCGATCCGCCAACCCTAGTTTTGTTTTACGAAGTAAAAAAAACTGGAAAGTTGCACAGGCGCTCCATACCAATTCGCGTCGATGACGAAGACAACACTCCGAAATCAATTCTGAAAAATCTTTTAGTGAACTCACATCATTGTGAATACTTGCAAAAGTTCAATGAAAGGCAATTAAATCGAATACTAAAGAAACTGCTTGCAGCAGTCTCGGAACAATCTCTTACCTTGAATAACAATACTGCGGCACAAAGGGATGAATCTTTGGTGAACGGAATCGATCTTGAAAATGAAAATCTTAATAAACTAGATGATGATGTACTAAACAAGGTGAAAGAGCACATGAACGAATCGTTTGAAAGTAATCAAATAAAACCGGGTGATGCCGGTTGGGAATACGACATTGAAGTTGATTTTGAGAAAGACGGAAAAGTAGAGAGTTCCCCGTGGGATAATGATGACGATTCAGATATGGAGTTTTAATTAATTTTCAATTACGTGAAGGATGTTTGTAAATATTTTATAAATAAAGGTCATCTAGACATGACGACTGTATTAGTTTAGAAGTGTTTTAAAAAAATTATATTTCCTGAAATAATTTCACAATTTCAAATGTAAATTTTTATAAATGAAGGTATATAATGTTGTGGCTATTGTTATCATGTGTAGAGAATACTTATAGAAAGAAACAAAAAAGTTTTTTATTTTATTATAATGATCTTGCTTCACTTAATACACAGTGATAATGATAATAATTTATGTTTAATTATGGTTAATTATGTGATGACTCAATATTGTGACTCAACTGTTTCTACGGAAACAAAATCTGATTGACTACGTTAATTGGTGTAGTGTTTTGTAACGATGATTGTGTGTTGCTACCTGGTTCTTGAACTTGATCACATGGATGTGTCCTTTCCTTGCCCAGAATTATGCCACATTTGTGTCTTAATAGCAATTATCTGATTAAACTTAAACACAATGTAATATAATACCGTGTATATTTAGAGTATTTTTAATTTCACTGTCAAAATTTTATTTTTACAGGTTTGTAGTTTGAATTTTCAATAAATAAATTTTAAGACAAGAATCGTTGGAGAATATCTAACCCGAACGGTTATAGGTTTTGATTCTAAACCAATAATGTTTGAGTTCACTTTTACGGTGCCAATGTAACTAAACGGTAATATGGATAAAGGAAGTTCTTGTTGCACATTTTTTCCGATTAAAAATAACGGGTTTTGTTATATAAATAAATACATAAATATTCATACATGTTGTTTGTTGTAAAACTATTTGATTGAATAACCTCTTTTTTAGCACCCAAAAAAACTTTGGAACGTAATGTTTGAGATGGTTGTATCATTGAATGCGTTATGAACTTCATATCTGAACATGATGTTGAAGAGGCAAAACAGAAGCGGGCTGCAGAATGGGAAAAAGCTCGCTCTGAAGGAAGGAAAATTCGTAATGAATTTTATGTCTTTGTAAACTAGATAAGCAATTTTTGCTGACTTTGTTTGTACATTTGGAGGTTGGCAAAAAGTTATTTGAAGGAAATTTTATTTAAGCACTTTAAATGCAAAATCATTAGGTGCGCGTGGTCTAGTGGTCGAAACTTATGTTTCTGGCCGCAATGGCTCAGGTTCGATTCTCGCTAGATGCAAAAAAAATAATTGTTCAAAACCAGAATTACCTGAGCGCGCGGCACTTTTGGGAAGTGCCTGAAAAACTTACCACGGGTTAACCAAAGCCTTGTGAGGGAAATTTGGTAAACTAATGGTCAAATAATAAGTTACGAAAATGTATTTTCAAACAGTGGACCCCAGTGGAAACAACTACAGCAGTTTCCCCTGGTCTGGGTTTTCTGGATTATCCACTTAAAATATGAACTATTATTATTATTTGCAGTACCTCCAAAATAACATCTTCAAGAATCATTTTTCGAAATTTGACTGTTTTTAGTGAGTAAGATCAATTGATCTCTAGTGAGTAGGATCTAAGCTTAACTATTACTTCCATTGTGTTTTTTTTGTTTCATTTGTTGTCTCACTTCCGTGTATATATGTAGCTGAAGAAGAGGTTGAAACATTTCGCGATCGCAGACCATTGTATGAAAGACTGAAGGAACAGAAAGATCGAAAGCAAGAAGAATTTGAAGAACAACTGAAGTTTAGTGAGAGAATTTCTTGCTTTTTACTCACTTTAAAGGATTAGCATTTCATAATAAGAGAAATTGATAGTTTGTTATATGTTTGGTATGGGATTCACATCCTAGCACCGACAAAATATATACGGTGATTCAAATATGTTTTTTCTATCAGAGAACATGATTTACAAGGGCTTAAACGAAGAAGATGCCAACTTTCTGGAAATGGTGGCAAAGAAGAAAGCCGAGGTGGATAATCTGAGATTCAACGAACAATCTGAAGAGCTTAAAGAATATAGAATATCTTTCTCGTACTGTCAATTTTGCAATTTTGTGTAGATCACAAATTCTTACATTTAAATTCTTTCATATATATAATTAATTGCATTTCAGCATGCCATCTATAATTCAACATATCACTTTGCTTGAATCCATTAAGTTTTACACAACAAAAGGTTTCTGAATTCTAAAACAAAAATTAGATTTTCACTTAGATGCTTCTTAAAGATTTAATGTTTACATTGAGAGAAAAATGCTTTGGCCATGATTTTTAATTTAAAAATCAAATATATATATTTTTAAATAAATTCGCTCTATAGAGCATATATATAATATGTATATGCAGTATAATCCCGATAACTTGAACCCCCAAGGGACCGAGTAAAATAGTTTGAGATAACGAATGTTTGACTTAAAGGGGGTTCGAGTTATCGGGATTGTACTGTATATATATAAAAGCATTTTTTGTGATTTCTTGAATGTGGATAAAATCTTTACTGTTTACCTGCTTTTTGGAGGTATAATAAACAAAAAATATTGATAAGGTTTTTAACTCAATGACATTTCACTTTAATGGTGTGTTAAACATCAAGTATTATAAAGGTTTCCCAGCAGCCTTCTTATAATGTCCCACCTAGTTTTCACTTAACCAGTGTTTGAATACACAGCTGTAGAGGAACAGCTTTATGTGAAAGAGCCGACTAAACCAAAGAACAAAGTCTCCGCTGAATTTTCAACGCAAAAGAAGAACTCTCAGAGGGACTTGCTGACAAAGGGGATTGTGCGGAAAAGGTGTGTCATATTAATTGTAATAATTTAAAAATTGGCAGTGAGCTTTAACAACAACGGTTCAGTTTCATTGGAATCAGCTTGTTTACTTCATTGTTAAGTTTACCCAATGCGATAAAGCAATTCGCACATGTTTATAACGTGACAAAGATCTAGTTGACGGGTATTCTTCAAATATATATTTCTAATTTTTCTTCAATTTACATAATTGACAGAAGGTGTGCGTGCGTGTGCGTGGCAGAAGGTGTGCGATCGCGTGCCTCTCCTGAAGCAGTCTGCTGTCATTTCTTAAATAAAAAAAACACTCTTGGTGTTCAATTAGAATACGTGCAAGGAAACCTTGTGATGCTCATTGATTGTTTACAACAATTGTTTGTAAGTGATGCAATAATAGAAATGCCTTTTTGTCCATTGTAGAAAAAGCACTGAACCACAAACAACCACCATCGATAAAAAACAAGCTTGTGTTGAAGGAATTCAGCGGAAAGATGTTGTAAAAGCAGGTTTGTCCCCGAATTTTCAGTTTGGTCCATTAAAATGCTTTTCATGAACCTTGGGATTATTCCATAATATATATTACATGTCTTATGGCTGGATGTATTTTCTATATTTACAAATTATGTGAACATTTATGTCATTAACTTTATGGTAACAAACTCTTCTTTCCTTTGAGTTCTTCGAAGGATTTCAAAGTATTAAGAATACCTACAGGGTGAACAACTGAGCTATTCTGGTGAAAGTTGTTTGGAGTTTTTGAAGCGATTTATGAATAACAAATCACGTAAAACGGATGTTGATACTTTGTTTACAAAATATATAGGAAGCCATAAAAATCTGTGGTTTCTGCTTCAGACATGGGAGTCAGGTACAGTTTGTGTCATCGCCTGGTGGTTTCCATTGCCATTGATTCGTTTTATTCGTATATAAAGATATTAAATTATATGATCTTAAATTATATTATTTCATAAATTTGGTATAAATAGAGAAAGCAGACCGTAGACATTTAATTTCGATAGATATTTGGTTTTGAATGGCATAAATTGTCTCTTGCTTTAGTAGCTGCGACAACAACAAGCTCAATTTCAAATCTCGCTTCTTACGCGTCGAGTTCCGAAGAAAATGAAGATGAAGATTCTTTGAAATAACCCAAGGTTACATTTACTTGACGGTTCGATTGCGAGATTGATGTCAATAAAATTCACAATTTCAAAAGCATCACAATCTTATTTCGGAATTTATTTAACTGCTCTTAAAACCTTCTACAACTTAATGTTTCATTTTTAACTTGGGTGCAAGATCCAGTTGATGCGAATTGACGTTTAAAAATGTGTCACCATTATTATGAGAAATACAAAATTATTTCACGTGAAAATAAATTTTCTCTATTGATAATATGAAATATTTGATTTAATATTTATATTTCGGAAGGATTTTTCTCTCGCACTTATTCAAAGAAGATTCCTGCAATTTGAAAGATCGAAAACATTTGTATTAGGAATAATAAATACTTTTTAAATATTTTTAAGTAGAAAATATGTTACAAATTAATTCATCATCATTCATTCCACTTGCTCCCAGTCTTCTTCACACTGCTGGTCATCATCTGTCAAGAAAACAAAATTGTTCACATATTTTCAATCAAAAAAGTTCATATGCTATCAGTCAAAACAGTTCATATGCTGTCAATCAAAAGAGTTCATATGCTGTCAATCAAAATAGTTTGGATGCTGTCAATCAAAATAGTTTGCATGCTGTCAATCAAAACAGTTCATGTGCTATCAATCTACCTGAGCTGTAGATATTACGAATTCTGATGTTGCTTTTCGTTACGATGTTGCTCTTGTCGTTCGTATCTCTTACCAAATCTTCAATGTGTCTAAGTAAGCCCAGTTTCCTGATTCGCTTCCCAAGGGTAATCTACAAAACAGCAATATGGATGTATAATGGTATAATTAAAATCCGGCAATAGCGCAATGGTAAGGCATACCCAAAGGTTCTGGCTTTGAGACAATGCTATCACAAAATTGTCTAGTGAGCGGTTATAAATAAAAAAACGCTGTATAACTGTAGCACAAATGGGAGCAATTAAATACACTAAATCTCTGGTTCGAGGTCTCGTGATAATGCTTAATTATTGTTTTGGGACCTTCGTTAAAAAACAAACTAACAACAACGTGGGTAACATAGATTTGGTAATTTCCAAATCAAGTAACAAACAAACACTTTGATTATAGAAGGTACCTCTGTTTTGCTCACAAAGCTGTCTACACTGTTACAATAGATGTAATCAACGCTCTCTGAATTGTGCTCATCAGTGGCGTTCTTTATAGCCAATTCAATCTCTCTCAACCATTCCGCAGGTGGATGTGGTAGAAGAAGTACTTCTTCATAGGCCCGCTCATATTTGAATGTTTCCTCCAGTTGCAATTCTTAATGGTACACATTTTCCGTTAGCAACAACATGAACATTACTTAAGATAAAAACATTTGGTATCAGGATAGTTTATAAGTAGGGATAAATAAATACCAAAAATCTTTAATTAGGAAGCAAAATCAAACAAATTGACAAATTTTTAAGTGTCTAAGTGTTAATATTCATCATCAGGATGATTTGCATTTGTGTTTTACAAACCTTAAGCACAAAATTGTGGTAATGAAGTCTGTAATTATTTTAGTATGTCACATTTTTCAAGTGATTATGATCATGATGTTTTTCTTGGCCTACCTACCTATTGTTTCGTTCAAACGTACGCTTTCCAATCCTCGCATAATTTGATCAACGGCAAGGGTTGGTGGTGTGTCCAGCAGTCTATATAATAATGATGAATGTTCTTATATATTGTCTTCACATAAAGATTGGAATTAGAGAACAATCTGCATCAACGATATGTTTATTAAGAATTTTAGCATGGTGGGACTTGGGATGAAAATAAAATACATGGCAAGAAAAGTGGTGGGAGGGAGGGAGGAAGGGAGGGAATGGCTAAGCAAGTAGTTGACAAGTTTAGCCATTCCCTCTCTCTTCCTTCCTCCCACCCTCTCCAGTCTGTTAGGTCTCCTTTTGACCTAAAATAATCTTTCAAAATTTGAATCCACTACAATTCAATAGTGTAGTCATAATCATTAACATTTTCCCTGAATAACAAAGAGACTGTTCCTATATCATAATTTATCTTCTTTGACTTTTTATCATGAATATTTACAATAATTTATTTACCTTTGCTTTCTGCGATGTTTCACTTTAAGGGATAATCTCTTCATGAAAGTTGTTCGTTTCTTCTTTTTCTTGCTGTCTCTTTCTAGATAATAAAATGCTCAGTGAATAGTAAAAATTATGCGTTTCCCATCCCAGTAATTTGCGCACAAGTCATGTTAACAAAAACTTAAGATATGTTACCAGAAAATTCAATTTGGGAAAACAACTACAGCACACTCTTGGGTTTTCTGGGTTTTTTGTTATACTCAAAATCTAAGCTAATTACTGTGGTGATGTTGTAAAAAAGGAATTTTATAATGCATATATTATATAATTTATTAAAAATAGTTTTATAGTTAAGAATAATATCCCATACTACATTTTTTTCATATTACAACTTTTCAACAACTTTTATTTTGTTTTATGAATGGAATGGATGATTGCTCTATTATGTATAATTTACCTTGTTTCCTCTTTTCTAAATAGTTCTGTCGGCTTTGAACTTTCGAGTACAGTGTGTTGGCTTCTTTTACATCGAAAAAGAACAAACCAATCTGCTCTGTCTGTAAATAAAATAAGATTTCTACAGTTCTTTGATAGTTTAATCAAATAGCAAAATAGTTTGTTTTTAAGCAAAATAATAATGGAGTATATAGTAAGTATATATATACATATATATACTTTATCCCTCAGTAGAAGTAGCAATTCGCTGAGTATATATAGCTACTAGAAAACATGATGTATATCATGTCACCACAGTGAACTGTGGATGAATGAAAAAAAAAAAAAATAAATAAAAAATAATGGAGAATGAATAAAGTTCAATTAAATTAAATTAAATTAAAAGTTAAATTTTATTTTTAATTTATGTGTAATTTATTCATGAGTTATTTGTAATTTATTTTTAGTTTATGTGTAATTTATTCATAATTTATTTGTAATTATTTATAATTTATTTCTAATTTATTTCTAATTTTGCAAGGACAGCAATATAATTTAGGTTGAGTTTAAAATGCTCACCGATTATAATTGTTGAACCCTTTTGTTTTCACATTTTTTTGCAATTATTATTATTTGCACAGGATAATACACTCCAGTCATATTATAAAACAAACTGTTATCAATGTGTGTCCTGTATGCAATCAATATTGGTTAGCACAAACCTTTGAAGTTAGGGAATGAAATATTTTGTTGATTTCGAGGTAGTGCAAGTGCATGTTAACTTCCATTTCAAACACTCGATGAAATCCCTGAAAGAAAATATCTATACTTGTAGAATATTTAAAGCCAAAAAATTTGTTTAAATATATAGAACATAGAACAAGATAGTTACCTATAATAAATTAATATAAATACCAAAGTCTCTGATATTCAAAAGTCTTTTTGTGTCCATTATTAAACAAATCACCACTAATTATTATTCATTTATTGTTATTTATAATCAATCCTTATTGCTTTACAGAAACTTTTAATATTTTTATATATATTATTATTGCAATATTTTATTCCAACTTCGTAATCTTTTTTTATCTATGTTTCAATTTTTTAATTCTATTGCAGAGTAGTTAATAATGAATAGAAGATTGAATGTCTTAACTTGGTTTTATGGATAAATATTTTTAATTTTTGTATTAGCATTTTTAAGAATACAGAGGTGGGGAGACTCACGTTAAGATCGATTCCAACAATGTTGTATCGCTTTACGGAGAAATCTTTAGCATAGCACACAACCAATGTGTTGCGGTATTCCCACCTGTGGTTCTCGTCAACACCCCACATTTGTGCAATGTGGACTTCATCAAACTATAACAGATATAAGGGTCATTGTTTCACGTTTTCTTGTCACAAGTGGTTCAGGATGTAGATGGTTGAATTTTCAATTTCACATTGATTTATGTGTTAAAGTTATATTTATTCGAGATAATTTTCTTGCCTAGTAACATTTCGAAAATTGAGTGAAAAGTTTATTTGCTTAGTTACGTGAAAAATAGATAAATAAATATAAATATACCAAGTAAAAGTAAAAATTGTAAATTCATGAATACAACTACCAAAATCCTTTGCGTTTTAACTAACTTTTAAATCCTCTAAAACTACTAACGACAAAGATTATTTTCTCAGCACTAAATATTTTAACTAAATAATTCAATATTGATATGAGCTAAATTTGTTTTATTCAAAGATTTAACGCAAAGGATTCTGGTAAATGTATTCATGACGTTTTCATTATGGGCACGGCCAATTAGGAATTTTTTTTCCTGATTTGAAAGAGAAATAAATTTGTCTTTCTTGTGGATAATTAGGGTAATTAGGATAATTAGACAGGGTCTTTACCTCCACTTCTTTCCCCAAACTCTGTCTTACACTTTCAACTTCATGCATGCTCAACAACTGCGACGAAAAGAGATTATGTTCCACAGAACGGTTTTGTGTCCCACCATGTTGTGTTTGAATGCGGCCTGCAGATATCACGTCCAAATCGCCGTTTAAGGTTATTGCTGAATATATTGGGGTTTCTAGTACGTCAGATGATACGATGTCACCCATGGTTTTATTATGTTCTGTATTTCTTCCACTTTTTTTAATGATTTGTGTGTTAGTTTTCTCAGAATCTATAGCATCACAATTCTTTATGTCAAAGTTTATTGTTTTCGGCGATTCATTTTGGTTTCTCATAGTTTCAATGACATTTTTCAACCACAGAATCTTGTCTCTTTGACCACTTTCTTGGCAATCAGTGTTGTTTTTGGTCTTTCTCATTGTTTCAATGACATTTTTCAACCACAGAATTGTGTCTCTTTGACCACTTTCTTGGCAATCAGTGTTGTTTTTGGTCTTTCTCATAGTTTCAATGACATTGTTCAAACACTGAATCTTGTCTCTTTGACCACTTTCTTCGCAAGCAGTATTGTTTTTGGTCTTTCTCATAGTTTCAATGGCATTTTTCAACCACTGAATCGTGTCTCTTTGATTACTTTCTTTGCAAAAAGTGTTGTTTTTGGTCTTTCTCATAGTTTCAATGACATTGTTCAAACACTGAATTGTGTCTCTTTGACCACTTTCTTCGCAAGCAGTGTTGTTTTTGGTTTTCCTCATAGTTTCAATGACATTTTTCAAATACTGAATTGTGTCTCTTTGACCACTTTCTTCGCAAGCAGTGTTGTTTTTGGTTTTTCTCATAGTTTCAATGACATTGTTCAAACACTGAATCGTGTCTCTTTGACCACTTTCTTCACAAGCAGTGTTGTTTTTGGTCTTTCTCATAGTTTCAATGGCATTGTTCAAACACTGAATCTTGTCTCTTTGACCACTTTCTTCGCAAGCAGTATTGTTTTTGGTCTTTCTCATAGTTTCAATGGCATTTTTCAACCACTGAATCGTGTCTCTTTGATTACTTTCTTTGCAAAAAGTGTTGTTTTTGGTCTTTCTCATAGTTTCAATGACATTGTTCAAACACTGAATTGTGTCTCTTTGACCACTTTCTTCGCAAGCAGTGTTGTTTTTGGTTTTCCTCATAGTTTCAATGACATTTTTCAAATACTGAATTGTGTCTCTTTGACCACTTTCTTCGCAAGCAGTGTTGTTTTTGGTTTTTCTCATAGTTTCAATGACATTGTTCAAACACTGAATCGTGTCTCTTTGACCACTTTCTTCACAAGCAGTGTTGTTTTTGGTCTTTCTCATAGTTTCAATGGCATTTTTCAAATACTGAATCGTGTCTCTTTGACCACTTTTTTCGCAAGCAGTGTTGTTTTTGGTCTTTCTCATAGTTTCAATGACATTGTTCAAACACTGAATCGTGTCTCTTTGACTACTTTCTTTGCAAGCAGTGTTCTTTTTGGCTTTTCTCATAGTTTCAATGACATTTTTCAAATACTGAATCGTGTCTCTTTGACCACTTTCTTCGCAAGCAGTGTTGTTTTTGGTCTTTCTCATAGTTTCAATGACATTGTTCAAACACTGAATCGTGTCTCTTTGACTACTTTCTTTGCAAGCAGTGTTCGTTTTGGCCTTTCTCATAGTTTCAATGACATTTTTCAAATACTGAATCGTGTCTCTTTGACCACTTTCTTTGTTGTTTTTGTTCTTTCTCATAGTTTCAATGACATTGTTCAAACACTGAATTGTGTCTCTTTGACTACTTTCTTTGCAAGCAGTGTTCTTTTTGGCCTTTCTCATAGTTTCAATGACATTTTTCAAATACTGAATCGTGTCTCTTTGACCACTTTCTTTGTTGTTTTTGTTCTTTCTCATAGTTTCAATGACATTGTTCAAACACTGAATCGTGTCTCTTTGACTACTTTCTTTGCAAGCAGTGTTCTTTTTGGCCTTTCTCATAGTTTCAATGACATTTTTCAAATACTGAATCGTGTCTCTTTGACCACTTTCTTTGTTGTTTTTGTTCTTTCTCATAGTTTCAATGACATTGTTCAAACACTGAATCGTGTCTCTTTGACTACTTTCTTTGCAAGCAGTGTTCTTTTTGGTCTTTCTCATAGTTTCAATGACATTTTTCAAATACTGAATCGTATCTCGTTGACCACTTTCTTTGTTGTTTTTGTTCTTTCTCATAGTTTCAATGACATTGTTCAAACACTGAATCGTGTCTCTTTGACTACTTTCTTTGCAAGCAGTGTTCTTTTTGGTCTTTCTCATAGTTTCAATGACATTTTTCAAATACTGAATCGTATCTCGTTGACCACTTTCTTTGTTGTTTTTGTTCTTTCTCATAGTTTCAATGACATTGTTCAAACACTGAATCGTGTCTCTTTGACCACTTTCTTCGCAAGCAGTGTTCTTTTTGGTTTTTCTCATAGTTTCAATGACATTTTTCAAATACTGAATCATGTCTCTTTGACCACTTTCTTTGCTGTTTTTGTTCTTTCTCATAGTTTCAATGACATTGTTCAAACACTGAATCGTGTCTCTTTGACTACTTTCTTTGAAAGCAGTGTTCTTTTTGCCCTTTCTCATAGTTTCAATGACATTTTTCAAATACTGAATCGTATCTCGTTGACCATTTTCTTCGCAAGCAGTGTTGTTTTTGGTCTTTCTCATAGTTTCAATGACATTGTTCAAACACTGAATCGTGTCTCTTTGACTACTTTCTTTGCAAGCAGTGTTCGTTTTGGCCTTTCTCATAGTTTCAATGACATTTTTCAAATACTGAATCGTGTCTCTTTGACCACTTTCTTTGTTGTTTTTGTTCTTTCTCATAGTTTCAATGACATTGTTCAAACACTGAATCGTGTCTCTTTGACTACTTTCTTTGCAAGCAGTGTTCTTTTTGCCCTTTCTCATAGTTTCAATGACATTTTTCAAATACTGAATCGTATCTTGTTGACCATTTTCTTTGTTGTTTTTGTTCTTTCTCATAGTTTCAATGACATTGTTCAAACACTGAATCGTGTCTCTTTGACTACTTTCTTTGCAAGCAGTGTTCTTTTTGGTTTTTCTCATAGTTTCAATGACATTTTTCAAATACTGAATCATGTCTCTTTGACCACTTTCTTTGCTGTTTTTGTTCTTTCTCATAGTTTCACTGACATTGTTCAAACACTGAATCGTGTCTCTTTGACTACTTTCTTTGAAAGCAGTGTTCTTTTTGGCCTTTCTCATAGTTTCAATGACATTTTTCAAATACTGAATCATGTCTGTTTGACCACTTTCTTTGTTGTTTTTGGCCTTTCTCATAGTTTCAATGACGTTGTTCAAACACTGAATCGTGTCTCTTTGACCACTTTCTTTGCAAGCAGTGTTGTTTTTGGCAACTGTATTCATCGATGCCAGGTATTTCTCATGTGTCTTTTTAATTAAAATTTGAATCAACGAAAGGAGCTCAATATCATTGTGATGTACGTGAATGTTTATGGTTGTTGAGGGGAAACATCTGCTATTTGATTGCTTGGTCACACTCACATCTTTGTGGACGTAACAATTTCTGTCATCGAAAGGTTTGTTTGAATTATTGCGAACTTTACTTCTGTCTTTGCTTGCAGATTCTTTGTATTCTGTGCTATTGCATTTATTATCATGCCCATTTCGTACTGTACCATGATAATGTCCACTTTGATCAGCATTATCATAATCTTCACTCTGGTCTGACTCATCATAGTGTTCACTCTGATCTTCATTGTCACAATCTACACTTTGATCAGGGTTGTCATAATGCCCACTTTGGTCATGTTCATCATAATGTTCACTTTGGTCTGATTCATTATAATCTTGACTCTGGTCTGACTCATCATAGTGTTCACTCTGATCTTCATCGTCGCAATATCCACTTTGATCAGGGTTGTCATAATGCCCACCTTGGTATTGATCATCATAATGTTCACTTTGGTCTGATTCATTATAATCTTGACTTTGGTCTGACTCATCATAGTGTTCACTCTGGTCTTGGTCATCACAATCTCCACTTTGATCATGGTTGTGGTAATGCCCACTGTCATCAGGTTCATCATAATCTCCACTTTGGTCTTGATCATCATAATCTCCACTTTGGTCTGATTCATTATAATCTTGACTCTGGTCTGACTCATCGTAATGTTCACTCTGATCTTCATCGTCACAATCTCCACTTTTATCAGGGTTGTCATAATCCCCACTTTGGTCTTGATCATCATAATCTCCACTTTGGTCTGATTCATTATAATCTTGACTCTGGTCTGACTCATCATAGTGTTCACTCTGGTCTTGGTCATCACAATCTCCACTTTGATCATGGTTGTGGTAATGCCCACTGTGATCAGGTTCATCATAATGTCCACTTTGATCAGGGTTGTCATAATCCCCACTTTGGTCTTGATCATCATAATCTCCACTTTGGTCTGATTCATTATAATCTTGACTCTGGTCTGACTCATCATAGTGTTCACTCTGATCTTCATCGTCACAATCTCCACTTTGATAATGGTTGTGGTAATGCCCACTTTGGTCTTGATCATCATAATATCCACTTTGGTCAGATTCATTATAATTTCCACTTTGATGCGACTCATTATAGTGTTCACTCTGGTCTTGATAGTCACAATCTCCACTTTGATCCAGGTTGTCATAATGCGCACTTTGGTCTTGATCATCATAATCTCCACTTTGGTCTGATTCATTATAATGTCTACTTTGATCAGCGTTGTCATAATGTCTGCTTTGTTCTGATTCATCATAGTGTTCACTCTGGTCTTCATTATGATAAAGTCCACTTTGATCTTGTTCATAGTAATGTCCGCTTTGGTCTTGATCATGAAAATGTCTATTTTTCTTCTTTGATGATGATTCAGTTTTTTGTTTTCTCTCGTGCTTTTTTACTTTGACTTTTTCGTCTTTATTTTTTCTTTTCTTTGCAGTTTTTGATCCTTCATTTTTCACTGTGTGTTCATTTTCAGACTTCTTCTTTTTCTTCTTGAATCCCATCTAAAATAAAATATCATATTGTGAACTTAAATCTTATTTTTTCTTTTGGTGGCGGCTTTGTAACATGTGTCAGAGTTATCTTATCCGATGAAAGTGTATAATATGACATTCATAATACCGTTGCCTGGTGCAATGAGTGTTTTCTTATGCAAGATAAAGCATTGTGCTTACATAATACCGTTGCCTGGTGCAATGAGTGTTTTCTTATGCAAGATAAAGCATTGTGCTTACATAATACCGTTGCCTGGTGCAATGAGTGTTTTCTTATGCAAGATAAAGCATTGTGCTTACTTTTCATATTATTATTTTCTTGTGCGGATTTTAACGCCCGGCTGCTTGCCACCGGGCGGAGTATTTCCATTCAAGTAAATTTATTTCATTGTTTATATCACTGATTCCAGTTCATTCAAATATAATTATAACCTTTTCCATTTAATTCCACATAATTTATATTACCAACTTTGCCCAAGTATGGGACCTAAATCAGATAGCTTTTCATTTGACCAAGTCAAAGAAATTTTATCTATGCACGAGAAAACCTTAATGAACTTTTTTAACTCCTCCATGGAAAGATTGGAGAGTAAAATTGACATTGTCGTGAAAGAAAATGGTATTTTAAAGCGCGAAATCAATGACTTGCAAGAATCGTTACAATTTCACGGTGATCTAGTGGAAGATAAATTGAAGGTAGTTGATTTAAAGTTGAAGGAATCATCTTCAAACGCTACAATATCAACTATTGAATCTAAGTTGACTGACCTTGAAGACCGATCAAGACGGAATAATCTAAGAGTGAATGGTGTAGATGAAGAGGAAGGTGAATCATGGGCAGACTCCGAGGAAAAGTTAAGGGAAATCTTGGTTTAAGATCATCTATACCTAATGAGTGCACAGATGTGGTTCTTTTTTTATAATGGAGAACGCAGGAAAAAAAGGACAATAATCGTAAAATTCTTAAGTTTCAAGGATAAACAATTAGTCCTGAGCAAATTTCGAGAGAAAAAACTCTGGGAAAATGGAATTTTCATAAATGAAGATTTTTCTGATGCTACAACTAATCATCGGAAACGACTTTTTCAAGAAGAAAAATTACTTAGAGAAAAGGGCAGTTACGCTAAAGTCGTATATAATAAATTACTTACCAATAAATCGATCAACATTAATATGATACCAAAGTAGATATGTGTGCTGTGTTTTGTATAATTTTCAATTCTTTCAATGATCATACTTAATTTCGAAAACTTAATATTTCGCCCTTTTTCTTCCATCAATTAAATCAATAAAAACATTGATCTTGATGCTAATTATCTTCATGAATTTAATATTCACGCTCAATATTTTTCACCATTTGAAATATCGAAATTTTCTAACAAAGTTGATATAAAAAAATACTTTTCAATCATTCATCTGAATATTCGTAGTATTTCTAGAAATTTTAATAATTTCAATCATTTGTTAAACAATTTTCCAAAGTTTTTTAGTGTAATTTGTTTGACTGAAACATGGTCAAATGGTGACAAGAACTCTTCTTTAGAACTTGAAAATTATGACAAAGTTGAGTCGCACAGGGGTGGAAAGGGTGGTGGTGTTTGTGTCTTTTTGCACAAAACCTTATCTTTTGTGCTTAGACCAGATCTTACAGTAAACAATAAACATCACGAATCCTTAACTGTTGAAATAATCAACAAAGATTCCAAAAATATTTTAATTACTTGTTCGTATCGGCCACCTGTTAACACTACAAAAGAATTTGAGTTATGGTTCAGTGAATATCAAGAAATTATAATGAATGAAAAGAAGGAAATATACATGTTAGGTGATTATAATATAAACGTGTTAAATTTTAACACAAACAATAACGTGAAAAATGTCTTAAATATTTTTATGCAAAGCAGTTTTTATCCCATAATCAATAGACCTACTCGTGTTACTAAGGACACTGCAACTGCCATTGATAACATCTTTATTAATTCATTTGATTTGAAACTTGAAACAGGTATTATAAAAACTGATATCACCGATCATTTCCCTATATTTGTTATAAAACCATTAAATTGTAAATCTGAATTAAATTCTACAAAGTTTATTTCAAAACGAATATTTACTTTGAATAAAATTTTAAAGTTTAAAGAAGATTTAAAGTTTACAAACTGGGACGTGTTTGATATCAAAGATCCCAATGTTGCTTATAACAAATTTATAAAACTTTTTCTTTCAAAATATAATTTTCATTTCCCAAAAACTAAAATTAAAATGAAAACAAAAACCTTAAATAATCCTTGGATGACTAAAGGTTTAATAAAATCTTCCAAGTTTAAACAAAAATTATATAATAAATTCCTTAAAAAACGTACAAAAGATAAAGAAAACTCATATAAGAAATTTAAAAATTTATTTGAAAAGATCAAACGTAAATCGAAGAATAATTATTACCATAACTTATTTAAATTAAACCAGGGAAATTCTAAGAAAACATGGAACATAATTAGGGAGGTTTTGGGTAAGCGAAATACCTCACCATCCTTTCCTAAGAGAATATCTATTAAAAATAAGAACTGTTTTGATGAAGGCAAGATTGCAGAATATTTTAATGAATACTTTGTTAACGTGGGAGGCAAGCTTGCTGATGAAATTCCAATTGTAGACAAACACTTTTCGGATTATTTAAATACCTCAACTTGTTCCATGACTAACATTGAAATTACTACTAATGAATTAAATGATGTTGTTAATCAAATAGATATTAATAAATCTCCTGGTTATGATGAAATAACACCAAATATCGTAAAAATTGCCTTTCCTGAAATTTGTAATCCATTAAAACATATTTTTAATCAATCACTTACCTCAGGAATATTTCCAGATAAAATGAAAATAGCAAAAATTATCCCTTTATTTAAATCAGATGATGGTTCGTTAGTCAATAATTATAGACCAATATCAATCTTGCTGATTTTCTCTAAATTATTTGAGCGCATTTTATATAACCGACTATATAAATATATATCTGAGAATAAGTTACTGTACCAGAGACAATATGGATTTCAAAAAAATCACTCAACTGACCACGCGATCATAGATATTGTTAATGAAATCACAGAGAAATTTGAAAATAATGAATTTGTTTTAGGTGTATTTATAGATTTTTCTAAAGCATTTGATACCGTAAATCATGATATTTTATTGGGAAAATTAAACCATTATGGTGTTATCGGTAACAACCTTAATTTACTTAAAAGTTATCTATCTAACAGAAAGCAATTCATAAGCTACAATAACAAACAAACAACCCTGCTTAATATAACTATAGGAGTTCCTTAGGGTTCAATACTGGGTCCTCTCCTATTCTTATTATACATTAACGACTTAGCCTCTGTTTGTCCGAAGCTCTGCACAATATTATTTGCTGATGATACAAATATATTTAACTCCCATAAAAATATAGATCAGTTATTCCGAATAATGAATAATGAACTATCATGTTTAAACCAATGGTTCTCTAGTAATAAATTATCAGTCAATACAAAAAAAACTAAATATACTTTGTTCCATCCGTTTTGTAGAAAAAAATTAATACCGCTTGATCTTCCTTTACTGTCTTTAAACTCGGTTGCAATAAGTCAAGAAACTTCAATTAAATTCTTAGGTGTATATTTAGATGAAAACTTAACTTGGAAAAATCATATCTCACTAGGTCACTGTAGCTTAGTGGTTAGTGTTTAGTGGTTAGTGCATTCAACCCACAAAATCAAACGGTGCTGGTTCGAAACCCAGCTTGGACATATTCTGACTTCTGAGTTACAGTTGAGTTATTGAGCGGAACTCATTGCGTAATGCAAGCCTAGCTCAAATGGTGGGTTGTCTGGTGAAGCGACGTCGTAGGCACAAATGGGTGCCCTAAGTACACCAGGACCTAAACCTTGGGATAAGAAGAGCCACTGTTACATGTGGAGAGTCCCGTAAAAACTCCATTATTATTATTATATTTCCATGATTGAAAATAAAATTGCCAAAAGTATAGGGATTTTATATAGAGCTAGGCTTTATTTGGATAAGCGTTGTTTATTCATGGGCAAGCACGCATAAATCAAAATTAATGTATTTGTATCGTCGGCAAAAACGAGCATCGAGAATAATTTTTAATCGTGAAAGGTTTGCGCATGCCAAACCATTACTAAGCCAACTTAATGCTTTAAATATCTTTCAACTTAATATTTACCATAATTTAATAATTGTCTTCAAACTAAGTAAAGGTTTGGTGCCAGAAGTCTTTATAAACAAATGTAATTTACGGGATTTCCATTACAACTTGCGCTCATCAAAAAGCTTGTTATATAGTACAAGTCTAAGGAAGAGTAAACTTGACTTATTTTCTTTTTCATACAGAGCCCCCTTTCTATGGAATAATTTTATTTCTTTAAAAGTGAGGGAAATTACTACCCTTTTGCAATTTAAGAAGACTATAAAGTCTCTTCTTCTTGAACATGATAATGAACAAGAATTTTTTTAACTTTTTGTTGATTTTCTCATTCTCCTTTTCTTTTTTCTTTTTGTTTTTACTGTGATATATCATACAACGCTGACATTATATCAGAAAATGTAAATAATATTTGTGTTTATACTTTTGAAATTGTTGTAGTACGTACATACACATATATAATTTTCGTAAATTTTTGCATAACTTGAAATAAGGTACTCTATGATAAAACTTCTTAAAGTTTTCTTTGAGTTTCCTGCCGACTTAATACATTCAAATAACATTAAATAAATGTGTATATATTTGTTGTATATATTTGGATAAGTTTCCATTGTAAGTTTTGTTGTTTTGGCGAAATGATTAAATAAATAAATAATTAAATAAATTGAAACAACATTATAGAGGGTATAGAGAAATGTTTTGAGAATCGGATGACAGTGAATGGCATGGAACATTATGTTGAATGATGTTTCTTGTCGTCTTGCAACAAAGGTTTCCTAGTGAATCATTCAAACAACAATAGTAGCGATATTTACAGTTTCATTGTCGGAATTCATGTTACTGTTAACATTCTTTTTGATGCCAAAGAACTGCAACGGCTTCAACAATGGCGGATATCAAACCGCCGTTAACATAAAGAAGTTGTCAGAAAAACCGGACGACAAGGTTTTGCAAGCCTTGAGATTGTTCTCAACCTTCCGTCAAGAACGCTCAAAGACATATACAAGAGATGAAATACAAAAAGTTTGCAACTCTCAATCCATCAAAACTAACAAATCTGGCTGATGATTTCTGTTGACACGATCTCGAGAAATACTTCACTTATATAATTAAGGTCACAGAAACAGCTGGAACTGCGATTACAAGAATCGCAAATTGTAACGTGAAACACCAATATCTGAGAGCATTGAAAACATCAAACAGCAACATGACGAATAACATCATTAGTGTATAATCCATATATGCACCATCTCTTGACACCTCCGTGAAAAATCCAGAAGTAACGCAAACGTTTTATGATAACAATAACATCCTACCTAAACAAGATCAGTAAAGATCAGTGGGAATCAATAATCAGTGCATAAGCCCATACACCAAACTACATGGGAATCACCTGCTTCATACAACAACATCAATGATTTAAAAACGAACACACCAAGGAGAAATCTGTACAGAAATCAAATTGATTATATCCTTATCCGTAACAAGAACAATACAAAGGTGATAGATTCGCGAGCTGACATCACAAGATCATCCAAATCAGATCATAAACCTGTTATCGCAAAAATTGAAATTGCTTGGAAAACAAAAGCACTCCTCTCGTCATAGCAAAGAAAACTCAACAGACAAATTGAAGCAGTAAAGAATGAGTAGGTCAGAAGATGCGTAGACAGTGAGAACTAGAGAAATACATACATACTAAAACAAGAAGAGAATGAAAAGAATCCAAAAAGCAATGGAAGACATTGAAAGATTGATGACTACACAAAAATGTTTGAAGCGGTAAAAGATCTTAACAAACTAAAAACAAGAAAACATCTACTGGTTGAAGGAGAAATGGGACTTACAGCAAACCCTGAAGTGCATTTGGAAAACACTTCAGACAGACCTTCTTCAAAGATGCTGAACTAATGACATAGGACTCGTTGGTAGAACAGTTTTTATAATGTATATTTTGTAAATATGTATATAAAACTGAAACGAATATCCTGTATAAAGATTATCAATAATAATAATAATAACATTAGTCCAACGAAAATGAGACCGAGAGAGATATATACCGCAAATGAGATAACAATATGGCTGAAACATATGGGATTCCAAAAGAAATTGAAAGGACCGCCTTCTAACTTAAGACCAATCATTCTCCTCTCAACGTTACGAAAGATACTAGCAGCTTGTATAATGAACAGAATAAAAGATTGAATGAATAACGAAATACCATCCTCATAAGCAGCATATCGAGCAAAAAGATCAACCACTGAACATGTTTTCGCGTCTAAACTGATCATCGAAAGAACTATTGACTGAAACATTAATTAAAGATCTACACCAAACCATCAAGTTGGATGAACTAAACATCGCCATGCTGCTAAACGAAACGCTTTCGGTAAGATGCGAAAATGGTCCGAAAAGTGCCGAATTTCCTACAGACACTGGTGCTCCACAAGGAGATTGTGCAAGTGCAAACGAATTCACCTTCTACCTCGCTAAAGGACATCAACCAGCACAACCACCTCGCGTACATATACAACATCATCATGTCACCTGTTTACCAAAAACATCATGCATAGACATTGAAATGCAATTGTCAAGTGAAAACAATAAAATACAAAAATTCAAAAACAATACCACTACTTAACTAACCTGACCTCACCATAAACAAGAAAAAACAAAGACTATAAAATGAAGTAAAGAAGGCCAAAGAAGAAGGCTGAAATGGTTTGGAAAGGTTTTAAGAATGGACGAAAGCACTCTGGTGAAACAGGCATCAAAAGACCACCTGGAAGACCTGGATGGTTAACCGTTATCAGAAACGATTTTCTCGGTCTAGAAATCACTTTTGACAAAGCAACTTGTATTGCGATAAAAAATGCGCGCAGATGGGAAAATATTGTGACAAATTTTTGTAAATAAAACTTTTCTATATACCGGTTATATAAAACTTTTGTAACCACACTGACTGACTTACACTAAATAAATACAAGATATAAATATAAATAAATAAACAAATAAAGATATGATTTACATTTTTATAGTTGAATTTTCAACCATTACATTTAACGAAAATGTGCTTTTCCAGCAAAAAGTTCAGAAAATATGTAAAACAGGCCCCATAATGGCGAGCACAGATGTAGTTGAGGACTTGATTCCGCGGGCGGAAATATTCCGTTCAAAACTAATCGAAGACTTTCAACTTTTGGATTCGATAAACAAGACAACGATAGAAGCTCCGAAATACTACTCCAGCGAATTGTCAGGTAATTGGTTTTAATAAGGTACAATTTTCTAATTATTTTTTAATTACTTATATGGATATCATGAAAAGTGTTTCAATTGTATGGGACAATGAAATATCTCCTATGAAATAGTAAAACTGTCTTAAAGTGAAAAAACAAAGACCTCATTGAGAACATTCTTGACAAAATGTTCAAAATTTTGTTGTGGCTCCTCTCTTTTGGCTAAGACCCGACTTTTACAGAACTTGTAAACTTAAATTTGCTTTAAAATATATATACTTACTATTAAACAAGTTGACATCAGTTTAAACAGAAGAGTTTTAAAATGAAATATACCCATTGTGGTACTCTGGGTGTACTTTCAGCTTCTTATCTTAATCCTGTTATGTCTCACTTAAGGTTTTTTCCAGACAGTGAAGAATGCATGGCAAAAATGCTGAAGGAATGCCCTCACACCGTTGTGAAGTTTCAAGTGTACACAACCAAAGTAGAGACAGCGTATGACGATCGAAGATTGAATCGCGTGAAAACGAGAAACACAATACCGTTCGGTCCGTGGGCCCGTATGATGGTCGAAAGTAATTCTATATTTAGAACATTCTATTTGGTGACAGGAAGTTTTAGAAAATTTCATATAGTACATGATTCAGAACAGTGGAATCATATGGAATGCTACCAATTTTACCAACCAGTTTTTCTTTTTTGGCATACATCTTTTCAAATTATCTTTAATTTAAAATAATATGAGAAAGATAAAGTTTGTAATTTAAAAAAGTTATAAAAAGCATTGGTCACACGGCCAATTTTTGCGTTTTGTTGCCTGTTATAGTAGGAATCATCGTGGTAAGACTGTAACGTGTAAGAATTGAACTCTGTATTATTATATGGATTGACAATGTTCACTTAGAGGCAGTCCTCTGTTTTGAATCAGTTTACTTCAATCTCTTTATTAATTTACATGGGAAACTATAACACAAAGCTTTTAGATTCGTACGTGCAGAACTTCCTACTCGTTCTCATTTTGCTCAATTCAATTGTCCTTGGTGTCCAGGCTGGTAAGATATTTTATATTGTATGTTTTACATAGAGTTGAGAGTTCCAAGCAGTGGATATACCTTGATAATCCTTCGGCTTATGTCAAATTTCATACATTTATACTTAATTTTTATAAATATTTCATAAATAATCAGATTTATAATTTATAATTTTATTTACTGTGTAGTGGATGAGAGTATCAATCTTTTTCAAACAAACCTTACCATACCATACCAAGTCTGCACACAGAATGATTTTTGTTAGGAAAAGATCAAATTTACCAATTATATCTCATCGACAAATTTTCAACCAGATGTTTCACAAAAAGCCAAAAAAATAAGAAAACTATTTATTTGTAACTTCATACAAATGTGTTTATTACATAAATGCAATTTTTATTTCTTATTCCTCAAGTTTTTCCTCCCTTCTTAAATGGGAATTGCACTTTTTAAATTTGTTAGTGAAGTAGTGTCCGCAGTTGAAACATTTACTATACAAAAGTCATTATTGTGGCGACAAGATTGGATGGTGAACCTAAACAGCCCCAGTACAATACAATGAACCCGACTAACCGAGACATTGCGTGCGGTGTTATTTCATTTATTAGTGAATATATGGTTCATTTATTATGCGGTAACAGGTACGGGTAGTAGGGTTCCGAACCCTAAGAAGACTACTCATTGGAGACAAAATAATAAAAGCAAAGGGGATATTTAATGAAACTTTGAAAATGAACATTCTTTTATTATTTATAATGTACGCGTGAACAAATATCTATTTTTACCATGTTAAAAAAATGTTGCTTTTACAGAGATAACACACATCGAGGATGAGTCATACGACTCTATCAAACTGTTCCTTGACATCTTTGACTATCTATCCATGATGGTGTTTGTCATGGAGATACTATTGAAATGGGTGGATGGCTTCTGGCAGTTCTGGAGCAATGGATGGAACAATTTTGACTTTCTTGTCACTGTCATGGTAGGGACGCTCTTAACTTCATTTGCTTGATAAATCTTTTCAAATATTATCTAAGGAGATGGATTTCTTATATGTGTCAGCACTTTCGTTTTAACCAATGATAATCTGTATTTTGTTGAGTATATGCTGTCTACGAATGTCCACTTTGTTGGTTTCTACTATGGTTTCATTCTGTAGAATGCCACTATTAATGAAATGAAATGAAATCTAAACATTGTCTTCTTTGTCTCGTAATCCTTCTCTTGAACTTATCATTGTAGTCATTGGTGCCTGAAATCATGAAGTTGTTGTCTGGCCAGCAGACCACAGAGGAGTTGGCAGTTATCGCCGAAAATCTGCGCGTGTTTCGGATATTGAGGTCGTTGAAAATGGTGAATGAGGTTTTTGTGTAAAATTTCTCGATCATTCCGCTCTCTCTTTATTTACCTATCAGAAATTGTTTTAAAAAGAGTAGGTTGGAGTTAGTTTGTTAGCGACAGAGTTTTAAGTGAGCAGAAAGTAGACTACTTTAATTTATTTTTGCTTTCAGTTTAAAATATTGTCTGTTTTGTGTTTCATCAGGGAAGACAATTTGGTTGAAAATAGCAAAGTAAGAGAGTAAGAGCCAACCGAGGCTAAAGAGTTTGATTTGAAATTAAGAACATCGAGGATGAAATGAATTTTCCTACTTCATAGGATGAATGCATCCCACACATAATGCACATGGTTATTAACGACAAGAATTTTACGTTTTCTTTGTTCTGGTGATAGCTAGAACTTAGACGAAAAATGTTAACTAAAATAGAAAATTGTTTTATCTCCTTACAAATATGTCTACGTTTTAAAGCCACTTATCCAAGCAAGCCTTTATATTCTTTTTGAATAGCAAATCACTAGTGTTAAGTAACGTCTTGATGTAGCACATTGTTTAGCTAGTGTTAAGTAACGTCTCGATGTAGCACATTGTTTATTTATGCGTGCGCACATTTTAGGTTTCCAGATTTGCTCAGCTACGAATCATTGTGCTTACTATTTTGAAAGCGTTCAAGGTAGAAGCGTTGATCTTTACAATAATATACTGTGATGTTATGATGATGAAGACTAAGAATCTTTACTTAACGCTGTCTCCTGACCTGTCTACTGGCCTTGTTACTAGCCAGTTGCAACCTCGTGTCATATCATATCCTCATGATATTCGTGTCATAGTAAATGTGCTTTAGCCTTCAATTTGGAAAGACCTCAAACCAAAATATTGGATCACAAGATTTAAAAAGGACACTTTCGAAAAGTTTGTGCGATATATTTTAATTAAAATATAGAAAAATTAATTACTCCAATAAATCACCACATTACTCCACTGTTATATTAATACATATATATATATATTAATACTAAGTAAACTTGTTTATCGTAAGAACTTCTCTTTTGTTGTTTCAGTCAATGGTATTTATCTTGACTCTGTTGATCGTGTTCATGTACATTTTCGCGGTGGCGGGCACCGTCATGTTCGACTCATTTTCCAAGTCAACAAGAACGGATTTGGTTTACAAAGAAAGCTTCAGGTGTTTCAGACTACCATTGTATATGTTTCTTATATCCTCATCAGCAACACAAATGTCTCACGGAACCAAGAAGCAAAGAACACCACCAGCTAGACTTTCTCTACATTTGTGGCGTAATCCAATCACTGCATATGTGCCCAGTTAAAATTTTAAACAACATACAGGCACTGCTATCAAGCACCACATACCTTTTTATCTTGAAACAAAGTCAAAAAGTTTCTCAAATGTAAAATCGGGAAACGTTTACAGTTTTTTTTTTTTTTTCAAATTAATTATAATTTATTCCCAATGAAAAAATGCGTTTACAGTTTGTTAATGGATTGACTTGGTGCTCCTTAAAAACACATGCAAATCGTTTCTTGATTTTCGGTAAAATAAAAAAATTGAAAAATCTGAGTTTTGCTTTTAGTAGTGAAGATCTAGGGACTTTAGAGTAGAAATCTTGTTAGTAGACTTGACTCAATTGAAGTCAGTTTCAAGCATAGCAGTTTCGCAGTTTCTTAGCGGAAAGTGTCTTAGAATTTTCGTTCAGACAGTATCATTGAGAGAGAAATTAATTTACGAATGGTTTCCTTCATTATGGTCAATATTAATAACTTATTTATAATCTAATATATTTTAATATTTACACTGGATTGTTTCATAAGTTTTTCAGATATTCTTCTGGTCGCTATCGGTTTTCAATGTTTTTAATAATAAATAATGTCAAGTTTGACTCAAAAAGAAGGTTTTTAATCTCACTTACTATATTTTTATATAATTATATTCTAAAAATAAAAATATTTGCAATGTCTTTGTTTATTAACTTTCTTTCTTTAAGTTTGTTCATTTGTTTCTTTTTTTACTTTTTAACTTTCAAAACTTGATAGAAAGAAACTAGTGTTAGTTGTTAGTAAATGAACACGTATGTTTCAGTACACTGGGCAACTCGCTGGTGACGCTCTTTCAACTGTTCACATTGGATCATTGGTTCGAGGTGCTCATCGATTTGAATAAAGTGCAGAGTGGTCTCATCAGTAAATCATTCATCATTCTCTGGATTTGCATTGGTGCATTCATCTTTCGAAACATCTTTGCGGGAATTATGGGTAAGAAACAGGGAATTATGGGTATGAAACAGAGAATTATGGGTAAGAAACAGGGAAATATGGTTGACCAATAAGGGGAGTGCATGTAACCAACAGAGAGAATTACAGGTAACTATCAGAGGGCATTATGAGTAACCAACAAGAAGAATAATGTACGAGAAACACAGGGCGTTATGGGTAACAAACAATGGTTGAATGAAGAATAAAATAAAAATTTGTTTTTAAAAACTTTTTTCTCAGATTGTGATAAAATGTTTATACATTATAATTCCGATGACCCAAACTCCCAAGGGACCGATTCAAATAGTCCAAGATGTTCGAGTTATCGCCAAGCTTTATGAGAAACTAGTAGGAAAGGGGAATGGAAAAACAGTAATTCAAACTATGGGGACTGCATTTAACAATGTTTTAAAAACTGACTTTTTTCTTGTTTTTACTGTATTTAGTAATGCGTTCTCTTGCATGTGGGCAAACTTAAAACTTTATTTGACCACTTTTTTACTCTTACAAACAAGGAATAAACGCTTTTTCAAAAAGATATATATCGTTAAATTGAAGAAATCACAAAATTATAAATATAAATTATAAATATATACAATAAACAATGTTTGAGTTAAATACCAGTTATGCAATATCTAAGCTCAATGTTTGGTCAATTTTCGCAGTGATGAACTTCCAGAACATTCGATCGGATTTCATCCAGCAGTGCAACGAGAGGGAGATGGAGATGGAAAAAGACAAGCAAGAACAGCTTCTTGATCTGGAGTTGGCCACCCAATACGAACGTCACTCCACGGCCAGGCAGTAAGATTTCATCTTCCAATGAAATTTATATGCAATAGTAAGTGATGATGACGTGAAACATGCAACTTTTCCCTTGGGATGGCTATGTTTCCTCTCATTTCACTTGCCAGTTAATGGAGCAGACAAAACACATTTGCTTAATATTTGGTTCATGAAAAATTAAAAATAAAACAAACACAGAGATGTTAAACTCTCTAAAGTTTAGTGATCTAAACTACAAATCGAGAGTGCAATGGTTTACTATAAATGTGTGAAGGATGATGAAAAATGATTTTAATGGACTCGTTTCCTCCCACAGATGCACTGCAACATCACTGACAGCCTTTGAGCCGCGCTCGCACCCCACTGCGCTTCCACAGATCATCGAAGAAGACGTCAATAACAAATTTATTACATCTCGTGATGTAAAAGACAAACCCTCCACGGATGCTGGTGCTGACAGTCCTTCCGTGAGATCGTAAGATGATTGTTATTAGGTCTGCATCGCCGAAAAGGAATTTCATTTAACTTTTTCATGTAGGGCTGAAAACGTAAACTCGAGCAGTGAGATGAAAAATGAGTCTTCGGCCCCACCCTCCATCGCAGAGATGGAAATGATGAAGGCAGCTTTGAGGTGAAAATCTAAAATCATATCTCCTTGATGCTTGATGCTTGCTTCAACAAAACTTGCGCGAACGAATCATGAACAATGCAAGCGCTGCGAGTTAAGCTTTCCCGATTTTACATTTGCGAAATGAGCTGAAGTTGCATATTTTAGTTTGTAGGAACTAGATGCGATTAAGATTGGATAACATTTACAAAAACGAGGAGCACAAAACTCAGTTTTATCTCTTTGATGAAAATGGAAAAGTTTTATTCGTCTGTTTACAGTTTTTATTCGTCTATGTTGACTATTTGTATTTCTCTCTAATTCAGCCAAATGTTGGGTTCCGTGAAACAAGACTTTCCAGAGTCATCCTGTAGGTATTGCTTTATTTTGTCAATATATATACATTATACATCCGCTAATTTGAATTCTGCTTAATTCGAACTTTCGTTATTTTGAACAAATTCCCAAGTCTATACAATTTTATGTTAATGTCGATAAAATATCTGAAATTGTAGCATTGCTGTTAGAGACGGAATTGAGTTGAAGTTGAACATGAAACTGTGGAGTTGCCGATAGAATTAGCTGTTGCTGAGGTCATTGAAACCATATTGGAGGCTAAATTGACCGTCACTTTGCGCCAAAAGGAGGCAAACCTCTTTCAGGGACTTGTTTATGTAAATAAATGTGAAAAATACTGAAAAAACGAAATAACTTTTTGATTTTAACCGATTTTACTTCGGTTAATTCAAACAGAATAGCTGGTTGCTTACGTTTTCGAATTAGCGGATGTATACTGTATATAAAATAATAAAATATTTTCTTAAATATTAAGACGCGAAGTAGATTTGGTGGTTTGTTGGAAGATGCACACGTGAATGAAAGAAACTTTGCTTTGTTATTTAGCCTGGAACAACGCAGTTCAATTGAACTTGCAAAATTTCTCTAACAGCCTGAAGGAAACGCTGTGGCCTAGAGATCTTTTGTTCAGGTACGGAACGCTCTGTGATTCAGATATGACCTCAGTGTTTTTATATGAAACAAACGAGTGTAGGATATATCCTATTGGTTTTATCTCACTACCTCAGTTTTATATTTTAACCCATTCTCTCTCCCGGGGTCATATATGGGATCACCTAATTGGGAGATGGGTTTAAAGGCACGCAGCTCTGTTTACGCTGTGTCGATTGTAACCAATTTTTACTTTTAGACAGGCAAGGGTGGTGTTGTAGTTTGAAGTAGAAAATTCATTAACTTTGAAAGTCTCTGAAGCATCGATTTGTTGATTACCAACATATTTAACGGAAACAAAAAATTCGAAACCAAAAATCTTCTGGGAGAGAATGGGTTAATTCGCTCATGGGAATTGATAAACGCAAAAAGTCAACTACACTGATTGATTATGTCAACTAACAACAAACGAACTTTATTGTTTTCTCAGATACTTCCGCTTAATGGAGGCCTTACAAGACAACCTGGCTGAGCGCCAACAACTGCAGAGACTGGCGGGTGAGTAATTTCATTTGCATATAAGAAATAAATTCGAAAGCTTGACTAGCGAAAATCTAGATAGCTTTTAATGTCAGTAAGAACTGTGAAAAAAGAATTTTTAAAAGCCAGTTTGGAAAGAGATATGAGGAATGTATCTTTGATAAAAACAAATACGTTAGTACATCTTTTCTTAGTTGGTTTTTGCTTTTTTGTGAGTAACTTTTACGGCGTTCAAATATTTTATATATTACAGTTTTGGCGCTCAGTAACATATTAGAGGAGAGCTCGGCGCCGTGAAGTTCGAAAAGACGCGTTCAAGCCGAGTGTAAAGAAATTGAAAGAAAATTCGTTCGCCGTTTCCTTTTGAATTTAAACAAGTTTTTAATTGTACGTTTTGTTTTCTCTGAGAACAGTTCCTTTCGCAAACTCGTCTACTTCCTTTTTCTCGATAGGTATATTATTTCACAAAAGTCAACACTTTCTGCGGTTAAACAAAGTCGAAGGGCGACCGGGAGCTAATTAGTAAGCACTTATGTATGTAGCTTGTTTTATGGAAAGCCACGTTACGATGACTAGGCGAGCATGAATACTTTTGTTTGGTAAACTGGCGTCCATTTTCCATAGAAATCCGCACCTCTTAGACCCGATCTACAGTGTTTGCTAAGATAGCAGTAAATCACCGCGAAAAATGCTCGCCTATTAAGTAAGTACATCTACGTAAAGAACGAAATCGAGAGAAAATGCGGCAAAAAAATATTTGAGCTGGTGCAGTGATTGAAAGATCAAAGTGAATGTTGGGTAAATAATACCAGCAAAAGCACATTGTTGATCAAACACAGCAAGAAAATAAAATGGAATCTAATTTAATTAAACGCGAAAATTCCGGCCTTTTGCCTTTCGCCGCGCTTGTAGAGACGCTCTTCGCGAATGGCTTTTTAAACGCTAATGATAATATCGCAACCCTGGTGAGTTCGCTTTACAAGAAGCATCTTATTGGGTACAATGAGACACACTTGCCGGCTGATTCTAGTACAACAAATGAATATGAATGCAGACTGAGTATTAAAAGATAAACCGGTTCTTTATTTACGTAGACGATACCGTTTTTGGTAGGTGCCAGATGCGTCTGTGAGTTGACGAAATTTTTTTTTAATATCTAAACGTGTTGAATGTTAGTGTGTTTGCGTTCGCAGTAAAATTATTCCTAGCATAAAGCATCGGCAGGAATGTAATTTAGTTGGTATAGACCACTTTCTAATGTTATTGCTTACTGGCAGTCAAAACGTTTTTAACCAATCAAATTCACACAAAAAGAGCAACTAGCCAATCAGACTAAGCGATTTTTGACTGCCATAAAATAAATTTGAAAGGGGTCTATAGGAAGCTAGTCAGTTTTGAAAAATTCGTATGCTATTTTCCCGATTTTCGCTGAATCTGAGATATTAGATAACTTTTAGTGTTTATTTGGTTAACTCCTTAGCAACGGGAGTTTATTTATGGGATTCCTTGTGATCCGTTTTAAATCGATCAAGAATTTGCAGGGGCCATGTAAAAAAAACTTTCAACTTTTAGTGCTTGCAATTAGAAACAAAGACAAAATTCAATTTGGTTTTTAGAAATCAATGTCAGCTTACAAGAATACGTCCTTGCTCCTAGTAGTCAGACTTAAATGCAGCAATTTTGTTTTTTAAAAAAGTTATTTTCCTTTTCGATTTCATACATTTCAAAAACTTCTTCTTTTAATTGTCACGGCAACGATATCACGTGAAAAAGTTTAAATTATGCACTATTTACCTTTATCCCTGTGGGATTAAAAATGTTTTTTTCCTGTACGATCTCTTATAGGAAGTTTTTTGTTTTACAGCTGACGTTTTGGGTAGTTTAAAGTAACGACATGAGTTCGCGGAGTGGTTTGGGGGTATGATAAATAATGTTGATGTATCAGCATGTGGTCTGCAACCAGAAGAAAGTGTTCTTGGTGTTATTTGCGTCCTGCGTGCTACTTGTGTGTTACCAGTACAAGTACAGCATTCCATCGCAGTGCCATCGGTTTGAAAGGTTGTTCTTTGTTATATGAACGGTTTTCCATATGATTTTGTAAGTGCCCAATATGACAATATCATTAACAGGAGCATCAAGTCAAGTGTGCAAAACCTATAACCTACCAAGCTTAAAAGCTTGTTTAAAGCTGAATTTTTTTCTACTTAAAATGAGGGCAGGGTGGTGTAGGGGAAGGTTTCAAGTTAGGGTAGGTTAGCGCTTCGCACATTGCTGTTTTGAAGTGTGGACCCTTATTGTAGAATTTCTCCCTATTTCTAAGATTTTTTTATTTGTTGATATTGAAAGTAGGGTTTCGTACACCGTTACTTTCGTTTGATATTCTTAGTGAATATATATATATGCTCAGTATATCGCTGTCATTTTGATGTGTAAAGAAACCTGCTTTGTAATGAACTCAGCAATGATACCTAAGTGTTTTCAGTCCTAGAAGATACGCAAAGAGTCAAACGCAAGAAGATTCATGGACACAGCCGATCACCGACAACGCCAGCACGACAACTGCGACGCCCATACCGACAAGATGTGCGCCACGCGAACACGTCATGTTTTTGAAAACACATAAAACAGGTTCGTCGACGCTGACCAACATTTTGAACCGGTATGCCGACCAGCACAGTAAGTCGGTGCTGCTGCCGAAAGGCTCCGTTTACTATTCTTTCGACTGGCCCAACAAGTTTCGCTTGAACTCGGCCGTCAGTTCGTACGGCCGTCCAAATTTTTTAGCCAATCACGCACGCTACAGTCGCAAATCGATGAATGTGCTGTTCCCGCGTAAAAACACGTTGTATATAAGCGTACTACGTCATCCGGTCTCTCAGTGGGAGTCGACGTTCCAATACATGAGCTTCCCTTACATACTGGACATTAGCTACAAAGAAGACGCAATGGATTTCTTCCTGAACAACCCCCCGTCTACGAGTAACATTATGGAGATTGCCAGGAGGTACCCGTCGCTGTATCTTATCCGCAACCCGCTGTTTTTCGATTTGGGGCTGGACCATAGAGACTACGACAATGCCACGTTCATCCGACGCGCTTTGAAAACACTTGACGACGATTTCGATTTGTTTCTCATTATGGAGCATTTCGACGAGTCGTTGACGTTGCTGCGACGTCGACTGTGTTGGGATATAGACGACGTCGTGTACTTTAAGATGAACGAACGCCTGAGTCAGAACAAACGAAACGTCGTCTCTAACGAGCAAACGGAGAAGATCAAAGCGTGGAACAACGCCGACATGGTGCTGTACAACTACTTCGTCGAGAAGTTCTGGCGACAGATCAAAGATGAAGGTGCCGGTTTCTACGATGAGGTGCTGGAGCTGAAGCGACGCCGTAAAGAGTACTCGAAGATCTGCATCGAAGGTGAAGCCATCGAGGAGGCGTACACGTCGGTATTCGTGAAGGGTTACACGATGAAGAAAAACCTGCGCGGCAACATCAAAGTGTTTTGCGAGCGCATGCTAAAAAACGAGATTCACTACATGGATTATTTTCGCGGCAAGCGGACGAAATGGATCGATGCGCTTGAAGGAGAGACGATCGTCAACTTTGAAAACTCCGTTGAAGAGGCTGACATGTTTGTTGAGATGCCGGAAATAAAACGAACGGCGTTTCAATACGGCGCGCCGCCCCCCAAAAAGCCGAAACGCCAAATGGGCTTGAAGACTACCGCCTATCCGGTAACGTACGGGCGTAAACACAAAAAGAAAAAACGGCGAGAGAAAAACAAAAGGATCTTAAATGAACTGGAAACGAATGTCTACGATAACCTAGGAAACGGCTCTACTTTATTACAACCCGCAAACTCGCAGAGTGTGAATAACGCGACTCGCCAAATCATTCCGCGCGGTAACGAGACGGATTTATTGTCTCCATGGCTATGACATTCTTCGTTCAATCTATCCACTTACACGTTTCTAATTTCTAATTAGTTTACTCTATTTTTCTACGTACAGCCAACGTTATAAACATTTATACGTAATTTATGCATTCTTATCTCAATAAATATATATATGTTAATGAGTCCCCAACTGGTGTCGAATGTCATTGGACAGTTTAATAAGAGGATGGAATAGAATGGCGGGAAACTGAATTAGAAGC
This sequence comes from Candelabrum cocksii, assembly GCA_963930725.1. Classification (NCBI taxonomy): domain Eukaryota; kingdom Metazoa; phylum Cnidaria; class Hydrozoa; order Anthoathecata; family Candelabridae; genus Candelabrum; species Candelabrum cocksii. The sequence goes on from OZ005674.1 coordinate 3,556,871, forward strand.
TACTAAAAATGATCAAATGTGCAAAATTCAGCGTGGTAACATCCACGATTATTATTGATGATGGATGGAAAAGATTTCCGAAAATTGTTTTATCACTTCAAGTGAAGTTATTGCTCGCTCGGTAAATTGACTGATTTAAGATTGCGCAATGGTAATGACGTTCGGCTCTTAACCGAAAGGTTCTGGGTTTTAGACCATGCTATCACAAAGTTGTTTAGTGAGCGGTTATGAATAAAAAAACGCCGTATTTCATCAAAAATAACCGTAACACAAATTGAAGCAATTAAATACACTAAAACTACGAGTCTCCATGATAATGCTTACATAATGAGCGTTCTGGAAGCTGTGTTAAAAAACAAACAAAACAAAAGATACAAAATACTGAACGCCCTTCCCCCAAAAAATACGATTTCGACAGACAGAAAAACGATTTTAACTGAAGAGCAAGTGTTTGTTTACCACCGGATAAAATACTTTATGTCTAGTATAATCTAAATGAACCACATCAAAATAGGTCAATTTACAAACCTAAAGCTGTAAACACACACAGAAACTTTTTATTGTTGAGATCAGACTGAAGCGGAGAATTTTTAACCAATCAGATCTTCAGTTTAGGTCGAAATACTTGACATCCGTTTTTCGACATTCCTATATGTATTTTATCCTACACACACGCAAAATTGAAGTATTTTCGCTTATTAACCGTGGGTTGTGTAGCGTATATAACAGAATGTGGCGATTACATTCAATAATATCTACTTTTAGTTAATTACATTTTTTTAAATTATAAATAACAACAAGTAAATAATTAGCAAAAATAATGTTACATTTCAGATATACTTGGCTATGCTATGATGTTCGTTGAAAAACATATCCAGTGAAAAAACAAGTCATGAATAAAGGAAAAAAAAATAAAGCTTACGGTTGTCCAATGTTGCACGGTTTGTAAATATATATATATGACGTCAAATATCAAAGCGCGGGCTAATTTGACGTCATTGAAAACGTATTAATTTTAAAAAGAGTGCACATATGACAACATGCATTTAATATTGAAACATAGAGGGCTGGGACGCAGAGATCAGTATTACCTTTTGGATCGTTATCGGGATTTTAATCTTGAATTTGCTATTGGCTGCACTTGCTCTTTATAGGTATTTTCTTCAAAAGGGTCATATGCCTCGAAAAGCTAAAAAAATTCTGTAGATTTTAAGAAGCATGCTGAAGATGCTAAATTTACGGGAGTTAGCAGAATATTATCTTTCAGTTATTGATAACATAGTAGATGCTAGCAGGGAAATTCGAAGTTGGGTCGAAGTGATGAGTTTAAAATTGCTGTTGTATGCGCTCCATAAATAAATACAAATATTTAACCCTGAAAATAAATGCAAACACGTAAATACAAACACATGAATGCAACCATGGAAGTGGCGATAGTTTATTAACGGTTGAAGATGGCGGATGTGAAGCGGAACTGGGTTATAAACAAAAATTAAAAATCGAAAGTGAAAGAAGAAAAAGCTGACGTAGTCGAATCAGCGGGTAGCCTTCAATTGTGTGCTGGTCAACCAGGAGGCTGCGAAGCAGCAGTGCATGCTGCTAACGAAATCTTTATCGAAGAGGAGACGGATGGTGTTTTACTGAATAATGCAACCAACGCATTCAATTCAATGAATAAACAGGCAACGTTACACAACATTCGCTACATCTGTGCTTTACTTGCTACATATATCCGCAACTGTTATAATGCGCCTTCTCGCCTATTCATCGCGGGAGGTGGAGAGATCCAGTCTTCAGAAGGAACAACTCAGGGCGATTCACATGCTATGCCTGTTTACGCTGTCGGAATTACTCCATTACTACCTGTTCACAATAACATCAGTCTCAATCCAGGAACCAAACAAATAGCTTTCGCCGATGACCTGCTTGGGGCCGGAAAACTACTTGCCCTTAGGAACTGGTGGTTACAAATCATCCAAAAAGGTCCCCTACTTGGTTACCATCCAAATGCACAAAAGTATTGGTTGGTTGTGAAGCCGCAATATCTCGAAGAGACAAAGACGGTGTTCCATGGTACAGGAATGAACATAACGTCGGAAGGAAGAAAGTATCTAGGAGGATTTGTTGGATAGAGTGAAGATCGTCGTGGCTACAACATACAAAGTCTTGTGGACAACTGGAAAACCCAACTCAAAACACTTTCGGAAATCGCCAAGATTGAGCCTCAATCTGCTTTTACTGGATTTTCCACTGGATTCCGCCATAAACTGACGTATCACATGAGGGTAATTCCGGATTTGGGTGAACACGTTGACTTGCTTGACGAAATCATTGATCACTCGTTTATACCATCAATTACGGGTAGTCACGTGTGCTCACCAGATGAGAGAAAACTACTATCTCTACGAATCCAAGTTGGCGGACTATCAATTCCCGTTCTGAAAGATCTAGCGGAGGAACAACGGGAAGACTCGATAAAGGCATGCAGGGACCAGGGGCTGCGGCGACGGGGGGCAGGGGGCCATGGCCCCAGCACTTTTTTGCAGAGCAAAAAAAAAATCAAATTGAGAAATTCAGATTTGAGAGTTTTCGAATAATTTCTCTCAATTGCAAATAAAAATAGCGTATGTTAAAAGTGAAGACATTACATTGCGCATTTTAACGATTTATAAAAGTTTATCATCACTTTAGAAAAATGTAAAATAGTTTTTGCTTTTTATTTTAGTTTTTTATAAACAGAGTCCTTCAGTGCGTCGTAGATTTTGAGTGCTTGGATTATTTGTCCTTTTTAAGAGAATTTTGGTTGGTTTAGTTTTGATGAAATCATTGAAAAGCTACATTACGAAAATTTGAAATTTCTTCCGAAGTTTTTATTTGCACCATACATGCGTTACTTTTTAGGATGTATGTTTATCTTGTATATCACATGAACGAGAAATATTCTTACTCTGCAAATAGTTCTTGTTTCATAATGAATTTGTTAAAAATAGTAAAAAGAGGGCTTGTTTTAGCCAATCTAAAGGGGCCAATTTTCAAAAATTTTCTTTGCCCGTCGCCGCCAACCAAGGTGGCGCCTCCTTAGTCACTATATTATGTGGCCCCTCCACTTTCAAAGTCGAGCCGCGGCCCCTGAGGGAGCTAACCAATAGTATTATCCAACAAGAGCGGCACTATACAGTAAACGAAGCAGCACAAATCTCAACGAAAATAGAGATCACCCATCGGAAACAATTACAACAAAAAGATTTCTTTTGAGGATGTTTGATCGAAACTCTCCGTTGAGGAAACAAGAGCAAACGATATCGCGCAACTTAAAGGAGCTTCAAGCTGGTTGAACGCAGTCCCGACGATACATGATAATCATTCTTTCAACAAACGTGAATTCCGTGACGCACTCGCATTACGATATCGCTGGCGACCAAAGTATCTTCCATCTGTCTGCGAGTGTGGTAAACAGTTTTCCGTGGATCATGCTCTATCGTGTGTAAAAGGTGGATTTGTTTATCAAAGACATGATGGTCTGAGGGATGCTTTGGCCAAAGTCATCAACGATGTTTGTAATGACGTGACAACAGAGCCACCCCTAACGAGGTTAACTGGTGAACAACAGTTTCAGCGATCTGCCAACATCCAAGACGATGCTCGCTTAGATATAGCAGCAAGAAGTTTTTGGGTACGTGGTCAAAGGGCATTTTTTGACGTGAGGGTATTCCACCCATTCGCTCAAACCCACGTAACCCGAAAGCTTTAGGCTGCTTTCAAAGGCAATAAAAACGAAAAGAAACGCCAGTACAAGCGAGTCATTGACGTTGAACACGGTTCTTTTACGCCACTTGTCTTTTCCACCATTGGAGGATGCGGTCAGGAGGCTGAATTTTTTCTCAAGAAATTAGCTGAAAAACTCGCTGAGAAAAGGGACTCTACTCCTTCGCAGATAATACGGTGGTTACGGTGTAAAATTTCCATCATGCAAGTTCGATCGGCAGTATAGTGCCTAAGAGGTTCACGCACACTATTTAAGAGTAATGATATGAACAGTGGAGATATTGAACTATCTGATATAGTTTTAAAGTAATGTTTTTTAATTATGTTACGGGGGTACACTTACCAAAATTTATATTAAATATAATTCTGTTTATTTAATTGTGAATGGCGACCGACCATTGTTTTGTATTTTAAAACCGGCGGTTTATGTAAGGTTATATTTTCATTGAAATATTAACATTTGACCATGGAAGTTTAAAACCCAAATTTTAATGATCTTTCCAGGAATATATAACAAAGTATGTTTTGAGAAATTTTTAAAAAATAATCCGGGGGTAAAAGAATATTCTGTTGTAGGGAAATCTTAATAATTGAAAAACCCTAAATAGTACAAAAATGCTTCTTAATATTAGATAAGACATTAAATATAATATATATATATTATTTTGGAAATAAAACTCTGTATATCGCAAAGTAATTAATTATTAACTTTTAAGTGAACCCCCCCCCCCCCCGGATTGTAAAATCTTTTAAATTCCATTAACTCTTTACCAGTAACTTTTAAAAGCAAGGTCTTTTAGTATTTTCTGTTCCATTTTAAATAAGCTTACCAATGGTATATAACAATGTATGCTTTGAGAAAAAGAATTTTTGTTACTATGGAAACCTATTTTGGTCCGTAAAATACTCAAGATGTGATATCTACAGGTGGTTCCCAGGCTTAAAAAGTTCTAATTGTCATAAAGATTAACTGTGCCAAATTTCATACTTCTAGAATAAAAAGCACAATTTTGCTATTATTTTGCACGATTTGACTTGACTATTCGGGAGATCGCCGAATATCTTCAGGATGTCGATTTTTAATCAATGATGTGCGACGAGGATACTGATGTGTCCCAGCTTGTTGTGTTTTTACGTTGGGTTGACAAAAATCTAGATGCTTATGACGAGTTCGTTGGACTGATAAACATGCCCCAGTAGAGTCTACTGTTGCCAAGTCTATAGTTTAAAGATGTATTGCTTCGTCTAAAATTGGAAAAATGTCTTAGATGGTGTGGCTGTGCAAATCAAAAACGAGAAAAATCGTGCATTATACACTCATTGCTACGCACATTCCATCAACCTTGCATTCGGAGGCGTGATGAGAACATGTTCTAAAGGACACAATCGACAACACGTACTAGTTAACTAAACTGGTCAAAAGTCACCAAAAGGTGATGCGAAACGTCGAGTGATACAAGGTACAAACAATGTAATATCATGTGAATATCATCATAATATCAGATGGACTGTACGGCTGATTGCCTTAAGAGCGTTATCGCAAACGTTGATGAGTTGCAGGAACTATGGAATTGGTCACTTAAGAACTGTTCATGCTCCGAGATGAAAGGACGTATTCAATATACAGGTGTACTCCCTCAAATGTTCGTACTGCTTCGGTGGTATCCATTTACTCCAAATGATTTTCGCACATACCGACAACCTCAATCAAACGTTACAGGGTACAAGCATCCTGGGACTATTAAGGATTACCACTGATGGAAATACTAAGCTGCTCTTGACACTGTTATCAGCTGCACCAAAAACCGTTTTAAACAGCCTGATTACGAAATCTACGCTACCCTCGAGCAACTACTAGTAAAAGCAGCCATGAGCATATAGTTTGAAGAAGAATTCAAAAAGGTGACAAGGTTTTATCGTGATGACATCAACAACGACTTGCTGAGAGTGCAATTGAAACATTACTAGCAGTTATCCGTGCAAGCGAAGAACTCGTGAATACCTTTTCATGATATGCGTAAATTGGTTAAACAACTCAAAAAACCTTTTAAAAATGATCAAATCCTTCAGCGCGATGCGTTGATTGTTTACATACCCGAGAACAAAGATGCTATCAAATCGGCTAAACAGTACAATGGTGTTACATATACACGAAAAACGACTGGATCAACTTTCTTTGATTGACGTCGCCAATGATTTTGTTAAGAGAATTTATCGCAGAAAAATCGTATTCGGAAGTTTTGATGAACGGCTTCAATGATGGCGGACGCTATTGCAAAATCAACAAAAATTGTATTGTAAAAGAATATTTCTCGAGCGAAAAAATAGCAATACACGTGAAATTATCTTGCTAAAAGATTACATCTTTGTTAAAGTTTACAGAGAAGCGCATGGAAGCGGCAAATCAATGCATTTTCAATTGTGAGCGTTGCGGAAAACGATGCAAGTCAGAGCGCGGAATAATCCAACATCTATGATTCTGCGTTACAAACAATCAACAAGTCGGACAACAACCTCCACCACCACCTTTACCTCCTCCTGATAGCGATGACCTGGTCGAGCATGTTATTCCCGGAAATGTGCCAATCGAAAGCTTCTGGTGGGGCGAAATGAAAGGTTATTTATGAAAAGATTGTCTTCTGGATGCCAAATCTATTCATGCTGCCGACAGCAGCTTTAGGGAAGTCGTATATCCGTGAGGTGACAGCGGCGTACCGTGAAAATTAAAAGGGGGGGGGGGGGTCGGACTTAAGAATGAAACGGGCACTTCTTCTACTTTGGGTTCCGATGAAGCAAAGCCCCCGGTGAAACCTGTATTATTTAATGTACAATGCTGTAATTTTAATTGACCGTAAATAATGCTTTTACAAATTGGTTAAAACAATAACGGATCTCCTCCGCACCAAGCATCCGAAAGGAAAAAAGCCACGGACAATGCTCTCCTGCCAGGTGAAATTCCAACAGTTCAGCCAATAATCTTTGATGCTATCGATGGTGAAATGGTGCTCAAAGTAGCACAACTAACAAAGGGAGGGTCATAGCCATCTGGTATGATGGAAGCAGACGGTTGGAGGAATATACTCACTTCCAGAGTATATGGTGAGACAGGGAACGATGTGAGAAGAGCATTCGCCAACTCCATCAAGAAAATGTGCACGGACGAGATTACTGACAACTCTATGAATTCGTTTTGATGGCATCTCGACTAGTTCCACTCAAACAAAAATCCAGGACACAGGCCGATCGGAGTTGGCGAGGTTCTACAAAGAACCGCTGGAAAAATCGTAATGAGCATCACGAAAGAAGATGTTGTCAATGCCTCATCGAAAGCACAAATGTGTGGACAAAAAGCCGGCAGTGAAGCAGCAATTCACGCGACGAAGGACATCTTTGGAAAGGAGCAGTCGGCTGCTGTTCTCCTCGTTGATGTTGCCAACGTGTTCAACAGTGTCACCAGACAAGTACTTCTCCACAACATATCGATTTTGTATCCATCAATAGCAACCTTCGTCAAGAACAGCTACCAAACAGCCGCCCGATTGTTTGCCATTGGTGGACAAGAGCTTCGGTCACGCGAAGGGACTACGCAAGGCGATCTACTGGGTATGGTAATTTACGTAATTGCTATATCACCGCTGCTTGACATCTTGATAGCGGCGACAAGCGACAACCATAACAAGCTGGCTGCACTTGCAGACGATTTAAGTGCGTCTGGAAAGATCACATCCCTACAAGAATGGTGGGCTTACCTAATCGATGCAGGACCACGGTACGTGCATCATCCACAACCAACCAAGTCATGGTTAATCGTAAAACAGGAGAAGCTGGAGGAAGCAAGACGAATCTTCGAAGGAACCGGTATCCATATAACTGTAGAAGGCGAGCAATATCTGGGTGCGGTGATCGGAAGTGAGGAGTACAAGGAAAGGTATATTTGTAACATTGAAAGATGGCTGAGCGACAACACAGCCTCAAGCAGCATACGCGTGCTATACTGCAGGATATCAGCACAAGATGACGTACTTTCTTAGGACGACTCCAGGGATGGAGAACTACCTACAGCCTGAGGTTGTCATCAGACGTCCTTTTCTGTAAGAAAGGTGGTATGGTTACGCTACGCCACAACGAGCTCCGTGTCGTGACATCACTGCGACCCTTTTGAAGGAGATCTGTTACGACGTGAGAACGGAACCACCACTCGTGGAAGTCAACGGGGAAGTCCTCAACAAACAGACTGCCAACACCAGACCAGAAGCACGCCTCGATATAAGCGCTTTAAGCTTCTGGACGGATGCTTTAAGAGGAATGAAAAGGAGAAGAAGCGTCAATATAATGAGCGAGTACTTCAGATTGAAAATAGGAGATTCACTCCTCTTGTGTTTGCGACGAACGGTGCTATGTCTCGTGAGTGCCAGGCCTTCTATAAGAGAATGGCAGAAGTGGTGGCAGAAAAGAGGAAAGTCCACATGTCGGTGGCAACAAGTGTTTTCCGGACGAAGATCAGCTTCTCGCTTGTCCGCTCGATGTTGCGATGCATCCGCGGATCAAGATCAAAATCACCAACCACCAACAACAATTTGAGTGACAACTTAATAATAATTTATTTAGCTAGGTAGGATATAAACACATCCAATTAAAGCTACTCATAAATAAATACTCTCAAATTTTATATCACATATCAAAATATATAAATTTATGTTCATGCCATAAATGGATGAACGGGATTTGCCAGTGCCATATAATTGTACACTACAGGGTGGTTTTCGAAATAACAATCAACTTCCTCTTTAAATTTACTCGACGTTTGGTGCCCGCACAGTAGTCTCTGGTGATGTATTCCACCAATCCACGACTCGATTACTAAAAGAATATTTATGAACATTAGTTCTACTATGTCTTTTCACAAGACGGAGAGAGTTCCCTCTTGTATTACGAGTATTAAAGCCTGGTAATATTGATTCAGAAGATCCGTGCACATATTTAAAGGCGTGGATTAAGTCATAGCGTATTCTGCGATATAGTAATGTTGGGAGTTTTAGCTTTCTTAGACGATCCTCGTAGGAGAACTGTTTTAATCCAGGAACTCGTTTTGTTGCACGTCGTTGGACTCTTTCTATGGAATGTACTTGACGCCAAAGGTGTGGACATCAGACTGGTGCAGCGTATTCTAGTATCGGGCGAACGCAGTGTTTATACAGTTTCAGGAAAACGTTTCGGTCTATGTATGAAAAGGATCGCCATATCAGACCTAAGATTCTATTAGCTTTCGTTGTAATGAAGTTTATGTGATGATCAAATTTTAATTTGTTGTCAACGAACACACCAAGATCCTTTTCACAATCGTCTGATTTTAAGATCTCCTCATAAATTACGTAATTTGGATCTTCTTAGTTAGAATTTATTGTTATAGTTTTACATTTGTCAAGGTTAAAGTCGAGTTTCCATTTTGTGACCCATTCTTGTAACTGATGTAGATCTTTTTGGAGCAGGTTAATATCACTTAGTTGAAGAATTTCTCGAAAGAGTTTGGAATCGTCGGCCAGCTTTCAATGCACTCAAGTAGCTGCGTTACTGTTGACCTTCCGGATAAGAAACCATGCTGACAATCATTGAGCAGAGAATTTGTTTTCATGTGTTCAGTAATTGTGTCTTTTATTATACTTTCCTGTAATTTGCTGACTATTGATGTAAGGTTAATGGGTCTGTAGTTACTAGATAGTTTTTTTTCCCTTTTTTATGGATTGGTGTGACATTCGCTGTTTTCCATTCGAGTGGTACAATACCTAGATCTATTGATTTTTGGAGTATATGTTGGATTGAATATTTTAGTTCAGATGCTAATTCGTTTAGAACTTTTGGATAAATTGAATCCGGTCCCATTGCTTTGTTTGTTTTTAAGTTTTTTAATCTCTCGAAAACATCATCCTCTGATATTTGTATGTGTTTCAGCTCTGCGTTATATCTGCGTACCGTTGTTTCAGGAATGTTTGCAATGTCTTCTTTGGTAAACACACTCGCAAAGAATCAATTGAACTCTTCTGCTTTACCTTGATCATCGTGTATAATTTTGTTATCGTATTTTAGATCTGGGATGCTGTTTTTTGTTTTGAGTTTTGAGTTAATTTTTTTTTTTTTTTTTTTTTTTTATTGGAGATTGCTCAAAACAAGGCCTAAAAGGCCACTTGCAAGTAAAGAGCTACAGGAGAAGTTAAGCAGATTTAAGGTAGCGATGAACATTAGATTTGAACAGTTGAAGGTTAAATTCAAAAGGAAAGCATGTAGATGGAAGTGAGTTCCAAAGTCTGGACGTACGCGGAAAAAAACTGTTTTTATAAAAATCCCTACGACAATTTGGAACACAAACAGTCCATTGGTGAGACGAAGAAGACAACCTAGTAGAACGGAGAAAAATTTTGAGAGAAGGTGTAAGAGATGATAGTTCGCTTGAACAACGACCATAAAAAAACTTGTAGAAGAGACAAAGAGACGCTACGTTCCGCCGGTGTGAAAGGGAGTCCAATTTCAAAGAAAGGTTTTCGCCAATTGCATTGCAAACACGCCGTTGAACACGGTCTAACAAATTCAGGCAATTTTTTGGTGCACCTGCCCAAATGTGGCAGCTGTATTCCATACATGGACGAATTGATGATTTGTATAAGTAAAGGACGCATTCAGGAGTGAGGTAATTCATTTCTCGTAAAAGAGAACCAACCTTCATGGCAGTTGATTTAGCTATATTTTCAATATAAGATCGCCATGAGAGGTCGCTGGTAAATATAAGACCAAGAAGACGAAATGAATTGCTTTCAGGCAAATGAGAACCATTCATCAAAATTCGAGGTAAGTAAGCATGATTGAGATGATTAATGGAAAGAAGATTAGTTTTAGATGGATTAAAATTAACAAGCCAATTTTTACCCCATTCAACTACTGTATTGAGATCTTTTTCCAGATCAGAGGCCATTCTAACTTTATCACAATCATCTGATTTATTAAGGCAGGAATACAATGTTGAATCATCAGCATAAATAACGGTTTTGGATGATAAATTGTCAGGGAGATCGTTAATGTACAGTAGGAACAGAGTCGGACCGAGAACTGAACCTTGAGGAATACCAGCATTGATGGAAAAAATGGAAGAAGAATGACCGTTAAGAACCACCTTGAGTTTACGATTGGAAAGGAAGGAGGAGATAATATTTAAAAATGGACCTTTTAAACCATATGCCTTAAGTTTGTGCAGTAGCCCCCGATGCCAGACTTTATCAAATGCCTTGGAGATGTCAAGGGCAACTGCTCGCGCTTCACCAGAGACATCAAGGGCACGATAAAAACGTTCACTTATAACTGTCAAAACGTCAGCAGTGGAACGCCCAGAACGAAACCCATACTGGGAGTCGTAAAACAAATTATTTTTTTCAATAAATTCAACTAAGTTCAGGTTAATTAAAGTCTCGAAAACTTTGCTTAAGATGGAAATGAGGCTGATTGGTCTATAATTAGAAGGATGAGAATGCTCACCACAATTTTTAAAAATTGGAATAACAGAGGCAAACTTCCAAGATGCAGGGAAACAGGATTCGTCCAAACACTTTTTGAAAAGAGCACACAAAACGGGAGATAACTCAGTAGAACATCTTTGAAGTACAATTACAGGAATGCCATCCGGTCCAGTAGCCTTATTAGAATCCATTTTGTTAATAATCTTAGAAACCTTATCAGGAGATATAAAGCAATCATGTAAAGTCTGGACAGTTTTGGAGGAGAAATAAGGGAGATCATGACCAGAATCATCGAGGGTGGAATGAGAACTGAAGAGTTTAGCGAATAGTTCAGCTTTATCCTTAGATAGACTAATGACTTCAGGACCATTGAAAAGTGGAGGTACAGATGTTTTAGAACTACCCCGGACGTTTTTGATAATACGCCAAAATTTGCAAGAACCTATTTCTTTGGATTTGATAAGATCTTTAGTCCTTTCAGCAAAAACAGTTTTAGCTTTACGAACAACATATTTACAATTATTGCGCGAGGCAATAAACAGTTGTCTGTTATGATCAGTCGCATCACGACGGTAGCGATGAAAGAAATGATTGCGATGAGCTATGGCTGCAGCACAAGCTGGAGAAAACCATGACGAAGAATGAGGTTTTAACTGATATTTCCCTGACGGAACAAATAATCGTATTGCTTCAGATATTATTGAAGTAGTTTCATTAACACAATCATCAACTGAATTGGAAAGAATTTTTTCCCATGGGACAGACTGAATGTGATTTTGAAATTTTAGCCAATCCGCAAGATCATATCTAAAAAAGGATCTATGCATGGGATGTTCATGGGAAACTTGCCTATTGAAATTAATTTTGACCTCCAAAACAACATGGTCAGAACGACCCAGTGGAGCGCTATGAGATATCTTACAAATTTCAGGGTTAGAGGTCAAAAATAAATCCAACAAGGAGGGCGATTGACTTGAGTGATCAGGAATGCGGGTTGGAAAATCAACCAATTGCGAGAGAGACTGAGATACTGCAAAGTTATAGGTTTCGACACCAGAGCTACTTGTTCCATTCGAGAATCTTAGCCATTGTTTATGGTGAATGTTAAAGTCACCAAATACAAAGATGTTGGTTGAGCGATGATTAAGAAGAGCTAAGTCAGCAGACTTTGAAACTGATTTGATAACAGAACAGTCTTGAGAAGATGGAGAGCGATAGAGAAAGAACAAAAAACTAGTTGAATGTAGAAGAGACAAACGAAAACACATGAAAGGATGATTGGGGTTTTCCAGGTCAATTTCACGAAAAATTGGTAAAGTTTCCTTGACATAAACTGCTAGACCATGCATATGAATAGAGGAGTCCAATCTAAACAGAGGTAGGTATCTAGGAACAAGGAAATCATTAGAAGATATACCAGCATTTAGGTTCGATTCGCAAAGTGCTAATAAATCCGGATTATTTTTTATCAAAAAAGCCTCCACATCCGAATAATTGGTACGAATGTTGCTAAAATAATATATATAATAATAATATATCTCCAAAACACTTTTGAGTTGTGTTTGGAGTGATTAGCAATGTTCTTTTCATATTTCTTTACACTTTTGCGTGCTGTCGATCTTGCTTGGTTTCGTGCTCTTGCATAGTTTTGGTAATGAGTATCATTCGGGTTTGTTCTATATTCTTTCCAAAGTTTCTGTTTTTTACCCATCATATTTTTTGTGTCCCTATTTTCCCATTTGCAAACTGTGGTTTTATTTTTTAATTTAAGTATTGGCGTATGGATTTTTACTGTGTCATTGAGTGCTTTCGAAAAGAAGTTCCAGTAGTCGTTTAGTGAATAGTTTGTCATTTCATTCCACTTTATTTTTGCTAATTCATTTTTGATTTGTTTGTAGTTTGCTTTGTGATAGAGATAAATTTCATTTTCATTTAAAGGATCGTCTATGTAGCAGTTGTAATACACCAATTGCACGACCGCGGCCTCGCATTGGCTTAGAGATCTGGGGCTAGTTTTTGGGTGAAAACAAATTCACCCATAGCAATAAATCTTGTAAACAAAAAATTTAAACTCGCATTTTGACATACTTTTTCAACGTTTACCTTTACTTTTACTTGCGAGTTGTCTGTTATCTTTGGAACAGCTTTTTTTAAATCTCTTGCAAGTACTAAGCTACCCAAAGGATGGATTTTGACTTGCTCTCTGGCATGAAGGTGGAAGAGTTGAAGGCCTTTCTCCGCCTCCGAGGTTTAAAAGTGAGTGGGCGGAAAGAAGAACTAGTTGCCAGAGCTTTCGTGGCTATCGAGAACAACGTTAACAGATTATTATATGATCACTTTTTCCAACTGGAGGCAATGATGAGATGTTGCTTATCATGTTTTGTTCGTTTGTAATGACGAGGTCAAGCGTATGTGACATTTGGTTTAGACGGTGTCTTGTTGGAATAGAAATATGCTGTGTGAGATACGCATCCATAAGAGTGTTGACAAATATCATTGAATCTTTACATTGAGTGACACCACCGGTCTCGTTTGACCAACTAATATTTGGAAAGTTAAAGTCTCCTACTATTAGAATATGTGTAAAACTAAGGGATGAAATGTTTTTGACGAAGGCGTATAGCTGGTTGTTATTTGCGTCTGATGAATTAGGGCTTCGATATACTGCGACTATTAGCATCTTGTCATTGTTCCTTCTTAAGGGTATTTCTGCGGCAATAATTTCATTGAATGTCGTGTGAAGGTCGATTTGTTTTGATCTATATTGTTCTTTAACTTGAAGTGACAACCCTCTTTTTTATCATTAGTATCATTGTTCAGATTTGTTGTTATTATTGTTATTTATTTCATGTTCTGTCAGGATGAATGTGGCATTTTTGGGATTAATTTCGGCTGTAACTACGATGTCAGGGTTTTTAGTTGATATTATTGATTCATATTCATGCTTTTTATTGTTAATAAAGTCTATGAATGTTTGTATATAAAACAGCTATTCGTTTCCTGTCGTGGTGGTGCGTGATGTAATTTTTACGATCCTCAGTTTCCATGGAGGGCCCCTTACTCTGTATATTTGGCCTTCCGTTTTGTCGTTTTTTTTCGAGTTCTTTGGCTTCTAGTACCTTCTGTTTAACAGCCTGTCTTTCATCATATGATCGATCATTTGTAACACTGATACTTTTAAATATTTCTTCAGCATCTTTTAAGTGTTTTAATCGCTGCATAGCTCTCTGCTTGTCAACATTTGACTCAAACGTAACTTTTATTGGCCGTGTAACTCCTTGGGTTTTTTACCGATTCGTGCTATTTTCTTTATATTGAGTACACCGAGTTGAAGTGGTTCTGCAATAAATCTTTCACCGAAAATCTTTTCATTTGCTTTTTTGTTGCTTTCTGACTCTTTCACTCTGTGTATGATAATGTTAAGGGCTCTGTTTTCGTTTTGTTTTTGCTCATTAATGACTTCTTTGGCTATTGCTGTTACATTTTGTTTGGTGTGCTTTGTAGCTTCTTCTTTGAACAGATCAGTCCATTTTCGAGTTGAATGACTTTCATCTGGCAGATCAAGCTGACATCCTTAATTTGCCAACAAACAATAAACCATAAAAAAAAATTATATTGTATCTTTTTCATAATGTAAATTTAGTTATATGGCGTGCCAGGACAGCCTCCGTGCAATGTTAAAAAAGCCCAACATTTTGTAATTCGAACAATATTCGGAATTCCCTGGGAGTATACAGAGTTCACTGTATTACAAATATGGGTAGTAATTGTCCAGGCTGGAATTTTCCGGAGGATTTGTGGAAGGGGTATTGTCCAGGGGGAAATTTTCCGGATACCGCTCATCAGAAGTATCCGCCTATTATAATATAATAAAATACGCTGACGACACAGTAATATATTGTTCCAGTAACACGAGTCAAGAAATAGAAAACTTGCTCAACAACGAAATGGAGAAGATCGGCGAATACTGCAAAGAAAATGAACTAATATTAAATTTAAAGAAGGGTAAAACGGAAACAATGCTATTTGGAACCCAGAAACGTTTAAATATGCACGGAAATGAACTTAATATAACATACAAAGGCACAAAAATAAGCTTCGTCAGCAACTATGTGTACCTGGGAAATACACTAGACATGAACTTGAACATGAACACGAACTTTGAAAAGAAGTACAAACTTGCCAGCAGCCGACTTAGATTACTCAAACGTATCCGGTGTTATCTTACAGCAGATGCTGCAACGAAAATCTTTAAATCAATGATAATGCCAATACTCACTTATGCTGCCTCGCTGAAGCCATCGTTCACACGAACACAATCATCCAGAATAAATTTTCTTCACCAAAGAGCGAAATACGTCACAAAAAACCAAGACCTCGCAAGTGTTTATAACGAGATCAATCGACAAAACTGCATGTTTGTGAAAAAGTGCGTAAACAAGGAAACCAATAGCGCAGAATTCAACAACTATTTTGAAGTCCTGACAAACTGTAGGCAAACGAGAAATAGTGGTCACTCGTTAAAGCTACCAGCAATAAAGCTCGAGGTGGCAAGAAAAAGTTTTTATTTTTGTGGAGCTAGAATATATAATACACTCCCTTTAGAGATCAGAGAAAAGCAGAAAACGTCTGAGTTTCGCTCTGCTCTGAAAAAGCATATTTTTTTTTTTTAATTTTTTAATCTTAAATTTATAACTAGCTAGCACCTCACATTTTTAGATACTTTTCTTTTTTCTTTTTAATTGTTTTATTAATATTTTTATTTCTCGAATTTTTAATCAAGCAGGACAAACTAGGAAAGCAGTTTTACTTGTATATATCGTATATTATGTAAATACTGAAGTTTTTATCCTGTCTAAAGATTGACTAATAAATAAATAAATAATAAATAAAATACCCGTTTTTTCAAGACGATTTAATTTGAATACCAGACAAATAATGCGTTTCCGAGGAATAAAAGCGTAAAACATTTTTTAAAAAGCACAAAGAGTATTTCGAAATTCAATTGGTGACATTTTACACGAATCTGATAGTCGAAAAAATGAACAATATTTCTATATGATCCTGAAAAATAAACTTTGTACTACCCTTCAGGTTTTGTTTCTGTTCTAATCACAAAGTATGTTTCGTTGTTCGCACGTTCTTCATAACTTATATTGCATCCTTTTATTTCTTTAGCAAGAGTAAGTTTCTCTCTATATATATACAATGTTTTGTAAAGCTTGAGGGACGATTGTGAAGCCACTGCGGAAGATTTATTGATTAAGGGTGTATGGTGCTTGTGTAAGGAGTATTTTTCTATATAGTGGGGAGACATGGGGAGTTAGAACTGTTGAACTAAACAGACTAGAGCGTAATGACATGAGAATGATTAGATGGATGTCAAATGTGACATTGAAGAAGGATAGCAAGCCTTCAAATGAGTTAAGAGAACGCTGTGGACTAGAAAGTGTTAGAAAATCTTTGAAAAGGCGTCGGCTTAGATAGTTTGGTCATGTTGAGAGAATGAATGATAATAACTGGGTTAAGAAGTGTAGAGATTTAGTTGTAGATGGTAAGTGTGGCAGAGGCAGGCCACGGACAATATGGAGCCAGGTTGTGAAGAAAGATCTCGTTGAGAAACGTAATCAGATCTAATTCGAGTTATACAACTTTGTTCTACGCCACCTCCTGTACTAATCATGTCGCCCAAATAACAAAAGCCATCCTTTGTCTCTAAAAAGTCATCACCTATTGGCACAGATTCTACTGGCTGTCCAGTTGCTAAGGTAATATCACTAGTACACACCCTACACACATAGTCCACCACTGAGGTAAGTCGACCCTTTATACCACTACACTTCTTATGAACCCAATGATCACAATATTTGCAATATATTGAATTATTACCAACACCTTTACTACATACAGAGCATGGCCATCTACCTGAAGCAATAGGTGCTGAAATGTCAACTCCGCTGACCATAACTTTTGTCTTACCCATGTTAACTCTAAGCCCTTTTGACTCTATACCTTTCTTCCAAGTAGCAAATTTTGCAGTTAACTCTTCTAGACTATCTGAAATAAGCAATAATTCCCATGGACACCCTACTTTAAACTCTTGAGATAAAGCATCCAAAACCATGATAAAAAGTAACGGACTAAGAACAGATCCCTGATGAACACCAACTTTAACTCCAAATTCCTTGCTATATGATACATTCACTCTGACATGACTTCTGGCATTTTCATACATAGACATAACAACTGACACTATCTATTCATCGACTCTTAACCTTCGCATCGCCCACCAGATTACTTCACGTGGTACTCTGTCAAAAGCTTTCTCTAAATCAACAAATGCAAAATATAACCTCTTATTCTTTTGCAGATATTTCTCCTGCAACTGCCTGACTATAAAAATTGCATCAATAGTTCCCCGTCCAGGCATAAATCCAAACTGCATATCATCAATATTCACCCTATCTCTAATAAATCTTGTCAATATCCTTTCTAATACTTTCATAACTTGGTCTAACATTTTCAGTCCTTTATAATTACTTCTCTCCAAGGCATCACCTTTACCTTTATAGCAGTTTACTATAGAGCTAATTTCCCAGTCTGCAGGGACTACACCTTGACTGACGATAGCATTTACAAGCTCAGTGATTATGTCAATACCATCCTCACCAGATACCTTCAGCATTTCAGAAACAATACCTGATGGACCAGCAGCTTTACCATCTTTCATCTTACTAAGAGCCGATTTAACCCAATCCTTTTCTATTCTGACAGCAGGACCCTCAATTGGACTAACTCGTGACAAAAGACTGCGGTCCCATTCAAACTCCTCATTTAGTAATTTACTATAATAACTTTCATAGGCCAATTTTTTAGCACTATCATCAAAAGCTAAATCTCTGATGTCATTTCTCACACACTTTTCTCCATTGATATCCTGATTTGTCTTACACATCTGCTTTGCAATTTTAAAAACTTTGTTTTTCTGATCCTCTCTACCTAGCAAATTGGGAAATCTTTCTTCCTCTGCCCTTTTCTTTGCTGTATAAACTTCTAACTATGCTGTACGCTTTGCTTCTAAATATGGCTTTTTATTCCCACCTGCCTTCCATTCTTTCCATAACCTTTTTTTTCCTTAATAGCCTTATCAACAACATCATTCCACCACCAAGTCTCCCATCTCCTGATAGGGCCCTTAGTTCACCCACGTACACTATTAGAGGCACCTTAGAGGCTGCCTTTCAACTTAGACCATATACCTTCAACATCAGTTTTTTTTCTACTCTCTCCAAGTTTTGTTTAAAACTGGTACAAAAGCTATCCCTTACTACAGAGTCTTTTAATTTCCAAATTTTTCTTCTAGGAACGAAAGTCCTTTTCCTCTCAGTTCCTGACTTAATGCTCAAGTCACATACAACCAACCTATGCTGACTAACACATTCCTCTCCTGCAATAACCTTTACATTCCTAAGTAGATTCCGATCTGACTTCCTGATAAGGATATAATCAATCTGGGTACTTGAATTGTCTGATTGAAAGGTCACTACTCTGCTATTCCTTTTCTTAAACACAGTATTACCTACCAACATATCCATAGCTTCACTAAACTCTAAAAAATTTTCACCTTCAGTGTTTCTAGTTCCATACCCATAACCTCCATGTATACCTTCGTACCCTCTAGGTGTACTTCCAACATGTCCATTAAAGTCACCAGCTACTAACACTATCTCCTTTTCTCCTAACTTTGATACCACCGCTAAAAGACCATCATAAAAAACATCTTTAAGACTATCATCCAAACCACACTGGGGTGCATAAACAGAAACTACTGAAACTACATTCTTACCCACTATTAACTTAATAATAATTATCCTGTCATTAACCCTATCTATATCTATCACTTTATCAATCCACTTTTCAGCTAAGAATATCCCTACTTCTCCTGTCCCTTCCTTATTTCCCACCCAAAAAAACTTGTATGAGCTCTCTTTGCCTGTATCCTTGTAGATGCTCCTTTCCATCTAACTTCCTGTATGCAACATAAATCAATATACCTTCTACTAATTGTTTCAACCACTTCTCCTGACCTTTTATGAAGACTACCTACATTAAGCGTCCCAACTCGAAAATTGACTTTCTCATCTACACTACTACGATTTTGATGCAATAACTTGTTGACGGTCGAGTGATGCTTACACCTTACACCATCACTACCGTGCGCAACACCTTTTCACCACAAATGATAATAACTTACATTGTAACAAGACAGCCAGGTTTTACTAAACCATTGGACAAATCGCTTTGAATATTCTTCATTCCAAAGATAGCTGGCTTTCAGTGTTTCCACAGCTTGTTCATATTCTTCTAGTGAATTCAAATTAGCAATCCAGCGAAGTAACGGTAGTACCGATTCTTTGTGTGCTGTCATTCCGTTGATATTGGAAGACAGCCATTTTCTCCAGGCTTGTTCTCTGTTAAAATCACAGAGAAGTACATCACAATCTATAAGAAAGAGTGTATGTTGGAAAAACTATTAGAAACATACCAATTAAAAATTTAATCTGGGGAAAAACCACAGCAAACAATAAATTAATTTACCTGGAAATATATTTTCTATTGAGTGAATTTCTTCTTCGCAGTTATCGACCATAAACATCCTTGGCTTCCACTCAACATTCCATTTTGCCAATACTGACAGCGCTTCTGTAATCGCATCAACTGTCTCATCTTGCAGAGCAAACGACCCAACAACTTGGTAGTCGACATTTGCACTTCTGCATATAGTTACTATAATTTTGTGAAGAAAAATCCCGAAGAAGTATGCTAAAAAAAATGAACAATATTTCGATTTCGGAAAAGCTTTTATTTTTGCTTCCGGTGATTTTTATATATTAATTAGCAAAAGAGGCCGTTTTCCATTTTCTTCGTCAATTAAAGGTTCGACTGGTGTTTTATTTTACTGCTTGTCACCCACCAAACTCTGTTCTGGTACAGGCATTTTCGGCAATAATAAACTACTTTGTGAAACACTTTTTAAAACTCATAATAAGTCCGAGTAAGAGTTTCAAAGAGCATTCCAAACATTAACTTCCATTAGTATTTGATGCTATCATTCCTATACATTGATGATATATAAATGCAAATGGTTTATCAGGTCGTATGTCCTATTACTTAATCAGCATGCTAATCTTTTAATATATAGCTATCTAATCTTTGATGAATTTGTGATTTAACTGCGGTAATATTGTTTTGAGCAGATCATTTATCTACATTTAGATCAAGGAAAGGAACAAATGCTTGGTTAAGATTTCTGGTAAAAAATTGCTTGTTTTTGTTAAAACTCATACTTAAAGTGTATTGATGTACTACAGAGTATACTCTCTCTATCTCGACTACTCTCTATCTCGAACTTCTCTCTATTTTGAACAAAAAGCTTGGTCCCTTGGACATTTGTGTACTCTCTAAGCTATTTTTATCTCTTTATCTCGAATTTTTCTCTATCTCAAACAAAAAACTTGGTCCCTTGCGAATGTTTCTCTCTCTATCTCGAATTTTTTCTCGTCTCTTTCCTCATTTATACGGCAAATAGAACAAAAATGTTCGATATTTGAAAATTCGATTGCAACCAAAATATTACAAAGTGTAAAGGTTTTGTTTTGAATTAAGAAAAGGGCTTAAGTCAGCTGTTAAACGGAAGCTGAAAAACACAAAATTGATACAAAAGTGTTAAATCATTAGATAAATTGAGAGGGGAATGATCAAAATGGAGGCATCAGAAAAGTTTGGTGTTCCAAAAAACACAATATCCACGTTTTGAACGGCTATAAGAAGACGACAGATTGAAATCTCTAGATTTTTTTGCACCTGTCTAACTTTATATATAATGTTTTAACGTTTTTCAACAAAAAGGTCTTCTGAGCATTTAAACTTGAAGTCTAATACATCCCTAATAAACCTTGTTTCTTTTGCTTTATTAATAAAAATTTTGATTTTTACGGTTATTTTCTCTATCTCGAACTTTCTCTATCTCGAACAAATCTGTTGGCCCCTTGGGAGTTTGAGATGGAGAGAGTTCAACTGTATTTCATACTGTTATAAAAAATAATACCCATCGTCTATGAAGATAATGGTTCTTAAAGCTCTCTCACTTTCTCTGTTAACTAGTAGAGTTTTGTTGCTCCAGGTTAAAGGTAGCTTGTAGAAGCCTGTATCATAAGTGTTTATGTTCTATGGTAGTGAGACATGGGCTGTGAAGCAGGAAGATCTGGATTGTCTGGAAAGAAATGACATGAGAATGGTTAGGTGGATGTTTAAGATAGGAAAAGTTCAGATGAGCTAAGAAGTAGGCTAGATATTGTAGATGTTATTCAGATCAGGATGTTGAGTTGGTTGGGCCACGTAGAGAGAATGAAGAAAGATAATTGGGTGAGAAAGCGCAGAGACTTGATAGTTCCTGGTGAAAAGCCTAGAAATACACTGAGAAAGACATTGCAAGAGGTAATAAGACCACAATGGAATTCAAAATAGGTGCAAAAACAATTTTTGGAGAAATTTTAAAAGAGAAATTGACTTTTGATTTTTTAATTGTAATCACCTAATTGGAGGTCTGTTAGTAATATGTAAATTATGAACTTTGTGTCAAAAATCATTGTGTAAAAAGTATGCATTGTTTCAGGTAAATGTAGATGTATAAATGGCAACAAATCAAACCCGTTTAAATGACGATGTCGGGCAATTGCCGTACAAAGTTTTGCGTAATTTGGCCGGCATTTTGGACATCCCTGGCAGTCGTGATTGGAGGGCCCTGATTGCAGAAATGCCATCTGCGACTTACAGTAGAGCTCAGGTTTTTATTGGTTTTCCGATTGACAACACAATCCAGAGTACTCTACATGAATTGCTTCAGCTCCTAGATAAACTGCTGTTAATTTTAGAATTGTTTTATTCATTAAAATTATATATTGATGGCTCCTTCAGCAATTAAAAAGGCAGTTTGTCCGTTTTCATGTTTTGAGACTAAACAATGTCGTCTTTCTATTTTTAATTACTTCAATATATAGAATGTGGTTTTCTAAAAGAACACAATAATAAGATATATATAATAACACAAAAGAACACAATAATAGATATATAACAACACAACAGTGTATCCAGTTCCTACATCTCCCCCCAGATCACAAGTCATTAGTAATCGAGGAAAACTGGACAGGTTCAATGTTTAAATAAAGTATTGTCTATGGGTGTTGGGCAACGTAGCCCCCTGTATCAGGGTCGTAAAATTGTTTCTCCTTGCGGATCCTACTCGATCTTCGTGGCAGTGATGCGTCATCTGGATGACCGATAGTCTTTTCGGTGGCGCTTGAGGGTGTCTCTTGTACCGGTAGTGGAATCTTGGTAGCCAGAGTTATGCCCGGGTCCGGCGAGATACCGCAACGTTGCGTTTCATCCGAGGAAGTCGTTGGTGCAGGAGGCAAGGGTACTGGTGATGATGCGGGAACCACTCGATGAGAGTCTATTGTCTGAGACAAAGCAGGCCGTGTGCCTGGTATCGCTGGAGATCCATGGAGCAGGTGGGCCTCGTATTTCCTCAAGAACCTTTGATTTTGCAGGGTGACTCGTCCAGTACCAGCAACCTTCACAACGTACTGGTCATTCTCTCTAACATCGATAACAACGCCGCTACGATCCCACCGTGTGGGAAATTGGCCTTCTGATTCTCAATCATCACCTAGTCGCCGATCTGGAGTGGTAGGACAGGGGGGGAGTGCTCTTGTAGCTTCTCTAGCGTCTTTACATGCGTGTTTTCATGGATTCTTCTTTGGATAGCCAAGCCTTCCTCCAATGGTCAGAAATCTGCGCGTTTGTAAACATATCTGTTTCTTTTCGGATGAAAGGGAGGGAATCCCGAAGTTTATGGCCAAACAGAACTTCGGCTGGTGATAGATGGCACCCTGGATCAGGGGTATTGCATTTTATGCGAACAAACACGAACAATCCTATCGTTATTGAGATCACTATTGCTATCGATATTGTCCATCAATATACGCTTCGATGATTTGACAGCTAATTCTGCTCTTCCATTAGAGGATGGTCGATGGCGAACTCCCCCCCTCCAAAAAGGCCTTGGTCTCCCCAGCAACGAATTTGGGACCTCCGTCGCTCGATATTTCAACAGGTACACCGAATGTTGCAAAAAGATGTTGAAGAGCCAAGCAGAGACCCTTAGCACCAGAACTGTCGGTACCAGGTCGAATCAGCGTCTGTTCAGTCCATCCGGATAGCCGATCCGCAGCAACAAAATAGCAATATCCTTTGTGGAAGAAATAGTCACATGCGACAGCTTCAAACGGAGTTGTAGGCATGTGCGGTTGAATTGGTGGTAATTTTGCTTGAGATGGTGCAATCCGATTGCATTCAAAACAGCTGGAACGAATGGATTCGATATCTTTGATGATACCAGGCCAGTATACAGCATCTCTCGCGCGATCTGCCATAGCAGTAACTCTTTGGTGTGCGGCGTGTAAGGACTGGAGGATCTCCTGGCGAAGAGGTGTTGGCACTACGACACGGTTAAGCATCATGGTTACGTCATCGATAATATGAAGATCCTTGCGGTGATTCCAAAAGCCTGAAAGGTTAGCTGCTAGTGAAGATTTACTGTCAGGAAATCCGTTTGTTATATGATGGGTGAGGTCGCGGGAATCACCGTCGCTCAGCGTTGCCCGTTTAACGATGTCCCATGTAATTGCTCTGAATGTTTGAACACTGTTGTCTGCGATTAATGACAGATCGCTTTCCATTTTGTCCTCATCCTCGTAGATGCGGATACAGTCAAGCGCTAGCATGCTGGAGGTTTCAGCACCTTCAAAAGCGTTGCTTACAGGGTGTCGAGATGTGGCATCAGCAAAGAAATTATCTTTTCTGGGACAATGTTGAACAGTAGATCGCCACATAAGAGTTCGCTGTTTTAGACAGAATAGACAAGGATTAGTAATCTCGTCTAGTGTTCGATCCCCAAACAGCTTAACAAGGGGCTTGTGATCTGTGATGACGATAAGTTTGTCGCATCCCTGTGTAAAGTACTTTGTTTGTTCTAGTGACCAAGCGATAGCAAGTGCCTCACCTTCGACGGGGGCATATCTTGATTCAGCTGGCTTGAGAAAACGTGAACCCGCTGCAGTGATTCTCCATCCGGCCTTACAGCACATTGGTGTAAGTTGCTTGCAGCTACAATGCTTTTGAGAAAGGAAGAACCTTATCCCGGTCTTGGACCAGTCTGGCTGAAGGCACGTGTGGCGGCACGGATCGTATATTTTAACTCCTGTACGAATAGAATCAACTATATGGGCTTTGGACAGTTCAAAAGCAGTATTAAGCTTGGTTGTCCATTCAAATTTTGTCTTTGGACTAAGCAAGTGCCTGAATGGCTCCATGACAGGTGAGAGTTTGTCATGTGCCACTTGATTAACCAGGCCAAACCACGACCTCACGTCAGTCAATTTGGATGGAGTAGGGAATTTTAAGATAGAATCGTTAAACTTCGGCAATGGTTTAATAGTGTTCAGTGATCTGAAACCCTGCAAAGTTAACCGATTTTTGGGCAAACTGAAACTTCTGTTTGTTGAGTATGACACCATTATTTCCAAGCAACGTGAGAAAGTCAATCATTCTCCACCAATGATCTTCCAGCTATTCATCCCACATGAGGGTATCATCCACACATTTTGTTTTTCTCTGCACATCATCATCATCATCATCATCGATTTATAGTCCATGATTAGTCCATGCAAGCATGGGTTGGACTGAAACTGCACGTCAGTAATAATCTCATCGAACCTCCTAGCGTAACCATCACCACTTGCCAAGAAGCCTTGTGGTGCCACCTTATACCGGTATCGTCCCCAAGGGGTGATGAAGGTTGTATAATGGCGGTCTTCTCCACGGATAGGAATGGAATGGAAGCCATTCCAGGCATCTGTCACTGATCTCCATGTCTGTGGGGGGACTTTTTTGCCCTGTTGGTAGGGCGGTTGGACGTGGTGGGTTTCTCGGAGACAAAACATATTCAGTGGGGAAAGGTCAACAGTACGTCTGGGGGTACCATCAGCTTTCGGCGTGATGACCATCCTATGGCACCATCGGGACGGTTCATCGATTGGGACCTTCTCCAGAACGCCCAAAGCAACATTATCTAATTGCTCCTTTACTAATTCCTGCCAATATAGAGGTACAGATGCAAGAGTATGCACAGCATGTGGTGTGGCGTCTTTGTCTACGTGGAACGATATGGCAGGACCGGTCATCCCCGGCAGCTGTTGGTGAGTGCATTGATTAAAAGTCGAGTTTGAATAGCGTTCGAGGAGCCAATCACACATTTTTTGGTTGTTTTCTGGAGTGCACTCAAATGGTAGCATCTGTGGGCGTGATTGGGGTTTCAAACGTTTCAAGCATCCACACAAGTCTTGTCGGTTTTGGATGGAAGACTGATATACAACAGCGCCAAGTTGGGGGAAACTTTGAGGGATAACACTGAGTTAGACCAACGCATCGCGAGATAAGTAGAAGCGGTTAGTTGATGGGCTGACATATGTCATGACAGCTGCTGCGCACTCTTGGCCTTCACTACTCACTCCCAATTTTTATTGGCTGCAAACAAAGTTTGTTTCACTGGAATAAGGTCTGCTTTCGTGAAACCAAAATCAAGAAAACTCTGAAGTCCCCACAAGCAGGATTGTGCCCCAGTATCCGTCACTACAGAGATAGTAGAGGGCTTGATAGATGGAGTCTTTCGATTAATTGGCTCGTAATCTTCACTCTCTACATTAATGGTTAGGACAAGAGTGGGATGGTGCATTGACTTTTCCCTTTCCCATCCATTAAGGCTATCAAACAGCATATGATGTAACGGTAGTGGATATGGTGCAAACACTCCCTATAGCGATAGCTCCAGCGTCATTAAAATCATCAACAGAATCAACTTCCTTGGATTTCTTAAGTTGTATTTTCTTGGACCAACAAGTGGAGCAGAAGTTCCTCTCCACCATCTTTCTCTGGCGCCGGCTCCAAACGGATTTTTCAATTCTCGTAGAACAGTCCTTACAGGATCTACTCGCACCACTAGAACTCTTGACACCTCCAACAGAGTTGCTCTTCTTGTATGCTGAGATCGCAGACATGTTCGAACTCCTCGTCAATGCGTTTCGAGCCATTTCTTTGGCCTCGATATATTGCACTGTCTGGACAACAGTTTTCATATCGAGATCCTGCCAACCAAGAACTTCCATTTTTACCTCCTCATTGGATAGTCCTGAGATTAAAACGTCCTTGGAAATAATATCCGTAAAGTCTATCATCTGCATGCAAGTTGTGCTGGAACACTTGATATTGTAGGCACAAGTTGTTGCCTTACCTCTAATCCTAGCATAGAACGATCTGGCATTCTCACCGTCGGATTGATGAAGGGCTAAAAGGTCAGCGAGTAGGTCGTTCCCTAACTCATCATCACAGCAGCTGAAAAGTTGTTGACAAACTTTTGTAGCATCAAGAACAGTACCCTGTCGAAATATATACCATCTGGCACTAAAGGAGTTCCAATTCTCCTCAGTAGATCCTCTCGAGATAGTGGGCCGATGAATTTTTGGTGCCCTCTGTTTGGCTGCTGCCTGGGGGACATTTACATATGCGTTGTAATGAACAATAAGCAGAGCAGCAGCAACGGCAGCGTCAACATCATCAGTAATGTATGTACATCCATTGATCGGGCAAGCGATTGCTGGCATCTTGATTATGAAAACCACATAAACAATGTCGTCTTTCTATTTTTAATTACTTCAATATATAGAATGTGGTTTTCTAAAAGAACACAATAATAAGATATATATAATAACACAAAAGAACACAATAATAGATATATAACAACACAACAGTGTATCCAGTTCCTACAGAGACAATGGCATCTAGCCGACCCTTCCCAAAATGGATCTATCTCCGAATGACAATATACTATTTTAAATTTTACTTAAGTTTGGTTGCATTGTTCTCTAACCTAGTTTTAGAAAAGAATAAAATAAAAAGTCTTTTCGTTTTATTACTGATTTTGAAATTCAATAATTTTCTCAATATGGTATTTTTAATAAAGATTATGCAAGATCATACTGAAACTTGAATTATAACTTAAAGAAACTTTCTATGTAACTAAACTACCAATAAATCCCATTTTGTATCAACGAAAATGGACTCAAACCTTTTTACTTTCGAGAGATCGAAATGTCACTGCGATTGTAATCACACTCTTTCTAAACAGATCAATTACTTTGAACAAGCGGTTCACAGTCCTGGTAGAAGTCCAGCCATGGCGTTGCTCACAGATTTTGGCCACAGATTATTAACCGTGGCTGAGTTCATTTCGTATTTGGAAGCAATCGACAATCAGGAAGCTTTGCTTCTTTTGAAACCTCACGGTATTGTGTTACTAGCTATATATCCCATGCAAATTGCACGCATTACTTCAATGAAAACACTGTCCCTATATTTACGGCATGATTCTAAAACAAAATAAATTACATAATTTAAATGAAAATTATCAAAGAAAGTCTTGATTTTTGGTTGTGATTCATAAACAAAAATTTAAAATAGATTATTTGATGATGAGCACACAAGGTAAGCCATAGGTCTGCGTTCATCAAAGAATACTCATCATAGTTCACTAAACATGTTGTCGAGAAAAAAGGAAATTTATTATGAGGAGGCTGAGCAAAAATGAACTGACCATTTAAAAAACTAATTACAAATCCTTTCTGTAGACAGTTATGAAACACAAAATTACATTATTCATTATAGCTTTAGAAACCCCGTGCAAAATGCACTCATTACTCCATTACTTTTTGGCTTGCATAAGAGATAGCTGATAATTTTTCAAAAATGAAAGTTTTCTTGTTGGTTCTTATTTTGACTGCTTCTCTCGAAATGTGTTTTAGAACCGGTGGTTATCACCACCCACCCATCGCCTGTAGTTTTGCAAGAGGGGCAGACAGTAACATTAACGTGTACCGCCAGTGGTTTCCCGTTACCCCTCTACCAATGGTTTCGTAATCGTGTACCGGTTCCCGGCGCCTGTCAATCACGTATAACGTTGAGAAATGTCACACTAGACTCAGAAGGCAATTTCTACTGTAAGGTCACCAATGCACTGGGCTCAGAATATACCAGAAATGCCTATGTACAGGTCTGCCCAACGATAGCCCAGCCAGGTAACATTTTTTGGTTGGAATGTTTTAGTGACGTTTTGATAATTATTGTATTGGAATGTAAGGGTCTGTGAGGCAAATGTATGCAAAGTTATGATGGAAAACAGCACAAAAATCCTTCTATCTAACAGTTAAATTCTACAAAGTTAAATGATTCTCAAGTTATCCAACATTTTAAAAATCAAACAACATCTTTTCCTCATCATTTTGGTTGGTTAACTCTAGGTCTTAGCTTAGTGCTGTTTTATTTGTGTTGGTTACAAAAAAAAATATTCAGAAATACAAAAAAATTTGAATATTGAATCATACAAATGCATTATTTAAGATATTAATGCACGGGTGATTATCAGACACACAAGCTAGAAAAATGTTACAGACAATAGTATTTGTGCGTATTTGAATGGTGTCGTGTACACAGCATGTTAAATATAAAGCAGCCCAAAAACAGAAGAAGCATGGAAATCGAATGCATTGTTGTATTTCACGTTAAGGTTTATTTTGCAAAAACAAAGACACAAAAAAGTTGTTAGCTTTTTCGTAAAGTTGTAAATTCATGACTTTATTGTAAATAATATTAATAAAATAAACATTAATACAGTAATAATGATGTCAATTGTTAACCAACACAGTTTAATACCATGTGGCTGCTTTGGCCAGTACCCTGTCTTTCATGCCAGAGTTCAATTAAACTCGATTACCTTGCAATTATCAGATTACGGTGTTGCTTTATCTTTAGTATATATAAGAGATGTTAGTAAAACTTATTTCAATTTTTTTATCTAACTAGGCAACCATGTGACGTGGAACGAGGCATCCTACCCGAGCGTTACACCAACTGTTGACGATTCAATGATCAAATGTTTGTCCGAGAATCCAATGCTAAGTTACCCAGCAAACCATAATAATGATGGTAGAGTTTTTTTGAAGTTTCTTTTAAATGCTATACACATCCGTTTATTTAAACTGTAATTGTTTGTTAATTTCTGGTGTTAACATGTACATCCAAAAGCTAGGTAGATAGGTCATCATTTGAATTTGTAAAGAATTTGGGAACTGAAGTACTCATTCAATGCTGAAATGCGAAATATGCCACTCTCATCAGATGGTGCAAGTTAAAATCAACAATTACTAGTGAAAGTTTAATAGATGTCAAGCCAACTGCTTGTCCGACTGGATGAGTGCAATTTCTCTTATTGATCTTCTAGAAAGCATACTCTAAAGAATGATTCTTCAAGTAACCTTTTCTCATCAAAGATCTGTCTTTGCTTTGTAGGAAACACATTTTTTATTTATAAAACCACCTTGGTTATTAAAAATCACAAACATGTGTTTCTAGAATTATCCATATTAAAAATGGTAGATATATGGGTCTGATACTGCTCCACCAAGAAGGGAAAACTTATTTTTGTGTTTTTAGAATCCGTTGAAGAATCTGCAATTATTCACGAAGGTCACTACTTTGTGTTGAAATCTCCTAGTAACGCCCACACCTACCAATGGTATAAAAACGGCTACCCACTAGCCAACGCCTGCTCAAGGGAGCTCATTTTTAATCCATTCAAAGCAGGGGACGAAGGCTACTACACTTGTAAAATTTGCTTTAACGGACAAGAGATGCTGACACATAGGGCCAATCTAAAGTTGGCAGGTAGGTGCAGTTGTATGTATTTACTTATTATTTGATAGAAAGAAAGTGACTGACCTAATCATAGTAACAGAGTACCGGACAAAATTGTCTCCGTTCATATTTAAAGAAAATTATTCTTTTGAAAACTTTTAGTTAGCATTGAAAAGTATACTACCTTCAAGTTTTACCGTATTAATTGCTAGATTATAATACAACATTTTAAATATTTATCTCAATTTTAATTTTTACTGGTTACCAGCATTACCCTGTCATCTCCATATTTGCCCAACTTTTACAGCTTTCTTTTTGTTTTCTGTACATCTGTTTGATTTCAGAATATCTTTAGTACTGTTATCCTTAATACATGCATGTAGAACATGATCACTGTGTAAATATTTGAAAGAGACTTTTAAGTAGATTTCAAATACGTTTTTTATGTTATACAAATCTAAAGGCGAACAGCAGTTAATCAACTTTGTGAAATCTTTTCTAGATGTAAACATGCGGGGAGGGGAGCGAATACCTACTCCTAACCGGGAATTTGGTAAGTATACAAACTAATTATGTTTAAAAATGATCTTTCCAATCATGTCATGTATTTGTGCTGTGTTTTTCCATTGATCATGGTGTAATTCGTGCAATGGCTCTGCTATCTTGTATTTTTTTAATGCAAGCTTTAAGGGTTGATGGGTAGATTTTTCTGAAATTATTACTCATAAAATAATGCCATGATCCTTTTGTCAGACAAAGTTTCACTATCATCATCGTACCCTACAGCACCCACGGGATGCAAACATTTTCCATTGATTGCGATTCTGTGTTATTTCCTGCAGTTGTTCAGAGTTGTTTCCATTGGTTTCTTTAAGCATAATGCGTAGCCAGGTTTCTCTCCGCCGTCCACTCAATCTTTTTCCAGTCCCTTTCCAAAATGTTGCTTTGTGTGCTACGCTGTCTTCTCGATGAAAGATTAACCAAGCCAACTCCACCTCAAGTGTATGAATATTGGTATTAATGAATGAAGTCGTTTCTAACTAAATTGCCAACGAATAATTAAAATTCTTGACTTGTCTTCACTTGTTTTCAAAAACAAACTTGTTCTCGCTAATTGCTGTGATATACCAACTGTCATGACCATCTATCTTTACCATTGTTTTGTAAACTTGGATTTTAGCGTTTATGGGCATATTGACCCTACACCATTTAGTTCCTAATCTTTCAGCTGTCTGATTTGCTTTCTTTTTTCACTCGTTGTATAAAGATGGTTAATGAACCATTTTTGCTTACAACTGTACTCAAATAGCAAGTACCCAAGTGCTCAACGACTGACAGTTTCTCCATTAATAACACAATCATGCTGTAAACAGTTTATATTAATGATTTCGATTTCTTCAGTTTGTGATCAATAATATATTATCAACGTAATCCAATTTGGTTTTGATTCAACTGAATACCAAAGAGACAAACGTTAGTATAGCGAAGACTGTACGGTCTTTGTACCAAAGCCATTTGATTCATACATCTTTCAAATCCAGTGTTATCACACCTAACAACCACATTGAAATCACACAACAAAATAACAACATAATGTCTTGGTAAATTGTCAATCATAAAACTCGTCTTTTGCTTACCCTACAATTATGGTGACATCTCACAATCAAAAGTCTTTTCAATTATATGTTCCCAATCAGTCAGCTCTGATTTAATAAGCAACGAACCATCCCCTTACACCTGACTGCTGCCGTTCCTTCTGGATCTTCACATAGTATTATGCCCAAGTACAAATTTCTCTGCACCAAGCATTCAAGTCTTTGAATAGTGTAGGGTTGCACTAAGCTACTAAACTTGCTTTGTTAGATTTCCATCTATTGATTCGATTTGAATTCATCCGCATACTAAACATGACCTATTGACTGTTTACTATAATCTAAAAGAATTGACACACCATCCTGCCGCCATCACTGAGCCAGAGAAAGTGTTGACAGAAATATTCCTGCCATATCAGGGAGGTTAGGGATTTAGCATCACTTGCCCAAAGTGGCTATTAGTGGGAAGGAGTTGCCTTAATTCTCCATTCTGAGATGGAGCATACTCAGTTCCAGCCACGAGCGAATCACAATCAAGTGTTATAATTTTTTGTTTCTACATTTTGTGTTACTGCAGTGATCTGTCGTTTAGGGATATGTGATATGCCACTGCTACTTGAAAAATTTAACATATTTGCATTAAGTTTGTAGAAATTTCTCCTAATGTTACTTTTCAGTTATGTTTCGTACCCTTGATACTAGCAGATTACAAGAAATAATGTCCGAGCATTGTCAATATTCATCCCTTTTCATCTACAGCTCTTTCTATGGTATTGTTTTGTTGTTTTAGCCACAGGTAAAGTTGCTCTAGTTGTAGCCAATCAATCGTACATAAACGTCTCGAATGAGAGCCATCTGATACATCCGATAGATGACGGTAAACTCCTCAGCGACAATCTGCAATCGATCGGCTTCAAAGTCATATTTCTTGTGGACTTGACGAGAAAAGAGCTAGAGGCTGCCGTGAATGGCTTCTGCAGTATACTCAAATGCACCAAAGGACTCTACTCGTTGTTTTACTTCTGCGGGCATGGTTTCGAAGAGGGCGGAAAGACGTATTTAGTGGCGGTGAATGCGCGCAAACCGTGGAATACATCCTGCGCCACCTCTGCCGATTATATCCTCTCGGAGATCCAGCAATGTCGATCAACAAAACTAGACGTCATGTTGTTGGATGTCTGTCGCGTGCCGTGAGTGGTTTTACGTCATAGAAATATTTTGTAGTCCTTCAAACGGATGAAGGTTGAAAAATAGCAGTAATTTCCCATAACGTTACTGAAGCAATAATACTTGAGACAGGTCTGTGTGTGATTTCTTTACTACTGATTTTTAACATGGTTTTCTAATTTTTTAATGCTATTAAATATTTTATATATTGTTACTGTCCTATCCTTTTCGTTTAAATTTAGTAGCGCGTTCTCTATATCTTAATAATTTACCATGGATATAAGTTGGTATGTCAGCTACTTCCTTCTACACACCTGGAACAATTTCAATGAAACTTTGCACAAGTATTAAGGTATTGCACAAGAAACATCCAGGGTTTCGAAATTCTGAAAAGAAAATTCAAAATTTCCCGATTTCATGAATTTTTGGCAGTGTTACTGCGTACTACATAGCGCTGTAATAAATTCCTAAGAAAAAGATTGTTCGTGACAAAATACAAATGGAAATACGGAAATGAACGGTGACTATTGCAAACATATTTAGTGATGACTCAGCTATTCTCTCTACTTGCACGTGTATATAAAAAATTGACGAAGAAAATTCAAAAATCAAAAATTTAAAGAGGACGGGATTTAAGCAAAAGCAAACACATTTGAAACCATGTGGTTCTCGAAACCCTTAGAAATTAAATAAGAAAATAATAAGAAATTTAGTTTATTAATTTAATTAGAAAAAAATTTAATTTTTCACAACTTTGCGATGGTGACAGACCAATGATCTTTTCGCGAGTTTCAATAAAATATACAGTACAATCTCGATAACTCGAATCCCTTTTAAGTCGAACTTGCATTAACTCAAACTGTTTTTCCATTCGCTTCTCCTGATAGTTTCTCATAAAAACTCCCGATAACTCGAACATTCGTTATCTCAAGCTATTTTACTTGGTCCCTTGGGGGTTCGAGTTATTGGGATTATACTGTACTTACTAAGATGTTTGTTTCTAAAATCAGGTTAAAGTCAATAGGAACCATCTGAAAAGATTATCTCCGATTGATATGATGTATGTCATTGCAATTCAATTATATGCTTCACTTTAAGCGAGTGTGTTCTTGTTTGTTGAACTTCTCTCCATCCAGGTCTGGCGGTGGACTGGACAACAACAACCTGAGCATCAACCCGTTCATACCTGGATCGCAGTGCATTACGGCGTTTGCGACGTGAGACCATTCATTTCTCTGGCCTTTCCTTTACTGTTTTTGAGGTTAACATCTAATCGAATATTATTTTTGATTTCGATAAAATCGTGTTCCGCTACATATGCGTTTTTCGCCTCGTTTCATATGTGGACCATTGATTTTTAACAAATTCCTTGTTTTATCGAGCAACAATAGAATAATATCAGGTGTCTTAGTTTGAAGGATTCTTTTCAATCATGAAAATATGTGGAATTTCTCGTGCGGCATGCAAATTTTGGTTCTAAACATTTTTTGGTTCTAAACAAATTTAAATACGAAAAATGCGTTTGAGAAAGACTGTTTTTGTGGTCAACTATTTTTGGAAGACAAACTCATTCAACGGTTCTTAATGTAAATACTGACAAAGCTCTAGAAGCGATTGATGGCAAAATAGATATTAAAAAACATTTTATGGACATCCCTGTTTTATGGCTGTTGTTGGCGTATTTTTTTATTCGTGGTCTTTTATGTTTTTTTGGCCCAGGTGCCCCCAATCTCAAGCTTTCGAGGGACGTCGCGATCGGAATGGAATCTACATGAAACACCTGGCCCGTCATATCACAAAGAACATGAAAGTTGACGAGATGCTTTTCAAAGTCGGGGCAGGTTGACACATTTTACAAGTGTTGTTACTTATATACGAACTTCATATGTTTTTGGATATACATGTTTCGTATGTAGTTTATTTCTGATTGTTCCCTGCAACACCTTTTTTCTTTTATAAGCATAACGGCTATAAGCATATTTAGGCTGAAATTATCAAAAAAAATTAAGCATGAGTATGTACGGAGCCTCACGAATTTATGATGGAAAATAACAATCTTTCTATTATTACATAAAAAATAAGAAGTGAAAATAAGTATTTTTATATCTATTCTTTAACGTTTATCATAGTCCATATGAAGTTCAATCATTGTTAAATAGTTCAGTTAAAGTGGTTCAAGAATCAAATGCATCGATAAATTCAAATAGATTTTTTTCTACTTTGTAGTCATTTTTTACAGGTGCAAACGTAGATTTAATTGAAAATATAAGCATATACATAAGCATATATTGAGCCTGAAATTGTTAAAATGCTAAGCATAAATGAGGCTGGAGCCGATTTTCCCTCATGCTTAAATAAAAAAGGGTGTATTTACTTGTTGTAAAATCTTACTCATCTACATATATACAGTATATTCCCGTTAACTCGAACCACCAATGGGACCACGAAAATGGTTCAAGTTAACGAATGTTCGAGTTATCGAGCGATTTTTATGAGAAAGTATTAGGGAGGGGGATTGTAAAACAATTTGAGTTAACGCGAGTTCGAGTTATCCAGTGTTCGAGTTACCGAGATTATATTGTATGCGTATCAACAAATTGATCATTAACTATAAAGAGCATAGTAGATAATTTCTTCTCTAGCATTCGCTTAATTGTACTCTTACGCGCATCTTGCGGTCATAAAATATTTAAATGCCCGCACACTTTTATATTGATTATATAGACGTTCGAGAGGAGGCAAAACGGCACCCGACGACAAGTAGCATGTCTCCCACCTACAACGTGTGCCTTACGAAGAACTTCAGCCTCTGCGACAACATCTTACCGTTTGCGGGATTTGTGGAGGGGGAGTGTGACCCGACAGTTATGTGGCTGCAATACCATAGTGAGATTTGAGTTCTTTTTGCTATTCCCCTTTATGCGGTATTCTTGTATTTCCCGTCTATTTTTAGTGATGTCTCCAAATTGGATGAGCGTATATAATTAACTGTTTTAGCAGTAAAACATATGAACAAGTAAACGTTAATAGAGGTCTGGGTCCTAAGTACAAAAGTGTTTCTTTTTCTAAATTCGACTAAACATGTTTGTTGTTGTCAGGGCTACCTGGTACCCAGATTCTTACCATGGATCTGGGCATTGTTGTCGAGATACGATTTCAGTATGTGTGTTCAAACGTATGCTACTGTGTTGTTCGTTTACAAAGCAAGGGATTTAACACGTGGTGTGAGGCCACGATAGATAAATTCACTGACGTAAGTTCACACTGTATGTCTTGAAAGAGTAATTTCATTCCATCGTCTTTACTCTATAGGATTTAGACACGAGCGTAAATTCCTTAAACAACGATACATATTCGCAGGTAATAACTAATGTATTTTGATGTTAAGTTCATAAATTTTAGGTCAGAAATCAAAATTTTATGTTATGTTCTACAACATTCCAAAACGTTTCTTACCAAGGGTGATTCGCATTCTAAAAAGGTACGCTTTGTTTGCAGGGTTATTCATCCAAAGGCTCTTCATTTAATACACCCGATTCGCCCTGTTCTACAAATGGTCTCGCTGATTCAGACAGTTGGAAGATTTTAGAGGCGGTCCAACAAATCGTAGTAAGTAACGAGCCGTTCATCTTACCCGTGTACCGTTCTAAAACTAGGTTTACTGGATTATATTTCATCAAATGTAAACTTGAAAGTTGATTGATTGGACTTCACTGAAACGATAGATATTAAACTAATCAGTTTAATCAGAGAAACTTAAACATGGCTTTGATTTCGAAATTTCATTTTCTTGAAACTGCCGCGAGAATAGTAAAGTAGTAGACTTAACAAGCGAACGTAATACAATGATTGTTAGAATTACTCCTTCCATGGCCTATGCAATGATAGTTCGAATAGTGAAAAGTGAAAAGAGTTTTCACGACTTTCTTTTGTTATGAAAATAACTCCGTGAGTAGGTCAGGAATTAACATTATTATTATTATTATATTTCATATTTAAACAGGTTGACCAGGTCAGGAAAATTACAAATTTCTGTTATAAATGTAGGACCTGATAAACTAATGGAAAATAAAAACAGTAAAAACTAGATAAAATTGAAAAGAGTTTTCACGACTTTCTTTTGTTAGGAAAATCACTCCGTGAGTAGGTCATGAATTAACATTTGAAAGAGTTTTCACGACTTTCTTTTGTTAGGAAAATAACTCAGTGAGTTATTGAAAAAGTTTTCGCGACTTTCTTTTTTTATAAAAATAACTCCGTGAGTATGTCATAAATTAACATTGAAAAGAGTTTTCACGACTTTCTTTTGTTAGGAAAATAACTCCGTGAGTAGGTCAGGAATAAACATGGAAAAGAGTTTTCACGACTTTAATACTGCTATATCTCGGAAATAGTATATTCTTGAAATGCAATTGTTTCGTATTATGTTGTAGGGCACGTGTACAGTGCACATCAAAGTATCGTACAAAGAAACAGAGACGAGCGAAACGAAAGAGTTTGTTCACACAAAAACACTTCACGCCGAGGAGTTTGGAATAATCTCGTTTTTTAATACATGATTTGGTGGGCGAACAAAAAAATGTTTAACATTTTTTAAAACGAGCAACTCGGCTTTTTTTTTAATTGTTAATAACTTCCGCGTTTATGCATGTGATTTTGTTTAACAGTGGTTCCTATGGAGATTCGTTTTTATTTCGATGTCGTAATTCTGGTATTATCATCTTTTACTTTACGCTTATGAAGCGTTTTCAAAATGTCTTATCATGTCTTCTTGTCTAATTTTAGATCATGCACCCTCTGTTAACGAATTAGATTGTCTATTTAAACTCATTGTCAATTGCTTACAACATCAATTTTTATAACGCAGTTTTATTTCGTCCGCTTTTGTACAAATTCCTTTTTTGAATACATTTCGGAATTGCCACGAAACGTTTTCCTTCTCTTCGCTTAGCATTGCGCAGCTGTAAGATATGAAGCTTGCACAAATCGGTGGGCAATCATCAATTCTGAAAGAGTACTTGAAGTTTCTCAAAGGCAATAATAACTGGGGCTTTATCGAATTGCGCTATCACCTACTATCACCCATTATCATAACACTATCACCCACTATCTGATACATGTTATGTCACTTTCACAACCGCTGCAACTAAGCTTTATTCACCTCAAAGTTGTATATATGTCTTATGGAATGTATAAAAACATTATTAATCTGAACTGGCAGAATAAATCTCCTTGTAATACTTTTTCCCTATCTCTTCTAAGATGTTTTGCAATTCACTTTTATAAATATTTGATGCCCAAAGTGCAAAAATAGGCGTTTTAGAGAATTTGTAGCTTAGATACGGCACTGCTTATGTGATATACATCAGTGTTTTGAGTGTATATCGCCTTCTTTGTTTTTTGCATGAGATCAATTGTATTGGTTGTTCTTTTACCAAATTTGTCTATATAATATATTATTCATATTTCTTTGTTCTGTTAATTTTCTTCATTTTTGAGAAGTATAGCCGCAGTTGATAGTCAAGAAATCTCTTGAAAGTACCAGCTGTTCGAATTTTAAAGGTTACTTCAGAATCCAACATCACACAAAAGGCACAAGAAATAACGGATATTTAATTGAGCTACCAAAAATGAAATTGGAACTTGGAAAACAATCTTTCAAGTACAGTGGAACGAAAATGTTTAATGAT
Organism: Candelabrum cocksii; assembly: GCA_963930725.1. Lineage (NCBI taxonomy): Eukaryota > Metazoa > Cnidaria > Hydrozoa > Anthoathecata > Candelabridae > Candelabrum > Candelabrum cocksii. The sequence goes on from OZ005674.1 coordinate 3,595,451, forward strand.
TTGCCTCTAACGATCAGAAAAAGCGTTGCAAATTGTTCTTTTAGACAGGATTTGAAAAAATATTACAATTAGCCTGTTCATAGCCTTATTTTTGCCTTTTACTTTTGCTATTTTTGCATTCTTCCAATTAGCTCGTATCGTTTTTCTCGAGGTATTTCTCGTTTTTCTCGAGGTCTTGATGATTTTTAGTGTATAAATAAAACGTGATTTCTATTTTTAGTTTTTAGTTAATATATATAATTGTAACTTTTTATTTGAGAGGTGTAACATTGATAGCAGTTATAAAAATTTATTTTTATTTATTTAACCTAAATATTTTCGATAATAATAATATTATCAACGCACAAGTCTCGACATTGAGATAACAAAGGTGGCATTTTTAACTTTTATCTGTTCTCCTTTATCAATATTAAGTCCAAAGTAAGATGGAAAAATCATTTTGAAATGCAGATATCTTCATGTTGTTTAACAGATTGACAAACCATTTCAAACAAAACAATTCTCTCCATAACAATTCAACTCTGTCGATGAATGAATAGATGTAACGGATCGTGTTATCTTTATCTGATTTCGATGGCAGGAAACATTTCCACGCGTGTCTTCACGAGCGAAGCCTCACCTTCATCGAGAGAAACGCAAAGTTTAATAATTAAAATTTTGTATTAATCAACCAACCAACAGAGAACGTAGTAAATGGTAACACAAGCAGCTTGGAAATAAAGGTCTTCGTTCTTTTTAACGACAATGCTACTCTCCTAAATACAAGTGCTACGAATTGTTGTTGTTTTGTTTGTTTGTTTTTTTTTTGGGGGGGGGGCTATTCTACTTCTATTTCTACTGATTCTTGCGGTTACGTAATATGCTTATCAATCGAAAGTTCTCTTTGTTGTACAAATGTTGTACAATGAAAGATATTCCATATTAATTAATTGTTGATTGGGGTGGACGTAAAGTGAAATGGAGGTGACCTTTTCGGAATCTGAGCCCCCTTCAATTGGGTAAAATAGAATATAGACCTTTTTCGTCAAATAAAAAGAATGATACCTTCGTAGCAAAGTTATATAAGTTATTCACTATAAAGAACGCATTAAATTAGGTGTCTTGTCCAGCAGTATGTTTCAAAATTCAATAACACACTTTCATTTGCAGATGGCGCCTCACTGGAAACCTCGCTAGATTTGACGAGTAAAACTTTGACGTAGGCCCTGAAACATGAGTGCATCTCCTCCAACATTACGCCAACGCACTGAGGTTTCTTTGGCTTCTTTAAATCACTTTCGTACGATGGTACGTTCTCCTTAATACAATAAAAAACCCATTTCACACTTGGAAATACGAAAGAGTTTTATACTTGAGCATGCTCATCATTAATTCCTTCGTCATCTGATAAATAGCCATGTGGCACAAAGAAGCCATCATTGTCATCATCCGATTCTTCGTCGATGTCATCATCCGACTGAATGAAATAAAACGTAAACACATACAATTTACCGTATACTAAACGGAAACAAATGCATTATCGTTTACATTATTTTCCACCGACAAATCCTCGCCAGGTTCGTCAATCCATTCTTCGTCGCTGTCAACATCGTAGTTGAAGAGAAGCTAAACACAAACACCTACACTCGATCACACCAACTTAGTACCAATCACTTACAGTATCCTGTCCAAAAGGTTTGCGGCCGGTTATGCAATGAGTGTTTTTCCGCCATGTTCCATAGTACGCCGGTCGTGTGTTCTCGTGGAACTGAAAAAACTTGGCAATAAAAAGATTGTCCAATAAGCAGTCTTTCCTTTCTATGACAACAACATCGTCGCTTCGACTAGTGTATTGGGCCTCACGGACAACTCTCCTTCGACTCAATGTCTTTATAGGGCGACGTCTCCGAAGTTCACTTAAGTAAGTCGCACAAGTCGTAGAGTTCTGCAACAAGAGCTTCAGAAGGTATTCAGAAATACAAATTCGCTGTTCCAACCTTATTAATATATTCGTCCAACTGTAAAGCCTCAGTTCTTTTCACCCGCTTTAGAGGGGCCATGTATTGGTTTTCTTTTAGTTGAAACGGAACTAAAAACCGAGAAGCTTCTTTCACCTAAATAAACTGTGTTACTTGTAGCAGTGTAATTTCAATCAATTCATGCCTTCTTCAGAGGTTGTTGATTTTGCTTCGTGAAGAAACTTCTGAAATGCACAGCAGCCTTCTCTTTCTTCTTCCTCTACAAACATTATTAACATAACAACTTTTAAGCGATAATAGAAACTAACTATATTTTCTTCTTCCTGACGTTTCCTATCCTCTTCTTCTTTTCTTAGCTCATCTTTCTTTTTCTTTTCTAGTTCCCTCCTTTCACGCTCTAGTCTCGCCTGTTCTTCTTTCTTTTGTTTTTCTTCCAGCTGAATCTTTTTTTCTGTTTCTCGTTTTACCTTCTCCTCTAGCTTCCTCTTCCTTTCTTCATCTTTGAACCTGTGAAAATCAATCCTTCAAATTAATTACAGGGATATTATTAACAACACTTCAAGGCATATTTTAATAAATAACCAGATTAATCAGATAATTTTTCTAAATAGTGGACATAGGGAGTTAGAAATGTTGAACTAAACAGACTAGAGCGTAACGACATGAGAATGATTACATGGATGTCAAATGTGACATTGAAGGGTATGAAGCCTTCAAATGAGTTAAGAGAACGCTGTGGACGAGAAAATGTAAGAGTATCTTTGCGAGGGCGTCGGCTTAGATAGTTTGGTCACGTTGAGAGAATGAATGATAATAACTGTTTTTAAGCAGCTGTAGCACAGTGGTCTAAGCATTGCGCTCAGAATCAAGAGGTCCCTGGTTCGACTCCCACTCGGGTCGAATCTTGCCACATACCTGGAAGTACTGCGCTCAGTTTGTTTCTCGGTGAAGTGGCTTATTCTAGAGTTTCTAGGATTTGTTTCATGTTTCCGGGTTAAGAATTGAGAGAGGGTTGGACCTTATATAACATCAACATACAGAACATACTTCTTCCACCTCATACAGAAACACTTCCCAAAAAATTCAACAAAATATTCAACAAAAACAACATCAAGCTGAGCTACAGCTGCATGGCAAATATGAACACCATCATCAACTCTCACAACAACAATATTATCAACCCTCCAACACCTCCCACGATCCTACGAACTTGCAACTGTACGAGGAAAGATCAATGCCCAATGAACCAAAACTGCCTCGCTTCTAATGTCGTGTATGAAGCAACGATAACCTCCGATCTACACGCTTTTTTTATAGAAGACTACGATAAGAAAATAAGATATGTATTTGTGACAAGTTGTGCAATATCTTCTATAAATACATACTCGATCAAAACATGTATGCAGTATAAAAGAAAAAACTTCATTAAGAAATTTTTATGCAACAAAAAAAGAAAAGATTACAACCTATTTTAAGTAGAATAAATAAGAATATGCTAAGAATATTTCAGCCTGATTTGGAGTTAAAAGTTAAGAATACTTGACCCTGGCCGAATCAAGTCTATGCTTATATAAAAAAGCGTGAACCCAACTACGGCGAGAAAAAGTACATTGGTTTCTGTGACACAACTTTCAAGAAACGCTATGCGACTCACAAGACTTCATTTGTACATCAAAAGTACAAAGGCAGCGCAACCTTGTCAATGGAGTCTTGGCGAGTCAAGGAGCAGAATGGAAACCCTATCATTAGTTGGAAGATCCTAAATACAGCTAGATCGTTCACACCGGAAAGTGTTTCATGCCAGCTCTGCCAGATTGCCATCTACCCTGACAACAATCTCCTCGATAAGAGAATTGAAATTGTGACGAAATGCAGACATATGAATAAATTTTATCTCGCTACGTTCAACTCACGTGACTGACATCATTTTTTACATCTTTTGATACCATTGTATTGTAATTTTTAACGGTTTTGTTCATTACTACTGAAGATTGTTTGTGTCTGTGTGCTAACATCAAACTATTAGTTTAGTAAATAAAGATTTTTGGCACTTTAAGTGTAAAATGAACAGAAAATGTATCCATTTGTGTACTTTCAACAATACCTTTCGCGTTTTAATTTATCTTGTTCGCGTTGTTTCTTCTCCTCCAGTCTCTTTGTTCGTTCAGATTCCTTCTGCAACCTTTTCGCTTCTACTTCAGCTTCCCTTTTTTGTTTGGCCAGCTTACGAGATTCCTTTGCTACGATGCTGCTTTCTTTGATGCAGACAGGCGACTTTAAAAAAAGTATTAAAAATTTTTTGTATTTAGGATTGTGTTAATTTTAAATGGCGGCGGGAAAACAAAATTTATTCATTTAAAAAATCTGAAATTTTTAACAAAAAGAAACAGCTAAACCATGTATATATGTGTGTACTTTAGTGGTTGTGTCCGGAACAGGTGAAGGCGAGCTTACTAAACAGAGCATAATGGTCAGTGATCATTTACAACACATTCTTTTAAAACCTTTGCATTCTTCTTGTGTGTTTTGTGATAGTCTTGGAAACTGAATGGCATCTACAATTCAACAAAAAATGCATAGTGCATAGGTATATAAAATTAGCTAGATTTCAACAGATTTCGAATGTTGTCAAAGTTAAAAGAATGATGAGATCATTGCTTTCCATGCAAGTTACTTTAGATCAGATCAAATTGTGCCAAAAGATTTGTGGCTATAGAATTCTCTGTAAAATTTAAGAGTTTTGTTACTAACAGGATTTCAAGAAAATGAACATTGCACAACTTGTCACAATTTATAAATATATACAATCTTATTTTCTTCTATCAGCTTTTTCAAAGTCAGCAATATTTCGGAAAAATATTCCCCAACACAGTAGAATTCTCACCCTGGGCATATTCTTGAATATTCTTCAAAAAATTCCCATTTTCACCCTGCAATTCTTATAAAGCGTATTCTTATAATAAAAAACCATGTATATATCTACAATACATTTTTCGAACTCATTTACCATCAAGAATATTCCTTCCTGCAGATTCATTAAAGTTTTGATGGAAATTTAAATTTATAATTGAGGATTATGGTAATGCAACATATTATTTGAGATCTTTATTTCAGAAAACGAAAACCAGAAAAAAGATTTCAAATAAACAAAAATATATTTCGTATATATCCACGCTAGCTAGCTACATATATACCTTGTTTAAGCTTTTTTCGAGGGGGGCTTCCAGAAGTGCTGCCCAATATAATTACATCTAAAAACGTTGATAAAAATAGATGAGAAATTTAACAGAAAATAGGCTCGCAGCTCACCATTGTTTAGGATAGTTTTTTTTTCAATGGCTGTAAGGTTATCATCTTTTGCTGATAACATAAGGGACTGTGTTTTATGCTGAAAGTAAAACACATATGTTTAATGTTACGAAGAGTCGGATTCATTCACTTACATTTCCAGGTCTAAGAGCTTAACCTCAACTATAACACCTATTACTTGCAGGCTTTGTTGTTAAACCTGACGCGATTGTCCTGCACTTGTAAATCACACTCAGTGAAAGAAACAACAAGGCTTTGTGGACAATAAATTATGCTTGAAAAATGCATCACAAGAGTGTTGTTTTTAAAAGATATTTTATGTTAGGTTATTATCGGAAAAATATACCCTTTACTAATGTACATACACACGTTTTTCAATAAGACAATTTACCCAGTTTCTTAAAATTTTGGAGAATATAGGCTAACAGTTAACAGGATGAAAGTGGAGTTCATAAGTATATATATAATTCTTTGGAAAATTGCCTTTATTGTTGCCTTTATCGTACTAACTACTGTTACGGCAGCCGTAATAGGCCGTTTGTTATGATCTTTAAAAATGAAGTTTCATTTAACATATCTGGGAACTGAAAATTTTTTGTGGAAACTTTTTTTATATATATAGAAGATTAATAAAAAAAAATGTTTCCGCACCTGGGACCTGCAGTTATTGAGAAATTGGGCAAAAACTAATTGTGACGTCATAAAAGAGAAAAATAATTCAAAATTGATCTAAAACTATTGAAGTGATATTTTTCTGAACCGGAGTAAGATTTTAAGCATTTCTTCCGCTTGGACTATGTTTTGTTTTTATTTCATTTTCGAGTTATAGCTAATTTTCTATATCACGTGACAGGGTGTAAAGCCGCTTTTTGGTCTATTTAACGAGTTTATTGTTTTCAAAGTACACTCAGTAAAGTAATAAATATATTATTAACATTACATTGTTGTATTTTTATAAATGATAATACAAACAAGCTAAAAAAAATATAAATATTATTTCTAGTATGTAAAATTAAAAAGTTTGAAAATGGTCGTTTCGGAATAAATATATTCGAACATGAAATTGCAAAAACTAAAATAACTACGACACTGTTCAGACATGTCAAACGATTGTGTGATACATTTTGAAGGCAAAGAAGGGTCTATTCGCTAGTTTACTGCAAGCAGTTTAGAGTGTCAAGGAAAGGAGCAACGAATGGCTTGCTTTAGAAAAAGGTTACGGAGAATTCTGTGAAGTCGCCAGAAGATCGTTAAGTTTTCTCTCAGAAGTCGATCCAAATTCAAACTGGAAGAGTTGCCTTTTAACAAACAAAAGGAAATAGAACGAGCTCAAGCTGCTATAATTATATAAAAAAAAACACCAGCACCTCCAGAACCTAAACGTTCCAAAAGAATTTCTTCTACTACTCCTGCTCAAAAATCTAGTTCAATTCTCTCGTAAATTTGTATATAATCTGTAAATAGGCTAGGCCTCTTTATTTAAACAAAAAAGTTACGATCATCACTTTCCTGATGGTATTTTTGAATTTGAATTAAACAACAATACATCAACAAAATATAATTAGAATAGATAATATAAATAGAGTTCTTCTAACTTAAACAACAACAACAAAACCCGACCTCCGGAAAGTCAGTCGATCGAAGGTAATTGTTTGTAAAAAAAATATAAAGTGAGTGGATTCGTTTGTTGGTGGTGGTGGTGGTAGTGGTGGTGCTGGTGGTGGTAATAATGCTGGAAAATAATCATGTAGTCTTCGTTTTTCAATCTATTTTAAATTCAATCTATTTTATATGTAATTTGTTTTTACTTGTGCAAAATTGTTTGTTTTATTACATGTGTAAACTTTTTTACTATCCATAAAAGTTATCCAGAAGATTTATCTTTGTATTTACTATCTTCTTTAACACTACTGCAAAGAGAGTTTCCAGTATCTTTCTTTCTCGCAAACTATAACTGCAGGTCAGCTGTTAGAAGCAGCAGAGATAAAGAAAGACGACTCGTTCAATGAAGATGACGTTGTTTCTGAATGGGAAACTTCATCTTGCGAAAGTGAAGACAGCGATAATGATGATATAATGTCATAAACCATAATATATATGTATTACTTGCATGAAGGGTCGCGAAAACCGCTAAAATTAAACCATACGAAATGCATGGGCTTCAAGTTACCTTTGTTACCGTTGCAAAAATTCTCAGCACCGCGGAATTGAATCCACGATATATTTAATACCATTAAACCGCGAAATAAAATCCACGCGAAAATGTATCCACGATCACGAAAAGTAACCTGGTCTTTATTATTCTTATTTTATTTTTTAATATTTTATTAATATTTTATCAATTTTTATCTTCTTGTTATACAGCATTTACTAAAGTTGCAATATGAGTTAAAAACAGGTTTTTTTTACCCTAACGGCTTTTACACCCTGTGGCGTGACATAAGAAAATAAGCTATAACTCGAAAAGGAGAAAAAATCAAAACATATTCCAAGCGGAAGAAATGCTTAAAATCTCACTCCGGTTCAGAAAAATATCACTTCAATAGTTTTAGATCAATTTTAAATTATTTTTCTCTTTCATGACGTCACAATTAGTTTTTGCCCAATTTCTCAATAACTGCAGGTCCCAGGTGCGGAAACTTTTATTATTATTAATCTTCTATATATATAAAAGAAGTTTCCACAAAAAATTTTCAGTTCCCAGATATGTTAAATGAAAAGTTATTTCTAAGCACTTTTTTCAGCCATAACAAACGGCCTATAAACTATTATCTCCACACTATTGCTACGGCAGTACATTTGACATTTGACACCTCTTCAATTACCGTATTTTGACCGTTTAAACGCCCTGGGCGTTTATTTAAAAATTGAGAATTTACCCTGGGCGTTTATTCGAGTATGGGCGTTTATTTAGGAGGGGCGTTTATTCATAACATCAGTTTCTACTTAAGGGCATATATTTTTTTCCAAAAGCCCAGTTGTTTATTTTCGTTAGTGTTAAAATTAGCATCAATGGCAGATTTCGTAAATAAGTAATAAACAACAAAGAAAGACGAAACCCCTGAAATGAGTTTATATATCTTTTACAAAATGTCGATATCTTCGTCATCAAAAAGGTGAAGGCTGCTTCTTTGATGTCTTTGTCAACCACGTGTTCAAAGGGGTTGACGGCATCATCGCTCTTTTCTATTTCTATAACTCTCATTTGGTCTTTAAATCTCTCAGCCCCGGCGTAACATGGCGAATCTTTCTTCAGACAATGAATTAAGTGATTCTCGGAACCATCAATTGCTAGATTAAGAGCACAGGCTTTATAAGACTTTTCAATAATATCCTTCGATATCTGTGACCAAGAGTCTAAAATTCATTGAACGACCATTTTCCATGGTGCCGATTTGATATTACCTGTCGTTGTAAATTCATAAATGCCTTCTGCTAGCCACTGGTCATACTTTTCAGCAATGTATGATTTAAAAGGTTTATTCTAGCTTACATCAGGCGCTTGAATATGTTTTGTACATCCTCCTGGGATGATGGCTGTACGAACGTTAACAGATTTCAAATCTTTCTTGACACTTTCTACCATATGACATTGAAATGAATCCCATGCTAGCAAACATTTTCCAAATGCAAACGAACCAAAAACATATTTTACGTACTCAAGGGTTAGATCTTTATTCATCCAACCGTTAGCGGAAGAAGCGATAAAACACCGACCATGAAATTCCTCGTTCAGTAAAACTGATTCATGCTTTGCCCCTTCAAACACAATCATTGGCTTCAATTTATTTCCATTAGAAGCAGCCGTCAAACAGACATTAAAACGAACTTTATGCCCTGTGGATTTCATATTTATTGTTTTGGCTCCTTTATCATTCACAGTTGTGTTGGACACCATGTCAGCCCATACGGCTGTTTCATCCATGGCTAAAATGTTGACAGCTTTGAAGCTATGTCTCTTCTGAATTCTCCGAATATTTATCATGTAAGATACAATTTTATCAATGAGATTCTTGGGGTCGTGCTGAGAAATTGCAGTTTGTCGGCGTAATGAAAGTCCATACCTTTTCATAAAACGGTTTAACCATCCTGTGCTTGCGATGAACAAACCTTCATACTCCTGAGATACCTTACACTATTCATCATGCATTAATTTAGCTTTTTTCATTATAAGAATGTGACATCATAAATTTGTGCTTGAGCTTGTCAAAGGCACAAAGTTTAACACTGCCGATGATGTTTTTAAAGAGATTCGAGAGTTTGAAGATGCTATGTTAAACTGTATAAAAGATCATCAAGAAAAATAGATTTATAAGTTTTTACGGCTGGGTCTGCGCACAGGAAGTATTTTCTGTATTTTCTTTTCTCTCTTTTTTAGAACTTTGTTGCAAGACTGTCCTTTCAAGGTCAGCTTTAAGGCAACAAAAGATAGAGAACACTTGGAGCTCGTCGAGGTTGTGATCAACCACAATCATGTTGTTAGCAAGGTAAGTGTTCCAAATTCAAGTCACTTTTCATTCACCATCCTAGTTTGCAACCATTCATTATGTTCACTGGTTCATTAAGGGGAATCGGTATCCAATGGATGCGAAATCTTGGGATGCGGTAACACCAATGTTGACCTGACCAAATGTAGTATGTGCGGTAACCTTGTATGCGAGGACTGCAATGGGGTGAAAGTTGCAAAGCTCAGACCGATAATGAATGCATGCAGCAAGCTGTACTTCACATGTCCCAGTTGTGATGTACTCATCAGAGATACGAGTGATGTTACAACATCTACTACACATTGAAAGGAAAGATAGATGTGCTTACCATAGGATTTGGAAGCTTCGAGAGAGAAAACGCGAAGTTAAAAGAAGACCAAATACTTAAATGAAAAGAAACAACTCCGGGACAAGATTTCCAAAATGTCCGGGCAAGAAATGAAAATCAAATTGTAGAGAGGAGTTATTCAGCAAATGAAGTCAAAAGATGAGAAAAACGAAGAACACGAGAAATCAAAACATGAAATGAACATTGATGCTAGACTGGAAGCCTTCTCAGTGGGAATTCTCTCGAAAGTTACGGAAATATTGGAAAAGAAAATAGGTGGAATAAAAGTAAGTACCACAAGCCCCACTGAACCGGCGGACCCATCTGAAAGTGTGATCCAACCAAATTCGTGGAACAACGTTGTTTCACAATCTCGTAACATGAAAACAGTCATGCGCGAAGCACGAAACGATGAGAAGATAGAGGAGAGTGAAAAGCAACGAAGAACCAATAACATCATCATCCACGGCTAGTGCAGTCGGTATGTGCAATAATTGTGCATTTTTGAGTAGAAAGCATGATAATTGGTACATTGGTACCCTGGGTGGTAAGAAATATTTTTCTGATCAGACCCAATTCAAAAAACATCTGTTTGTGTATTTTACAGACTAGAATAGCTGCCTAATAAAATTTTTTTTTTTTTTGCAAAACATTATACACCGTTGAAAAGGTTTTTAATGCTGATTCAAAAAAGCATTACAACATATACCTGAAAAATTACTGGGAACGAGTTATAAGGAAAATAAGTAATTTACTGACTAGACACCTTCCAAGCAATAAACAACAAAGTTTGACCAAAGTATGTCATCTTACCTATCATTGAAAAAGTTTTTTTATGCTGAATCAAAAAATATCACACAATATATTTGTAAAACTACTAAAAACGATTTATAGACCAAAAAGTAGTTTACTGACCAGATCACTGTCACAGTAAAAAAACGACTAAAGCTGGAGCAAAGTATATCATGATACATCATATATCATGATACGTATTGTCAAAAAGGTCTTTTCATGCTGATAAAATTTATAACAAATGTTAAAAAAATAAAACATAAAAAACTGGGTACGAGACAACGTCGTTTTAACCATTTTACATTTTGGATTATTTTTCAATCCTGAACTAAGAACAAAAATTAACTATGATAAATATATATATGAACTAGAAAGGTTTAGGAATCACAATCCCCATCACACTTCTGTGCATTTTAGTGAAGCCTTTTTTGCATTTGCCTTTGCATCCCTTCTCTTTTTTGCAACTGCATTTTATTAGCTCCTGGAAAATCTTTGAAGCCTCGGGTAAGGTTGTCTAATTGATTTCATACTTATCCTGGTAAAGTTTTCAGCCCCAATTTTCAGGTTGAGGAAGATTTTGGGAGGCCAAGATAGATTGACCCCAACAATAGCTTCCTTGATACTGCACGTTTGACACGCTGAAATAAAGATATCTCGTGTTGGAGGGATACCCTCTAAACATAGACCTTTGTTTGCAAAAAAGTGCTTTCTTAAAACATTGACTTCTTTGTCCGTACTGGTACGATCGTATGGCAGTATAACAAACCTTTCAAAAGATTCTATCTCTTCAATTGAAGGATTATCAGGATTATTATTAGTAGACAATCAGTCAATTCGTTGAACTTTGCCCATGTCTTCCAGGCATGCTTTTTACCTCTGCCATTGTAAAAGGTGACTTGATCAAGCTGGTAAACGCATGGAAAAGCGGAACACATCTGCTTTTAGTTTCGCCAAGACTCTTACAGATGGAATGGATTGGGATCAAATAATGTTTTTTTCTACACCAAATGACAGCCACAATTCATCAACATTGAGTTTAGCGATGTAAATCACAACGTTTAATTGTAATAAACAAAAATGCTTGGACGAGTACTCGCAAATGTTTGGACGAGTACTCGCAGGCATATAACAACAACAACCAAAACCACGCAATCTCTTCATGATAGCCACAACTGTGATTGGTGGTGAATGCAGTATTCGACATAGAAAAGTGGGAAACGTTGAATTGCTGCACGCTTTAAAAAACGTACCTAACAAAACATGACAAAGGCTCACAAAAACAAGATTTGATTTTGCATTTAAATGCAGCCCGTTTTTTTCGGGTATCTTTGTAAAAGATTAAACTTTGACGATACAGTTGTAGAATAAGTTAGTTACAATACAAAAGCAGACGTATACCGTCGTTTCCTGGGACAATATAAATAAAAACAATGATGGTTATATCAATGAAATATTTGCAAAGATAAGAGCAACATCGCACGTCTCGGGGAACTTAAGGAAAACGGAAAGCGGCCTACGTAATGAGCAATCTGGGACGATTGAAAAATACGGAAAGATATTTTGGCAAAATAAGTCTCAAAGATGGTCATACTTCCAACGAATGAGAACAAATTCGAATGCTGATCAGCGAAGCAAAGAAGAAATGTGACGTAAACCCGGACAGAGTATTCAAAGTAAGAGGTGATTCGAAAAACGGTTGGCGTATACTGTCATTTCTCAAGAAATGATCACTCATCATGCAGAATTCGGAGAGACTTGTTGCGTGGTAAACTCAAGCCTGGAAATAAATGACAATGATGACGAAAATGGTGACCCGGTTGATGTACTAGAATCGCAAGAAGAATGTAACGAGGATACTTTTGATACACCCAATAAATCTGCGTCGACTTCTCCAAACGTGGTACCGCCAAATGTAAGATCTGTAAGAAATGCATTCAAAATGATGAACTGAGAATTGAGGCGTGTGCGTTTTTCAAAGATAAAACAATCACGAACTTTCACCATGTCCCATGTTTCTTTTGAAAAATGAAGCGAGCCCGAGTTGAGTCAAACGTGATACGGAGTTCAAATAATATCGATGGCTTTGACAATATCTCTAGAGTTGACCAGGAAGTCATTATCAATAGAATTGAAAAGGACAAAAGCGAAAGAACGACATCCTTTTCCATGGCCTATGGCAAGAAGAATATGACGAAGAAAATTCCACCGGATGAAAGAAGAAGAAAAATGAAGATGATGAAAACGCCTTCAGTTAAGATAATGTTCACAAATGCAGATCAATTCACGCATGCCAAGAAAGACGAGCTTCAGCAAAGAATCGTTAATAAAAAGCCAATGTTAATAGCTGTCAGTGAAGTGAAACCAAAACCTGGCAGAGACGTGAATGAAATTGATTATAGTATCGACGGTTATACAATCAACCCTGTCAATTTGGATAAGTCATCCGGAAGAGGTATCATTATCTACACGCACAATTCACTGGATAAGTCAACAATACAAGTAAAGGTTAGAAATTTGTTTGAAGAAGCATGTCTCGTCGAAGTGCGGTTACGCACCGGTGACACGTTACTGTTTGGGTGCTTCTACAGAAGCCCCACCCAGAGTCATGACTCCGATGCAAACAACGAGCATCTCAACAAGCAACTACAAACGCTCTGCACAAAATCGTATAGCCACATTTGCCTGGTTGGTGACTTCAACTACAGAGACATTAACTGGAAGACATGGACGACTCCTCATAGTGGAAATAGCAAGGAATCGAAATTTGTTGAGGCGGTTCGGGATTGCTTTCTGTTTCAGCACGTTGAGGAACCAACTCGTGCTTGTGGGAACGATAACCAATCCCTGATCGATTTTATCCTCACAAACAAAGAACTTCAAGTTTCAGATGTAGTTCATCATGCACCTCTAGGGAAAAGCGACCACTCCGTCATCACCTTCAACTATCACTGCTACCTAGACTTCTCAAAGCCTAAGACCTATGCTACCAGTACCTTAACGATAATTTCGATGCCATGATAAATGAACTTGATTCCTCCAACTAGAAAAAGACCTTCATGCTAGAAGTAAGAAATAAGGCCCGGTGTAACAGTAAATAAGGACTCTCGTAAATTTGCACTCCCCAGTCATTATTTACTAGTAAATCAGTATTGATATTTACATATCAGTATTTACTAGTTAATAATGACTCCCCCAGTAAAATAATGACTCCCCTGCGTTTTATAAGTTTTAACTAAACCTGAAACGTCACCTATTTTTTAAGGATTTAAGCAATATTGATTTTAGCATAAAAGCTATCTTAAGTAAATTAAATACTTAAAAGAGAATATAAACTAAATTAATCTTTTATAATCGAGTGTTCAATTATATTTTTGAGAATGGTATTAACATTTTATTTTCTAGATAATGAATCAAATGTTCTCGCTTCTTTGAAACGTCGAAGACTACATCTACTGGGGAGTTTCCGTCAATAATTTCAACAAAACCGTCAACAAAACCGGTGGTTTCTGTGGCGATCTCTCATCGTCAACATTGTAACCGATTTAGTTATTTCTTTTACAACATACGGTCCTAACCACTTAAACGTAAACTTTCCTCCCTTTCTGTCCTGTCGTTTTTTGTTTTGTAATAAAACTTTGTCACCAATTTTTAGGCACGAAGGGGACTGATAACGGCGGTCATAATCATTCTTTTGCTTTTCCTGGGCCTTTAAGATGTTTGCAGACGCAACTGTATGTGCCGTTTCTCTGATAGATAAAGTTGTCGATAAAACGGCTTGAAATGTAACCTCGTCGAATGGTGTAGTAATATTATCGTTGTCAATTTTAAGTGACTCTTCTAGGTTGTATTTAATATCGACTGATAAGATAGGGTGACGGTTATACAGTAAATAGAATGGAGAGTACTTAGTAGAACAATGTCTGCTAACTCGATGCGCGAAAAGTACACCATCGAAACCACCAAAACCTTGACCAAAGAATCTTTAACAGTCCTGTTTTGGCGTTCTACTAGTCCGTTTGCTTGAGGGTGGTACGCAGAAGTGACTCTCTGCTCGACTCCAGTCATCTGATATAGGTTGGAGCAAATTTCGTTTACAAATTCTCGGCCTTGGTCGTTAATTTGGATCTTCATGCACCCATGGCTACACATAACCTCATACAAGAATTCAGCAACTGTATTGGCAGTTTTATTTTTGATCGCTTTTGCCTCTGACCATTAAGAAAAATAGTCGATACAAATAATAAGGTGTTTATATGCCGTCAACATCAGGTCAACATTAAAATCGAACATTCAAAGTAAAAGGAAAAAGAGTGTTCGAAACGTCGAAACCTTAAAAAGAAGCTTTTTTTGTTTTAGCATACTTTGAGATTATAACTTATTATAGTGAATAGTGAATAAACTATTAAACCATTACTTATTAGGGGAGTACTCATTTTACAAAGGGAGTTATTATTTACTGGTAAATAATGACTCGGGGAGTTATTATTTTCTAGTAAATTATGACTCGGGGAGTCATTATTTTAGGAGAGTTATTATTAACGGTTACACCGGAAGCATTATGGGAACTCCTGAAAGCTAAGATAATTGAATTGAGAAACAAGTTTGTACCCACTGGAGTGATCAAAACGGGAATTGACACTAGTATGAAGGGGAGCTTTCCCATCGACAAAATCGTTCAGCGCGCTAGAAAAGAAAAACACAGCCTTCACAAGCGACGGATCAAATGCAAGAAAAGAGAAAACCAATCCCTGCGGGAAAAGTATAATAAATCGCAAACCAAAGTCAAAAAACTGATTCGTCATTTGTTCGAGAAGAAACTAGCATCGGGGAGCAAAAAAATACAAAGCAATACTGGAAATACGTCCGCAATAAGCTCCAAACAAAGAGCGGGGTGTTACCGCTACTGCAAGAAGAAAAAAATCCAAATTCTCTGAAGTTCGATGACCAAGAAAAAGCTGAAATCCTACAAGACCAATTTTGTAGCGTTTTTACCAATGAAAAACCTTGATCAAGACCTGTTTTGGAGAAAAGAACGATTAAAGTAATACAAAACCTGCATATCGTCGAAGAAACGGTAAAGAAAGAAATTCTTTCACTCGATGTCAATAAATCATGCGGCCCAGATGATATAAGCCCTTTCTTATTGATAAAGCTTGTCGACATCGTCACCGGTCCACTAACTTCAATAATGAACGCAAGTATTGACTGTGGTGTTCTTCCACAAGATTGGACAAATTACACCAATTTATAAAAAAGGTGCCCGGAATTTTGCGGAGAATTATCGAGCGATATGCTTGACATCTATATAGCATGTTAATTAATGGAAAACTGGTCAAAGATGCTGTTCTCTGTCATCTCGTAGAAAAAAACCTTCTGTCCAAAAGACAATTTGGATTTGTTAGTGGAAGATCGACTGTCACTCAGCTTTTAAAATATTTTGAAAAATGCACACAAGTGGTTGCCAGTGGAGGTATTGTAGACAGTATTTATTTCGACTTCTCTAAAGCATTTGATACAGTGCCCCATAAAAGATTGAGCGCGAAAATGAAAACTTATGGAATACAAGGAAAATTACTCACATGGATTGAAGCATTCTTGACGGGAAGGGAACAAATGGTTAGAGTTAATGAAGAACTCTCAACATCAAAACCGGTCATCAGCGGGACCGCAAGGCAGCGTCCTGGGCCCTCTCTTATTTGTCATATACATAAATGATCTCCCAAACTCCGTCAAATCAAATGTGTTGTTATTTGCCGACGACACAAAGATCTACAACCATGTTTCTTCCGGTGAAGATGCAATGGTACTCCAAAATGATATCGATGCGCTTAACTGTTGGTCGGATAAGTGGCTGCTTAAGTTCGACACAGATAAGTGTCATGTGCTCACTTTAGAGAAGTTGGCAAAGATCATGCACACACATCGGTGCACCCTATATGGAGATGAACTTGATCACGCCTTCAGCGAAAAAGACCTGGGTGTCATTATTGACATGGAAATGACTTTTGAGGAGCATATTGTGGCAAAGGTGAAGAAAGCAATCGGAATGATGGAGCTCATCCGGAGAACATTCTGCTTTTTGGACGGTGAAACCTTCAAAAAGCTCTACACGTCATTTGTACGTTCCACCTCGAGTACGCGAGTCCTGTGTGGTCACCATATCTACGAAAACACATAAAGATGCAGGAGAACGTCCAAGATCGGGCCACAAAATTAGTTGATGGAATGAAGGACATGGACTACACAGAAACACTGCGGAAACTGGACCTGCCTACCTTGCAGCACCGACGGAAGCGTGGCGAGATGATTCAGGTATGGAAACATTTCCCTAGATCGATCCACTCTATCGTGGAACTTCAGACCTATTTCACGAGCAAGCAGAAAGCATACATTTCAATTGACAAGAAACAGGCCGAAAGATGGTACACTTGGGATTGAAAGCAATTCGTTCTATTTCCGCGTTGCCAATGAATGGAACAATCTGCAATCGAAAATCGAATACGAAAACATTAATACGTTTAAAGCAAGATTCGATGCTGCCTGGATAGACAACCCACAAAAGTTCACGATCGAGAAACCAAGCAAAACGAATGACGAAGAGCGGTTCGGAGAGGATAAGATCATAAGATCTTGTGAACTTTAAATACATAATTATTATTATGTTAAGTATATATTTTGTTTTGTTATTTAGTACTAATTTGATTATATGTATGCTTTTAAAAGTGAAGTTAGTTTGATGTTCTAACACACCAGATTTAGAGTTTTATTTATGAGGTATATTTATAACTTACACATGACAAACAAAGTTCTTAAAAAATTATTAAAATTCTTGTGAAGCTCATTTAAAATTTTTGTTGAGGTTTTTGCACTAAAAGAATGGACGTTCATGATGACGACGAAATGCCCGAAATACTAATCTCGGCCATTTCTGGAATCCGCTACAGAACTTCTAGGTGCTTATATTAAGGAATTAGGGCATCTGGGGGTCCGTGGAGCAAAATGCGGGGAACAAGGAGGCGTGGCGGGTAGGCACCCATGTACGCACAACCACCTCATAATGGTAAGAAATTTTCCACCCGGCCCAGGTATTTCGGCCCTTCCTGGAATCCGCTACAGAAATTCTAGGCGCTTATATTAAAGAATTAGGGACTCTGGGGGTTTGTGGGGCAAAATGCGTAAAACCAGGAAGGCGTAGCGGGTAGGCACCCAAGTACGCACAACCATCTCATGGTGGTAAGAAGTTTTCCACACGGCCCAGGTATCTCGGCCCTTCCTGGAATCCGCTACAGAAATTCCAGGCGCTTATATTAAGGAATTTGGGCTTTTGGGGGTCCGTGGGGCAAAATTCGGGGAACCAGGAGGACGTGGCGAATAGGCACCCATGTACGCACAACCACCTCATGGTGGTAAGAATTTTTCCATTTGGCCCAGGTCTCTCGGCCCTTCCTGGAATCCGCTTGTGAGAATGGCTACCAGACCATAAAGAACATATGTTTCTATGCAAAAACCTTTTGTTAGGGGGATGTTGGAATAACAGGGGGGGGGGGGGGGGGTTGGAAAAATAGAAAAAATGGAGAATCTAATAGCCGGGGGGGGGGGGGGTTGGAAAAAGGGAGAATCTAATAGCCGGGGGGGGGGGTTGGAAAAAAATGGAGAATCTAACAACCAGGGCGGGGGGGGGGGGGGTTGGAAAATTCATAGAAGCTTCTTAGAACATGTTTTATAATCTTACACAGGTCCCACTGTGAGAGCAGTTTTAATTATTTTTAAATATTTAAATACTGAAGTGATTGTACCTGTATAAATATTGAACTAATAATAATAATAATAATAATAACATCTTATTAACAAAAGTTAAATAAAATATAATGATAGTTTTAAGGTCTATTAACAAAATATTAACAAATGAACAGAAGATAAACTTAGACCATGTTTGTTTCTTTTACATATTTTCTAACATATAAAAAATGATGAAATATATCGAGAACAAAGATTAAGGAGCGCAGAACCCGTTTACATGTACTTTTAATTTTGTTTAGTTCAGTTATTTAACAGTTCAATTTATAATGATAACAAAAAATCGTTTTAATGTTCATTATTTAGTATTTAGTTCATTCTTTCTTTGCGAAACTACAATCCGACGACTTCACATATTCGAATCATCTTATTTGTAAAAATCTCAATCGTGAAAAAAAAACAATACATATTTAATGTCATGGCTGGATATTTCTGTCAAAATTAATAAGCAGGGGGGGGGGGGTTGGAATAAGAATGTCCGGGGTGGAAAATTTTCCAAAAAGTAATTCGCGGGAAGGACGTCTATTAGAGACCAGAGAGTACATTGAAGAATTATCAACGGCCGCCTGTTTCTTCCTGAAGAGAGGAGAGAGGATCTCCGGCATTGGTTTTGAAGAAAAATATCGACCTTCCCCGATAACTAAAGGAGGATTAGAAATTATACTGGAAGTCGAGTTAAAGATCGAAGATGACAAGAGAAAGATTCTTGAACGGTTTTAGAACATAATTAAAACTAATTGCGAGGACAATACCACGAGTGAACGCCCAATTTATGAGCAGATAGTTTTGATGACGTAGACGATGAAGATATTTGTATAGATTAGACTAAAACAATAATATTAAAGAGACAGAGTGAAATGAAAAAGATCGTTGTAATTTTATTTGGTTCTTTAAGGTTTTCGATATAAGTGACAGTTTTTGGAAATTTGGAAACATTGACAGAAGCTATTATATATTATCTATCTATAGGTATCTATGTATCTTATGCACTAAAAAAGCTTTCATAAAATAGTTTTCATACCAATTAAAGCTTGTAAAACGAAATTAGAAAAAAAATTTCCAAAAGTTTCGGCGTTATAAACTTTCGGACACGTCGAAAAAAATTTTATTTTCTAACATTCGAAGTGGGAACAACTCCATTTTCCATTGCGGCGCTATTCATCATCAGCGTATAACGTCCATTTCCATGCTAACATGGGTTGGATGGGGTTTTCAACAAATGATATTCCCCACAATTTTGTAGGTTTAATCACTTAATGATTCATTGCAGAAGATGTTTTTTTACAGCTGAATACCCTTCCTAACGCCAACCCCAGTAAAAGGAAAAACAGTGGTGAGTTAACCCACGCAAGATACCAACTTTGCATTTTAAACTCCGTGGCAGCTGTGCATAAAGGGCATGGGTGCTTATATCCATGAGGTCAAAGATGTTGCATGATCAGCATACCCTGAAATAGAAATCAGTATTTTATCGTTATTTGGTTTTAAAACGCCATAGAAATCCAGCCTGTTTTCTGCCAGAGTTCCCTTTTTATCGTGTTTTATTTGCTGTATGAAAAACTGGTGAACAGCATAACTTATTTTCTTATAATTCGTCAAATACAAAACGAATATTTCGAAATGAGAATAAAATGATTGAATAGCTAAAACGGGTAAAAATCGACATGCTCCAACATACTTCATTGAATCCAACAGACTTCATTGAATCCAACACACTTCATTGAATCCACCACACGTCATTGAATCCAACACACGTCATTGAATCCACCACACTTCATTGAATCCAACACACGTCATTGAATCCAACACACTTCATTGAATCCAACACACTTCATTGAATCCAACACACTTCATTGAATCCAACACACTTCATTGAATCCAACACACTTCATTGAATCCAACACACTTCATTGAATCCAACACACTTCATTGAATCCAACAGACTTCATTGAATCCAACACACTTTATTGAATCCAACACACTTCATTGAATCCACCACACTTCATTGCATCAGAAAAGAACTTTATAAGATTCTATAAATTTCATTAATGTATTGAATTAAATAAATTATGTTTACTTTTTTTATTTTTTAAGAGGACTACCACGATAATAGTGTTGTTTGTTTGTTTGTTAACGTTTTTTTGTTTATATATATTAAATATATTGTACTACTGAGGCACAACCTGACCTTAAGGTGGTAGGGCTTTTTTTGCTGATGTAGCACTTTGATATATATATATATATATATATATATATTTTCAATAACTAAAAATATTTAATGCTAAATGAACTCATTTTGTACTATTTTAGGCAATAAAACAGTTGTAGGTGTCAGTGAAGTTCCCTAGCAACAGCCCTAGTTACGCCCCTAGTTACCATATTTGAATGTTTATACCCTATATATGGCTGATTTCATATGTCTACTTTGCTTGTAATAATATAATATTTGTATCTACTTTGTTCCCGGTATAAACTATATTGATGATAATGTTGTTATACATTTATTTTTATTTAGCAATTTTTTAGGTTTTCTAATTTTTGGGTAATTTTATAAAATCAAAACACGATTTCTTAAGATTGGATAAAGCATTCGACTTGAAATTTTCAGGGTGTAGTCAAAACACCTGAATGCTCCATTTGACAGATACATATTTTCTGACACTTAATTTACCTCACATAAATATAGATGTAGTATGGAAATAAAATTATTTTTCTGCGAATTTAATACATATATTGATAAAATTGTAATTGTCCATAATTCCAAAGATATTGTGATCTATTCAAATCTATCTGTCAAATGGAAGGTGTTATCATGTTTTACAAGGTTTTTAAAGATTTTTTGATTTCACTGTTGCTAACTTAAATTATAATGTCACAAAAGTATACATTTTACGGTCAAATTTTAAGACTTTTTCTGCCATTATGGATGTTTCAATCGAAACCAGAAGAAATTGAAATCGAAGAAGGAAATATTTTTTTATTGGAAATTGGTTCTTGTTATTTACATAATTATCATTTTAACATACAAAAAGTAGTGATCTCATTGTCATTCTAAAAAAAGCGTTTTTTGTAGCCCTACCACATTAAATATTAAACAAATATTTGAAGAAGATTTTCTGTAACTTTTCAACAATTTACAAAATGAATCAATATTATTTATTTAAGGTATATATTTTTAGGTTTTCATTTTTACGAAAAGAAACTTAAAACAGAATGTTTCGTCCCATAGTTGTGGTTGAAAGCTGCGCGTTCACAATTATGAAAACTTTAAATTTATTATATTCTGGGGTAGACTAATTTGATAAATATTTGAAATGTTTAAAGATTTAAAAATGTCTTGTGTGTTTGCATATTCATCCGCGTTGTCATTCAATCTACGTACATGCTTTTGTTTACAGAACAAACGTCTTAATTTGTTTTTGCTCGCCCACACAGTGTGCGTCTAATGTTACATTATCCCACACTTTTTGAGGTTTCACTTTCAACATGTCTTGTTTATTCGTCCCACGTGACATGTTTGTTATGATCACACCAATAGATTTCGTACATTTAGCACGCCTTATTGCGTTATTATCAATTTTTAAAACAAGTAATTGAATCGAAGATTTGGTAAAAATTTGTTTTTTATCAAATAATATACAATCAGTTTTCGAGACATTCAGCGAGTTTATTACCTTTGAACCGTTCGTTAATTTCCCGAAACTGTTCTAAATAAAGTTTTAAAGTTTTTGTGAGAATGAATGAGATTCATATCACTAGCATACATTGTGCTGAGATTTTGAACAGATCATTAACATAAGTAAATTAAAGTGGTCCTAGAATCGAGCCGCGTGGATACCCCACACGTAGCTATGGTTAATTTAGTTTTATAATTACCTAATGATATCTGTTTGTTTGCGATTACCAAATAACTTTTAAACCTGTTGTTTAAATGAATTCCTTTTACACCGTAATATGTCAATTTTTTCGCGTGATCGACTGTATCGCACGCTTTCGATAGATCTACTCTCAATATGGCTTTGTTTAACTTGCTTCGTGCCGTTAGCTGGTTTTTGACAATTTAATCCAAGAGGAAAATGATCGGATATGCCCGCAATTGCAGTTGCGCTTTGTTTTGTAACACGTCGTGTGGGTTTGTTTACAACAGGCGTCTTCCAGAAACTCATTAGAATGTCGTAAAAATTTATTGTCGTTGTATTTTATAAGAAAATATACGGTTTTTTGCTGATTTTATTAAAGCAGTTGCTAATAAAGTTTTCATAATATTGACCGTTTGGTGGACGATAATTATTGCAACTGCATATTGTATGTATTTACTCCATTCTTATTTAATATTTCAATTATTAACGTTTCATCATGTGGATTAGATGACATCAATTCTGTTCTTTCGACACCCACCTTTGTGGAGCGCCATAATAATGTGTCACAATCGTTAAGTTAGTAAAAGTTGATGAGTCTTTCGCGCCAAGACTCTGTTAACAGATAATGTAAAAAACGGTTTTTAAATCTAAGTATATTCCTCAAAATTCTTCGGCATACTTCTTATGTTTATTAATTAATTATGAGAAAAATTAATGTTTTTGAGTAAAGTAAATTAAAATCTTCTTCGATGTGCACTTTGAACCGTGATGCAAGTTTTCTTCACAGGCTTTTTTAACATTTCTTGTTTTGTTTTGTAATTAAAATTTTTTGCGGTTGTCAGAAATAGTAAAATTAGCTAATTGAGCCGTAGTATATGGCCTTTCAATTTCTGTAGTTTAAGTACACGTTTTACAAGGTTTAAATTGTATTTCGTTTAAATTAGGCACGTTAAGGAAATTCTTATTCAAAAGGCTGCTGTAAGAGACACATTTCGTAGCTCATTCATATGTTACTTGATATCTGAAATATTTTCTGAAGTCGAGGTGTCAGAAATGTGGGTAGTAAGTTATTTAAGATTGACGAACAGACGCACTGTGTAGAAATTAATTTCATGTTATCTTGTGTTAAAAGGAGACTTTCAATTGGTAGATATTTACACATTAGAAATATCAATGGTCGGTATTCACAATGCGAAGTCACGTGGTTTGCTACACAATTGTTTTCATTCTGCTTTTGATTGACAAGTTCCCACTCATCAGTAGCTCAACTCATCACATTCGTAATGGTGGCGTATATTCTGTCCTAGGGGGATCTGGAAACGAGGTGTTCTGACCTGAACGAGTGAAGAAACATTTTCCTTTTAATTTGTTCTCCAAGTTGATAAAATCTATAGTTGTTTCTGGTATATATATTGTTCAAGATTTCAACAGACAGTGACTCGTATATAACCTGATACATGAACAAACGCGATGTTCAATCAAGCAAAACTGCGAATATTTGATATAATAACTGTCTTCAACAAAAAATTAATCACCCCGTACAACATTACATATCCTATAGTCACGTGAACAATAATAGAATTAGAATATAGAAATCATAATAAAACAACTTTTCTTTCCCTAAACATCATTTCGTAAATGACTGCGCGTGCGAAACATCTATACTACGTTGTTAAAGCAAACATAACGAAGAAAAGGTTTTTAATAATATTTCGATTTTGACATCTTTGAATGTTTGGCTGCCTGACCGAGTATAATCGGAGCAGATTTGAGAGCGGAGTGGCCGACTGCAGAGCTGTCCAGAGTAAACTGTCTTGTGGGGATCGTTTCACCGTGGATCGAATCGGTGACAACATCACCCATCATCTCCCCAAACTGCTTACAATTGCCACAGCGTTCTATGGCCGTGATCTTTCCTTTGTTTGACGTCACACTGTACGTTTCCACGTTCGTCTCAAAACCCGTCTTTCCGAGTTTGTTGAAAGCCTCGTGTTCGGCGCATGCGCGGACTGTTCGATTTGGAACCTCTCGCCGGATTGGCATATTTCTATCTGCGGCGGTTTTCTCCAGGATGCCAGGTTCACGTGGGAATTCACCGACCCGCCCCTTTGTGGCGTTTGTTTTCGATGTGTACCCGCTGCTCGGTCCGTTTTTTTCAAAGTTGTTGATTCTATCCTGAGTTCTATACCTCTTATTCATTCCGTAATCACTTTTTCCAGATTGCATATCTTTCGCTTTCGTGCAAACGTGTCCATCGCCCTTTGCTGTTTTCATATTTTTCTCCAATTGTTTTGCAGTATCTACTACATTTTTGGTTTTCTTATTGCCTACCTTTTCCCGTAAATTATTGCGCTGGGTTTGAGATTTGTTCACAGACTCGGCCGTTTGTGCCGCACTAACACCCGTCATGAAATCTCCCACCAAAGAATACCCGACATCAATAGAAGAATTTACGACATTGTAACCATCTTGTTTCTCGTCAGCTTTGATAGCTTTATCTACTGACGCAATTATCCCGTACGGTTTGTCTTCTATAAGAGTTACTGTTTCGTCGTAAACCACTCCAGCTCCTGCAGCAGCGAATCCTCCAGCTACCACACCTGCACCTGCTCCGCCTGTTACTAATCCAGCACCAAATACTGCCGCAGTTCTTGAAGCTCCTTTCATACAATCATCGCCGTGCTTTATATCACCGGTTGCGTAATGCACTACACCCTTTACATGGCCTACTATTGGTGTACTATCAATGCATTGTTCCGTAGACTTCAGTGTTTTGTTGATCACTCTATCCGCTTCTTCTTCGTCGCCACCTGCTGAATGAATAGTTGCGCGAACCGGTCCTGCAATCAGATTTCTTTCAGAATATTCAACCCACGTATTTCCTGCATCGCTAGCGAATTTCTTTGCAGCGTCCCTTGCTTCATCGTCATCAAGTATTTCCCCAACAGCTGCGACAACTCCGGCCGTTGTTATCTTAACAGCACTGTCGATAACGGTAACAATTTCCCCAACAACAGGTATCGATTGAGCAGCTCCCATGCTAAAATAAAAACCAGAAAAGTTACTTGAAAAACATTTTATGGAATAAGTGAGTGTAATTTGTATTGAGGTTATATTTCGCACACAAAAAGTTAATTTTGAAAATCATCGGTTATAACTTACTTACTTTCAAAAAGACATGCGTGGTCTTATATTTTCAGCCAGTTATATTTGCAAATGCTTGACAGACTTTGTTATTTATAAAACTTAGGGAAAACCCCACGTTTCAAATTCCGACAAACGACTTTTTAGACACGAGAAGCTTCATCCTGCTAATTGGCTTGAAATGACTTTTTTGACATAACATAACATTCGTGCGCGTAAAACAAACAAACAAATGTCATGTGAATTTTGCGAAGAATAAAGCGGTTTCCTTTTAGTTTCGCTTTTAGTTTAAACCGGTCAAACTGGTTTTAGTTTAAATCGGTCAAAGTGGTTTGAGGAGAAGTTTTGTTTGCATAATAGTATGATCAAATTAGCATGGAACTTGAATTAATTCTAAGTGAAGTTTTTCTGGGTACTCATAGCCGCACAATTTGATTTACTTTTCTATAAGGTTCGCTGTATGGATATTTTTTGGAGTAAATTGGGGCTTTCTCCTAAAAAATATTGTATTCCGAACAGCCTTGATGATTTAATCGAAGGCTTTGCGTTCTCAGACGTTAATCCCAAAATTACGGAAATCGGTTTCTTTATCAGCATATATTTTGAATTTAGTTGCACCGTTATATATGACAGTGAATACGAGTCATTGTTCCGTTTGTTAATAAGACAATCGCTGATCTCAAATCGTTTACCAGAGTTGGGATATTTTCACCTCTAGTACCTTATTTATTTATATTCAGAGAATAGGACACAGATATTCTTTAGCATAGAGGTAATGAGTGCATTTTGCACTCGCGTCTTATTCTAGTATTTTAGCTAACTTTGGACTGACCTTTGCATTTGTTGTTCATGTCTCATAATTAATTTGAGTGTCGTCATAAGACATCCACATTATTTTCGCTTTCGTTTGTGCTGAAATTGTGAAGGCAAACAAAAAGCATTGCAGCTTTGTAGGATTGCATCAAATTAATTTATTCCCCGGCACATTTCGTGATACATCGCTTTCGCTTTAACCATAATAATTTTCCTGGGAACACGGACGCGTTTTTATCGCTGCTCAAAAAATCCATTCAAGGAGTTTATCAATCATCTTGTTATTAGTTAGAGCCACTCCACTGCCAGGTAATCTCTTATCGTTGTTTTTCTTTTCTCATTAACTACATCAACAATTTGGTGTAATTTTGTATCGCCGAGAAGCGGGATTATTTCCATTTTCTTCTGCGAACTCGATTACTTCAGATTTAAAATCGAAATCGTATGATTTTCTCTCGCTTCCAGGAAACATTTTTGTGAAAGCTGATCAAAAGTATTTTAACTTAGTGAAATAAATGAAATAAATAGATATATATAAATAAATATATATAATATAATATAATATATATAAATAAATAAATGAAAATGAAAAGTATTCTTCAATTTAAATCTGTAATTCGTGGGCACACGGCGTTTATCGCGATATATGGACACCAGTTAAAGATGAAAAAATCGTTGATGTGGAAGATGAAAGCGAAGGAGCGAAATCATTTGACAAACACGCGGTTGGTACCTTAAAAAATAATGTTCTTGTAGGCCATGTGTCAATTGAACTTTCAAGTTCACAACTTCCTAAACCCCGACTGTAATGCCAATTTGATAAACGGTTTATCAAAAATTTTAGATGACGAGATTAAAAAGATTAATGAACGTTACCTGGCTGCCATTTTATGTCGTTATTAGTTACGACCTTTAGGACATAAATTAATGCTCGTATAAAAGAATGCGTCATAAAAGTTCAAATCAAAGGTCCAAAAAAGTTGATTTTGCGACATAGATGTTTGCGATTTCGTCCTTTTCACTAAATTTTGCTGCATTAATTTTTGCGATGTCACTTTTTTGTTTCAATTTTTTTTCTACTACATCGAAAAAATCTTGTTCAGGGTTAGACAATAATAAATAGTAATATGATAAAATTTATGGACATGTTTTTTTGTTACCACACCAAAAGCACAATTACAATAATTCTTCGCGAAATTATAACTCAACGTCTTCTAATATTTTGTTTCTTTCGCTCTTGTTATCCATTATCATCCGTTCGCTATTGTCATCTGTTTCACCATCGGGCTCCCACTCATCTTCCGAATCGGACTGGAACCTTTCTTTCGGCGTCACAAAATGTCTACATATACCACTAGTTGTAACCGTGGCTTCGAATCTCCACGCCTCCTCATCAAGTGGATCGACATGGTGAAATGGGTCCAAATTTGGCAGCCATAAATTCAGATATCTGATGCGTTTTTCAGAAGAAAAAAGTTGTTAAGGCAGCAGTTCTTCCAAGCAACAGACATCAGATGTAATCATTGAAATTTCAGATTCCGAATAAATAAGTGTTGACTTCGAACATTCTTTCTTTACTGTTCCCTCCACAAAATCAAGAACTTTACATTCACTAATGTACACCGTCAAAAAAAAGAGTTTTTTTCGCTTTTTGCGACATGCATTTTTGCGTTTAGCCACAAATCTTTATATTTTGCGACATAAATGTTTGCGGTTTGGGTACCGCACTGATCGCTGGCGACATTTAATTTTGCGACTTTAGGCCTAATTCGCAAACATTTATGTCGCAAAATTTTATGACGCTTTCTTTTATACCAGCATTAATTTATGTCCTTAAGGTATATGTCACGTAGTTTAATAAATCGTCAGATATTGTAATATAAAATATTTCGATTATTTTTGTCTTTTTCGGGTGGGGGTCTTATAT
Organism: Candelabrum cocksii; assembly: GCA_963930725.1. NCBI lineage: Eukaryota > Metazoa > Cnidaria > Hydrozoa > Anthoathecata > Candelabridae > Candelabrum > Candelabrum cocksii. Next base: position 3,623,866 of record OZ005674.1, read on the forward strand.
TAGAGGGGTATTATAATAGAAAGGGTCTTTTATTACAAACTTCGGGCAAAAAGGGGGTCTTATATTAGAGGAAATACGGTAAGTGTTGGTAAATATTACAGTTGACTCTCGATAACTTGAACTTTCACGGGACCTAGAAAAAGGTTCGACCTATTCTCAATTTTGATTTCGAGTTTTCGAAAAGTTAGGTAAAACAAGAAAAATAACCCTTTTGGAAGATTTTTCCATCTTTCCATCCATGTTGAAGTGTGTTTTTCGGGATACCATACTTTGCCGCTACATCCTTGTTTTTCATTTTATGCCAATAGATTTATTGTCCAGCCTTCGTTTTATCGGTGCCATCTTTCTTCACAATAATTTTTTATGCTTTTTTTAAATCAAACTATTTCAAAACATAACATTCAAATTTTGAAAAGTTCGAGTTATCGAGAAGAATTCATCCTAGGGACCGAAAAAAATGTTCGACTTATCGAGAGTTCGAGTTTCCGAGTTATCGAGAGTTTTTTTAGCCTGAAAAGGGTTGAAGGTTCAAGGGACCGAGACAAAAGTTCGACCTAACGAGATGTTCGAGTTTCCGAGTATTCGACTTATCGAGAGTCAACTGTATATTGAAAAGTCGTGCTATTTTTAGGGGAAGTTGTCTCTAAGTATGACCTTTTATTTGACTGAAATTTTATAAAATAAAGACCAATTTTTAATAAATCATTATGCAAAACATACTCATTTTATCAAATTATTTGTATAAAACGTAAAAGGTTATTATAGATATAAAATATTTGAATTTATTGCTTTCATAGTTTGCTACACATTTATTGATAAATTGGAACAAGTCAGTATTGTTTTTTTGACAAATTGAATACAATCGTAAACAATTCAATTATATATTTTGAAATGGCGGAAAACCAGTCTGATGTAAAGTCCAAAGATTCTATTGAAAGTATCTATACCAACGAAATTATAAAAACAATAGTCGAATCTGTCAGCTTTGACAAACCTCCAGATGATGTACTTCAATTTATTTCAGAAAATGTTACGTTTAAAGTAAAAAAGATCCTTCAAGAAGCTGTAAAGTTTCAGAACAAAGCTAAAAGAAAACAACTAATCTCTCGTGACATAGACTATGCGTTAAGAGTACAAAATATTGAGCCGGTATATGGATTTTCTTCATCAGATTTTGTACCTTTTCGTCATGCCAGTGGCGGTGGACGAGAAGTATACTTTAAGGAGGAAACTGAAGTGGACTTAGAGCAAATTATCTCCCAAAGTCAGGCAAAGGTACCCCTTGATGTTACTATAAAATCTCATTGGTTAGCAATAGATGGTATTCAACCAGCAATACCTGAGAATCCCCCGCCATTATCTAAACAAGTTCAAATGAAAGAAACAGTTGAACCTGTTATGTTTAACAAGCCCCCAAATGAAATAAAACTGGAGGATTTTTTATCTCAACAAGATAGAGTACCACCAAAAGATCTTAAACCTAAAGAAAATAAAGATCAGAAAGGCGAAAAGAGAAAATCTGAAGATTTGAGAAAAAATTTGGAATCTGGAAAACAAGACTTTCAAAAATTTAAGCTGTTAGCTACACATGAATTATCTGTGGAGCAACAGCTTTATTATAAAGAAATAACTGAGGGTTGCGTGGGCTCAAATCAAGTGAACCGAACAGAGGCACTGCAGAGTTTGTCACATGACCCAGGGTTATACCAACTGTTGCCTCGTTTATCCACATTTATTGCTGAAGGCGTCAAAGTTAATGTTAGTCAACATAACCTGATCCTTCTTATATATCTGCTTCGTATGATAAAGGCATTAATGGAGAACTCCACTTTATATATGGAAAAATATCTCCATGAGCTTATACCGTCAGTTGTCACATGTGTTGTTAGTAAACAGTTATGTCCACGTCCCGACCAAGAAAATCATTGGGCGCTGAGAGATTTTGCTGCTAGGCTTTTAGCTCAAATATGCAAACATTTCAGTGCTCCTACGAATAATATTCAGTCTCGAGTCACAAAAACTTTATGCAAAATTTTGTTCCAGGATAAAGCAACTTTAGCAAGCCATTATGGTGCAATTGCCGGTTTGGCAGAACTTGGTCTCGAAGTAATGTGTTTTTAATTTTAGCAATATCTTTATTATGCTTGAAATGTAGTATATAAATGTGAAATATATAAATACTGATTTTATTATTATATATTAAATTATTAAAATATGCAAAAAGTTATAAGTAGGCAAAATTTTGTGTCCTTTCAATGTGCAAACACAAAATGCTGTAGATATATATTGTTTAGTGTATTATATATATAATAATAATAATAAGTTCTCGAATTAGTAAGAACAAAAATAAATTGTAAAGAGTATATATAAAATTGGAATAACATAGAATTATATATATATATATATATAATATAAAATAATTTTTAGAATGAAAAGGTTTATCACAATCAGTTAAATAGATAAAGGGAATCTCTCTTGTTTTTGTGGATACATAACTTCAATTAAAACTGCTTAGTCAAACAAAATTGTTGAATTTTACTGTTCTTGTTGTTTTAGGCTGTGAAATTTTTAGTTCTTCCTCGTCTGAAGTTCGAAAGTGAGCGCATTCTGGAAGCTCTAGAAAGTTCTAATGCCGCCGAAAAAACAGCAGCCGACCATTTGCAAAGCCTCCTGGTAAAACACGCAGCCATAGTGGTTGTGAAAACTCGCTCGCCTCCTGACCTCCAGCATCAGTACCTCGCAGAGTTTGGCTACCTAGGCGGTCAGGTTTTTACAAAAGTCTCGCAATTGCGGATGACGATAAGTCAAGCTAAAACCCCAACCACTCCCAGTACACCGTGCTTGTCAAGTAGAACAGAAATTTAATACTACGATGCTACTATGGTTGTCAAATGTTAGTTTGATGGCTTACTGGGTAAATTGTTTTGAAACTGGTTGGCACATTTACATGGAGATTATTTGACAAAAAGGAGCATTACGAAATTATATTATCAAATAAACTTTTATAGGTACATAATTTATTGTTTCCGTAAACTATCCAAGTATTGTATTTGGTTCAGGCTAACTCTATTCCCTCTCCTCTAGCCTCCCCTAAAACATTTGATTTGATCAACCACGGAATGCTGTGGAAATGTTTTATTATATTAAAACAAGCTTGCTTTTTAAAACTTTTCAGTACATTTCCTGTGATGAATCGTCTTTTACTGATCGAAGAGTAACACTTAGTACCAAAGTAAGGTTAATTTTAGGATCTCTTTTCAGGCCCGTAACCAGAAAGTTGAGCGGGGTGGGATCGAAAAATATTGCCAAAGGAGTGGGGAATATAAACTGGAGGTCTGGCGGGTGCGTTGAAGCTTGCGCGTTTTATGAGCTTGAATAACATGAAATGCATTCCCAAAGTGCATATTTTAGTCTCTGAGACTAGACATTTTAAAACCAGTTATAAGTAATCACTTATTAATTTCATTAGAATCCAAATAGTTTATACTTCTTATTACTATTACTGTGAATATACAAAATGGTACAATATATAAAAAAATATTATAATAACACTGAATCCAATTTTAATCTTCTGGTGTGCTTTTGCGAAAGCACTTTGACAACCTCCTCCATATCGACCGCGTCATCGTAATGAATAGCCATCAGCGCTAGATTCGATAGACGTTTCTGTCGCATTGATGCACGTAAGTAGCTATGTAAGCGTCGTATTGTACTGAAACTTCGTTCACACTCACATGAAGTAACATGCCCATCTTTAGGAGAACGAAGATGTTTGGAAACATTGTCGCACATTTTTAGAGCACAGGCGAGAGAATCCGGTTTCTCTACAACATTGTGAAACTTAAACTTTGCAGTTCAGTGGATACAAGATGAGCAGATGGTAAATCATCTTCGAACATTTCCATAGCATCTGTTATATTGATGTTTTCCTCCAGTAGTATGGGAACGAGACCTAACAACTGGCAGTTGTCTGCAACCCGGAAAACTGCGCTTCAAGCTCCATCACAATGTGGTCTGTAAACGAAATTAACAGATTTTTCCCGTAGTGATCCTCAGCGCTGGTTGCTGGTTATCTCTGTTTCTTTCTCACATTGTAATTCGTAGCATTGACGATACGACGTCAACTTTTTTGGCCATTACCGAGGATTTTTCAAAAAGAGCCATCATAACATCTAGCTTACAAAATTATTAACGTTTAGGTGATCTAAAAATTAAGGAAAACTCCACAGTTGATGAGCATATTTAATGAAAAGTGAAAGATAAGGAATCTTTTAAAATTAAAAAAATTTGGATTCTAATCGTAAATAAAAATTCTTTTAATACCCTTTCGAATCGTCAATTTCGAAAGGGCTAGTTTCGAAACGTAGTGGAATCGTTTGTGTGCGAAAGTGAAACTCAGAGAGTAAGTAGCACAAAGTTCCTTGGGTTGACAATCACAAACATTTAAACTGAAATCATCTCAAATAATAGAAATCCCTGTATGAAAGAGTTGGTGATATTGCATGGCCCAGTAACAAAGTTCTTTTCTTTACAAAGGCACGCTTGTAGAATTATGATAGCAAGTGATTATTGTGTATAAATCTTATTTCACAAAACAGAAAATAGAACAAAGTTTGGTGGGTCACACTCTTTACATAAGAACCAGTAAAATTTTCCTGGGCTTCATTGTCTTCTCTTTTTTTGTCTGATTGAGCCTTAAATGTTCTAATTCCTGTGCTTAATCATCTAAGTTCTGAACAAGATCTATTTTTTACACGTTGCAGACAAGATATTATCCTCCTGAAAGAATGGCCTTTCTACCTTTGACCTTAAAGAAAACAAAAAGGAAGAAATAATGAGTGGTTTTATACTTACAGAAAAACCTGAATTTATTCTCTAACATTATTAAGAATTATATTTCAGTACCGTTGGAGAACTTTGTGTGAGAGATTTCTGTTCTTATTTTGGCATGAAACAGATATGAGCTTCAGCGCTTGTTCTTTTTTGTGGTACAATCTGAGCTTATAAAATATGGTGTAATAACTTACCTGCAATCTTTAATACCACTTTCTAAACAATCTCAAACTCTCAAAATAATATATGCCTTAAGATTGCACGGGTTATCTCTTTTTAACACTACTTTATGTCGAATGGAAAAATCCAAGGTTAGTATTTCAAGCAGAGGCCCTTTTATTTGGAATAACTTTGAAGAGACTTTAAAACACGCAATAATATCAATATGTCCTCAACGAAAAAATAATCTCAAATCAATCAATCAATTATCTCAAAATAAACCTTCTACTTTATTGTTCTTGGAATTATACCGTGAGCCGAAGATGCAACGAAAACCTAATCCTTTAATTTTCGCGCCCTTTTTATTTTCGCTCACCTTTCGCAAAATAGGCCTTTTAAAAATTTTAAAAAGAAGACAGCGCAGCTAAAAGTTATTCAACGTTCCTTGTAAATTAATTTTAAATAATGGATAAAAATAGTAATTCATCTTCTGCAAAAAAACAAAGGTGTTCGAGTCCAACACCTTTCCAAAATGTTAGTATGACTCCAGCGACTAGAGCTCTGTTTCTGAGTTCGTTTTCTTTCTATTTGATAGTGCGCTATAATTAACAGCAAAATCTTCTTTTTGTATAATAACAAATATAAAGCAGCCATCTTTTTGTGTTGTAACTTTTTTCTGATAATCGTGTATGTTTGCACATTTGTACAGCACGTTCAATGGAAATTAAAAAGCGGACGGAAAATTGCGCTTAAGCAGAAAATCCCGCGTGGAAAATTCCGCCCGCTCGCTTAATGGAAATCGGCCTTTACACGCACATCGATGCGTGAAAATAAAAGGGGCGCGACATAGTAAAAATGCCTAAATCCAGGAGGAAATCATGTATTTTTATTCTCAGAACAGTGATATACAGATAAAATTTATCATAGATCTATTCATCGATAATAATAACGATTTGTGTCTCTGGTACTGTTTGTGTATTCCCGACATCTTGGGTTTCTGGAATTACTTGTGTTTCTGATTCAGGTATTACTGTCGATGTTTCTCCGCAATTGTCGCCTGGACATTTTCTTGTGATTCAGATTCTGGAACATCCAATTCTAAATCAATGTTTTCGTCAGAATGTTTATCTTTTTCTTTATTTTATCTGGTTCTACGTAGTCACTTTTCACAAACTTTAGTTCAGCAATACCGACTGATTTCTCGGGGAATATGACCCCAAATATCAAAATCAGTCAACTTTCCAAGTATTTTAGCTCCTATAGAAATGGCAAAAGAATCGTGTAAGTTGGCAACTTCTTGTTTAACTTACACACTTGCAGAAAAGGGTAGCTCTCGTGTTTCAGTACTCGGGTACTTCTGACTACCGCCAGATCACCGGCACCTTTGCTGTTACTATGTGTGAAAGTTTTTTACCCATTCTGCTGATTTATCAAGGTAAAACTCTACAATGTCAGCCAAAATTTGACTTTCCGAAAGAGTTTCACGTAACCCAAACAGTTAACCACTGGGCTAATGATAACACCAGTATTGATATGATGAAGAAAATTCTAATCCCATATGTAGAGGCAAAACGGAAGGAGTTAGGTGTCAGTGATAAACTCTGGCTTCTTATATGCGATGTTCTCAAAGGTCAATGGACGGATGCTGTGAAGGATGTGGTACGAGAATCAAATGGCAAAATGGTTCCCGTTCCTAACAATTGGACCAACTATTTCCAGCCACTAGACCTTACAGTCAATAACAGCAGTAAGGATTTTGTGCGTCAGGAAGCCCAAAGCTGGTATTCAAAGAAAATCTCCAAACAAATGGAAGGCGGGAAACGTCCTAATGAAATCAAAGTCGACGTTTGTATCTCCATCATGAAGCCATTGCATGCTAAATGGATAGTCAAATACTATGACTACGCAAGAAAAAAACCGAAATTGATTATCAATGGCTGGAAAGAGTCTGGAATATTGGACAAACTGTCAAAGAAAATTAATTTAGATCCGTTTGAGTCATAGGTTGTATTATTGATTAAAAAAGGTTTATTATCAAATGAAATAAAACGTACACAAATCAACTTTTGTCCCTTTTATGTTATTCGAGTACTCCATCGCAGGTGTTTTGAATATAACAAACATGGGCGTTTCTAATGGTTTCTTCAAAAAGTACAAAATAAAAAAATTCTAGACTAGAAATTTTATGCTTTGAAATGGAAAAAGGGAAGGAAAAAAAATTCTAATTACAGAGATGCGCGAAAATAAATGGGTGCGCGAAATAACATTATTAGGGGGTGCGCGAAAATATAAGGAATTAAGGTATATTTATGCTCAAATAGTTTACATTCGAAGTTAGTATACATCTTTTATATATATATATATATATTTTGGTCTTCTGAAAAGGATTATGAAAAACCTGACTTAGTCTGCAAGTCCTTCTTAAAACATATATAAATATATAAAGATAAGATATATTTGTTTACTCTCTATAATTACATTAACACCCTTGTAATTATTTATTTTTAATTATTTGATTGTTTTGGCGTAAAATAATTTCCGTTAAGTTTAAAAGCAATATTGATCTTTTGTTGTTGAAAACACCTCAAGACGAGTTCGCTTAAAGGACGCTGAAACTGAAGAATTGAGCGAGTTACGAGTAGTTTAAGAGTTGTTTTTTTTATATATATTAGATATTTAGCTAAAGATTTTTGGAAGATCTTTAGCTGGAATTTTTTTTTCAAAATTCCAACAGCAAGGGGATATTTAAAAAGCAAATATTTTACAGCATGTTTTTGCAATTTATGAACTTTGATTGTTTGGGCTTGTGTGTGCATACGCACATTATATAGACGTAAATTATATAGCTATGTATGCAGGGCCGTAAATGTGTCAAAATTATTAGGGGGCTTATGAATAAGAATGGTTAGGGTAAATAGTGACTACCATGGTTGGGGCCGAGAGGCCAGAAAATTTGGAAAATTTAAGACCCCCACATTGACTAAAAAGCGACTCAAAATCTGAAATTTCTTATAGGGATTCCTGCACAAAATAAAAGTTGATCTGTAGTTGGAGAACTGTAAATTATTGGGGGAGGGGGGCTTCAGTCCCCGTAGCCCCCCCCCCCCCCCCCCCCCGCTAGCAATTACGGCCCTGGTATGAAAGGAAAGTAGATCAGTTTAAGAGAATGAGTGTCGAGAAAGATAACGAACACCTAGATGTCTTTAAACTGTCGTCTCACCTGTTTTAATATCAGGCTTCCACAATAGATGTTTATCCAGAAATACCCCAAGCAATTGGATTGCTTCATTACGGTTAATTTCAATGTTATCCAGTGTTAAAGGTTAAATCTTGTTTTGTTGACGTTAAGAGAGAGTTTGTTGGATTGAAACGTTTTTATTTCATAAGATCACTGTAGCTTAGTGGTAGTGCATTTGGTCACCGTAGCTTAGTTGATAGTGCATTCAACACACAAAATCAAAATCAAAGGGTGCTTGTTCGAAACCCACCTCGGACATATTTTGATTCTCTGAGTTACAGTTGAGTTCTTGAGCGGAACTCATTGCGTAATGTCAGCCTAGCTCAAATGGTGGGTTGTCTGGTGACGCGACTTCGTAGGTTCAAATTGGTGCCTTAAGTACGCCAGAACGTAAACCTTGGGATAAGAATAACCACTGTTATATGTGGATAGTCCCGTAAAACTCCATTATTATTATTATTTTAAGAAATGGTCCAACAAGGGACCTAATATATAGTTCTGCAGCACCACATGTTATATTACTTCAAGGCCTTTTTATTATCATAGGAAATATACTATGCCTTTTCCATCAAGATCCAACAATTGAGATTGGACAATAATTTTCTGTAAGAGTTCTATCTTCGGAGTTGAAGATGGGAGTGATCTTTACGATCTTTTTTATCTGATTTGGAAATACTGCTGTTGATATAAAGAGGTTAAATACAGGTGAAGAACTGGTTGGAATGAAAGATCAAATAGTTACAGCATTATCATCGTGACCAGCCCCTTTTCCTGTTTTTAAATACACCAATCGTAAAATGTTTATCGTTTAAAGAATCCTTTACTATTACGTTTTTTCCACTCGTTTTCGGTTCTGTTCTGTCCAATTTCATCTTTCATTAATTCGTTTGGTTTCTTTAGAGTTACTTTCATTTTTCTCTCATTCCGTTCCGCATATTATCATCATAGAGTCTTTGTTTGTTTTTCGAGGATTTGATTGTACTTTATTACTTACTCAAGAATTTTTATTTTTTATTAGGTTTTATAGAAGAGCGGTTAAGAGTTAAAAAGGGTTGAATTGTCATGTAAACCAAGACCGTTGCAGAAAATATCAAGCAACAAGACGTCATAGTAAATATTTTTGTTTTCCATTATGAAATATTTTAAGACAGCGTTTGGATATATTGTTTAGTGTGGTAAAATCGTATAAATTCTATTCAATATTATTTAAATCGTCCACTGTTTACCGTTTACCCAATTCGCAGGTGGCTTGAACTTCTTTGTTCATATTGCGCATTATTTGTTTTTAGCTAATAAACAACAAATACAAGAATAATTGTGACAAGTTGAAACCCTAAACAATTTTGTAAAAAGTAAAATGCCCGGACAAAAATGAAAAGTCGAATGTGAATTTTCATGAAACAATTTTTAATTTTTCAGTAGCATTGCTAACATGGACGAGAAATAATTTAGGCGGATATGAGGTGAGACAACGGTTGAACGAAAAGGTTCGAAGACTGTTCCCATTAAATCAACCGGACATGAAAAGCAACGTAGAACTGTGTGCTCAGTCGTAAAAGCAGACGGATCTAAAATGTAGCTATCCGTTGCAATCTCAGGGCAAAAGTTCAAGAGTGTAAGTGAGGCAGTTAAAGGCGCCGTTGAAATGCTCCTCAAAACGCTGGATGAATTACCAGTTTACTGAAGAGCAAGTTGCTGACGTGTGGGGTAGTTTTGCCTTGAAGAAGAGATTTCTAGTATGCGATTCTTTCGAATGTCATTTTTTTGCGTAAGAAGAAGATAGCGATGGACGTAATCCCCGGAGCTTGTACGAAATTCATCCAACCATTGAATGTTTCAATAAACAAGCCTTTTGAAACGATTTTTAGAGAGCTGTACGATAAATGATGTGTAAAAGAAGAGTTCGAACATACGAAAAGAGGGATGGTGAAGGCGCCAAAATCATTTGATACGCAATGTGCGATTACAACAAGTGACCCTGACAAGAGGGAAAACCTACGGAGAAAGCTATGGTTTTGCTAGAGGAAGCAAACGGGAGCATTGAGTTCATACCACAAACAACGTTAACCAATGTGATTTATGACCAAAATGAAGTTTATGAAGTTGATAATATCGATGAGATGACATCATAGAGGAATTTGAAATAGAAACATGTAATAATAACGCAAATTTCATTTTTTTTCTTATATTTCCAAAATGCGGCTTCCATTTAACTGTCTTTTTTAAACGTGCGGCTTCTATTTAAGGGCGACATCTCTTCACAAAAATCCGGATTGGAATCAGATGGTGGGGTACCAAACAACAATGTGACGAATATATAGCACAAAAATGTGCTTGATGTGTTTGACCACGGCCCACTAATATTAACATTGTGTATTACTGTAGTTTACCGTGTATTACCATGTATTACCTTGGTTTGACTTGCAAATGTTGTTCAATAAAAGTCTTAAAGTTAGTTTTTTTATGCTGAAATGACTATAATTCAAAATTATCAACGAAAGTAAAACTAGCATTTTTTCTCACTTTTTGGCCATTCACAAACATTTGTATTTTATTTGCAGAATAAGAAATTAGAAAGGATAAACCAGATTTACATGTATAACAAGTTTTAACAGACTCTACTCAGGGCATTACCGAAGCTAATAGGAATCCCCCTTAAAGAAAAATCGTGCGCACTTTGGAATTCGCGTGACTCTTATATATTTGTATTTCACGCACGAATTGTATTTGACAAACATGGTGCTATTTTTAGCAAATAAACAGTGAAAATGAAAGTTCGTTAGAATTTATCTTGTTTTGTAAATTACCTATGTGCTCAAAATTATGGGAATGAAAATAATTTGAACGAAATTTTATGTAATTTTTTAAGCTAACCGTCTAATTTCAATTGCGCTTTTTAAAATCTGAAAGCCTAAAAATTAAATACATAAACGTTTAATTCACGAACATAAAAGTTTACAGGAAAATGGAAAGAAAATAGACTGCACGTGAATTTTAGGTTCCCTAAGTTAGCAGCCCGTCGAATGTGTTTTCGTAAATCTGTATTGAATTGAAGTCGCAACAGCCTTCTACGAGGTTTCATTTACTTAGGTATTAAGCCATTGTAAATAATGTTTACATTTGACGCAAAGGAGCAACAATATCAGCCGACTTTATTATTTAAAAGCAAAATGAAAGTACTTTAAAATATAAGTTCAAAGCCAATTGTTGATTGGTTAACAGAAGAAAACACTTGATGAGAAAATCAGGCTTGGAGTTTTCCCTGAGTTCTATAAACAGTACAGTCTGGATAACGACTTCGAGAGGAAGTATTTTAAGTTGTTCTCATTTAAAGGTAACAAGCGTTCTTTAATTTTTTTGAAAATTCTACTTTGTTTATGTGAGATATTTGGAGAGTTAGGCAGATTTTGAATTTATTTTGGATAGCTCTCCTTGTGTGGAAAGCATTGTTAAAACGTGATTGCTTCATTGAGTTTTTCGTTTATATTTTAGCATGGGAGCTGCACAATCGATACCTGTTGTTGGGGAAACTATCACCGCTATCGACAGTACTGTTAAGATAACAACGGCCGGAGTTTGCGCAGCTGTTGGGGAAATACTTGATGACGATGAAGCAAGGGACGCTGCAAAGAAATTCGCTAGCGATGCAGGAAATACGTGGGTTGAATATTCTGAAAGAAATCTGATTGCAGGACCGGTTCGAGCATTTGTTCATTCAGCAGGCGGAGACGAAGAAGAAGCGCAGCGAGTGCTCAAAAAAACACTGAAGTCTACGGAACAATGCATTGATAGTACACCAGTAGTAGGCCATGTAAAGGGTGTAGTGCATTACGCAACCGGTGATACAAAGCACGGCGATGATTGTATGAAAGGAGCTTCAAGAACTGCGGCAGTATTCGGTGCTGGATTGGTAACAGGCGGAGCAGGTGCAGGTGTGGTAGCTGGAGGATTCGCTGCTGCAGGAGCTGGAGTTTTTTACGACGAAACAGTAACTCTTATAGAAGATAAACCGTACGGGATAATTGCGTCAGTAGATAATGCTATCAAAGCTGATGAAAAACGAGATGGTTACAATGTCATTAATTCTTCTATTGATGTCGGGTATTCTTTGGTGGGAGATGTCATGACGGGTGTTAGTGCGGCACAAACGGCCGAGTCCGTGAACAAATCTCAAACTCAGCGCAATAATTTACGGGAAAAGGTAGGCAATAAGAAAACCAAAAATGTAGTAGATACTGCAAAACAATTGGAGAAAAATATGAAAACAGCAAAAGGCGATGGACACGTTTGCACGAAAGTGAAAGATATGCAATCTGGAAAAAGTGATTACGGAATGAATAAGAGGTATAGAACTCAGGATAGAATCAACAACTTTGAAAAAAACGGACCGAGCAGCGGGTACACATCGAAAACAAACGCCACAAAGGGGCGGGTCGGTGAATTCCCACGTGAACCTGGCATCCTGGAGAAAACCGCCGCAGATAGAAATATGCCAATCCGGCGAGAGGTTCCAAATCGAACAGTCCGCGCATGCGCCGAACACGAGGCTTTCAACAAACTCGGAAAGACGGGTTTTGAGACGAACGTGGAAACGTACAGTGTGACGTCAAACAAAGGAAAGATCACGGCCATAGAACGCTGTGGCAATTGCAAGCAGTTTGGGGAGATGATGGGTGATGTTGTCACCGATTCGATCCACGGTGAAACAATCCCCACGAGACAGTTTACTCTGGACAGCTCTGCAGTCGGCCGCTCCGCTCTCAAATCTGCTCCGGTTATACTTGGTCAGGCAGCAAAACATTCGAAATCCAAATCATATAACCTAATTGAAAAATTAAAAAATCGATAAATAAATTGACTTTGTGAAGACTTAAAAATTCATACACAGTTGGGCAGCATATTTTAGCCCAAAATTATGATCGTCTCAATATCATTGTTTATATAATCGTCTACCTCTTTCTACTGAATATACACGACGCTTTTCAACAAACGAACAAAGATCTTACGCAAGATTTATTGATTCTTTCATTGACCAACGCCGAGAGGTTTGGATGCAATGCGGGCTCATCCTACAATCAACCAATCAAGGATTATGATGGGATATTTAGCAGACGAGAAACCGGATTTTGTTTTATCACTCAGTTGAAATAAAGTCATTCACAAAGGCTAATTGCTGAGAGTAGTTGTGTTTTGAGAAGCTCTTCAAAATTTTGCTGTTTCTTTGCTGTTGGCCGTTGCTTTGGATTTGGATTTTAGTTCGAATTGGAGTGTATTAATTGATTACTGTGGAGTCGGTTTGGTGTAGAGGGGGAAGTTATTTTTGTTGTAAAATTCCTTGAAACGTGGTTTAAAACAGTTGGTATTTTCTGTTTTTGCTGATCAAAGTTTACATTCTCCCAACTGTTCTAAAGTCTTAAGTACTTTTAGTTCCTGTGTTTCACTCAGAAATCCTTTAAACATAATTGCCCCATTTGCAACATAATTACTAACAATTGTTTGTACAAAAATTTTTTTAATTGATCGTTTTAATTGTTTATTAACTTATCGTTACACGCCTGTTGAGTCAATCAAATTGCTTAACAATCCTTTCTTACTTTTAATTACTGTATATAAAAATTTTATCTTTGCCTTAAACTGTACTCCATTCATTTTATTTATCATGTCATCTAACAAGTCATCTTTTGGTCGAATTTTGAAAAAACCTGACAGATTCAATAAAAATCGGTCCAATCTGAGTGCCCATTGTTCCAACGATAATTGCACCAGTGTTGACAGCATTATTTATTTTAGGCACTGCACACGTTGTTCAAAATACTATTGCAATGAGTGTTGTGAGTTCAGTAGGGACATCATTGAGCTTCTCAATGAGAAAGTTGATAACTTTTGGTTCTGTCCGGACTGCACTAAACCTGCTCTAAATGCAATCTTTGTAGAAAAAGATATTGAATCCAGATGCGCAGCCTACTTTGAAAAAATTGAATCTCGCCTTTTTTCTCTCGAAGCGTCTCATTCTTTATATAAATCTTCATTGTCCAGCATCAAAGACAGCATTGAGACAAACGCCTCATTAATTCAAAAATTAGTTGATGACAACTTTAATCTAAACACTCTAATTTCCAATTTAAAAAATAGTGTCAAGGTTGATTGTTTAGACTCCAAACATACTCTAACTAAAGAAATTTTTAAAAATATTGAAGATCACAACTGGCGCAAAAATAATTTGATAATTTATGGTTTGAAAGAGACTGAATCGGTTAGTAACTCATTGCAGGTATTGGGTCTTATTAAAAATCAGCTTAGACTTAATATTCGCATTGACGATATTAAAATTTGTGAAAGACTCGGTCCTTTGCAATCCGCTAAAATTCGACCGTTACGAGTTACTCTGCGTGATTATGACACAAAAATTTCCATCTTAAATCACAAATGAATTTTGAAAGAAGCTGATGGAAATATCTTTATTAATCCAGACAGGAGCAAGGAGGAAAGGGATATATTCAACAAACTTCGAGTTGAAGCTAAACAGAGGGAGGCTGGTGATAGTTCGGGGGAATGGGTCTACCGAGTAAGAGGTCCTCCGTGGAATTTGTTTGTAAAACAAATAAAGAAAAACCCCTCCTTAAATCAAAACGCAACAACAAAGCCAAAATAAAATTGAATACTCATCCTCCATTCTCCTTAGCTTTTAGCAACATTCGTGGTTTTCGTACCAATTATTCGGATGTGGAGGGTTTTTTGATAAAAAATAATCCGGATTTATTAGCACTTTGCGAATCTAACCTAAATGCTGGTATATCTTCTAATGATTTCTTTGTTCCTAGATACCTACCTCTGTTTAGATTGGACTCCTCTATTCATATGCATGGTCTAGCAGTTTATGTCAAGGAAACTTTACCAATATTTCGTGAAATTGACCTGGAAAACCCCAATCATCCTTTCATGTGTTTTCGTTTGTCTCTTCTACATTCAACTAGTTTTTTGTTCTTTCTCTATCGCTCTCCATCTTCTCAAGACTGTTCTGTTATCAAATCAGTTTCAAAGTCTGCTGACTTAGCTCTTCTTAATCATCGCTCAACCAACATCTTTGTATTTGGTGACTTTAACATTCACCATAAACAATGGCTAAGATTCTCGAATGGAACAAGTAGCTCTGGTGTCGAAACCTATAACTTTGCAGTATCTCAGTCTCTCTCGCAATTGGTTGATTTTCCAACCCGCATTCCTGATCACTCAAGTCAATCGCCCTCCTTGTTGGATTTATTTTTGACCTCTAACCCTGAAATTTGTAAGATATCTCATAGCGCTCCACTGGGTCGTTCTGACCATGTTGTTTTGGAGGTCAAAATTAATTTCAATAGGCAAGTTTCCCATGAACATCCCATGCATAGATCCTTTTTTAGATATGATCTTGCGGATTGGCTAAAATTTCAAAATCACATTCAGTCTGTCCCATGGGAAAAAATTCTTTCCAATTCAGTTGATGATTGTGTTAATGAAACTACTTCAATAATATCTGAAGCAATACGATTATTTGTTCCGTCAGGGAAATATCAGTTAAAACCTCATTCTTCGTCATGGTTTTCTCCAGCTTGTGCTGCAGCCATAGCTCATCGCAATCATTTCTTTCATCGCTACCGTCGTTATGCGACTGATCATAACAGACAACTGTTTATTGCCTCGCGCAATAATTGTAAATATGTTGTTCGTAAAGCTAAAACTGTTTTTGCTGAAAGGACTAAAGATCTTATCAAATCCAAAGAAATAGGTTCTTGCAAATTTTGGCGTATTATCAAAAACGTCCGGGGTAGTTCTAAAACATCTGTACCTCCACTTTTCAATGGTCCTGAGGTCATTAGTCTATCTAAGGATAAAGCTGAACTATTCGCTAAACTCTTCAGTTCCACCCTCGATGATTCTGGTCATGATCTCCCTTATTTCTCCTCCAAAACTGTCCAGACTTTACATGATTGCTTTATATCTCCTGATAAGGTTTCTAAGATTATTAACAAAATGGATTCTAATAAGGCTACTGGACCGGATGGCATTCCTGTAATTGTACTTCAAAGATGTTCTACTGAGTTATCTCCCGTTTTGTGTGCTCTTTTCAAAAAGTGTTTGGACGAATCCTGTTTCCCTTCATCTTGGAAGTTTGCCTCTGTTATTCCAATTTTTAAAAATTGTGGTGAGCGATCTCATCCTTCTAATTATAGACCAATCAGCCTCATTTCCATCTTAAGCAAAGTTTTCGAGACTTTAATTAACCTAAACTTAGTTGAATTTATTGAAAAAAATAATTTGTTTTACGACTCCCAGTATGGGTTTCGTTCTGGGCGTTCCACTGCTGACGTTTTGACAGTTATAAGTGAACGTTTTTATCGTGCCCTTGATGTCTCTGGTGAAGCGCGAGCAGTTGCCCTTGACATCTCCAAGGCATTTGATAAAGTCTGGCATCGGGGGCTACTGCACAAACTTAAGGCATATGGTTTAAAAGGTCCATTTTTAAATATTATCTCCTCCTTCCTTTCCAATCGTAAACTCAAGGTGGTTCTTAACGGTCATTCTTCTTCCATTTTTTCCATCAATGCTGGTATTCCTCAAGGTTCAGTTCTCGGTCCGACTCTGTTCCTACTGTACATTAACGATCTCCCTGATAATTTATCATCCAAAACCGTTATTTATGCTGATGATTCAACATTATATTCCTGCCTTAATAAATCAGATGATTGTGATAAAGTTAGAATGGCCTCTGATCTGGAAAAAGATCTCAATACAGTAGTTGAATGGGGTAAGAATTGGCTTGTTAATTTTAATCCATCTAAAACTAATCTTCTTTCCATTAATCATCTCAATCATGCTTACTTACCTCGAATTTTGATGAATGGTTCTCATTTGCTTGAAAGCAATTCATTTCGTCTTCTTGGTCTTATATTTACCAGCGACCTCTCATGGCGATCTTATATTTAAAATATAGCTAAATCAACTGCCATGAAGGTTGGTTCTCTTTTACGAGAAATGAATTACCTCACTCCTGAATGCGTCCTTTACTTATACAAATCATCAATTCGTCCATGTATGGAATACAGCTGCCACATTTGGGCAGGTGCACCAAAAAATTGCCTGAATTTGTTAGACCGTGTTCAACGGCGTGTTTGCAATGCAATTGGCGAAAACCTTTCTTTGAAATTGGACTCCCTTTCACACCGGCGGAACGTAGCGTCTCTTTGTCTCTTCTACAAGTTTTTTTATGGTCGATGTTCAAGCAAACTATCATCTCTTACACCTTCTCTCAAAATTTTTCTCTGTTCTACTAGGTTGTCTTCTTTGTCTCACCAATGGACTGTTTGTGTTCCAAATTGTCGTAGGGATTTTTATAAAAACAGTTTTTTTCCGCGTACGTCCAGACTTTAGAACTCACTTCCATCTACATGCTTTCCTCCTGAATTTAACCTTCAACTGTTCAAATCTAATGTTCATCGCTACCTTAAATCTGCTTAACTTCTCCTGTAGCTCTTTACTCGCAAGTGGCCTTTTAGGTTTTGTTTTGAGCAATCTCCAATAAAAAAAAAAAAAAAAATTGAGCGTAGTTCAGCTTGAATGTTTTGAATGGTATATTTGTGAAATTTATGTATAAAACGTTTGACTTGTTTTTAATTGCAGCTGTGAATTGTTTCGTGTGAATATCCAGCCTCGTCACATGTGCAATATATTATTTTATATACTTAAAGTTGGAAGGCTGATTATAATTAAACTCTGCTCGACGTAATTTTCTTGATCTTTTCATTGTTCATATGAATAGTTTTCTATTAAAAAATTCTCGCGATTCTCGCGTAGATATTTTTGTAATAAAAGTCTATTTCTAGTAACATAGCAATGAGCCAAACGAACACGGTCGCGGGAAATAATGTAGGAAATATTGGTGGAGTAGAGGTACTTGGCAAACAGAATGTTAACCATGTCCTATCAAAAGCTTCTTTATACCAACAAAAATGTACAATGAACAGTTTGTTAGTATATAAATATGTAAAATATTATAACAAAGAATTGTAACTAGCTAAACTCGTATAAAGTACAGTGTAGGAAATTATTGGAGTGGATTTAAAGAAGGCCTTGCTGACAAGTCAGTCAATCATTTTCATAAAACTCAGCTTTAAAAGAGATTTTTGTTGCGTTACATAATGTTCTTATAAACGCTAACAACATACCTTTAGTGATGCTAAAAAATAGCGTGTTTAATTTTGCGAGTCATCTTTTTTACATTTCTTGTGGATTAATTTTTTCATTTCATTAGATTTTCATGTATTGAGTTTCCAGGTTATCAGATATTCAAAACTCAATTGAAATTAGGTGAATTAGCTTACAGAGAGAGTCACTGTTTTTTATTCCCCATTCTTTTCTTTCGTAATCATTCCCTTCTTCTTCTTCTTTCCTTCTTCTTCTTGCTAGTTAAGACATCACCCGTATAAACATATTAACGTATAACCAACATTTTGCTAGGGAATTCATTTAATTGAATATATATCGTAAGGTTTTAACAAGTTTAAAACGTTTTACTGGCTGTTTCAACATAAAATGTCGGAAGCGTTTTCAAAGATGTGAATGGCTTGTCTAGGAAAAAGCTGAATAAATTAAACAAAAGAAAGTTGCTTTTAATACTTATAAACAGCGTACCTTAAGTGGATTAATTTTCGCAAGGATTAATTTTTGCGATTTTCGCGAATTATGGCTAAATTCGCGAAAATATGTCTTCGCTAAAATTTCAAAGAAGGCCAATTCACGAAAATTAATACTCGCAAAAAAATTGAACAGGGCTGATTCGCGAAAATAAATACTCGCGAAATTTTTGAGAAAAAACAATTTTTTCTATAATTATCTTTTTTGGAAGAAAGATTGAATGTCTTTGCACCCTTTGGGTTTATGAACAGTTTTTTCAGTGTCTTTTTTCTTTTTTGATTTCGGTTGTACATCAAAATCGACGTTAAAAATTAAAATTGAACTTTATAACCCTAACAGGTGCAAAAATCTTCAAGCCACCGGCTTTTTGTTTAATATGATAACCCCGCTGATTTTTTTGACCTTGCGAAAATTAGTCCTCGCGAAAATTAATCCACTTAAGGTAGTAATTAATACTAAATAATTATAAAAATATCAAACACTGCTTATACACAGTCCTCTCTCCAATGAGCGGACACGATCGGGGAGTCGAGTTAGTGTCCGCTAATTAGAAGTGTCCGTCTTTTAGAAAGTTGGTAATACGAGCTCTAATTTCGATAATAGGCCCTTCTAAAAAGATAGAATTTGAGTGTAACGTACTGGCTATATTAGGACATGGAAGAACAAAAGAAAAGGTTATTTAAACGCAACTCTTTTATTTTCTACATGAAGAAAAAAATATCACCAAAAAATATGAACAAAATCAACACAAAATGAACAATGCTACCAACGCTTTAATCGTACAGCGGTTGTATTACTTGAGTAGTGTTTAATTGTATTTTGTTTTTTATTGTTTATTCGAACAATTTCAAGCCTCTCTTTTATCGAAGAGAAACAAGATCTTTCATCAGTGTTCTTTCAAATTAATCAACTTGTCAATAATGATTAGAGCATCATATGGTGTAATTTCTTCGGGTTCAACTTCTTTGACCTCGGTTTCACTTTCCACATCAGATAAAACTTCCTCGATTTCTTCGACTCCAGATTCCTTTTGCAAATATTCGCTCACGCATTTTTTCAACGAACTACCTCTCCAATCTACTTCGTCCGAGTTGATTTCAGGAACTGAGGTACACGTTTCGACATCGAAATCGACGTACTCCTCGGCGGTCATTGATGAGTCGGCAAGTTCTTTGAAAGGAGCTTTGAACTCATCATCGAGAACTTCTTCTTCAGCTCCATATGATGATTTCTTATCAAATCCACATCTCAAAAAACAGTTTCTAATGGTCTCTGTTGACACCTCTTCCCAAGCATGGGTAGCTACCATTCAATGGCTTGTAAAACATCAATTTTCCTGGTAATTTCTGCAGCCAGAAAATCATCTTTTACACGAGCAATGACATAGCGCATCAGTTTCTTTCGATACTTTGACTTAAAACTTTGAATGATTCCGGCATCAAGAGGTTGCAAACGAGATGTAGTGTTCTTTGGTAGAAATACGATTTTTATGTTGCTGTACTTGTCAATCAGTGAGGGAGGGTGGATAGTAGCGTTGTCCAGAAACAAAATCACCTTTCTTTTCTCTTTAATCATTTGACGGTTGAGGTCTTCAAGGATTTTTTCCATTATCTCAACCTGCATCCAAGACTTTTGATCAGCAAAGTACATGACCTTACTGAGTATGTCAGGTGCAATAGCTTTTTTGAAACATCTCGGTATTTTACTTTTCCAAATAACAACAGGTTTTCCGACTTTTTCTCCATCTGCGCTGACAAAAAAAGCAACAGTTATTCTTTGCTTGGATTTTTTTTCACCTTTACTTTTCCTTTCCTTTACGGCCAAACCTTTCGTGGGCAATTCTTTAAAAAAGCATACACTTTCGTCCATATTAAGTATATTTCTATCCTCGTAGCCTTTACAAAGCTCTTGTATTCGCTCCATCCAAGATTCGACTGTAGTCGCAGAGACGTCTAGGGACTCACCAGATATTTGTTTTTCCTTTATGCCATTGCTCAGTTTCCATTTATTGAGCCATCCTTCAGAAGCCTTCTTGAAAGCATCTAATTCCGGACGATTCAGCGATTCCTTGATATTCATCGCTTCTTTCTTGAGCAAAGGGCCATTTACATAGATACCAGATGTCTCACACTTTTTAAACCACGTGTAGAGAATTTCATTAATCGCTTTAAAATTTTGGTGGCTTACTCTGTTAATATGTTTGAAGCCCTTTCCTTGACCTCTCTGCAGCTCATTTTCTTCTTTTTGTTAACATCCAGAATCTTGATTTTTTCATCTAATGTAAGGCAGTGTTTGTTTAGTTTTCCAGCTTTGCGTTTCTTTTGCAGCTTTTCATCAGCAGGGGCCATGATGACCGCGTTGTTCAGTTGCTTGTGATGAATGAAATAAATGCTGTGATGCTGTAAAAAATAACATTCGAATGAACACATTCAAAAAACATTTGAATAATAATAGAATAGAATATTCGAAACAAAACATTAAAATGTAATGTAAAAAGCGATTTAGATTTGAAAACTAATAAATGCTTGAAATAAATGATCGAGCTGTAATGATGGAAATACCAATTGTTATTGATCAGAATTGGAGTAATTATCAGTACGAGTCTTTCGCAAGAGGGCATCACGTTTACATGAATATTTGGAGTCCTTGATTGGTGAATCACTAACATGCAAGCAGGAGCCTACTAATGCACTGGATAAAGATGTGGTTGCTATCATTAGAACTAATTAGACCGGAAAGGACAGTGTCGTTGGACATTTGCCAGATGCAAGTGGGACAGATTCTGTTGGTCCCCTGAGTGTTCTCCCACTTATCGGGAGTATCGTAAATCCTTGAAGTGACCCCCCCCCCCTCCCCTCGAATAAGCCCTCCCCTCAAATAAGCCCCCATCATTGAATCTAAATTTTTTTTATTAGCCCTCCTCCCTCAAATTAGCCCCCCCCCCGCTCAAATTTCGTGTTTACTTAAACCTTCATGGGGGCTAAATCGGGAACATATTATATCATGAATTTATGGTTCATTATAAACACCCATAATCTTTTGCTATGAATTACAGAAGAATAGACAGTTCTGGGCTGTATTATAAATCTTAAATCTTATGCAAGAGGCTTGCCCTCTTTACTTGATCCTCGATGAAGCAATCAATGATGCCGAGGACATTGATATTTTGAACTGAACACGTATGAAGTATTGATGAACATATAGGCCGTTTGTTATGGCTGAAAAAGGTGCTTAGAAATAACTTTTCATTTAACATATCTGGGAACTGAAAATTTGTTTTACTGTTGCAAAAATTCTCGGCACCACGATATTGAATCCACGATATATTTAATACCATTAAACCGCGAAATAAAATCCACGCGGAAATGTATCCACGAAAGGTAACCTGGTCTCATTTATTCTTATTTTATTTTTAATATTTTATCAATTTTTATCTTCTTGTTATACAGTATGTATTTACTAAAGCTGCAATATAAGTTAAAAAGAGTTTTTTTACCCTAACAGTTTTTACACCCTGTCACGTGATATAGGAAAATAAGCTATAACTTGAAAAGGAAAAAAAATCAAAACATAATCTAAGCGGGATAAATGCTTAAAATCTCACTCCGGTTCAGAAATATATCACTTCAACAGTTTTAGCTCGATTTTGAATTATTTTTTTCTTTCAGACGTCACAATTAGTTTTTGCCCAATTTCTCAATAACTGCAGGTCCCAGGTGCGGAAACTTTTTCTTTTATTAATCTTCTATATATATAAAAGAAGTTTCCACAAAAAATTTTCAGTTCCCAGATATGTTAAATGAAACTTCATTTTTAAAGATCATAACAAACGGCCTAATATGCATATATTTTTTTGCTGGGTTAGTCATACCACATTTTTTATTAGCCCCCCCCCCTCGAATAAGGCCCCCCACCCTCGAATAAACCCCCACTTAAAAAAATAAAATACACAGGAAATTTCAAAATGGCTGACTGTTTTTCAAAAACGAAAATGCTACAACGAACTCTTCAGTTGTTTTCATTGTTTACTATGGTCAGCTTACAACTTAATTGACTATTATTTTGTTATAATTTATATCAAAAGAATATACAAGAGAAAATACTATTATATTATGGTAGAAAACGTTCATTTCATCTAAAAAAGCTTAAAGTCATGTATGTTAGAAGAATGAATAGGAGAAGACGATCAGTCTGGGTTGCAAATGGTAGAACCGATTTATGGTGGAGAAATTTAATCACAGGCGTTTCCCCTGACACAGTTTGGAGAATAAACTTTCGTATGGACTGTGAAACATTTCAAGAACTGTGTGAACTGCTATAGCCCTTTGTTTCACCAAAAGGATCTCTTATAACCAACCTTTAGTAACTTTTTAGTATTTCCATCCTTGGGATCATAATCTCCTGCAGAAACAACTGGACCAAAATATTTTGCAGGATAATTTTCACTGAGTATTCTTCTGACTTCTTCATATTGCCGAGGCTTATCTGAATTAAAATCTGTTGCATTATATTCCATACTAGATTTAAATTGTTTTAAGGCACCAATCAAGTCCTTAATCATTGTATTTGTCTATTTGAACCTGAACACATCACTTTTATTGGCCATCTTTAATTTTCAAATTGTATCAACTGTGCATGCGTCTTATTTCAATTTCATCCCGGTTAGCGGGGTAGCCCGGTAGAATAGGAATATATATATATGGGAAAAAACATTTACCGAGCCAGCCCGTTTACCGAGACAGCCCGCTGAGCTCCAAACGAGCTGACCCGGCAAACGGGATGTCTTGTTTATATGTTACCATGAAAATGAAAATTATTGTGTTTCTTAGTGAAGGCGAGCTGGCCCGTTTACCGAGCTGGCTCAGCTTGTGTGATCAGCCCCTTAGTATAGTATAGTAAACTTTCATGTTTAACAGTAGAATGTAAATGCTTTGCATTGCATAATGGTGAAGCTCAATTTGAAAGAGAAAATGATTTTATGGACTACAAAGATGTACTATATATTCTGTTAGTGTGATACCACACTCATTCAAAGTTGGTAGAAAGTATATGCGATGCTGTAACTGATCGTAATTTTAAGATTGTCAAAAGTAAGACGTTATGATTTCATCAATGTTATATTATGTTATTATATTCTAGTTATTCAAGATATATTTTCATGAAGTTCTATCATTTATTCTGTCAATTTCTTTATTTTGATAGTTTCTACACTTGCAAAATAGTTCAACTAATTTCTATATAGGATTTTATTTGTTGGAATTTGTAACATCTAGCTTTTTATGAAAGCAGAGTTATCATTGCTATACACTGTGCATATATGATAACATCTTATATCAAACGTTTGCCAAATAATATTTTTGTGTAAATTTCTTACCTCTTTTCATTAAAAAATAGTTTATCTTTAGTTTAGGTGGCCATTTTTTATGTTTTGTTAGGTGCTATATGCTATAATTGACATAATATTGTAGCTAAATATATGAAAAAGTGTTTCCATTTATTTAGGGCTCTTAAAGAAGTGTTCCTAAAAGGTTAGGAAGTTTACTGGGTATATATATATTTCTTACCCTCGCTGTAAAAGTAAAATCAGTTTCAGAAGGGTGAAACAAATTGGCAGTATTTACAAATCCTTTGTAGACTCCCTTGCTAATGCTATGATCATAAACTAGGCCATATTTTAAATGGATTGCATTGAATACTGTACAAGGACACAGTCTCTATAATTTCCATCAAATTATTGTTGAAAGAGTACAGGGGGATATGGCTGTTGGTAGATCTGGTTCAGGTTCAAGTTCAAGAGGTCGTTTGATAGGAAACAGTGGTGTACAGACATGGTCGCCCGACGGTACGGGCGACCTGCTTTTATGACGGGCGACTGGAAACATTTTTTTCCGTAGTCCAGTCGCCCTATTGGGCGACTATGTCTTCCCAACCTATCCTATCATGTTATGGTTTGTTTGCTAGCTTTTACTATGATTTTATTTGTAATATATTGCAACATGTATAAAAAAGAAAGGATTTATTGTGTCAGTTAATGTTACGTGCGATTCGATGGTGCGCCAATGTCAAGACGGCAGACTTCAAAACATTTAATCGCTAGCCTGTCTGATTTATCTCACTCTTTCTTTTTTTCTTTTTTATATATATGGAAAATCTTTTGGTCGATAGGTTTAGGCTAGTTTTCTATATGACACCAGACAGCCGTTTTTGTTGTTCATCGCCATTTTGATACAAAAACGAAACAAATAAGAACCGGGGGTTTTCAGTAAAACTTATTTTTATTGTATGCAAAACAACGCAACCCAACGCAAAAATTACTCTGAAGTATAACACTTTCTAGATGAAACTCTTTTTTTCTAGATGTATTTTGCACAATAAATAATTAAAAACACGGGATATGACAAAAACAAATTATTATTGTTTCCTTCTGAGTGTTGTTGTTGAGATAGGGAAATATCCAGAAGAAGATATTTGAATGGACAATGACGTTAAAGACAATGCAGAAATGTGGCTTTTTTTCTTCAACTAGATTCTTTGTGGTTTAATATTTTTTCTTCCATCAAATGCAGCATAATTCTTAGTTTCCAAGTTGAATTGAACTTTTAAACAACCTGTAGCGTGTAGCGTCTAGAAACTGACTATTGCAGTTTCTTAATTGAAGATATTTGAATGCCTGTACAATGCAGAATGGTGGCTTTTTCTTCAACTAATTTCTTTCATCATAAGAGTTTGATATTTTTTCTTCCATTGAATGCAGCATAATTCTTAGTTTCTAAGTTGAATGGAACATTTAAAACACCTGTAGCATTGCGTGTAAATGTGTCTGGCGATTCTCCGAGAGCTTCTTTGAGCTGGGGGTTTTCAAGGTTCTTTTATAGGTCTTTTTAACTTCTCTGATAAGATGAAGATCGAAAGAATGGCTTCTGGTTTCACACAAAGTTTCTCATCACCTATACTGTAACATAGTCAGATGGAGCAAAGTGTTGGCTGCAGAGAAGGTATATTTAGTTAGCACAAACTTATCTCGTCTCAGGGCCATGAATTTTCAATGGGAAATTTGTGAAAATGGACATTACTTTCCTTTTCAAAATGATTTCTTCACAACCGTATGCAGCACAAGACTTCACCATATTTAAAATTGATTTTTGAATTCGCTTGAAATTTTTTTGCCACTATTAAAGATGGCTGCAAATTTAAAAATTGCCTCACCGCCCGAGGGCCAGTCAAGCATCTGGTGCTTTTATACATATATATATATATATATATATATATATATATATATATATATATATATATATATATATATATATATATATATATATATATATATATATATATATATATATATATATATATATATATATATATATATATATTATTGGTAATGGTAGGCTGAGCTGGCATTAGACGGAGTTGGCCGTACACCCTCCAAACTACGTTAATTCTTATGACTATGTTTATATATATATATTAGTATATAAGTGTTGTTTCTTTTCTCCTTTTAGCAACAAACCTTTAAAAATAAGAAATCAGTCTTTAGCCTTAAAAATCTCAAAAGTATATGAATAATATGAAGGGAGAATGGTTTTCAAAGCTTTTCATGCTTCATCGTGCGAGTATCGAAGAAGGGTTAAATCAGCTACTTCGCCACCAAACAATATCTGTTCCAGAAATATTCAAAGCAAAAAGAAGTATTCTAATGGTGTTGTTTGCACCAGATATAGGATCAACTGATCCGCCGATAAAGATTACTGATGCTGCTAAAGAGTTCTGCATTAAAAACACATTTGATATCAACCAGTGCAAAGTTTTTGTGAGAAATATAAGTTATAAAGTCAGAGAAAGAGAGCTGTGGAATTTTTTTGAGTATTTTGGAAAGGTTTTGCGTGTGTCAATCCCCAGAGAGAGAAGATCGAAAAAATCTAAAGGGTGAATAAAGTTTGTATTTTTACTTTATGTTGTTTTAGCAGACCGAAAATGTTTCATTTTTAGTTTAAGAATTCAATATTTGTTTTTAACTTTCACATTTTCATCGAATGGTTGTTCCTTTCAGATTTGGTTTTGTTGTTTTCTCTAATCCAATATCTGCTAAAAATGCTATTTCTGCTCATCGTTGTGAAATGAGATTGGATGAAAGGTATATATATGTTGGCTCAGAGAGCAGTAATATTTGTGGTGATTAAATAAATTGGAATGATAGCAGTGTAAATAAATTAAAGGTACATTGCAAGATTAATAACATATATATTATATTTTTGGAATTAAATTTATTTATTTTTAGGTTGATGACTTGCCAAAAAGTAAAAAACAAGTCAGGTTAGTGATTTATTCTGCAATGAATAACATACCTATTATTTCTTATGTTAATACATATTTTTCTTAAATTTCAATTTTTGTTTTGGAAAAACTAAAAAATTTGACATTATATATATATCTTTAAATAATATAATGATTTTTTCAAGAACTTTTTTGAAGATGGTATATTCATCACATCATCTGCATGCCGAAATTCCAGAAATGCTGCATGCGGATGCGTAGGGCTCTTGGTTAACAGCATAGCAGCAGACACACTTGCAGAAGTCATAAAATGGAACAGAAGAATAATAGTAGCAAATTTTAATGGCAATCCATTACTTAGCATAATAGTACACTACTCACCGGTAGAAGGAGACAAGGGACCAGTAGATCGTTATGGACATTTTTCGGCAGCAGTAAAAGAACTTCCGAAACACAATATTTCAACGTATACATCTGGACAGAAGCTTCGCCAATTATTCATACCATGAAGCATGCAATAACAATGACAGATTGGTAGCCAACTCTATCCGAGAAGCAAATTTGTTTGTAGCAAGTGCAAACTTGACATCTGGACATATATACCAGATATGAGCGGCAGCAAAACTCAAGTTGATTACACCATGGTCAATAGGAAATGGAAGAACTCTGTTGACGACTGCAAGGCATACAACACATTTAGCAGTATCTGTCCACCTAATCATCACAGCAAAATACAAGCTTAGTTTGAAAACAAATCGAACCATACCTCGAGAATCAACTACCAATGGTCTGCACGTCAGAACAAGGAGTTGAAAGATATATATAATTTCACAGGCATAGATAAATACGAAAATCTGTGCATGGATAATGAAACCGTCACTGAAACATATGCAAACTTGATCAAAGCTAACGAGGAAACTGAAGGAAGTACTCCCACAAAGAAGGAGATAGCAAGAAAGAAGAAAGTGTCAAATGAACCAAGGGTTGTTAAGGCAAGAAGGGAAACAGAGATGAGTTGCAGAAATGCAAAATAGAGAGGAGTTGCAGAAATGCAAACACAAGCTGCAGAACCTTATGATACCATCACGGAAGATGATGAGGGAAGTCGAGTCAGCTGATGAAAAATCTGATGATGATGAAGTGATGAAAAAGCACAAAGACAGCTGGAATGTGACTATAATGAGATAACTGGGGAGAAAACAGCAAAATATTAAAGGCAAACAACAAGAACGACAATTAACAAATAGTATACTCACTTCAAAGATCTTCTAGGAAAAGACTCAGTAGTAGAAGGAGAGATGGAAATAACACCAGTACTACAAAGAATGTAGATATCACAAGGAATCATTCACAGCAAAGGTTGAGAGATTGAGAGATTGATCAAGGAAGGAAAAGCGTGTGAACCTGACGTTATAGAATTGTTCAAACATGTAGACCTAGACAATATCACGTTTGGTTTTGCAAACAAGCTTCTCGATGGGGAGAAGACTGAACAGTGGTCAAACAAAATTAAAACCTCTACCAAAATTGACAGATTTAAGGAACATAGATAACTACACGGTTACATCTCTTCCTGTTGTTGCAGCAAAAATATATATATATGTCGACTATAATTATAAGATCAATCTGTAACAATGTTTTTCTTTTCTTCCCAAGAAAGAAGTAATCGATATTCAAATCAGCAACATCGCGTAAAGGTGATGAAGCTCCGTTGATTTCATATGAAATGAACTCCTGTTTTTTATATCTTACATTGAAATGTTGGAGGTTTATTTTCAGTTTCTCTTTAATTTCTCAGAATTTTGTAATATTTTTCCACTCAAATTTGTGAATAATTAGAAAAACAAAAATATAGTTATATATTAATATGTGTGTGTTTGCATTCCGTGCGTCGTTACATGACATTCACAGTAAAGACAGATTAAATTTTAGATTAAAAATTTAGCTCCTTTCTGTTTACATTGTAGAAAGAATATAACATAATAGAATGTCCATTGGAAATTTGTCGTTGCAAATATTGTTTGAGCAGTTTTTGTTAATATTAACAGCTTTTAATGTTTTAATTGGTACATACTATCAAAGTTGTAGTTTGTTTTAATAGAATTCAGACGATCGCATCAACATGGACATTACTCACTCTATCGCGGAAGAAAAATACAAGTATGAATAACTAATTCTAACGGACGAGAATTTGTTCTTTCTTTTCTGTTGGTTTTCATTATTGTTATTATTAGTTTTAATTTGTATTTATATTTGTAATTTTCATTTGAAAAATATAAAATATTACTATGGTAATTTAAGTTTGTTTGTTTGTAATTGAATTCCTAGACGTGTCCAAAGGTTTTGAAAAAGAAGAAAGAAAAATTAAAAATGTTTCAGATTTTTCAACATTTTGTTATGCATTCTATACCAGTCCTAAGGTTTTGAGAGAGAGAGAAAGAAGAAGAAGTATGTTGTCAAGCTTTGTTATTTCGACTAAACAGGCTAAGAATCTTTGTCTCAATAGGTTGGGATAGCTCAGTTGATAGAGCGCTTGCAATTTCAGATTTCTGAGGTTGCGAGTTCAAATCCTCCCTGCCTTGCTGACCCAGCGAATGAGTAGCATTTTGATGCGGTAAAGTAAGGGTGTTGGTGGTAGGAGTGGCCCAACGTCTTGCGCTAACGAAAAGGGGATAGACACCCTCGTTTACACCCGTTACCAACATTAGGGTTAATTTGCATTACTTTTACTTTACTTTTTGTCAAATCTTCATCTTAATTTCTCTTTCTTTCTTCAGTTGTCAGTTTGATATGTTACACGATGATCTTATTGTTGAAGTATTTCTTTGTTTGTGTACGATAGATCGAATCAAAGTTGAAATGGGTAAGCAAATGGTATTAGAAAACTGTGTTAAATGTGTATGTGGGGAAGAAAAGAAAATATTTTCGATTTGTTTTAGTTTGTAAAAGGTGGCAAAGACTGGCATTAGATAGTTGGGGACGAATTCACCAAATATCCTTGAAAGATATACGTAACCAGCAAAAGTTCTTTGGTAGGTTATTTTAACGTATAGCGCAAGTGAAAACGACAAACTGTCTTAGTTGTTGCTTGTACAACTTAGCAAGGCTGTTAAAAAAATTTGTTGATTTGTTGGTAGGAAGGGTATTCAATGATCTGTAAAATTAACTTCACAAATAGAAGCTATTCTATACTTAAAGAAGTGACGGTTGCAATTTTTTTTTATCAACAATTTAAATATTTTGATGTTTAAATGTTTAAATAAATACAAAAATGATAATATTGTAAGAAAAGATTTTATCTTTTAACGTAAAATCACAAAGTGTTAATTTCCAACATATCTTCAGTTTTAGATGACAGAATTTTGATATCAATCGTGCGCAAAGGTTGTCACAATTTGAAATCACTTGATGTATCTGGCTTGTCTGTTCTCTCTCAAAGAAGTTTTGACGTGATTGGTAAGTGAATGATAATGTTTTGAGGTAATAGATAAGAAAAATAACAATTAAAAAAAACAAGTATCTTATTGACTATCGAATTTTGATTATTCTAACAATGTAGCATTTTCGAATTTATGATATATTTTTGCTTTTTAATTTTGAGCGTTTTATTTATATAACGGCTTCTGTTTTCGTGAATTTGTTATTATTGAATTATTGTTTTTTTTTTCAGCGAAGACATGTTCTCAGTTGACTGAATTAAATCTTACGAAAACCTCTGTGGATGACAAATCGTTGAAGTATCTCGGCAAAAAACTGCCTAAGTTAAAGGTTGGTGGCAGGATTTCGTATTCTGTTTATTTTTTCTTGGCCGTAAAATGGACATATTATCTAAAAATACATGCATAATTGTCTTTTTTTTGCTGTAAAAGTCGTGGCTGTAACTTGCTTATTAAGTTATATTTTTGAAAACCTCATTTGTTTGCTGCCTTCTTGTTTCAAATTTCTCAAACATCGTGTTTTTCAGAAAGTTTCAATGGAGCGTTGTTTAAAGGTAGGGGAGAAAGGGTGAGGACTTTAATCTGTTTTAAATTATGTCTGCTATAAATAGATGTATTTGTTTTCTAATTTTCAAAGCTTTATTACATTTTACAGATTATTAGAATCAACCTTCAAGAAGGCTTTTTCAATTTCTTCTTTTTTCATCTCTCCTTTCAAAGTAATGGAATGCTGTTGTCGAAATCTACTGCTTTTTACACTTGTTACCGAATACATCAGTCTTAGTAATAAATGTACTAGTATATAGCTGTTCGTTTTGGATCAACTTTTCGTTTCTTCTCATTATGTCTGCATAGACGTTGATAGTCAAGGCTAATTTACACTTGTTGAAATATTTCCGTGGCCGTGAAAGTTTTCCTGTTAACACATGCGCTCAATGTGTTTAGCCAATTTTCATCTGCCACTTTTCCCACAAAAAGCGTCAAAACAAAAGTTGAAATATTTCAACTTTTTAAAAACATTTTCATGCCGCTTCCGTTTTCGACCAATCAAATCACAGGATTTGTGCATATCTCAGCAAAAATAAAATAAAAAATAAATTCAAGATGGACGACGAGAACGAATACACAGAGTTGTCGCTCTCAGAGACTGAAGATATAAATAGAAGTGATAATGAGCTGGTTTATGGAGCACAGAATATCTTGCAAAATATACGAGCAAGTCAGCAACATTATCACTATGATCAACATGCAAACGAAGAGAGTTACTACGCTGATGTAAACGCAGCTGCAAAACAACAAACACTGGCTGCCATGATTGAAGAAGTGAAAAAACATCCCTGTATATGGAATGTTTTGCATCAAGATTTTATAAACAAACCCAAAAAAGACTTTATTTGGAAGAGGATTGCTGCACTTCTTGGCAGT
Source organism: Candelabrum cocksii (assembly GCA_963930725.1). NCBI lineage: Eukaryota > Metazoa > Cnidaria > Hydrozoa > Anthoathecata > Candelabridae > Candelabrum > Candelabrum cocksii. The sequence goes on from OZ005674.1 coordinate 3,655,903, forward strand.
AGTAATGGTATGTATTTCTTTATATTTAACGTTTATTATTATTTACAGTGCATCACAGTAGGTCAGAAAGATATTTTGTAAAAACTAAAACTATGCAGTGAAAAAAATATACAGAAAAAATAGTGATGCTTAATATGAGTGGTGTTTATACTTGTACTGTACTGTATGACTCACTTTTGGTTTACAAAATATCTAGTGTTTACTTTTTGCTTTCTGAAACACATAAAAAAAAACAAGACTTTTATGAAAAAACAACCACCTGTAGTTTACTTTAAATCTTTATTTATCTTTTTTATTTAGAAAAAACTCTGCAGAATGACTGGACAAGATTAGTCACCAACTTCAAAAAAGCGCTCAAACGTAGAGTGTCAAAGTCTGGGGATGGAGGTGGAAAACGTTTGCCACGATCAGAATTTTTTACAGAACTATTGTGGCTGAAAGACATCTACTGTCAACAAACCTCGTGTAATGTTAATAATCCTCCTTTATCTGAAATACATCACAATGGCAATTCTCCTTCACCACCAAGATTGCCATCTATTGTAAATCTTGGATCATTGCCATCAGATCTTTCCAACTTGCCATCGACAACAAATACAACATCTATAGGAGTTTCAAATACTACATGAAAAGTTTCCCGTACTCCCTTGTCAACAGGACAACCAACAACTCCCGGCAGGCCAGGTAGTATACAATCTATACCTAATAGTTTAACGTCACAGACAACAGCATCATCTAGAGCCTCCTCAACGGAACAACCAGCAAAAAGACCAGGCTCCGATTACAGTCATCATCATCAAAAAAAGAAAAACACTTCAGCGGAAGCTTTGGATATTCTTCTGGTGAAAGCTTTAGAAAAAGAAACAGCAGTGCAACCACTACTACCACCAGTAGCACCCCCTGATAATGATTCAGATTCTTTATTTTGTAAAAGTCTCATTGGGCAAATGAAAGAACTAAAACCAAGAACTCGAAAAAAAGCATAAGTGCAAATTTTACAAGTCATGCTAGACCTAGAGGAACAAGATGAAGAAGACTCTTGATTTTATTAAAAATTGTTCATGTTTTTGTTGGTTTTTAATTCCATCTTTTATTTGTTTCATAGTTACGTAATTTTCTTGTAAAAAAACAAAAGTATATATTATTTTTTCTAAAAGTACTATACATTTTTTCTATGAAGTTCATTGTTCCCACTGCCATGCCACTTGACCCTCACTTAAAAAGTAATTTCTGAAATTATCTCGAACAGTCTTTGCATTTCTAGTGTAGTTGTTTGAGCCTATTTGAGAAATAGGCTGCAAACCAGCATAATTTGTTACTTCTTGTCTCCAATCTCCCTCTCTGTGTCCTTGACATGTTTCCGTATCAACATAACCAGGAGGACAGTATCTTCTTATTGCGACACTTCTATTTGACATTAAAAGATTGTGTAATGCAACTACAGCTTTTGTAATAGAAATTACAGTGTCAACCTTTCCAATAATTGGTTTTCTGAAGATTCTAAATCTAGCAGCCGCTATACCAAAACAATTTTCGATAATTCTTCGGGCTCTGGACAATCTGTAATTGTAGATTCTTTCAGCTTGCTGTAGTGTGTCTCTTGGGTAGGGTTTCATTAGATTTGTTCGGAGAGGAAATGCTTCGTTGCCGACGAAAACATACGGAAATGTTTTGCCAGTGCCAATAATAACTTGGGTTGTGGAAGATTCAAAATGTTATTTTCACCAATTATCGCTTCTCCAATATTGCTATTACCTAGGACACCACCATCACTATTACGGCCTGTATCCCCAATGTCGACCATTGAGAATTCCTAGTTAGCATTGCTAATTGCCATTAAAACAATTGAGTGTGTTTTCTTATAGTTGAAATAAAAGGACCCTGAACGATGTGGAGCCTGCATTAAAACATGTTTGCCGTCAATTGCACCTAGGCAATGATTAAAATTCCATCGTTTTTCAAAGTTGTTAGCAATAGATTTCCATTCTTCGATTTTTTGGGGAGGCTGTAAAAATCCTTGCTCTAACAAAACGTCCCAAAGAGCAGGGCATGTCTCAGATGTAATGTTTGTGATAGAAGAAGGACTAATTCTGTAAGCGAATGCATTGTCTACTTGCGATTGTCTCGAAGCTAAAGACTTAAGGGTAACAGAAAGTCGTTCAGAGGGAGATATTGGTTCACGCTTTTGTGATGATTTCACTAAACGTGGAGCTATCCAAGTTAACAGTTGTTCGTACTGAACTGGTGTCATTCTAAAGTATCTAAAAAACAGCTCTTCATCATACAGTCTTAAATCTGCAACAAGGAGATTAAATTCTCCTTTTGTTTTTCGTTTTTTATAAATTTTGCGTACCCACATCTTCCTTTTAGCACGTTTATTTTTTCTAGCACTGAGGCGTCTTTTTAAAATCAACAGCAACAACAACTTCCTGTTAAACGCTGCCGCCATGCTTGTTTACATTTAACAAGTAAAAATTTCCTGTCAAAAAACGAGTGTAAATCAAAATATTCATGTCCGGGAAACTTTTCACGGGAAATGTTTCTTGTCCATGGACGTTTTTCAACAAGTGTAAATAAGCCTTTACACAAACCAAAATGGATTGATTGTATATTTGATATTTATGTACAACAGAATGTTACCGTAGCAACAATTATCAACAAAAAAAAAATTGAATTGAGAAGTTGATTTCGAAATTTATTTTGTTATTTTATAGATTGTGGTGGTTTTTAAAAGGTTTAGCGCACTTAACTTCTTTCACTTGTTCCCAGTCCTCAAGACTTACAGGCAAGGTTAGTACTTAATGGAAAAACAACTTAATTGATTAGGTTTTAAATGTCAAAATCTTTTAGGAGAAGTATGCCTAATTTAACTTAACTAAGTTTCCTTCCAAATTTACAATGTACCCTGATTTTATATGAATCTAGCTTTTCACTTCATCATTTTCAGTGTTTTTTCATGCTGCCACCTACGATAAAAACCATTGATTTAAACGAGTGCTGTAAGGTAAGATAGATTGACTTTATGAATAGTTTATCAATATAAACCTTAGAAATGTTCGAATCTCCATCAAAAATTACTTCCTATTTATTTTTATTTTTTGCTTTGTACACCAATGGTACGCTTATTGTTATTATTCATATTTATTTATTTCAATATATATTACTTTGTTGAGAAATTTATTTCCAATTACTCAATTGCAAACAACTCTTTACTCTTCTCTGATAATCTTAAACATTTTGGAATGAAGGATTAGAAAGATCTCTGTTTATTTTATTTATAAATATTTATTTATTTGTTATGTTAACAACTTAAATATTTTATTAGATTATCAGGGTTTTAAGATGAATTGTTTTTGAAAGGAAATTTTGTTGTCTTATTTGTGGTCTATGAAAATGTTGTGATGACTTTATTAATGTTTATAAACACTAGTCCAGTCGTCTACACTGTAGTGAAGTCAAAAACGCCCCCTAATGTGGAAAAGAATGGTACAAAGCTGAAATTTTTCACACTTTCACACTCAGTTTTATATGTAGATTACGAGAGAGAAAAGCCTGATTTAGGCCTTGTAGAAAATGAGAAATCCGCCATTTTTAAAAATGGCGGTTTTCAAGATTTACTAAAAACGAAAGTTTTCAAAATCAAAAACCAAAAAGCGAATGTACCATTTGACAGAACAGGCCATTCTGAGTAATGAGTACAGGAACTCACAAAAATCAATATTTTAAGACATAAGGTTTATTTTTCTTTCTTATTTTTAAAAATGGCGGATTTCTCATTTTCTACAAGGGCAATAAATGGAGCTTTTTTCTGATATTCTAAATATAAAACTGAGTAAGTGTGCAAAATTTCAGCGTTGTACCATTTTTATCCAGGTCAAAACACTCTACAACTGGACTATTTTGTTGATTGATTTTAGCTAACTGATGAAGGCGTGAGAAGCATTGTTAAATGTCCCAGTGTTGTTTCAATAAACCTCTCGTTTTGTACGTCACTAACAGATGAAGCTCTCTTACACATTTCCAAAGTGCGATGAGTTTATACAAATCATTCCTTCTTTTTACTTTTTATTGTTTTTTGTTTTTTTTTGATAAATAATAAAGAAATATCTCAGTGCAACCAAAGTAATTGCTTGTTTTTATTTATTTATTTATTTAACTTTTTACTTGTGTTGTTATGCCAATTAACATTTGAAGTTTACAAATACGCGTAATGATACAATGTTGTTAGGTTACAATGCCATTTGTGTTAAAAGTTTAGTACCTAATTTTTTTAGAACTGCAAATGTCTGAGCGACTTGTCATTAGCTGGTTTATTGCACAATGGTAAATATATATGTATGAATCAACTTCACCCAGGCGCAAATTATGTTTATTCGCCGCAGAGGGTTTCTTTTATTATTTTTTTAATTGATACTTGATCTTGTACACGTTCGAATCTCTCACAATCTTTAACTCAGCAAATTCTGGATGCTGTAGCATAAACCACTTAACAATCTAACCACAGTGTCTTCCAGAGACGTCGCATGGTTCAAGCCAGTTGGAAGTGCGATACTTAGACCACTGATTTCACTGATTCTGGCATTCATTAGTATCTTCTATTTTGCTGCCAATGTCATAGTTGGTCAATGACTTGATGTCTACTTTCCATGTTTTGGTTGCCAGAGAATTAGGTCACTTGTTAGTTCATCATTGCATTTCTTCCTTGATAGAGTGAATTGTAATTCGGAAGATTTGTTGAAAATATAAAAAAACACAAAAAAAACATGATACATTTATATTCTCTTTTTTGGTACAAAAATAAAAACGTTTAAATTATTTTTATTGTCTTTATCATTAATTCTTATTATTCTTTGTTAATAACAGTAATATTATTTTTGTGTATTATAGTGAGGGCGTTTCACCATCTTGCCGGGCTCACAACACTGGTACGTTTGATTGTTGAAAGAGCGAGTTGAAACATTAGTTTTCCGTAGAAATTCTTTCACAATGAAAATGAAGAAATTAGAAAATTAAATTATCGATATTTACTTAAATAATCACGAAAACCTTTCCGCCATTTACTAAATATTCTAAAAATCTTCTGTTATTTTTTTTTTATTTAGGTAAAAATAAAATCATCTAAATGTAAAAAATGATGAAAAATATATGTTATTCACAGAGAATTATCAAATATGAAAGCAATTTGTCACAAAATTACTTTTGATTTCTTTCAATATAAGAACGCAAAGGTTTTATAATATTTAATAAACATATTTATGGTCGTTACCTACACTAAGCAGGTCGAAATATCACAGAATAAAATCATACGAACGACCATAAATATTTTATTAAATATTGAACTAACGTTCGTATCAAGATGTCATTAAAAGCAAAAAATTGTATTTTTCAGATACAACTCGATATCAGTAGGAACGCTGGTGCTGATGATCAGTTACTTGAAAATCTAAGCCAATCATGCATTTTTCTCCGGTAAGCTATTTAAATGCTAGTGAAGAAAGTCGGGAATTATTTCCACTTTTTAAAAAATGTATCCAGTGTTTCGGTCCACAAAATGTAAAGTTTGAATCACATCTCCGGCTTATCTTTCTTTCTGACTTACGGTTATGTTCTTGAGCCAAACTTATGAATCTTCTACCCAGATTCCCTATTCACCCACAGTAATGCTTGACATCCCACGATCTTAACACCACCGTGTTATTTTTTAAATATAGAGAGTTAAACTTGGAGTCCTGTCACCCGAACGTTACCTCTGTTGGAATCAAAATGTTGGCTTCGTTCTCAAACCTTATTCACCTGAACATCAGCTACATACTAGCGGTACGCGGACACTGTATCCATCAAAATATATAATATATATTTATTTATAATTTATATATATTTATTTATTATTATTATTTATATGTTTTGATATTGTTTAATTCTTTCTAAATGTGAGCACACACGGTATTTACACCAGGTTTTAAAAGCTGAATTTACTCCTCTGTCATTACTTCATCTTTTCAGATCTCATCTTCCCCGCTGGATGAAACACTTCACTAGTATATAGTACAACAAATATAAAAGTGTTTCGTTTCCTTACAAATCAATTTTACAATTTACACAAGAAAGATCATTCAGTACATTATTGTACGTGTAGGTAGCTTTAACTTGAAACTCATTCATTCGTCAGTTGGGGAAGTTGACAATTAAAATTAATGAATTTACATTGGAAATTTAACGGGGTCATGCTTTATTTTTCAATGTCTACACCTAAACTCGTTTATTGATTTATTCTCACGTTGTAATGTTCACTTGTTTATTCAGAATTTCATTGTTTGCATTCGCCATCATGTTCAGTCTTCACTTAGGTGAGCGATGACTGTCTAGCTGACGTCATTATGGTGGGAAAATTGAAATTCCTCCTACTGAAATGTACAAACGTCACTAATGAAGGTTGGTACAGTGAGGTCCGCTCAAATGTTTCTTTATAGTTTTGCGTTGCTTACAAAATTTATTTTTCTTGTCAGATTGGATAATTGAACCTGGTAGTTACTATTTAGCCTTGACCCAAACCTGTCCGTGGGTTAGGACCTCGAATCTAGATGAAGTTGGTCCGTTTCTGTTATTGCTAGTTGTTAATGTTTCAGGAGTAATGCAGTGTTTTCATTGGTTGAGAGATCTGCAAAAACTAGACGTTAGCGACTGTTACCTTGTCAACGACGCGCTAGCTTCTCTCGTTGGTCCTGCTGCGCATGCGCCGAAGATTTTGGTTGTAGGAGGTGATTTTTTAAGTTACTGAGTTCGTGCAAAATACAATGAATGCGCTTAGTCTGGTGGCCTACGTTTACATTAACAATTTCTTTTTTGAGGATACGATAATAAACAACGGGCTCCTACCATTAAAAATAAGTTAATCACATATTTCTAAGGAACCATTTTTTTAGATGTAAACTCGGATGCTGATTGGACAACCCTTTTTAAATTCGCTTAAAGCGTAGATTTCAACTTTTTATCGAATAGTTAGATCCGTGTAACTTTAGAGGGTATCGCACTTAATCTTTTATAGTTTTAATTATCAATTAATTTCTAATGCTTGAAAAATAAATCCGTGAATATCAACGGTATTCAGATTTTCAATACTCAATTGAAATTAGCCGGGTTACCAGATTACACGAGAATTGACGTTTGCGTTTATACGCATTTTTTCAAGTGAAATTTACTCGGTCGATTTTGTTTATTACGCATTGTTTTCTTCCGTTCTTCTTTTTCGCGACTATCCATAAATTGTTAATTAGCGAATAGTTAATATAAATAATTTCTCTCGCTAAGGTGGCTACCTTAAAATGTTTTTCTCGTCAAAGTCGTGTTGTTATCGAGTGAAGGCATTTCTTCTTTAAAACAGGGACTGAAGTAACGGGGGAAGGACGCAAAATGCTGGAGGAGGAGCTTGGTTGCTATGTTAGTGCTCTTTCCACAAGCCAAGTGTTGTTGAGGCATGACGAAATATCAGGTACAAATGACTAAAGATTTTGTTGAAGTATTCATTTACGACAATTCATTTTCTGAATCACTCACTTCTTTTGCAGAGCCGTTCTTCCTATATCACTCTGAAGATGATCGCTCGGATGACTCCGAAGATGATGGCTCTAATGAGAAGATGCCAATCACCAATCATGACACTCCTTCGATGTCGTCGGAAGATTTTGACGATGTCGACTCGGAAGGAGACGGATTATGTGAAATCGAAAGTCCGGTGAACATCCACCACGCTACTGCACCCACTCATGTTGTCTACTCTTCCCAGATCAGTTTGGAAAATGAAAGTTGGGAGGATGAACTGGTTACCGGTCGGGTCTGGGAAATACCAGTTGAAAGTTTAAAGGAACGTTACTACGAAGTTTCGGAAGACGAGTTTTTAGCGTTTGATGACGAAATGGAAGAATTGCATGGGTGATTGTATCCGATTAAATAGAGATACCTTATTTGTACTAATTTTCGCGCAACGTGCCTTAACGTGTAATTTCGTGTGTACTAATTTTCGCGCAAGACCTTTTTACAAGAAATTTTTTCTCTATAACTTATTTGAAACAAGATGAAAAGGGAAGCTAGATTTAAGGAGAATTGTATTATATTTCATGAGAGACAACTAATTAAACACAAATAATAGTGTCACAAGGTAATATCAACGAGTTGTCACGGGTTAATGTCATTCTTCGAACATGTCAAAGGCGCTTTGACCATTATCGTTGCCAATTCCCATTCAGAATCGGAGTCGTCACTGGTATAATCAAAAGTACCGAATTACTTAAAAAGTGCCTGGAACTTTTTGAGGAACGGTACGAAGAACCACAGGAAATTGTGATTTTGGGAACTTTCCATGTATCATTGCCAATGCAACTGGACACAACGACGACACTCACCAACCGAAGTTCGGCAATTGCAAGGAAATCGGGAACATCTAAAACCTCCAACTTCTCTGTATCTTTTCCCAGTGACTCGAACTTTGACCATGTTTTGTGAGTTTGATTCTAAGAATTGCACCAATAACTTCGATAACTCTATCGGAACATGGCCTACTTCACTGTTCATCTTTGTCTCATCTTTTTTGTAAACACCGATAGCATGCTTGTCATGTTCTCTCGCGATTTAATCGATAAGTTGATTTCGTATGTTCTTCACGTCCGGAGAATTCAGAAAAAACATGCCTTCAAAGCTGAAAATATAATCGCAATGGATGAGACGGCTGTCTGGGCTGACATGATTTCGGGTACCACAGTTCATCCGAGAGGGGCCAAAACTATTACCATGAAGTCAACAGAGCACGAAAAAAATCGACTCTCAGTCTGTTTGACAGCTAAAGCAGACGGTAGTTGATTAAAACCATTGATCGTATTCAAGGGAACAAAACGTGAAGCAGTCCTATTGAATCAAGAGTTTAAAGGTCGGTGTTTTGTTGCTTCTTCAGCGAATGGCTGGATGAACGAAGCGCTAACTCTCCATTATGTAAAGAATGTTCTCGGATAGCTTGCTTTCGGAAAACGGTTATTAGTATGGACCAAAGAAGCCTTACAATCTGCGAAAGCGCACATGCCTGTCATTCCAGGAGGTGCACAAAGCATATTCAAGCCCCCGATGTTAGCTGGAATAAACCTTTCAAGGCCTACATTACAGAAAAATTCGACCAGTGGTTAGCAGAGGGTTTACACGAATTTACTGAAGCTGGAAATATCAAAGCAGCACCACGGCGGAAAATTGTTCAGTGGATTCTCGAATCGTGGTCACATCTATCGAAAGAAATGATTGCCAAGTCGTTCAAGGTTTGCGCCCTAAATCTCCCAACAAATGGCTCTGAAGATGACCAAATACATTGCTTTAAGGAGGGTACGACTTGTGAGGCAGGAGCAGAAAAGTTAAAAGCACAACTAGCTGTAATGACAAACAAGGAGATAGGTGATACCAATCCCTTTCTTTCATTAATGAAGAAGATATGGAGGCTGCGACCCAGCCATTCCACCTCCTCGATGACGATAAAGAGAATGACGAGAAACTTGATATCATGTAGTCGACGTACATCTTCTCGATTACATTACTTTTGTTGATGGACTTTGTTTATTAACGCCCCTCCCTTACTAACGCCCCTCCCGAATAAACGCCCAAGGTAAAATTCGTTTGTTAAAATAAACGCCCAGGGCGTTTAACCGGTCATTTACGGCATTTGAAAAAGAAAATTTTTTGAATTCTAAAAATTTTTGATTCGCGAAAATAAGTCCTCGCGAAAAATTTGAGGATGGCCGATTTGCAAAAATTAGTATACGCGAAATATTTGGAAAGAGCTGATTCGCGAAAATTAGTACTCGCGAAATGTGATTTTTTGACCTCGCGAAAATTAATCCACTTAAGGTAAGTCTTCTAGAAATTTCATTACACTTTCCTCCTCATACCGATGGGTTTAGTTCTGCGCTAGAAATTCTAACAAACTACATCGCGTAATATTAGTGTATACCAGAAGCGCAATCATTGTTATGGCTTAATTTGTTGAGTAAAGTCACATTTCCTTGTACATTTTTTGAAACTGCTTTTTTTAATAATCAAAAAGTGTTTATTATGTTTAAGTCGGGCGCTTATTCGAAGGGGCGCGTTTATTTAATTATTTGGTTTTTAGGAAGGGCGCTTATTTGGGGGGACGCTTAATTGAGAATTGAGGAGAGGCGCTTAATCGACGGGGCGCGCTTATTTAATAATTTAGTTTTTAGGAAAAGCGCTTATTTGGGAGGGGGGACGCTTAATTGAGGAGGAGCGCTTACTCGAAGCAGTACGGTATATGTGACAGCGTCCACAATGGCCTGATACATGGTTGCCAGCAGATTACCAGTATCACAATATTTCTGAAGACTTTATCAAATATAATAAATTACTTCAGTACATTTGATAAAAATGGTTCATTAAGCATAATAAGTAGTAGTTATCGCGAGTTACGAGAAAAATATGGCGAATATTTTTTTGAGATTTTTATGCTTTTCAAAATATTTCACGAGCCTTTAGGCGAGTTAAATATTTAAGAAAAACATAAAAAAAAGGAAAATATGCCATATTGTTCGAGTCTTTCGCGATAACTACTTTATCAATAGGTCTATATGATATCTTATATAGCACGCTTTGAGAGCGTGAACATAAACGTCGTCACAACTCAATGATTTTACGATTACATTATTCTAACATTCGCACGTGCCATATTTTGCACTCTGTTTTTAACCAATAGGAATCCCGAGAATAGTTGCTTTAACCAATCAGAAGAAATATTGAATTTTGCACTCCTTTTTAGCCAATCAAGAAAAAATATTGAGTTTTGCACTCCGAAATATGATATATATTTCCTCGTGATTAGCCAATCACGTTACAGATATTCACGCAACCTATTGATAATTATTCAATAATATGATATTCGTAGTGTTATTTCAGATGTATATAGCATTTATGCGGCTACGCGCGAAGAGGTCTACGAGTACCGCATGACAAAGTGTTTACACACCATTAACAGATTTCAGCACGTGCTTCAAGACAGAAGTGATGCAGAAAGCTAGAGAACGGAAGATTGTGTTGCATTTTAACTTCATAGATTTCAAAGCTGCTTTTGATACAGTATGGAGAAAGGCGCTCTGGAAGATGCTGTGATCCTTAAATGTGTTGTTGTAATAAACCGTCACATCACCAAATGGTTCAAAGTTGCAGTAGGTGTTCGTCAGGGATGCCTGCTATCCCCACCTCTGTTCAATATCTTTCTCGAGTTCGTCATGAGTGAACGTCTACAAAGTCTACAACCAACACTCGACCTGGATCATGACTAATCAAACGATATTAGATATGCAGATGATACTACACTAGTATCTGCTATATTTAGTAAACTAGGGATATCTACCAGTGAACTTGAAGCCTCATGTCAAAAATGGGGTATGAAAGTCAACCCTGCAAAATGCAAAATATTATCCACAGAACCAAACATTCAAATTGATGGAAAGGACGTCAAGAAAGTTGAGGAGTTCGTTTTCCTAGGGTCGGTTGTACCAGGAACCTCGTCAGATGTGAAAAGGAGGATAGGACTAGCATCATCAGCTTTCGGACGCCTTAAAGAAAACATTTGGAGTAACAAAGGCATCTCAATATCTTTAAAGATCCGTCTTTATTACGCTCTGATTGTCCTCATAGCAATATATGCAAGTGAGACCTGGACAGTCTTGGTAGAAGATGAAAGAAGGTTGAACTCATTCGAAATGAAATGTCTCAGGGCCATTCTTGGAGTATCTCTACGTGATCGTCTTAGAAATAAAAACATAAAACAGCTTCTCAATGTAGATAGATCCCTCACTGATTTGGTAAGAAAGAAAAGAATGCAGTGGTTTGGCCACGTTTTTCGTCTTCCAGAATCAAGTTATGTACGCACCGCCTACAAAGAAGAATTTTTTGGTAAACGCCCCAAAGGAAGGCCACCTAAACGTTGGTCTGACCAAATTAGATCGGACACAGGGCTACCCTTGTTGACAGCAGAAAGAACATGTCATGACCGGGACAAGTGGAGAACATGCATCACTCACGGGGAATATGGCGAGGCTCTCTGGAGTATGCCCCTAAGCTAAGCTAAGCTAGTAACCTTAGGTTTCAACCGTGAAAAAAATACCCCAAAACTATTTCGGTACCATTCGATTGGAAATCTTATGTAGAACAGATTTTTGACATGCCTGGAATCTGAAAAGTTGATTTTTTTTTAACGAAACCTAAAGTAGGGTATTTTGTTAAAAATGGCTAAAACGAGGCTTCACCGTGTTAACATAAAAACTGTATATGAATTAATTCTCATGTTGGAAACTGGCGATTGAAAACTAGCAGGACATTTTGGCGGCAAAAAATATTCCAGAGAGCTGTATAATTTACAGAACAAAATATTCATGGTTTTTGCCAAAATTGAAGATGACGTTGAGTAATCGAAGTAATATATAAGAAACAAGTTATATATATTTCGCTTAACAAATCGAAAATGTTTCTGATATCAAAATCTTCATCTTCTTCATCAAAAACTTCATTAGTGTATTCTTCTGTCTTGTTGATACATAACTCTCATCTATACAATTTCCATGTGCAGCCATGCACTGCAACCCATGTTTTCTACAAGTACATGTTGCACCCCCACATGGGTTTCTTGTGTCTGGGTTGCACTTGCTACAAATAAATTTCAACAGTTCTTCCGGAGCTGGTTCGTTGTTTGTTTTTATAAGCTGAAACGACTCATGAACTTGTTTCCATCACCATTCTAAAGGGTTTAACATATCAGTTGACAAATTTTTCCATTGTGCAACCAAGCCGCACTTTCAGTCGGTGGTAAAATCACAGGGTCGTTAAGCTTTTTTGTGTAGCGCTTTCCAACAGTTTGTGGTACCTTAGTTGACAAAGCACTACTTCATTTTCCCCTCCATACCTGAACAGATTAACGTATACATAATTACATATATCAATCATCACTAAACTAATATGTCATATATAACTATTAGACTTTTTTACATGGTATATGTAATACAATGGAATCTGCCTAAAGCGGACACCATCGGTGCAAAAAAAATGTCCGCTTTATAGAGATGTCCATTTTATAGAGATTTGACCAAAATTCAGTCTTGGACGTAATTTTGACCAAAAAAACTTTTCTTTTCTTTCTTTTTTTACTTTTCTTTACAAGGATTGTAAATGAGAGACTAGGTACTTGTACACGTATAATAAAGTATTTTTTGACAAAGAATTCACTCAAAAATATTTACAAGCTTTTGTTAAAATACGGTAATATTCCATCAATTTATGAAAATTCCTAACTGTACTATCGGATGCAAAGTAACTGGAAAACGTGTAAATCGTGGAGCTGGTTATGGTCTTGAGATGCCTGTCGAATATAGATTTAGTGGTGCCAAAAAAGCAGTTAAATGGACAGAAAAGAACATAAAAAAAGTTTTTGAAAGCATAAATAAGAAGGTTAACAAATGTGTAATAAAAAACTGTAAAAGATAAAAAATTGATAAATAATTTTTGCCCTCGTGTTATTTTTCAGTGTCCGCTTTATAGAGAACGTTTATAGTGAAAAATTTCATTTCGTGCAGGAAAAATTGTCCGCTTTATGGAGTGTCCGCTTTCTGATTGTCCGCTTTATAGAGATGTCCGTTATAAGAGTTTAACCTAAGATCCATCCGTTCCAATCGCCACCGTCCGCCTTATAGAGGTGTCCGCTTTATACCGTGTCCGCTTTAGGAAGATTCTAAATCCTAAATTATAAACAAAGGTTTTATAAAACAGAATTTGTATAAAACTGTTAATAAATTTATTCTGGTCATACATTTTAGACTCGAAAATTCAAAAAAAATTTTGACCTTCCTCCCCCTGTCTGATTCCATCTGAAATCGTTGACTTCCTCCCCATAGGGATGTCGTATATGTACCCCCCCCCCCCCCCCCCCGGAACCTACATATGGTGGTACATATGTCCAAGGTGGTTTTGGGAAATTTTGTATAAAAGTATAAAACAAAAAAGTATAAAATAATAAAAAAAAACAATTCAACACTTATGACTTCCGGAGGTGCACAAAGGAACACAATATGTAGTTCTATGGTTTTTTATCATCTATTACAGTAGAGAGAGGAGGCGTCTTTTTTAACGACGAGGAACAAATTTTTTTTTTTACTTTTTCGTTTGCAACGTCGTATTATAAAAGACTCTCCCCACCTCCCCCTCCCCCCAAAAAAAATCAATAAATTAATGTCATATTTTCCTGCGTCATTTTTTAACTCACACTTTCAGCAACTATTTGCGTGCTCGCATGTTTTACGTAAGTTCCTAAGGTCTTGTAAACGATTGATAACATCGGGTGATAACCCTTAAAGCGTTACGAAAAACACATAAAACTCATCCTTGCAATATGAAATATGTTGAGTATTTGGCTTTTGTTACATCACGCATAAAAACAACGTACTTATTATGTTTTCGCATAATTAGGTGATAAAAATTACGTAACTATTATGTTTTTGCATAATTAGGTCATGAAACCATTACGCTTTGCATTAACAACGTCGATGATTCTGGAGTATAATATGTTGAAATCCTCAAATAGGCCTTTATTTTTGTTGTTGGCTTGAGAGTTGTTTGCATTGGTTAAACCAACAGTCATCGAGAGTAGTTATTTGTGAACATAACACTCATTGTTTTGACGTTTACTCAAAAGCCGTCACAAAAACAAGACATAACCGTATATAATGCGCTCATTTTGGGGAGAGTATCCATGGAGAAAGATGTGTCGCAATTTAAAGCACGTTTTAGTTATCTCGCTTTTTGTTGCTTGCCTCACGGCTGACGAGAGCACGTGGTCATACGCAGGCCCTGGAATGCTGAGCGACGACAATGAGGTCGCGGAAGGCGATTCGAACGCTATGGATTCTATAGCAAGTGTAAATACGGAGACCGCTCATTTAATGCGTAGGTTTTGAAAATTTTCCGCCAAAATTTATTAGAAATAATAAATATAGATATAATAAATTATAGATTTATAGAAAAATTATGCTGAAAAATATCTCTTTTGCTTTTGAATAGAATATAAATAATCTCCTCCCATAATAACTTAAAATTCAAACTTTAGTGCATCTCAATATTTCTTTACGTTTCACAAACTCATCAATTTTATTGAAGCTATTAATGAAGATATGAAATAAAAACAAACATCGTATTGTGATTTAAAAATATTTTGAGAACACCACTCAAAACAAAACCATGAAGAGGATTATAATATGCACGACAGTTGCATTTTTTCACAAGTTAATCGAATTTTTGTTTTAGGAAAATGCTTTAAAACCCGTTACTGACCAGCAGCCTTTGCTCGCCTTTGTTTTCGTTTTTAAATCTGAATTTGCTAATATATTTCTTACAGTTTATAGGTATATTGTGGTTTGGATTAATTTCAAAGTCCTTTCTTTAGCAGTAATCATGTTAATCATAACGTCAATATTTGCAAAACGAAAAAATGCCTAAAAACTACAAACTTAAAATAAAAACAATTTTGAACAACATCTTCTTGTTGAAAATTTGGATAATCGAGATCAAAACAAATTTCACTTTCACTTTTGATGTTACATTTGAATTTTGAAAGCTCGCAAAGGTTTGAATTAAGATATTGTTCTATAGCACCAAATGCTGATCGGAATAGCGATGGTTTGTTTGAATATGACATCCAACTTCATGCTGCATCTCACGAGGTTGTTTTTGGTCGCGATCCGAATCGTTTTTACGGAGCTAGCAGCAATTTTAACATACTTTGGCCGGGTGGCGTGGTATATTACACTCTTTCAGACAGTATTGGTGAGAGTTGCTTTTTTGCTATTGAAAAAATTTTACTTTATTTGTAAATAGTGATTTAATAATTGTATAAAAATTGTTATTTTGTCTGTTGTCATAAAAGCTTTGAGAGTGAAAACATTAAAAATATTTGACTTGCCTGAAATAATACTCCTTCTTTTTCCTCATTTTCACTTTTACTTTTGAAAATCGTCCTAGAACTACCAAAATCTTCAATCTGCAATATACATGAGTTGATGAACATACTTAAATATAAATACCATTTACACTTGATTTACTGTTTTCTTTTAGAAAAGGAAGAAGATCGTAGAACTTGGATTGCTATACAAGGTGCATTTGATGAATACAAAAAGAAAACATGCATCAGATTTGTTGAACGAACCAACCAACGCAGCTATGTTGAGTTCTTTAAAGGAAATGGGTGAGTTTTTGGAGGTGGAGATAGAGATATTAGCAAGCAATACAATACAAGTTTTTCATTCAGTTCAGAGGTGTATTTAACTCAGTGCAATAGATATATACATAACATAAAGTTGTGAAAATCTACCATTATAGCATCATCAATAAATACATATTTGGGAGAGGCCCTGCATTAATGTTAACAATATCTGTAAACGAACTAAAGCTCGAATGATTACAAAATTGAAATATTTAAATTACCGTTGCATATATTATAAAGTACAAAAAGGGCCCAGAATATAATTCTAATACATTACATTTTTACAGTTGCTGGTCTATGATTGGTCGTACTGGTGGCAAGCAACAGGTTTCAATAGGTTTTCGTTGTGAAGAAGTGGGGGTGGTTGTCCACGAGCTCGCTCATCTATTAGGTAATCTTCAAATGTCTTGTTTTGTGCGAGAATGGATTCAATGATTTATAATTAGGTTGATAAGTAAGAAAGCATACATACTGTGTCAAGGTTTTCAGAATTCACTTGATTCACAACATTGATTTTACTAAAATCTGTAGAACCACATCAATTATTACTTTGATATCATTCTGTAATATTGACTGTTACCACAATCAACAGTGCTGATGATGTGCCATCAGATAAGTGATAAGTCATACCAGTAAGAGAGATTTGTGTGTTGGGATTTGGTTTACCAATATTATAGCTAGCCAGAAGGGGGCTCATTGTTGTGCATAATGCCCCTGCAACTACACGTTTATAAAAAACAATTGATGATGATGATGATGATGATGATGGTGATGATGATGATGATGATGGTGATGATGATGATGATATTGCATGTTAAATTCTTGCTAAGTATCAAATTTTCAAGATTTAACCTGCAGTATTTTCAAAGTAGTACTTCTTGAGTGATCCTTGTCCAATTGTATTATCGGCAATCAGTTGTATCACTATCGCATACTATACACAATATCACTGCTTATTTCCAGGATTTTGGCACGAGCAGTCAAGACCAGATAGGGATAGCTACGTAGAGATAATCAATTCAAACATTAAAACAGGTTAGTGGCGAACATTAGCAAATCAATTTTTGTGAAGTATAAGAAATTTGTGAGTTCATAATATTGGGTAAGCAAGTCGTGTAACATCTGTCTCCTTATTGACACAGAGTTTAACGTACAATGCCAACATCTTTCGTTGGTTAAATCACCACAATGTCCCTTATTATGTATGAGGCATAGTGTTAGGTTGATCATCAAAAGCAACTGCTTCAATTACGCTGATGATGAACCATTGCACTGTTCTTAAGGTGAAGAAAAACAATTTGAGAAATACGACAACGGAAGAATTGACTCCATGCAATCGCCATATGATTACACATCTGTGATGCATTATGGGAGAACAGCGTTCTCTAAAGACCCAACAAGTAAATTGAAATTCCCTGATATTTATGTTGATGAGGAACGCCATAAGCGATATCAGATTCTCGCACTATTTTAATTTATCTGATTTCAATCTAATTATCTAAAAATTATAGGGCATCTACTTTGTTGTATTAATGGTGTACAATAGCACAACTTTGAATTCTTCTTTGTTTCAGTATTGAATTTCATGCACTTTATTTCGTGAGCAATCATCCTGTAACAAACTCTTCTAGGACCAACCATCAAAGTCCTTGATTCGAACTTCAAGGGAAAGATCGGCCAACGGCTTGGTTTGAGTGTGGAGGATGTAAAGCAGATGAATCAATTGTACAAATGTTCAAGCTCATCCATCGGTATTACTAACACAACATTTTCGGAAATGGTTGATAAATGAAATGTTTTATTGTTGTTTGTCTTCATATTTTATTTACTGATGAATAACCATTATTTATTATTATTTTATGAGATATATTATTTATTTATATTATTTATTTTCACATGATCCTGACCCTTTTCACCATAAACTATAAAAAAAACTTGAAATATTTACAATCTCATTTTATTAAGTTTTCAAACAATTTAATTTAAGAAGGTAATCTTTAGCAGAACATTTTTTCTTTAAATAAAGTAGGATCATCATTACTAATGATCCATTAGGGCATGTGATTATGTAAAGACATGTTACAATTAAACATTTGTTGATAAACATTTCTGTACCTCTTTTGACAATTTACCTCATGAAAGAATCTTCAATGGTTATAACGAGTGGCGATATCGGCACTACCTCCTATTTCTCATTTTTAATTCCCACTTACTCTATGCCTCTAATTCCTGTTTCAGTCTGCTCCGAAACTCAAACTTACTCAATAAGTGTTTTTATTGACGTTGTTTCATTGTACAGCCAAAAAGTTGCAAAATAACAATTTTTTTTGTTCAGTTCCGGTTGACGGTCAATGGAGTTCGTGGTCTGGGTGGTCTTCATGCTCACAGAAATGCGGAGGTGGTAGCCAACAAAGAATGAGGTCCTGCAGCTCCCCAGCACCTCAGTCCGGGGGAACATCCTGCGCTGGGGAATCGAAGGAACATCAATCTTGCAACCAACAAACGTGCACCCTGTCAAGTGAGGGAATCTTCTTTAAATAATTTGAAATGTTGATCCTGTAATGTATGATGGATAGTTAATGTTATCAATTTAAAAATGTTTTGTGAGTTTTTAACTTTTTCATAAAACATATAAATAAGTGTAAAAAATGTCTGCAAATCTTTGGAAGAGAAAATTTCAAAACATTTAAAAGAGTATTTCTACAGCACAAGGCAGCTTATTGACAACCCATATGAATCGTGGAAACAATAATTCCATTGAAAACATATCACGTGCACCGTCATGTTTAATCACATTCATACATTGTGTCTTTAGTTAGCTGCACATTTGACGAATCATTTTGTTCCTGGAGTAGTTCAAATTCCGCAGAATTTCAATGGCAGAGGTCAAACGTAGCTACTGGTAACGACAATACAGGACCCACTGAGGACCGTTCGGGAGATGGTATGTTGAGTAGCTTACTCTATTGTTTATTGCAACTTTGAGTATCATATTTAAAAGATTTAATTATTAGAAGTGTTCCCTGGTGGTAGAGAATATGGCATTTTTAAAATTTTTTTTGAAGTGTACCTTGAACCCGAACTCCACTCGCTGATTGTGTTTTACTCTTCTCCTGTAGTTCCGTAAACGCTCTTGTGAATATATTTTCCTGTTTTTCAGGGTATTACATATATGCTCCATTGAGTATCCAAGCCAAAGATGACCGAGCTGTGCTTGAAACTCCACTCTTAAAGGAATCTCAGATTCCACTCTGTCTTGTGTTTTACTATCACATGTACGGCACGGATATGGGCCATCTTAATATTTACATAGAGACATCATCAAAATCAAAGGTTTGGCGTTTGGTGGGCGACCAAGGTAATGTGTGGCGCAATGGCACTGTGTCTGTTCCCGCCTACACTGGTAACTTCAAGGTAGAAAGAACATTTTTGTTCAATTCGTTAGGATCGCATTCTTTTACTTATTTCTAATTCGTGGAGTGCATAACAGAACGGATTTACCATTCTGTATAATACCAAACCAATTCAGTGAAAATTGATTGCTCAACCTTTAGTTCATATAAAAACACACTTTTGTAGCTCTTTACACACAAGTGGTCTTGTAGTTGCTCACTATGATAAAGAAAGTCAACCTATAAAATCCTAAGTTTTATTTTTAACACGATTTCAGCTTGTTATCGAAAGCGTCGTTGGGCGTGTCTCCCGTAGCAATGTCGCTATGGATGACTTCCGTTTGATTCGAGGACCATGCACAACAACACCGAACAATGCGAATCCACTGACAGTTGTTACTACGACAACACAAAAACCGCAAGTGAAGCCAAAAGGTTAACATGATTGTTGCCATCATATTTTCTACTTTTCAAATATTTTCAATTAGTAGTCTTCCCTAGGTAACAGTGTGAATATTTTTCTCAGTTATGTGTTCTGAGTTGGCCATAGTGGAAGACGTCTTTTTGTTGAATACATGTTCAAAATGTTCCGGGTTCGAGACCATGCTATCACAAACTTAGTGAGCGGTTATTAATAAAATTAAATTAATAATTTTAAATATTTCAACAAAAGTAGCACGAATGAGAGCAATTAAAACTACACTAAAGCTAAAACTCTGGGTCAAGGTCTTCATGATAATGCTTAATGAGTGTTCTGGGAGCCTCGTTGAAACAAACCAACATAACTTTTATTGCATGCGGCTTTCTCTTACAGAGAGTTCCGTGCTGGACTGTGATTTCGAAGAGATGGCTAAATGTAAATGGATGAACTCTCGTTCCCAAGACACTATGGACTGGAAGATTACTGCTGGAAGAACCGAAACCCTTGAGACCGGTCCTCCGAGTGGTAAGTACATTTTTGAACAATAAGCAATACACAATTTAATGGTCTTACAATGGAACAAACTGTGGCTTTATTTTTGTTGGTGGTATTTCACTAGATGTCTATGAAATGCTTAGGTGTTTTTCAGGAACTGATAAGAAATTTTTAGCCTTGTGTATTCTCCAAAACTTTAAGAATGCAACTGAGGAGGAGTTACTTCTTATTGAAAAAAATATCTGGATAGAGGTTTTCATTGTCATTGCAGAACTTGTCTTTGATCATTATTGGTGTAAAGAGAATTGACTTTCATGTTTTTTGTCGGCATATTCCCTGTTTTATTATACGATAAGCATTAAAGTGAGGTACATTGAAATCTTTGAATGGAATATTCCAGCATTCTGGTGCCTATCTAAAAGAGTCCATATTATTAGTCAAAAACAAAATTGATTGTAATATCAATATTATTCGTAATAAATAAATCAACGTACAGTCCACAATCTATTGTTCTTTTAAGGTTCTACGAGGTTTGCTTTCATTGAGGGCAGTTCGCCGGCAATTCCTGGTGATATTGCCTGGTTGCTGAGTCCAGCGTTCCCTGTGGAATTGGGTGGCAAATGTTTTCAATTTGACTATAGCATGTATGGCGCGTCCATGGGAGAACTGAGCGTTCTTTTCTACTCGAGAACTGATGGGCAGTTGAAACGTGCATGGTCTTTAAGTGGTAATCAAGGAGCTGAATGGAAGACTGGTACATTAACCTTGCCACGTGACGATCCTAATATATTGGTAGGTGACTCTTGGTTTTACTTCCTTAAAACAACGTTTTTGTTTTCTGTTGTGAAATTACTTATTCTCCATTTTCTTCACAATAAAGTTTCCATTTAATTCCATTTTTTTGCCTTAAAAACTATACAAAATCCCTTGGTTAGTTTTGTGTTTCTTCATTGCAATTGTTTCACTTAAAAGCATTCATTTTGTTTCAAATTTTAATTATCAATGAGAATGATTTCTTTTCCATTGCTTAAAAATGCCAATAACATTGCAAATTATACGCAGATCATTATTGAAGCTGTGAGAGGTAAAGACTATGCTAGCGATATCGCCATTGACAACATTCTTGTGAAAGACACAGCATGTGAAGTGTATCCCGCAAAAGCTGCGATTTTGACACTGACAGATGGTCCAAAGACGACAGCTACAACCACCCCTCCTCCGCCTGCTCCTCAAGACGGAAGTAAGAATATATAAAGTGTTGAGAGCTTTATTATAGAGTGTTGCTGATGAAGCATAGCAAGGATGGAACATGTAAAACACTAGTATTACAAGCTAAGCATTCTCAATTTAAGGATAGTCGATCCCCCCATGATTTCTGTTTTCTTTAATAATGTGATAATGAACCATATTTTGTTTAATAAAGACGAATAGGAAAATTTACAGTGATACGCTTTAAATAGTTACATTTCTCTCTTTCATACCTTTTTTAAATGAATTGCACTCTTCTCTCATTTGCCACACTTTTTGCTGAATCATATACTGGTGTCCAAAATATAAAAGTTTTCCCTACGACACCATAAAAAACATTAAATACGTGTTTTCAACTCTCCTATTTCCTTGTGTGGCAACTTTTGTGTGGAAATGCCTACTGAACAAAGTGAAAAATCCGCATGTTATATCTTGTTGCCAAGGCGGATTACAACTTTTCAAATGTTGGGCATCTTGACAAAATTTGTCCCTAAGATAAATAAAATTTATCTAGGGGGGGGGGGGGGGGGTAACGACAATCCTTAAACACTTGACAAAATTTCCCACTCAACAAAATATGAAAAGATTTCAACTGATAGGGAAATGAAGGGGTTGATATCAGGCGTCCTTAGAAATCATATTAATATGTATTTTCTTCTACTCACCTTGATACTCAATGAACTTATCTCAACGTCCAGTGATTCAAATTGAAGTGATCTCAGAAGGATGTGGCGATCCTATTGTCCGAAAGAGAACAATTGAACATTCGAATGCAGCTTCAAGTCGAAAGAGGAGAAGTATAGGGTGAGTGTGAACACACATACTAAAATTGATCGTGCAAACTGTATTCATCATTTCAGAAATAAAAAGTATTCACATATGCTTGTCTTTGTTTGTTTGTTTATAAATATATATATATATATATATATATATATATATATATATATATATATATATATATACTACCACCAATATATAGCTCACGACGGTTATTTGTTGTAAGTTTTTTGTTGCTGGAAAAACAGGTTTTTTGATTTAAGTTTACGAATTTCCCAAATTTCCTTTGCCTGAAACCTTCCTTGTGTTATTCTGATTTTGGAACTCTATAAAGCACAAAGAATGGCGGACACACGCACTGATAGACAGACAGGCTACCATTTTATACATATTGATTGATCAGAATATGTTACTGTGATACTAATAGAATCACGAAGGTTGTGTACATGTGGAACGACAAGAGACAAGGCGTCATAACCAACATTGTCAATCGTATATGATTATATGTTAACAGTATTTAAATATGAGTCACATTTTCATTTCTCTTCCATTATCTTTGCTTTCATATCGTCTGTAAAAACAGCTTTCGTTATGACATCCATTACGACAGTTTGCTACCAGTATGCGAAAGGTTGTCTTCTGTTGGTTTTGTAAATTACTTCATCTAATAATAATCTAATTCATCTAATCTAATTCATTCTAATATTACTTCATCTCATTTTTCCTCTCCTCTCTTTGCAAGCACCGACAAGGATTTTATCTAGTTTTTACTGTTTTTATTTTCCATTAGTTTATCAGGTCCTACATTTATAACAGAAATTTGTAATTTTCCTGACGTGGTCAACCTGTTTAAATATGAAATATAATAATAATAATAATAATAAAATTCAACTGTTTAAGATGTAAAGTGCTGATTTAAATATGGTTTTCTCTTTGATGATCATTGAAATGATGGCTCTATGTTAATATTGCTTATCAACTGTACAAAACAAAATGGTTTATTAACCCTCGTATGTCTGTACAGGGACTGGGTGGAAAAGCTTTCCAACGCGTTCAAAACTGTCAAAAAGGCGGGCAAAAAAGTTCTTAAAGAGCTGAAAAAAGATGATGATATCTATACAGGGTTGATCAAGTCGCTGGGCAAGCACTTGTCTAAAAAACTCATGGAAATCGCTCAAAACAATGCGACACCGTTGGGGGTTGGTAACGAAGCTGTGTTTGAAAACAACTGTGCTTTGGCTCGTTCTTCGATCAAAGTGAACGGGGTAGAGTATTCAACCAACAAACCAGGTGATTTCATTTGTTAGGGTCTTTTATCACTTTAGGACACTTCCGGACTCTCAAAAGTCTATATAGAAAGTTTTGAGGAAATCAGTTCACAGGTTTGGGAGAAATGGGTGAACACACTCAAATTATATTACATATGGAAGTTAGAAGGTTTTCTTTTTTAGTGTGTTTGTACTGACTCCTAATTCATCTATAATGCTTGTCCTCAGGCCACAATGTTGTTGCAATTAACGGAAGGACCGGAAACTACATTGCATCGAAACATTACGACACGAAGAACAACTTTATAGCCGGAGTCGGTGTGGACAACGATTTGCTTCGGCTACCGGACGATTCGATTGTCATTGTTGCAACTCAGGTTCGCGTTTGTTTTTTTTTACTTTCGTAAAGATATTGCTACACTCGCGCAGTTATTTTTATAACAAAAAAGTCACGAAAACTCTTTTCAATACTAACTCCTGACATGCTCACGTAGTTATTTTTATAACAAAAAAGTCACGAAAACTCTTTTCATTACTAACTCCTGACATGCTCACGTAGTTATTTTTATAACAAAAAAGTCACGAAAACTCTTTTCATTACTAACTCCTGACATGCTCACGTAGTTATTTTTATAACAAAAAAGTCACGAAAACTCTTTTCAATACTAACTCCTGGCATGCTTATGCAGTTATTTTTATAACAAAAAAAGTCACGAAAACTCTTTTCATTACTAACTCCTGACATGCTCACGTAGTTATTTTTATAACAAACAACGTCACGAAAACTCTTTTCAATCTAACTCCTGACATGCTCACGTAGTTATTTTTATAACAAAAAAGTCACGAAAACTCCTTTCAATACTAACTCCTGGCATGCTCATGCAGTTATTTTTATAACAAAAAAAGTCACGAAAACTCCTTTCAATACTAACTCCTGGCATGCTCATGCAGTTATTTTTATAACAAAAAAAGTCACGAAAACTCTTTTCAATACTAACTTATGACATGCTCGCGCACTTATTTTTATTTTTTAGTTTAATAATACTATTTAATAGGATTCGGTTGTTAATCAATT
Source organism: Candelabrum cocksii (assembly GCA_963930725.1). Taxonomy (NCBI): domain Eukaryota; kingdom Metazoa; phylum Cnidaria; class Hydrozoa; order Anthoathecata; family Candelabridae; genus Candelabrum; species Candelabrum cocksii. Next base: position 3,680,870 of record OZ005674.1, read on the forward strand.
CCTCGGACAAAGCGTTTTAAAGGAACTCGGTGCAATACCGCCCTATCTTCCTAGCAGCCAGGGTTCGTGGGCACTGATTGGCTACAAGGGAAAGAGAAGCGTTGATTGGGTGCGTCAAGTGTCTAATATTCGTGGAAGGGGTCCTTCGGTGATATCCGCAAAGATTCCGTTTATTAAAGATGACACTACCGACACTGGTCCTGATGTTCCTGCTAACACTCTGTTAACAATCAGTAAGCTGGTTTTTTCTACATAAGTTTTATATAGACACGCTCTGGGGTCCCACAAAAGTTGTCGAAGATTCAATTCTTACATAGATTACATATATAGTGAATATTCGAAAAATTATTTTCGAAACACTATGTCCCTTTTGGGACTATGTATGGAGTACCTGTACGTTTTGAGATCACAGAACTCCAAAACAAAATCTTTTTGTAGGTTTGATTAAGGAAGAGGCTGTTTTCAACGGTCGAAGCTACATGCCTCTATCGCTGGCTTGGTCGAATAAGTTGAACTTCGGTGCTCCCGCGTACACGGTTTCAACATGGCTACGCACTGTGAAAGGAGGGCCGTTGATTTCCAAGGTTCCGTCTTCGTTAACCGGTTACGAGGACACCATAAAAACCGTGTACGTCGAAAACCTAAAAGTTCACGTCAAACTCTCGTCCGGTCCTGGTTTTTCCATTGATCAGAACGTCGCTGATGGAGCGTGGCATCACTTCGCTTTGACCGTGCAGAAATCGAGTAGTGGAAACTCAAGGTGAGTGATATGCAAACAGTACCGTAAGATTCGCTTTTTTCAGTCGGTCCAAACTAGTTAAGACAAATTGGATTATTTCAGAAAGGTCAGCACCAACAAAAGGTTGCTTTGGGCTCTAGTTTCCTTTTTAAGGTCGTTCCGTTGCCTTGTGTCGGTTTTAAGATAAATGCGTGAAACGGCATATTGGTTTTTCCTTCAGATGTATGAATTTAACTGTTAAGTTGTGGTGCCATTGAAATATCTTCTGCAGTTTCTTTTCTGTGACTGAATTTCCACGATTGTACGAGATCTCGAATCTGATTGGTTAAGGAATGGAGAACTGTAAATAGCAAATAAACCATAACCATGTTTTTTTTTTAGGTTGATCATTTACATCAACAAACAACGAAGATATTCCGGTACTTTTCCCACCACCGTTGATACACCCGGATCGTTGGTCAGCATTGGCCGGACCGTGGATGGTTACCCCAACAACGAGTTTTTCATTGGCTCGTTGAAGAACATGCTGTATAAGAATTTCGCCGTGGAGGAAGACGATCTTGGCAGTTTGCAATAATAAGCCCTGTGTATTTAACACGTAAACTTATATATATGTATGTTACGATATATTCCTTAAAATATTATGTTATATTGCGTTCTTTTTGTTGTTTCTGCTGATCGAAGATAAATTAGTTACCTAAAGATAGTGGTCATTCGCCCTCTTCTTGAAGAAGTCTTTGCTAATTGAGAAAGCACTATTGTTCAAATATTTTAATAGGGCTTACTTCACCAAAATCTAGAGGGAGACTCTGAGCGTATGATTTCAGTGGGCAGACAGTTGAAAACTTGAACGCTTGAATAAGAAAGCGGACCAGCAGACTTCACTCTAATTCTTGGAACAACTAGCAAAAAACCCTGATTCCCAATCCAAAGAATTATATCGCAGATAATTTAGAAAATATTCACAAATTGAATCTTCTACTCCATTATAGTAGAGACCTAGTGTTTGTAGATGCTTCAAACAGCATAACTTCGGAGTACTGAGTATTGATTCACATAAAGTTCTTTTTACATCTGCAAATTTTTCAGCATAAGAGAAGCATAAACAGACAAAAAGCCGTCTCGGCAGCCGTGTTCTTATAAAAAAGAAATCAGAAAATAACAACAAACATGGCTGACGAACACGATGAAAAATGTCCTGATCAGATCTGTGATCTAATCGAAAAATGTCATTATTATAATGAAAGAAATTTGAATCTCAACCGCAAAATGATGAGAAAGATTCCAGATCTTTTACTAAACTTAAAATGGCTGCAAGTATGCTTGATTTTGTTTAACGGCAAGTTTTTTAAAGTAAAATTGTTCTTAGTTTTTTAAAATCTTCCACTGCTTTTGTCTGCCCGGCCCGGTCACTCTAACCTGTCTTTAGTAGACTTAGCTGTCCAGACCTGTCAGTAAATAAAAACGTTATTGTTGCAGCGCGTAAAATATTAAAAAACAACACGAGGAGAGGAAGACCTGGTTTAGAAAATATTTTGCTTTGGTGAATAAAAGGGTCCATGCCTCAAAACAACATCATGAAAAACCCTTAACCTGATCCTAAATGGAAAACCTGCAGCAGTTCATCCCATAGATCTTTTTTGTTATTGATCATTTCATAAATTTCCGGGCAGAGATTTTTTATAATAATTCTATAGAAAAATTTATAGGTAGGTCTATTTTATTGTGTGGGAGAAATATAAATAATAATAATAGAAAAATATTATAAGAATAAATATAATTATAATGTAATTATAATATGAGTCAAAAATCTATTTTGCAAAGTTTCTCTCTCCACATAAACTCAACGGGAAACCTGAGCTTAATAAACAATTTTTTAATTATACCATCTCTCTATACCTATAATTTTCCTTCCTATAGTTTCCATTATTCTTTAATCACTTTCTCACTCATAATTCCACCTTCATCTCATGAGAAAATCTACACACTTTTTTTTATAAGAATACGCTTTATAAGAATAGCAGGGTGAAAATAGGCATTTTTTGAAGAATATTCTAGGAATCTGCCCAGGGTGAAAATTCTACTGTGTTGCAGAATATTTTGCTGAAATATAGTTGAATTTGCAAAAGTTGATAGAAGACTAAGATAAGAAAATAAGATATGTATTTATAAATTGTGACAAGTTGTGCAATGTCAATACATACGCGATCAAAACATGTATGCACAGTATAGAAGAAAAAACTTCATTTTAAGAAATTTTTATGGAACAAAAATTAAGAATAAAACCTATTTTAAGTAGAATAAATAGGAATATGCTAAGAATATTTCAGTCTGATTTAGAGTTAAAAGTTAAGAATACTTGACCCTGGCCGAATCAAGTCTATGCTTATAAAAAAGCGTGTATTTCATTGACTAACTGTGACAATTAAAGTCGTAATTTCTCTTATATTAAAATACTTAGAAATTTAAAACAATATTTCATCCTGAAAGGATAGCTCAGTTTAAGGTCAGGATAGCTCAGTTGGTAGAGCGCTTGCAATTTCGGATTTCTGAGGTTGCAAGTTCAAATCCTCCCGGCCTCGCTGACTCAGCGAATGAGTAGCATTTCGATGCGGTAAAGTACGGGTGTTGGTGGTTGGAGTGGCGCCCACCTCAACAGTTACACCCAACGTCTTGCGCTAACGAAAAGGGGATAGACACCCTCGTTTACGCCCGTTGCCAACATTAGGGTTAATTCGGCCACTTTACTTTTTTTTACTCATCCTGAAAAGAATTGAGATTCTGCAGGTTTACCCCTAAGCTATCGTAACTTGAATCTAATCCTACCCCAACCAAACCATCAATAAAAGTAGAAAAGTTCAGATGATTTTTAGTTGACAACCTTTAAAATAAAATTTCGCACATTAAATACTTCAAGTAAATAGGTATAAATAAAGCGTATTTCATAATCTCTTAAACAAGTTTAGTTCTGATTTGACTTATTTAACAGTGATTTATACATCTCTAACACTGCCTTTTAAAATATTAAAATATTTTAAAACAGATGGTTGTTCAGATGTTTGGTGGTATGTTGTAGTTCTGCCACAACATGTTTTTGAGGTGGTTTTGCAAAAGATTCTTTTTAAATACAAGAAACAGTTTCATGGAAAAAATATTTTAAGTTGGCTTTAAGTGTAAGCTAAACCATCTTTCTTTCTTTTCTTGATTAATAATTTTAAATAATTTTGATTTGTAATTATATATAATATGTTCTTTTAAATTCATTTCAATTCAAACATTTTTTACTCTTCAACAAAGTAGAATATACATTATATTGTTTCGTTAATTAAATAATGGAAAAGTGATATATGTATATATACTTTTAAAACACTTAAAGTTATCTTTATGTTATCAGAAAGTACAAAAAAGATAATGATTTCTAATAGATTTGTTTGCCTTTCAATAATTTTTAATTTATATCATTAGAGAGAATTTTGTGAAAATGCACAAATTATAAGTTTTGAACGAGAGAACTCACCGAAGAAAACATGATTTTTTTGCCTGTTTTAAAGGAATATTTTTTCTTTCATTAATTTATGAGCATCTTTGAAAAAGACTTTCATATCAGCAGATGTCATCTTACTGAATCATGTTACATCATTATTGCGAAAATCTCATCTCCTGAAGTCGTTTTATGTTTGAGAAAAGCTGTTATGTTTTGGGTGCAAATATAAACATTTTAATACTATATAATATATAGCTATTGATATTAAACCGTTAGAAACTTAGTTGGAGCTTTGCCTGTTTACAAACTTTTTTTCTTACAGTTTTTGTACTTGGAAGGCAACCATATAACCTCAATACCTGGGGGATTATGTGTGAACCTTGAGAGTTTGAAGTGGCTCGATTTGAGGAATAACAAATTACAATCTCTGCCACTCAACATCCATTTACTCCGGTAAATAAATTTCATTTGTGTTCATTCTTTTCTTTTTACTTATATATATATATATATACAGTTTAATAAACAAACTTTAAACATTTTTTTAGTTTGCTTGTTTTTCTCCATGATGTCTTTTTATTGCTTTCAGATCATCAAGCTACTTCTATACCTAGTGCTTTTGTACTTTCAGAAATTTGAAGAATTTACTGCTGGAAAATAACAATGTTGGCAGATTGCCAGTTCAGCTCGGTGCAAATTTGTTATTGAATCTTTATTGTTGAGCATTATGAACAAAAACATGATTGTATGTTTAATGTAGGTTTCCATGACAACACCATGATGACCAAAAACCTTTTGTTTTCAGACAGCAGTAGACATTGTTCAAATATAAGTAGATACTTTATAAGTAAGACTATATACACCAATAAAGCAGTAGGGATCTTGTGTGTGTCTGTATCCACCCACCTCCTTACCAAACCCCTCAACCAATTAAGCTCAAATTTGGCATGATTGTAGACCATGAATGTCACCAATTTGGCGGTCTCCATTGTGATAGTTGGGGGTCTCCACTGTGATAGTCTTTGTGAGAGTTACAATATTATTAGTTTTTCAGATTGATATATACTACCACAGGTAGATGCATAAATATAAGACACATTTTATTGCATACTAAATATTTTTATTATTGATTATTCTTTATTTACGATATAGTGATGTGTGCAGTTTACATTTTATGCAACTAGTATGAAACATTTCAGGGCTACTTAATCAACTATCTGGGTTGAACATCGCTCGGAATCCATTGGTGTTTCCTGCACAAAATATTATTGAAAGTGGAACCAAGGTTGGTCTTATTGTTTGTTTAAGTTTGCTTACTTATGATGATGTTGACGGTAAATTTTGGTTGCTAAATTTACTGCTATTGTTTTACACACATACGTAAACCCCTTGAAAACGGCTTTGTCTTGTGTTTCCCTGCTTTAACATTCTTTCTTTTAAAGTTAATGGTTTCAGATGAAAAGGCGGTCATTATCTTCTCTTTACTTGCAAGTAAAGGCCACATTGAAATGGTCTTTCTTAGCACACCATACTTTTGGGCTACTAATCACTTAGGACTACTCATTTCCAAAGGACTCTCACGTTAATTTCACTGATAACCAGTGGACAAAATTAGAGACATGCCTTGATTTGCAATTTTTGCAACAACTCTCTCAAAAGATTTATGCCTCCTTCGTTACTCCCTCGCGCCCCTCCGTTTTTCGCTCCACCTAATATTAAATTTTAACCACTCAAACTATTAACTGAAATTATTTTTTGTTTTATTACTTTTGTTTCCTTTTAACTTTACTTGATTTTGCCAAAAACATTTCATATTTAATACAAATGGCGGCTGATATTTAACACACAAATAGATTTATTGCCATGGCATGTTGTGCTTGTCAAATTGTTTGGCAATAATTGGGTTGACTCCTTTTATGTACTTTTCTCATCTCCAGTCACTTGTTTGTACATTTCATATATTTCTATGCTTACTTACTTGAAGTAAAAGCAGAAACTGAAAAAGAAGCTAATGCCCAAAATGTTTCTTTCGCTTAGGTGATTCTTCACTTTTTACACCAGCACCAGGCAGAAGAGGAGTTTGAACAATCGAGATTATCCAGTAAGAAAGCATTACTCTCAAGATGTGAAATATAAATGTCACATGAATCACGCAAAAACCAGTAACGTTTTGTATTTGCAATCTTTTTTTGCATTCACATTATCCTTTGAAAACTACTTAACAGTTTAGGCTGCATCGCATTGTCAATTTCATATAGCTCCTCTTAGCTAGCTTATCTAATTTTTCTTTAATTGACGTTTTTCCTGGTGACCATTTCATCACAGATCATTTTGTCGCATTCATTTTGTCGTAAATCATTTCGTCGCAGATAATTTTGTTAGGGTTATGAAATGGTTTAGGTTAGGTTAGGTTAGGGTTATGAAATGGTTTAGGTTAGGTTAGGTTAGGGTTATGAAATGGGTTAGGTTAGGTTAGGGTTATGAAACGGGTTAGGTTAGGGTTAGGAAATTAACTGCGACGAAATGATTTACGACGAAATGAATGCGACGAAATGATTTGCGACGAAATGAACGGGAACCTTTTTTCTTACCTAATTGTTTTGATTATTAAAATTGGTACTACATATATATTTGTTTGTTTTGATTATTAAAATTGGTACTACATATATATTTGTTTGTCTTGATTATTAAAATTGGTACTACATATATATTTGTTTGTCTTGATTATTAAAATTGGTACTACATATATATTTGTTTGTCTTGATTATTAAAATTGGTACTACATATATATTTGTTTGTCTTGATTATTAAAATTGGTACTACATATATATTTGTTTGTTTTGATTATTAAAATTGGTACTACATATATATTTGTTTGTTTTGATTATTAAAATTGGTACTACATATATATTTGTTTGTCTTGATTATTAAAATTGGTACTACATATATATTTGTTTGTTTTGATTATTAAAATTGGTACTACATATATATTTGTTTGTCTTGATTATTAAAATTGGTACTACATATATATTTGTTTGTTTTGATTATTAAAATTGGTACTACATATATATTTGTTTGTCTTGATTATTAAAATTGGTACTACATATATATTTGTTTGTCTTGATTATTAAAATTGGTACTACATATATATTTGTTTGTCTTGATTATTAAAATTGGTACTACATATATATTTGTTTGTCTTGATTATTAAAATTGGTACTACATATATATTTGTTTGTTTTGATTATTAAAATTGGTACTACATATATATTTGTTTGTCTTGATTACTAAAATTGGTACTACATATATATTTGTTTGTCTTGATTATTAAAATTGGTACTACATATATATTTGTTTGTCTTGATTATTAAAATTGGTACTACATATATATTTGTTTGTCTTGATTATTAAAATTGGTACTACATATATATTTGTTTGTTTTGATTATTAAAATTGGTACTACATATATATTTGTTTGTCTTGATTATTAAAATTGGTACTACATATATATTTGTTTGTTTTGATTATTAAAATTGGTACTACATATATATTTGTTTGTCTTGATTATTAAAATTGGTACTACATATATATTTGTTTGTTTTGATTATTAAAATTGGTACTACATATATATTTGTTTGTCTTGATTATTAAAATTGGTACTACATATATATTTGTTTGTTTTGATTATTAAAATTGGTACTACATATATATTTGTTTGTCTTGATTATTAAAATTGGTACTACATATATATTTGTTTGTTTTGATTATTAAAATTGGTACTACATATATATTTGTTTGTCTTGATTATTAAAATTGGTACTACATATATATTTGTTTGTTTTGATTATTAAAATTGGTACTACATATATATTTGTTTGTTTTGATTATTAAAATTGGTACTACATATATATTTGTTTGTTTTGATTATTAAAATTGGTACTACATATATATTTGTTTGTTTTGATTATTAAAATTGGTACTACATATATATTTGTTTGTTTTGATTATTAAAATTGGTACTACATATATATTTGTTTGTCTTGATTATTAAAATTGGTACTACATATATATTTGTTTGTTTTGATTATTAAAATTGGTACTACATATATATTTGTTTGTCTTGCTTAATCTCCCTTGTTTTATTTCTTATTAAACTATTATCCTCTCTGTTGGTTAAGTAATCAATATTTATTTATCTTAGATGTTGTTTATTTTATCATTCTTGCTGTTCCATCATTCATCGTCTTCCTTTTCCCTCTTAAGATACTGCACAATCTTGCGCATCGAATGCGGAAGGAACTGATTACCAATACCAAGAGCATCATCAAGAGCATTGCGATGTTATACGTTCCCACAAGAAAACAAAGAGGAAATCGAGCCGAAAAAGTATGTGCTGTACTGTTGTCATGGCTATCGTTTATTTCCGTGTATTTGTGGACTCTTAGGGGCCATTTAAAAATGACGTCATAAGAAATAAGCAACGGAAATATAATGAGCCACTATGGATAGCGAAATCATTTGTGAATTGTTGATAGCCATTAAAACATGAAGAAAATGATACAGGAGAAGTTTGTTATTTATAAACAAAATAAATGGTTAGTATAGAATAAAACATGAAAGTTTACGAATCGAGGAATAGAAAGATTATTTTCTCTAGTCAAAGTTCTCCTTTAAATAGATAAAAAAACAAAACGGTTTCATTGCTACTTCAGCTTGTCTCGAAGAGACTTCGTGTCTTCTTCCCTCGCACCATCGATTTTCATTGGACGAGACGTACTTAGACACCTCTCCTCCTTACCAGGTGAACATGGCCAGTATAAATGCGCGGGAAAAACACACCAAAGTTTACGAGCCAAATCTGGGAAAAATAAAGAACTTAGGTTACGTTCAACCAATCAGTAAGTACACGGTAAATATTTCTTAGGCAAAACACTTTATTTATGTAAAACTGCACCAACAGGTAATGATTTAACATATTATTCCGCTGACGTGTCTTATATTGGATTGAAGGAAAACTGGAATGACAGAAGCTTGTTTCTTTTTTCTATCAGAGCCATCGAAAGCTGTACGTGAACCTGCCCAGACACGCCACCAGAGAGAAGTTATAAACGCGGAGAGAAAGAAGTTCAATGAGAAAGCCGACGCCATTATCGATAAACAAAAGTAAACAGTGCAACCATGTGATCTCTTGATCACCACAATCCCAACATCATATTTTGTCATTTCTATCCCTAACTTATTTTTTATGAATATGTACACATCTTTTTGCATATCGTTAGTATATACCCTGAAAAAATCTGTGAACTTGATAATTAGCCGTTCCCATAATTATATGGTCACGAATGCAACGACCAGAATCCTTTGAGTTAAAAATGCACTGAGAAAAGAATCTTTGTCGTTAGTAGTTTTAGAGGATTTAAAAGTTAAAACGCAAAGGATTCTGGTAGTTGTAGTCACAAATTTACAATTATTGGAAGGCCCATTGTGTGCATATTACTCCTTTTTACTACATTACGGCATTTTGTCTTGTTTAACGTCTTACCTAGTCAAGATGTAAAAGCGTCATTGAGCTAGCTAGATTTTCTCTACGTTTGTGGTGTATTCCAATCACTGCGCATGTGCATCATGAAGGTTTTACCCTTAGAACGAAAGTGATGTTGGACAATTGGAGGGAGAAAGCTCGTCATAAGCAACAAAACCACGTGACATTGCCCGAGCATCGTAAGTGATTTTATTCGCTAAGTAATGTTATCCCCTGTTAATTTAAGGGATAAATTACTGCTATTTTCGCTTTAACTAATTTTATCTCTTGTTAATTTATGCCATAAATTACTGCTATTTCGCTATAACTAATGTTATCCCTTGTTAATTTATCGTATAAACCACTGCTATTTTCGCTTTAACTAATGTTATCCCCTGTTAATTTATGGCATAAACTACTGCTATTTTCGCTTTAACTAATGTTATCCCTCGTTAATTTATGGCATAAACTACTGCTATTATCGCTATAACTAATTTTATCCCTTGTTAATTTATGGCATAAACTACTGCTATTTTCGCTTTAACTAATTTTATCCCTTGTTAATTTATAGCATAAACTACTGCTATTTTCGCTTCAACTAATGTTATCCCTTGTTAATTTATGGCATAAACTACTGCTATTTTCGCTATAACTAATTTTATCCCTTGTTAATTTATGGCATAAATTACTGCTATTTTCGCTTTAACTAATTTTATCCCTTGTTAATTTATGACATAAATTACTGCTATTTTCGCTATAACTAATTTTATCCCTTGTTAATTTATGGCATAAATTACTGCTATTTTCGCTTTAACTAATTTTATCTCTTGTTAATTTATGCCATAAATTACTGCTATTTTCGCTATAACTAATGTTATCCCTTGTTAATTTATCGCATAAACCACTGCTATTTTCGCTTTAACTAATGTTATCCCTCGTTAATTTATGGCATAAACTACTGCTATTATCGCTATAACTAATTTTATCCCTTGTTAATTTATGGCATAAACTACTGCTATTTTCGCTTCAACTAATGTTATCCCTTGTTAATTTATGGCATAAACTACTGCTATTTTCGCTATAACTAATTTTATCCCTTGTTAATTTATGGCATAAATTACTGCTATTTTCGCTTTAACTAATTTTATCCCTTGTTAATTTATGACATAAATTACTGCTATTTTCGCTATAACTAATTTTATCCCTTGTTAATTTATGGCATAAATTACTGCTATTTTCGCTTTAACTAATTTTATCTCTTGTTAATTTATGCCATAAATTACTGCTATTTTCGCTATAACTAATGTTATCCCTTGTTAATTTATCGCATAAACCACTGCTATTTTCGCTTTAACTAATGTTATCCTCTGTTAATTTATGGCATAAATTACTGCTATTTTCGCTATAACTAATGTTATCCCTTGTTAATTTATCGCATAAACCACTGCTATTTTCGCTATAACTAATTTTATCCTTTGTTAATTTATGGCATAAACTACTGCTATTTTCGCTTTAACTAATTTTATCCCTTGTTAATTTATGGCATAAACTACTGCTATTATCGCTATAACTAATTTTATCCCTTGTTAATTTATGGCATAAACTACTGCTATTTTCGCTTTAACTAATTTTATCCCTTGTTAATTTATGGCATAAACTACTGCTATTTTCGCTTCAACTAATGTTATCCCTTGTTAATTTATGGCATAAACTACTGCTATTTTCGCTATAACTAATTTTATCCCTTGTTAATTTATGGCATAAATTACTGCTATTTTCGCTTTAACTAATTTTATCCCTTGTTAATTTATGACATAAATTACTGCTATTTTCGCTATAACTAATGTTATCCCTTGTTAATTTATGGCATAAATTACTGCTATTTTCGCTATAACTAATGTTATCCCTTGTTAATTTAAGACAGAATCTTTCGTTTTGAACATTTTGATGATTTTATATAAACTAAATATTTATTTGCAATATATTCTAAAATTTTCATGTTGTTTTCCTGTTTTTAATTATGGAAATGAGCATCCCCTACGGTAATGACTTGATGGAAGAAACCATGCCTAAAAACCAGGTAAGCGAATATTTGCATGTGGAAACCAGCCACATAAAGCACAAATTGAACAGTTACAGGTTGTTCCTATTCCGTTTTTGTTCCGTCAAATACAAGAAAAATTTCATGAAAATAAATACAAACGTCAGACCAGGAAAAAATCGTCTCTTTTTTAGTATAAAAAAACTCAATAAATTAAAACTGGATTTTCCCAAATTCGAATATCATGAAGTCTTCTTTGTCAACATAATATCTGCCTTATCATTTGAAAATGCTTAATTTTTCTTAGCACGCTCGACTCGTGAAAGAGGCTCTTGCAACGGACCACGTGGAAGCTTTAATTGCACTGCGCGATAAACAGTTGGAGCAAAGAATCGAGAAGCACGCAAATAACTTGAGGGAATGGAGACGAAGTGAGAGAGCTTTGAGTATTGAACAGGAGGTCAAAGAAACGAAACGAAACGTGGAAGAGGTGAGCCACTTAGCGCCCAGTACTTAGCCACTTAGCGCCCGGTGATTAATGAAAGTCCTTGTCTTGTCTTGTATGTGTTGTGCAATCTGCCGAATGATGAGACGTATTAGACGCTGTAGCTCAGTGGATAAGTTTTTGGCTCACGAAACCGAACCACATCTCCGGCAAATCTTTATTTCTGAGTTACAGTTGAGCAGTTGAGTTCTTTAGCGAAACTCATTGCGTAATGTAATTCTAGCTTAAATAGGTTAGTTGTCTTGTTGAGCGATTTTCGTAGGCGCAAACGGGCGTCCTAAGTACGCCAGAACTAACCAACAGGACATATATGATAGCAGTATTTAGTACTGAACAGTTTATCCTGTATAAATATTCACTTTAATAATAATAAAATTCTTTTCGAATAAGCCCCCTATCATTGAATCAAAAAATTTTTATTAGCCCCCCCCCCCTCCTCCGCTCAAATTAGCCCCCCCCCCCCCCCCCCCACTCAAGTTTCGTGTTTACTTAAACTCTCATGGGGGCTAAATCGGGAACATATTATATCATGAATTTATGGTTCATTATATTTATTTATTTAAAAATGTTTATACAGGTAAAATATACAAATATAATTATACATTTGTGCTTCAGGATTTACATAATAAAAACCATATAAAACTGCTATCAACGCACGACCTGTATGTTTAGAACAAGAACAAAAAGAACCACAAATAAAAACCAAAAATAAAAAAACCAAAAGTAGTACACGAGTCTGGAGATGGCACCTGAGAGCCTAAGAAACATCTGAAAGCAATGTGCTTTCAGAGCATCTTTAAATTCAATAAAATTTTCTTTTTTTCTTACAGAAATTGGTAATTCATTAAATAATTTTGATCGAGAATAAAGGAAAGTTTTTCGCCCCAACTCGAGATTGAAGAATAAATTTTGATTTCTTGTTTGTTTGTTATGTTGGTTTATAACAAAATAATCTTTCATTGGCGTACAAACTTCACCATTCAGACACTTTCGAACCATCAAGCACGCTTTATTCTTTCTTTCTTTGATTATCGACTTTGCGCTATTTTCTTTCGACTTGTCATAGATAATTACAGATGCACGATTTTCGATCGATGACATCATTTTTGTTTGTGTTTGGGTTAGTTGTAGCTTAATCAAGCACGAATAGGTAATTAGAGGGATAATCATCATGTTATAAACATTTTCTAAAGTCTCAACAGTTAAATAAGGACTAACTTTATTCATCAATCTGATACGCCCAGACACCTTTTTGTAACGCTTATCAAAATCATTTTTCATACTGACGGTTGGATCGATTGTGTTTCCGAGATATTCATAGCTGTTAGTGAAGTTTATGGTTTTTCCACGATATGACACTGGCAGTGGCTTATTGAGTCTTGAAAGTTTTATTGATGTGTCAAAAAGCATTGATTCGGTTTTGCTCTTTTTGAGGTTTAACACTAACTCTGATTCATCTAGATATTCTGAAACATTTACTAGATCTCTGTTTAGATACTCGTTGATCATAGAAACATCTTTACTCGATACATAAATCACAGTGTCGTTCGCGTACATAATGATTTTTGACAGCTTCAGTGAATCGGGAATATCATTGAAATATAACATAAAGAGTAATGGTCCCATGATGGAGCCTTGCGGTACGCCGGTTGTTATGGAATACTCTTGTGAAATTCCGTTTTCATAGTATACGAACTGCTTTCTTCCAAATAAATAATCATTAAAAAGTATTATCTTGGATCCACTTATACCATATGCTTTCATTTTTGTAATCAGAGTTCCATGGCTCAAAGTATCGAACGCCCTACTTAAGTCCATGAAAACAGCACCAACGTATTTACCCTTTTCAATCTCTCGCCGTATCTCGTCAAGGAAAAGCACTGCTGCCGTTTCTGTTGATCTTCCTGTATGGTATCCAAAGTGATTTGCTGTGAAGAGATTGTTCGTTTCAAGATAATCCTTTAGCTGATCACTCATTGCTTTCTCTAGGACATTTGAAAGGACAGGGAGGACAGAAATAGGACGGTAATTCGATTCGTCTCTTGAGTTTCCTGATTAAAAAACGGGTGTTACCTTGGCTATTTTTCATCGATTTGGAAATGTTGATGTTTGCAACGCCAGATTGATGATCTGGGCAAGTGGTTTGGCAATCTCATTGGAAGCATCTTTTATCAATCCTGGTGGTAGTTGGTCGATTCCAACTGATTTATTGCGCTTAAGTTTTTGAGGTTCTTTGTTTACGTAGACTACGGAAACATATTGAAAGCTGAACGTGGATTTTGTTCTCGATCTGTAGACTTTCGGTATAGTCAGGGTGAAATGGCAGCAATACCCGGACAAAAATAGTATAAAGCTGAAACTTTGCACAGTGCCCCAGGAATATATTAGGAACATCCAGAAAAATTAAATATAAAATTAAACACCCATAAACTTTTGCTATAAATTACAGAAGAATAGACAGTTCTGGGATGTATTATAAATCTTATAACTTTAATAAAATTGTAAAATAAAACACAAGTAAGAATATAAGCAACCAGAGTACAGCTAATGTAAAAGAGGCAATTTCACAATGTCTTTGCTGGTGTCAACATCGATTTGCAATATGTTTTTTCTCCAACAGCTTAGACGCAAATATCTGGGCATGCTTTTTATCTCTCGTATATGCACAGACAGATATACAAGAGTCTTGCCCTCCTTACTTGATGCTCGATGAAGCAATCGATGATGCCGAGGACATTGATATTTTGAACTGAACACGTATGAAGTATTGATGAACATTTGCGTATATCTTTTTTCTGGGTTAGTCATATCACATCTTTTTATTAGCTCCCCCCCTCGAATAAACCCCCACTTAAAAAAATCATAAATTAATTAGTCCCCAGGGATTTACGGTATGGAATTTGTTTCAATGTTTTCACCAGTACACTAAATTATTAATTCTTCATTTTAAATCTTTTTCTATACTCGGTTGCTAAAAATGCGATGTTTCAAAGTTTTTCACTCTGTTCTTAACTTTTTTAAAAAGGCCTCATCCTTCGTAAATGTTCCAATCTCCCAAGGCAATGCCATCGTCATCAATGCAATGTCATCAAGGCGATGGCAACGTGCCAAGGCAATGTCATCTATGCAACATTGCGAAAACTAAGGGAGTTCTCTCTCGTGTCAAGACTTTACGAAACACTTTTTAAATGAGCAAAAATGAGATCTATTGGACGAATGGTTTTTACGGACCCTCATAACCGCTTTGTGTGGACGTCTTCGAGAAAATAAAGTCAGACATGCCACACCCTCGGCAAGAGATTAATTTAGGCCTGTATAATTAAAAGTTGGATGATGATAATTAAGCGACCACCCTAAGACGAGTGTTATGCCGACCCACTGACAAACTCCTTTAATTAATTCAAGGTCGTTAGGTCTACTTTACACTCACCTGCAAAGTGATTAATCTTTGTCGTCAATCACGGCGTTTTCGCAACTCGTTCATCAGCAAACATTTAAGACTTTTGGAACGGCGACCGCAACGCTGTGTTGAGCAACACATAGCAGACTTGCGGTTGCATGAGATGCATTTGAATAAAGAATCTCGTGCAGGTTTCTTACTCATCCATTGAATATCGAGGCCTTGTCATCGCTTATTATCATGTTCGGTTGAGTTCAACTTATTTGCTTCTACTGCACTGGCACGACTAAACGACGTCAACAAGGCTGTAAACGACGTTTGTTATCAGATGTTCTGCGGTAAAAATTAAGACACAAAAGCTGCCACCTACAAAGACAGTTTGCCGCTCACCCTTACCGAGCGAATGTTGTTGCCAGGGCATAGATACTGATCTAGGAAAAGTTTCTAAAGACAGTAAATTGTCATAACTCTTTTTTTACAAATAATTTCGCTAACATTTTCAGCTCGCATGACGTTACAGACCATATCAATTCAGAAAAATTAATACAATTTTCATTAACTCAGTGATCTGGGACCCAATTGCCTCCTATCTTAGGTAATGTGTTAAAGCAGCGAATTCTCCATATTTGTATTCGTAGATATTTTATAAATATATAATAATAGGTTCTTCTACAATTGCATATAATCGCAAAAATACATTCTGCAAAATATACATTGCTTTTAGGCATACAGCTTGAAAAAAGACATCGATGAAAAACGTGCTTTAGAATATCGCTTGCGAGCTTTTGTTGGGGAGGATTTTTCCCCGCCATCACATCCGAAGAGGCTTTGATACATTCACAAGTTGGAACAACGCGCCGAATGCTAAAAACTATATTGTTAAGAATTAATTATGCAAAAATTCAAAGTTTATGTATGCTAAATATGCTATTTTTCCGCAGATTCTGGAGTATAGTATAGAATCGAGTTTGTATTTATTACATGTTTTAAGTATCTTTCCAGTAGAAGTCATCGAGACTAAGTCTTTTTACATATGCGTTGTTGAAAACTGTTTATTTTCTTAAAATCGATTTCTCTAAGTTTCCTGCGTGTTATGAATCTCAATGTATATATATTTCTGCTAAGTTTTGTCTACTCCGTCACCATCCATATTGACGCCGAAGTAACGACTCGCAAAACAACGATGTCGTAAAATGTTGCTGGGTGCACGTTCCTTCTATCCATTGAGATCTCGTTTGTTTGGCTGAGCGAGAACAAATTCAATCAATGGAGTATCTTGTCTGTTTTGTACAATCGTGTAACAAATTCACGGCAAAAATATAGTTCTTTTACAGTTGCTTTTCGTGGGAGTGGTGTGTTTCCTTAAGGGTTTGGGTAGGGTTTGTGGCAACCCCATCATCACATCGAAACATTTGATTCGTGCGAAAAATCTAGCTTTAAAACATATAACGCGATATTCTATTCACTATTCGTATATTGCCCATTACATAAAATCCTCGTATTCGTCATAATAATCGTCGTAACTCGTGTCGTTTTTCGTCGCCTTACCGGCTTTTAACGCGTCTTTTTTCGCCGCTCCCTTCTTTTTACCCTTCGCCGCCTGAAAGAAAAATAATCAGAGCTGAGATGGGAGAGTATCTTTGTAAATGCCTATAGCGTCATGAATATCGTTATAAATGACCTTACGGCAGATTTTAGAACGAATCGAATGTTTCGATGCGGACAAGAGAGCTGATTGGTTTAAATTCTTTGCGATTCATAGTTTTCAAAATTTCGTCCGATCAACATTCACATCGAAAGATACGATTCGTTAAAATCTCACGCTTAATCCAATCTTACCTTGCTTAATTTGAGCTTTTCCGACGCGACTATCTGCAGAGAGTTTGCAATGCGCTTTATATCCTCATGATCGACTGTAAGAAAAAAAAATTATGTCCGTTAATTGTGGACCATGTCCGTTAACTGAATTTCTCTGGTAGAGTATATAACGCGACAACACTTACGTGCCGCGCAGCAATCGCGGAAGAAATGTTCGAGAAATATGGAGTAGTGCGATTCGTGCTGAAACAGAGCAGATAAACATTTTTAGTTCGAGTGAAAGTAAAAGGGTGTTGTTTACAATAAACTGTTATTCCACGTCCAAAATTTGAAACACTGTTCGGACGCATTTGGAAAGTCCCTCATTAACCTAACGCCAGGCAAATTGTATACGTTGCAGATTTGTAGTAAAGTTACTCACTCAGCGATTTCAAAAATCTGTCCAATCGGCATTCAAGTTCACATCGAAAAATTATATATGCGCACGTAAATCCTAACTTTAGAAAGTGCATTAAAAAATTCTCTGTAGTTCAAACTTTCTTCAATTAGAACATGATAATTCTTCTTTCGGTTGTACTGTACAACGTATTGCATGATTACTTCACATGAGCAAATTCCACGTTTTTTGTATCATACTTGAGGAGATTTGCTTATTAAAATATATGTAAATACAGGAGGGGCGGGGGGGGGGGGGGGCAACATTAAGCTTTTTTCGCACCAATTTACAATCGTCAACAGTCACTCACTTCATATTTGGACAGTTTTGCTACTAACATCGAAGAAAACTCCGTGAATTCATCTTTATTTGTCGGCTCGAAATTGTCGAGGGTCTTCTGGCCAGGCAACTGGGTCACTCCTGCATAGAAGAGCGAAAACATAGACGGGCAAGCAGAAACACTATTGCTTCTAGTTCAAATATTACACGCAGGATGAAATTTTCGGTTCCAAGCGAACGTTCTCCAACGCCCGTATAAAGAGTATCAATGTTAGATTCCAAAATTCTTCAAACCGACGTAGAAAATACGCTTATGGAGTAATTCATCACCTACCGAATGCATCTTTCGCTATCTCTAGATCTGCCTCTTCTTGTAATCTGAACGACGAAAAACAATTTCGTAACAACAAAGAATAAAGCGAGTTTACACACATCGATGTATAATACAAACCTGACCTTTAAGAAGTAACGAGAGAATTTATTACCGTTGGCTTTTTAACCGTTCTGCTAATTGTTCCTCGGGTGTCAATTCCCTATTAACTTCTTCTGAAGCTTCTATTTCCTTAAAAAAAGAGTTTGATGTTTCTAAATGAAAATGCGCTTAAATCTAGATGGTTTACTCTCAATAAATAACCACTTAAAACGTAAAATAACTAAAATACCCAACCTCTATTCCCAACAATACCCAACCTCTATTCAACGCCCCTCGCAAGAATCCGAAGTTTTTCAAAATCATGTAAATACGAGGACATCAGTAAATTATCGCCTACGTTTTGTCTCTCTAACAATTCTTTTTTTCTTTTCTCTTCTTTTTCTTTTATTATTTCGGCGATCGGTCTCTTCTTCTTTTTAACAGCCACTGGCGCCGGTACAACCTCTACAAGTAAAAACGACATACATAAAAAACAGCACATTCATTATAATGACTTAGTGGTGTAGTGGTCTAAGCGTAGCGCTCAGAATCAAGAGGTCCCAGGTTCGAATCCCACTCAGGTCGAATCTTGCCACGTCCCTGGAAGTACTGCACTCAGTTTGTTTCTCAGTGAAGTGGCTTATTCTAGAGTTTCTAGGATTTGGTTCATGTTTCCGGGTTAAGAATAGAGAGAGGGGAAATAAAAAAAACTATCAAATAAATCAATATATCAGCCACTCCTCTTGCTATAGCTGCTTCTGAAGCTGGGTTTGCACACGCGAATAAGTGTTAATGGAAGATTTGGAATCTCAAATTGATTGACCAAGCGCTTCAAAATAAAAACAGTTTTTTTAGCAAGATGGACGAAGACAAAAATGATACGGATACTTTTTGTGATGCTTTTGAAACAAAAAAAGAAAGAATTGAAAAAAACACTTCATTTTTTCTGATGTCAAATTATTTGAACTAACTTCAATAACTCCTCCTGTGTATTTGTACCTTGTACCTTAATGTAAATATTAGTTTTTTATTTTGACATATACATGTCACATTTACCCTTCACTGATTGGTTCCAGCAAATACACTCTCGCATTGTTCGCAACGAAGTTGAAATAATTTAATTTTCAAAAAAGCTAACTTGAAATATTCGAATCTCGCATTATGTAATGTTTACTTTTTTAGCCAATGAAATTCAATAACTAATTCCGTTCAATAAAGATTGTGCGGATTTACTCGTGTGTGGAAACCCAGCTTTAGAATAGTCAGTAGCTTAGAGAAACATCACAGCTGTTCATGTAGCCCATAATAGACCAGTTAGAAAACATACATACAATTAAATGAACTCTGGGGGAATTCATAAAGTACGTATGCAGGTAGGGGGAGAGGGGGAGGGGTCCTACCCAAAAGCGTACATGTACAGGAGGATTGGGAGAGACAGTGAGTACGTACGCAGTTTGACTATCTATCTTTTGTTTTTTTCAAGTCTTTGAAGATCTATTTTAAAGTTTCACTTATACACCGTTTATTGATACAAGCTATTCCTGAAGAAGACTCCAAGTATGGAATTGTTCATTTTTGATCTTTATTGGCCTTCTATGAAAGATAAACTGGACAATGGAATTTGCAAGTGGTAAATACTGGCTGAGCGAGGCAGCAATGAAAAGACACTTGAAAGTTCACAAAAAGGGAAAGACTGTGAAAGAATGAAAAAAGACAGCGATAAAAATGAAGATGACGAAATTGACACTGAAGAAGAGAATCACAATGAAAGAGAAAACCATGGCGGCAAAGAAACAGATGAAAGAATGTCTGTAATCGATCATATTCTTCATTTTTTTTTTTTTGGGGGGGGGGGGGCAGAATTTCTAAAAATTGGTAAAATCTCTAAAAAACACAATTCCATAGTCAGGTAAGTTTCTTAAGGCTGGTTTTCACTTAACGCTAACGATCGGTACTTAACTTTCGGCAACCTTTGAAGTACAGCGGTAACAATAACAAGCGATGAATGAAAACAACAGAAAGTTACCGCTCGTTAGCGCTGAGTGTGGAAACCTTTATAGCGCAAATATTCTTTATTGTTGTCTGTCTAGTCAAAAAAGAGAAACAGCTGTCTCAAAAGCAAAAAAAACAACAATATTTCTGTCTAGTAAAAAGAAAGATATACAACTGTCTGAAAAGAAGAAAAATAAAGCGAAATATTTCCGATATATTAGCGGAGCACACAAAGACAAACAATTTGTAAAAGTTGGAGAAAAAAAGAACAACCTCATCTGTCAAATCTTTGAAAATTAATAAACGGGGGGGGGGGGGGGTCCAAATAAGGTCCGGGAGGGTCGGAAAAAATCGAAAAATTAATAAGCGTCCCGGGACATTTATTAGGAACCTAAGAGTACATGTACATACAGAGGGAAAGTGGGTTTGAAAATTAGAAGATTTACTGCATACATACTTTATGAATGTCCCCTCTCAATGATTATTGTAGTTGAGTATGTTTTTATCATGTGACATGTGTTTATGAAGCATGTATGGAACACTTACAACGAATTCAACTTTGTTATAATTACTCATTTGTGATACTTAAACTATATGTGTATCGAGGCGAATATTTCATTTCACAATATTTATGACAAGAAGCAAAATGAAGATGGTTTACCTGCATCTTTTTTAACTTCTTCATCATCATCGTCCCAATTTTCCTGGAAACAAAAAAAATTTCTGGTTTACAAACAACCTTAATTTCTCTCTCTTTCTCTATTCGATTCAAAACCATATGTTCCAGGTGGTTAAACTTGTCCATGTTACGTCCACACAAAAGGCAATTGTTATGGTGATAAGGGAGGAAATTTCAAATTATTTCTATGTTTTTGTTATTAATTTATTTTCAAGTTTGATTCATTATAGTCCAACTGATTGTTGAAACAGTCTTAAAGCAAAAGTTGTCAATTGAGTGAAAACTTAAATTTATACAGCCTTCCACTTAAGGAGCATAACAAAAAAACCTTCAATGTTTTAAACTATTGTGTGCATTATTCATTAGAAAACTCTGCTCCAGCCAATTTGCGCAGACAAATAAAAATGGATACCAGCTGGCCTCAGGGTTCGGATGAATTGCATCTGCCTAACCCAAAAAGAAAGGTGCAAAACGCACAAGTGTAACATCACTTATGGTAGGAAGTATGGTTTGAGGTATGGCCGAGAAGTCAGAATGTGGGAAGCTTTTGGGGAAGATGAGGGTGAGTGTGCAAAGTGAGAGGGCAGGGAGCATGGTTAGTCACGGTCAAATTAAGGAGCTACAAGTCGTGGTGGTTAGTTGGACTGGATGCATTGGAGTCTAGATAAAAGGACAAACTATATGCAAGAAGGTTGTCGAGAAAAAGCAACATCACCATGACAATCATACACCTATGTGAATAGAGGCAGTGTGAGTTTATTGCGAGTATGAGTCACAAAGTGGAAGATGGAGGGTTGAGAAAGAACAGATTTTACATAAGAGTAGGTGCAAGAGTATGAAAAAGGTAGTTATAAAAGCGTTGATAAAAGGGGCTGAGCAAGAGATAAGTAAATTGACAATCCCAAAAAGTGTTCAAGTTTGCGAAGTCAATGAGAAAGGAAGAAAGACATGTGGAAGAAGGCAAATTCTTGAGAGGCTGAGTTTCAGTTCCTCTTGGCTAGAGGCATTTAGTTTGGGTTTGTTGCTGCTTTTTCTTTCGGTAATTTTATTGGTTGGTTGTTCGATATAGTTCTGAGGAAAGTGGTGGAGTGTGCATTGAGAGAGGTTTGCCAGATGCAATGGTGAGAGCAGTGATGAGTTTGTTTCAAGGAGTGAAAACAGTGGATCAAGGATGTTGGAGGAGTTTAAGGTGAAAGTTCACCATGCATGGGTCTGTGTTGTCACCATTGCTGTCGGCCATCGTGGTTGACATGGTTACAGAAAGTCCAAGAGAAGGTTGAGGGAGAGGCTCCTGTATATGGATGACCTGGTTCTCACCAGTAAAAATATTTAGACAATAAATTGAATTATTGTGAAGACAAATAAAGATTCATAAGCAATGGAATTTGCTTTTATTGCACTTTTTGTATGATGCCTGCCTGCACTTACATTTTGACATACAAAATTACAAACCGCAATATTCACAAAAATGTCTCCCAGGCTAAAACTTTATCAATTTGTCAAATGTCAAAAACTGCCAGCAACACCAGCAAAGTATATTGAACAACTCTCTCGTCCAAAATTCTATTCCGAGCAAGTTTGTATTATGTCTGGCGTTTAGTTGACTCAACAAACTACACGCTGTTCATGAGGAGATAGACACACATTCAGGCACGGATTTTTCGTTTTGAACCTCAGGGCCCTGAGAGGCCCTCGAAAATAAAATATTATTTTTTCTTAGGGAGAGTCTCGAACGCCCTCAGGGCCCTCAGACTCTACGAGAAAAATCTCAGGGCTCTCGAAAATAAGTTACTATATAATTCTCTTTTTTTCTTAGTAAGAGTCACAAACGTCTTCAGCGCTCTCAAACTTTACCGATTAAATGTTAAACAATACCTGTTCTACGACTACACCAATTTAAAAAGATTAGAGTTAGTGCTAACTTACAATAGATTTGATTTAAGCTATCGCAATCTCAGAAGAGTTACGGTAAACCATTCTTTCATAGGGTCAGGGTTAGGGTGATATTGCAACCAAATTCTATTCTAAACAATTCTATTATATATTTATTAAATATGGAAACTAAAGAAAATTATAATGATCAATAATCAACTTTGGAAACAATGATTTCCTTGAAGATAAAAAATTTTGGGAAAACCTTTACAATCGATATAGCGAACAAATTCATTATTATAACTGTACAGTGTAACTTCTAAAAAATACAGATTAATATTAAATCCTCTTAGATATCCTTTCGTTGTATGAATCATCTAAGAATTTGAAGTATAATAATCGTTGTGCATATGTCATTTTTCGAGTAATGTACTTAAACGAGTTGAGACGATTAAAAGATTGTTCTGCTACCTCAGTGTTCATGCTTCTAACATATTGGAATCTTTCGATATGTGGATGGTATGTACATTCCGGTGAAGAAAGAACACATTTGGATTTGGTATGCTTCTCTGCGTGAAAAATATCTACTATGTATGTCAAATCTTTATATCGGCGTGCAATATGGTTTCCTTCTTTTAAAAGACGCTTTAGGAAGGGATGAAGGTCGCATGCTCTGTCATAAACCACCCCATTTATTAACTCAGATGATGGTGTTTCTCCGAATAGATCAACGAGCCATACAAATACACTGCTGAGACTCTCAGCAGTAAACATTTCCCAGTGCGATAAGCGCACACCACAAGAACGAAAAATATAAAACATGCCAGCAGTACGGTTATAGAATCGATCAACGTTATTATCCTCCTTACATCCCAAACCTGAAGTAATTGTTAATGGTAGCATTTTC
The DNA here is from genome assembly GCA_963930725.1 of Candelabrum cocksii. NCBI lineage: Eukaryota > Metazoa > Cnidaria > Hydrozoa > Anthoathecata > Candelabridae > Candelabrum > Candelabrum cocksii. The sequence continues at coordinate 3,704,952 of OZ005674.1, forward strand.
ATAAAACTATCGGTCACAAATCAACAATCGAATTTCCTTCTCCAATTTTATCATTGATGTGTTGATCACAAAACTTTGAAGCTTGAGAGTGTTGATTTCCCCTGACCGGATTCATTATGCATAAATCATATTTATTCACATTTCTTTCTGAACCAATTATTTTTGACTTTTCAGAGCTACAGATGGATCGATAAAGCTTTTCGTTACCATTGATAACGACGAATCGTTCCTTGCAACCTACTTCGTTACAAACATGAACTTTCCATTTCTCGTCGATAGATTTTCTTATGATCTTATTTTCTTATGGTCCAGGCATCACATGAAACACATTAGTGTAGCAGAAATGATCTAGAATCGAAAGGTCTCTGTGTACATATGGATAAAACCAAGGTCCTTTAGAATATACATCAGCTAACTCGTAATGTGGATGCAAATATTTGCGAGCAGTATCTGCAAGGAAGGTTTTTGCAACATTCCTATCTCCTGTATTCAACGCAGAAAAAATCAGGAATCCATGAAAAATTAAAAAGTGATACATTCTTTGAAAGTAAACGATGTACTGGGAATGTTGCACCAAATTAGTTGGACTAATGTAATGTAATGTAGTTGCAAGTTTCAGGTAGACGGTTTTGCTACCTTGAAGATGGTGCTGGTGACTCAGCTTTTTGATGTAGATGAAGATGTTTGAGTACGTGAGTATTGTCGCTACGAAATATATTCCTCATGTCAGTGAAATAGCTTCATCAAATATCTTAGTTAAGACATTGATTAGATTCGCATCATCTACAAGTTCAAAAAACAGATTCACAAGTGTTGTTATTAGCAACATTGATCTAAAACTGCATCACGTAAGAAACTCCATCACAAGCACCTGATTGATTTGATAGACATCAGTTTTCAGACATCTATGTTTAAATCGATTGATAATGTATGATTGTTTTCCATCAATGTCATTTCAGTGATAGGGCACTTGGCATGGAGCCGTTCAACAAGTGTTATTAAACATAAAGAATAACTTGTTCTGTCACATAATTGTTAAACGGTTCAATAACATTAAATAAAAGCACAAGCATGGAGGAAATATGACAAACAAAGCATCAAAACAACTGACTATACACTGGAGTAGCAGCATCAACCTTCCAATAGGGAATTGTGTATCACAGTTTAAAAATTAGAAAGAACCATACTAAACAAGAGTCACCATCACTGGATGATGATATCAAAATGGACTCAACACATCACTGAGTTTGACTGAATAAACGAAAATTAGTAGAAAGAAGTCATAAACACCAGTAAGGAAAGCTCATGTTGAATTTAAAACTTCAGTAATTAACATCCAAACCATTTATATCTGTGCTACACTTTAAACTCTCACCTTTAATCCATCGGAGTCTTCGTCTTCCCCTTCCCATTTATCCATAACTACTAACGACGCCACGTCTGGTTCATCATTCTGAGGATTGAAATCATCGTCATCTGAGAAGTAAAAAGGTAATACCTTTATTATCTTATGAGAGGTCACTCAGACCTTTCAACAAATGAGTACGTTTTAGTGACTTTAATGGACATAAAAACCTTTAACGAGGATACTAGGGTTTTAAATCTTTTTTACCAGTTAATGGGAAATAAAAGTAATATAAACTTACAGTTTCTTGAAATTAAAAATCCAAAATAAATAAAATTAATCATAAATCAGTGAGAGATTCATGGTTACAGCTAAAAAATAAATATTGCTATGTGATTGATGACATGACTTTACAAAACTTTACAAAAGTGTATCTTGGTAAACATTGCTACTTGTTGAAAGAGTTCAAGCGAAACCCACTAATAACACACAATTTCCGGCTACTTGTTGAAAGAGTTCAAGCGAAACCCACTAATAACACACAATTTCCGGCTACTTGTTGAAAGAGTTCAAGCGAAACCCACTAATAACACACAATTTCCGGCTACTTGTTGAAAGAGTTCAAGCGAAACCCACTAATAACACACAATTTCCGGCTACTTGTTGAAAGAGTTCAAGCGAAACCCACTAATAACACACAATTTCCGGCTACTTGTTGAAAGAGTTCAAGCGAAACCCACTAATAACACACAATTTCCGGCTACTTGTTGAAAGAGTTCAAGCGAAACCCACTAATAACACACAATTTCCGGCTACTTGTTGAAAGAGTTCAAGCGAAACCCACTAATAACACACAATTTCCGGCTACTTGTTGAAAGAGTTCAAGCGAAACCCACTAATAACACACAATTTCCGGCTACTTGTTGAAAGAGTTCAAGCGAAACCCACTAATAACACACAATTTCCGGCTACTTGTTGAAAGAGTTCAAGCGAAACCCACTAATAACACACAATTTCCGGCTACTTGTTGAAAGAGTTCAAGCGAAACCCACTAATAACACACAATTTCCGGCTACTTGTTGAAAGAGTTCAAGCGAAACCCACTAATAACACACAATTTCCGGCTACTTGTTGAAAGAGTTCAAGCGAAACCCACTAATAACACACAATTTCCGAAAAATATAAATAATCTAATGTAACATTAAAAATCTCTGTTTGTCTCCCCATTGCAATTGACCCATTCATACATAAAGAGTGAATGAATTCTCAAATGAAAAATAGCCAATCACTTTTAAAAACTAACTGGACCCTTGTTGTACACTATGTTTTGAAATTTGCAACATGTGAAAATGTCAAGAAGAACAATTGCGCAGAGCCTATCATAATTGCTAATTCACAAAAAAACTTGGAAATTAAAAGGATTGCATGGTATCTAGCATGAACATTTGAACACTACAAAACAACATCACTTTCCAAGACAAATTCATTTTGCACACAAACAATAAGGCATGCAGAAACTAAAGATGAACAAAGAGCATTGATATATAGAGAGTTTATCATACAACTACAAAATGGAGGTCAAAGTAAGATAATAATGGTTGCGGCTAAAGAAGATGTCCAACTCCACAAACCAATAGTTGTTTCAAACCAAGCTCTGGAGCAAGTAAACACATTCAAATATCTCGGAAGTAAAATCAACAATGACTTGTTCCCAATCAAAGAAGTTGCATCGCAATAGCTATGTCAGCCAAGTTAGATCCCATTTGGTTAAACACAGGCTATTACAATCAAGACAAAAATTTGATTCATGAAATGCATGACACAGTTAATGCTCATCATCAGTATATGTATATTATATCCTATATCTTTTGCTGTTGTTGTAGATCAAAAATATAATTAATGAATTGAACAATCTTTATCCACGCATCAACTAGATGACACATGGCAATGAATCATGGTCAACAATCATCAATCAACTCAAACGCTGCAAAGTCAAACTCACATTACCTCAAACAGTTTTCCCATTCACCTTTCCAAATAGCTTCTCATAAAAACTCCAAATAAAATCTCTCCTAATAAAATCTTATTATTAACTATTGTAGTTGGTCCCTTGAGAGTTTGAGTTTCTGTACTATCTGTACTATATATATATATATATATATTGAAACATGGCAATATTTTCCAGCGTAAATTAGATTATGTAATAAACTGAAAAAACCTTCAATAGCAGTTCAAATATGTATGTCTTCCTTATTAGACCAGAAAATATTATTTTTCTACATTATGTACATTATGTAAGTATTAGAAGTTGTTAGACAAATGTGCCTGTAAGCAGCAGACTAAACTCACAGCCTTCTTAGTCTGGGGGTTAAATCTTACGGGGTCTGTAAGCGTAGCAACTTTCTTATGATGGCTAGCCCGTTAAGATCGTCATGGTACCCTACGTACTTATTGTCACAAAGGATGTGGGTTTTTCCCAATAGCAACTAAAAAACATGTCTTCTGTCACATACTACATCACTTGCCAAGAGGGGGAAGGGGCGCCGCATGCGCCCTGGCTAGAGTTCTATTTCAAAGAAATTAACGTACCCCAAGACGCCATTTTGTTTATATATATATGTTCCTATATCATGCGGAAAATGCTATTGGCCAGAAGCAATTGCGCCCTACGTCATAAGACACGTGACTAAACACTATCTCCGTTATTTAGAATTTAGTTTTACACAATTTAGTTACTTCGCGTTATAAACAAAACTTAAACACCGGTTTGTAAGGTTTATTAGTAAAAATGGTGTTCTACAAAAGAAAGGTATATATTTTTAAACTTAACATTATTTATGCTCGTTTTGCACTTAAACACACATGTTTGTTATTGAATGATGTTTATGTTTTTAAAATTTAGTTTGTGGTTTTAATTTAAAACTATTTCAAGGTTAAATTAAGATGTGATTGGATTTAGTTTGTGTTGTTTTTTGTATCATGTTTGTAATACCTGTTAGTAATTTATTTGTTTCTTTCTAGGCATAACTGATCATTTAAACATTTAAAGCAGCTCCACTCCATGTCTTTTCTAATTGACAACGAAGATGCATTTGATGTCCTCAATGAGCAAATGAGAGAATGCATTAAGGTAGCAGAAGAAAACTGCCCTATTGATCACGTTTTGATGCTTCATCAGAAGCCACCATCGGCAAAGAAATATAAATCTTCATTTTTCGCTCAACTTCCAAAGCCAAAGAAAAGGTTATCAGGTCGCATTGGCATTGGTGCTGAAAACAAGAAAAAGTATTCAACGCAACCATTGAAGTTGAAGTTCATCAACCTTCATCAAGTTCTAAAATCGAAACAGAAGTTGCGTCTGAGCCTCCAGATGATGAAACACAGTGCTGGATGGATTCCTGCTTTTTTAAAGCCACAAGTCTGATTTCCAGACACTTTAAAACGGGTTTTTTTAAAGCCACACAAAATTAAAACATTACATGGCTCAATAATAATAAAAAATACCTTGGTTTTTCTCAGGAACTGTGATTATGGAATCTTTCTGAATTTTTTGGATATAAGAGTTAATATATTAGTATAACTGTAGAAGTAGATATTTGTGTACAGTTGGTATAGTTCAGTTTTCCTTAAAATTCTGAAAATAACTTCTAAGATTTAACAACTTGGTGTACAACTTGGAGGGTTATAATAGTTGGGAGGGGTAGAGAAATCTTTATACTACCGTAGATTGGGAGGGTAGGCAATAGTTGGGAGAGGTGGAGGTAATATAATTTGAGTTAAACTTTGTTCCATGTGCATAGGGCTTCAAGAGAATTTGATCGAATGTCTGGAATCAAGTCGAACGTTTTATTAAGATTTATTGATGTTTTTATGAAATATTTTTGAGACGGAAACGTATCAGAACCTTTTGAATAGACTGACAGACAAACTTATTATCAATAAGTTTCAATTGTGTTAAAAGATTGATTTATCCTTAATCCTTAATTTATTCTTAATTTCCATAGTTTGGGGTGTCAATTGTTAGAGAGGGACTTTTGAAGAAAACATTATTGATTGGAAGGGTCATAATTAATTGAAATTGAGGAGATTTTTTCCCCAAAATCGGAGATTTACCCTCCCCTAGTACAATTAGGCAGGGGAGAGTACTAGCTAGCCAGATTTACGTAAAGTTAAACCCGCGGAAACTTAAAAAATCTTTAAAGTGACTTATTTCAGTACATGTTTAGCGGCATTTTATCGTTAAATTTTTATATTTAATATAATATTATATTTTGTTATTATATATATATAAAACTTAAATTGGAAAAATATAAATATTATCTCCCTTATCGCCAGACTTATATTTTAGTGTTTAATCACGTGTAGAGCGTTATGACGTAGGGCGCAATCGCTTATGGCAAATAGCATTTTCCATATCATGCTTTTGATTTTCGAGGTTGACCAGCGAAATTAAATTTTACTTAATTGACATATTCTTCACGGAGAAACAAGTTAACGCCCATTTTGGTATTAAAATCTTTTAGTTTTCGCACCTGGGAGATTTAATAAAAACTTAAAATCTGCCATACTAAAAATGTAGTTTTAAATGTAATATTTTTGGTCTTTATTTTGACGTCCATTTAAAATCGAAAGAGTAGCACGTGGTCATTAATGTTTTGTGATAATGATGTCATGTTACTATTTCGCGTTTTTCTATTCCAGAAAGCTTGTTCTATTTTCATATAAATAAAATATTTAATGCTTTTGTCTTCCTTTCCCCTTTCTTTTTTAATTGCATTCACCTTTCATGATATTTTTTATAGGTAGTTATTTTTATAAAAGAATGAATCTGTTGGAAGAAACTACTGGTATTACTTCAATTCCTCAAGGTCTTGACAGCATTGCTTTTAATCAGAAGGGACAACTTGCTTTAGCAGCATCAAACCTCACTGGGAAAACATGGAACGGAGTAATTTCTGTCTTCAATGATCCAAAATTTGCACCAAATATTCCACATGTAGAATACGGTTGCATCAATGAAGCTGGCTGTACTGATATCGACTGGTTGAATTGTGAAACTATTGTAGTTGGAACGGATGCTGGTACTATTGAAGTTTGGAAACTAAAAAATGCGCCTTGCATTGAAAATGAAATTGTCCTCTCTGAGCATAATGACGTCTGCTCATCAATAAGCATTTCGCAGAAATCCAAACAAATTCTCAGTTCAAGTTGGGACTCTAGTATTAAAGTTTGGGATTTAGGAGCTGATATGTCTGTCAATACAATTTGTTTTCACACAGACAAAGTATTACAAGTGGCATGGGAAAATATAAAAGGCGATGAGTTTGTGTCTGTATCAGAAGATGGTTCTGTCAAAATTTTTGATAATCGTAGTCTGGAAAAGCCTGCGATCTTGCTTTCTTTTGACAAAACATGTTATCCTACGTGCGTAAGTTGGAAAAATGATAAAGAAATTCATGCTGGTTACTGTGATGGTAAAGTGAAACTTTTTGATGTGCGGTCACCAAACACAGAAGTTCGTTCTGAACGGTTACATCGCAAATGTGTTAACGACATACTTTGCAATGAGAAATTGATGATTACGGCATCAGATGACATGTCATTGAAATTGCATTCATTAAAGAATTGGGAGTGCTTGTATGAAGATAAAACGCATTCCGATTATATTCAAAGTGTGTCAATGAATGAAAAAGTTGTGTGGAGTTGCGGCTGGGATGGATTGGTGTTAAAACACGAAATATTATAAATTTATAATCGAAAAGCAAGTATGTTGCTTTAAAATCTTTCATCTTATCATCTTCTGAAACTTGTTTTTACTTATGCCCTTCCTAACGCCAACTCCAGTAAGAGGAAAAACAATGGAAAAACAGTTGACCCACGCATGATAACAATTTTGTATTTTAAACTCTGTGGCTGCTGTGCATATAAGCCATAGCTGTTTATGTCCATGAGGTCAAGATCTTACATGATACCCGCTCAGTTGTCTTAAGTAGATTTCACAAATTGTGGCCCGAAATTTTTACCAGTACGAAAATAAAACCTTTTTCACAACTATGCATGTCTTTCAGAACTTATGCTGAAAAATTAATAAAATATCACGAAAATTTGAACTTAAGACATCAAAAAGTTATGAAAACGAAGAAAAAAACATAGTTTCATATTGAAAAGGACTTAACGTTGATTTTTTAAATACTGCTGTACAGTGGGACAGGATAAGTACACCTCCAGTCATGGCTCTCAGTAAAATGTTGGCAAGGCCTGCAACGGAGTAACCCATGGTAAAAGGCAAGATAAATAATACTGTCTTCTGTTCTTTATGCATAGAAATAAAATTGGACTTTTCCCACTTTTGCTAAGGGAAGAAATAAAGTGCGAATTTGCTTCAAATTCGCAATAATTTCTTCCGCACAGAAGCAGATTTTTCAACGGTTCGCACTTTTTTTCGGCACTTATTTCTTCCGCATTTTTTCATGTTTCAATTTTTTGTAATTTAAAATTGGGAAAGAGTTGATACACGTTGTATTTTTTTCAAAAGAAACCTAAGCAATGGTGGTCTGAGCCTCGAGTTTCTTAAAATTTGGTCATTTTAAGGCTCACAAGTTTCTTAATTTATTTGTTCTGAACCTCAAAAATTTCTTATATTTTATCTTTAATTAATATTTATTTATTCGTTTGATCGACGCATATAAACAAAAAAAAATTCTCCAAAATTTTGTCACGGGCAAATTTTTCGTTGTTAATGTAATACATATACTAAGAATAATTGAGGCTGCACTGTTGCATAAAGAAGTATTTTCATTGTTGACAAAAGTTTCTTAACTCTAGAAAAGTTTCAGCCTGCCTAAGTTTCTTAATGGTTTCTTAATTTTTGGCAAACATGAGCCTACGGTTTCTTATAGAGTGGTTTCTTATAACAAAAAAACGTGTATTCTCTTTACTTCATCTTAACATACTTCGTTGTTGAATATTCTTTTTCCACCATTTCAGTTATTTTGTATTACGTCGTCAATAAGATAAGAATTCTTCAACCAACTCAATTTGGTATTTGCTTAGATTAAGTCGTGTGAAACGAACTACGTCAGAGAATTGTTTGATGACGTGTATTTCTTCACAATGCCGTTTGAAACTGTACTCGCCCATTAAACCTCCCACCGCTGCGTACAGACGTTAATCTTACTGCTAATAACGCATGCGACTTTGCCAGCGTAAACAATCTCTCGATCAAGATATTTTCATTTGGATGAAAGTATTTGAAGATTGAATTCTCTACTTTCGAAATGAAAAAAAGAACCATAAAGATTTGGTTTAGTTTATTGGTGACTTTAACATTGTTGAGCCTTGCTATGTCCTTTACGCCATGTACCAAGTCTTTATGTAGATTCGGCAGCGGATCAACGAAAATTAAACATTTCGCTGCTATGACATTCAACAACAGCTTTCTCGATGTGGAAGCTTTAAATGTAACAAGCGTCTGTAGCGTCGCGCAATGCATTGGAGTTTGCTTGAAGGAGTTGAACTGCTATTCAATGAATGTCGTATCGAAACCAGAATATCTTGAATGCTCCCTCCTCTCCACACAAGTATACTCTAGTAGACATGCACTTGTATACATGGATAATTCAACTCATTTGACAGCAATGGTATGTGACATGAAATCAATTTTGGCATGCTACGTAGCAACGTAGCAATCTCTCTCTCTCTCTCTCTCTCTCTAAAAATATGTGATTCAAATACGAAAAATGATTGATGCTAAGATGTTTTCTTCTGTAATTAACGTGTTTATTATATACTTTATAACATAATGACATCAGTAACGTTTCAGAACTGGTTCTGCGAATCCACCTGTTTAAACGGAACCTGCACCCCTGATTACAAAACAGATTGGGGTACTTGCGCGATGAAAAGCCCTTCAAGTAATTATGTTTTAACTTGCTTCGTATTAATCTTTTTCAGAGAATTCACTGTTTATTTCTTGTATTTTACTTTTGTTTTGTTTTCTAATTGCTTTCCTTTTTAACGAGGCATCCAGAACGCTCATTAAGCATTATCATGAAGACCTCCACCCGGAGTTTTAGTGTATTTAATTGCTACCATTTGTACTACGGTTATTTTTAATGAAATACGGCGTTATTTATTTTTAACCCTCACTAAATGACTTTGTGACAGCATGGTCTTGAACCCAGAACCTTTTGGTTAAGAGCCGAACGCCATTCCCATTGCGCTATAGTCGGATAGCGGGGCTTTGAACGTAACACGAACGCTTATGTTGGTTGAATTGAATTTTTACTTTCAGCGAGTGGTGCTGCCGTATATATATACGCAATCAAAGATACATCAAACGAAACGTCAACCATGCTCCGGCAAAGTGACTTCGCAAACCTTAACGGATTACCTTTGAAAGTTTATTGCGTGAATAAATATGAGTTTCTGTCAAAAACAAATCCCAGCAAAGAAGTAACTGTTGCGCATGCGTATTTTAAAGCCAATGAAACAGGGCATCACATCTTCAACGTTTCATGCAGTCAGCCATGCAGACTTTATGTCTCTTTTCCAAAAACGATTAACAGAAGATTGGTAGCGAATGACAATAAGTACGAGTAATCTATATAAGTAATAATAATGATGATGAATTTTAACAATAAAAACCTTTTTCCTTATTGATTATGCGTTGTGTTCATCTATTTTAGATCGATCTCCAAACCCATTTACATGATATCTGGTAACAAGTATTTCGTTTCCGCCATCATGTTTAAAGTCAATGCCACCGCTGCTGGTCATTTTATTCAATCAGTCATCTTTCCATCAGGATCGTATTTATCTCCTATGGATGGCAACACTATTACAAGCGACTGGGGAGAGGCTTAATGAATTATCGTTTATTATTTGATACATATGAAGATGCACACGGCACTGCAATGAGATGAAAAAAGGTTTTCGTTTTTACAGGTGTAGGTAGCATTGCAACAATTCTACATGCATCTTATTGAAGTTTGTTTAATCGCACTTATATTGCAAAGTTTGGCATTTTCTTGGTTTCTCTGATATATTAAAGAAATATATGTCCGAGAGTTAATTAACGAATTTCTACAATTTCAAACGTCAGTGCCAGAAAATCCATTCATGATAAAAAAATTTTAGTTCCTGATGTTGTGAGATCATACCATATGTGGAACAAGAGCGCCAACGTTTGGACTTTGACAAAAATCAACCTGCTTTGCTCATCATCAATGTTTTCAGAGGTCAGATGACACAACCTGTTCTCGATTTACTGAAGGAAAATCATATTCTTCTTGTCCCAGCAAACATTTATATCAACCACTGGATCCAACCGTGAACCGTTCAACTAAATCATTTTTTAAGCGGAAGTTTACGGAGTGGTACGATCAGCAAACCCAATCCGCTCTTAACGAAGAGAAAGATATAGATACGGTCGAAATTAAGTTTCATTTGTCCGTTCTAAAGCCACTTCACGCTAAATGGATTGTAAAATTTTAAATCTTTATGCCCTCAATCGAAGGGCATACTCTTTCAAAGATTGGTTGGAGAGCTGCCGATATGAAGGGATAGATTTGGGTATTTCGGAAAACCCTTTAGATCCTTTTCATGACATCAAAATTCTGCACCTCGGCAAATGAAGAACGACGATTCTTATCACCAGAGCATATCACAGCAGTTTCAGAGAGTTGTCGTCGATGAGAGTGACGAAGAATGGATAAACGACTATCTCCTTGAAAACGACGGAAACATATTTGATGTTTTAGCAGGCGATTAACTTTCTTTTTGTATTTGTTTCTTTTGTTATTTGTTTATTTCTAAGATACATGAAAGATTTTCATTAAATTTATATTTCCAAGTCCTTTTCTTCTGATGGCTGACTGAAGTGAAGGTTTGAGTGTAAAAATAGTTTTAATCGGTATCGTAAAATTAGTCAATCTCACCGTTACAGAATGAAAAAAATTAAAATAAATCTGCTTGTTCGCACTATTTTCTTCCGCATTCTCAAATTATTTAGGGGTCAAATTCACACTAATTAATTCCGCACTTTTTCTTCCGCATTCATTTTCTTCCTTTAAAAGGTAGTGGTTTCTACTGTTGCTTCATTTTCATTTTCATCTGCATTTTAAGCTAAGACAGAATTAGTAGAGATACGAACTGAGCCAAAATCGCCAAAATTAAATTCCGCGAAACTTAATGAAAATGCCTTATTCGCAAAATTCAATTTTTCTCTCGTTTTTTAAGTGTCGCTTAACATGCAATTAAAAATATAAGAAACTACAGTGCACTCCCGATAACTCGAACCTCCAAGGGAGGAAAATGGAAAATGGTTCGAGGCAAAGTTCTTAGAAATGCCTTTGATTTGTTTGAAGAATAAATTTAGATAGACCTTTTATGTAAATTATATCGTATTAATTATTCCCCTAAACTCTGCCCACCGCGAAAATAAATTCCGCGAATTTCAGATATATTACCTCATCCGCTTAATTCGCAGCTTTTAGACCTGTCGCGAAATTTTCTTCCGCAAAAATTTCTTCCCTTAAGGTAGTTGATAGTGTTTACTTCTCCCATAAAGATATGCTGTTTAACGCAAGAAACTCACCACATATACGATTGGGCTCAGGTACAACTAAAACACACCGTAGTAAATTTGCTTTGTTTGTTACACCACCCAAGACCGATTACAATGAAGGCTATCTATTCTTATCTACAACGAGATTTTCTCCCACGTAGTGTTGCCATGTTGATGGGTCATCTTATTTTAATGAACTGTGATAGATCATGGAGAAAATTTATAGAACCAGAAACTGAAGAAATGTAAGATAGAGAATCCATAGCCCTTGACGAGTTGCTCGAACAAAACAGCACCAAAATTAATTATCTAGGTATTTAAGGGTTTCTTATACTATCAAGTCCGTAACGAGATCCCGAGATTTTGTCACACTCTATTCCATCAACGAGGTGAAAATTTTGTTTGCAATCATGGCTGTAAACTTTAATGGCATAGTCTTTTCTTAAGAATTCATCAGCACAAAATTTCTGACAACTTGATATATAACATGCGCAATTCTTCCCTACCAGGGACCCCTTTAGGGCCCAAATTCTGGAAATCTCCTCTTGAAAAATGCTAAACAAGTTTTTTGTATTGTCGCCAACCACTAAAAATCAACACATTTCCACGTGATTACAATAGACCCCTTCCAATTTGGGAAGATCGCTGGTAACAAGAAAAAGGAGATCTTATTTACCATTTTTAAAATTGGTATTTAACAAATATTAAAAACAAAAAAAAAGTATGCGTGTTTTAAAGTTTTCAAATTCTGATTCACCAACTACACCTATTTTTCGTAAGTTTAAAGTACTAAAATTAAAGGATGTATTTAAACAGTCAGTTCTCAGTATTATATATTCCTGCACAATAGCTACACATTCATTATTTATATTTTGCATATTTCTTTTGTAAGATTGCCTAGAAAAAGTGTATACGTAAACAAAAAGTTGAATTTCTCATGGTTTTAATTTGGCGAAAAAAGAAATATTTTAAATTTGGCGATGGAAGAAAAAAATTAAATTTGGCGTGGACTTAAAAAAACAACAAAAACCGCCAATTTCGCCAAATTTTCTCCACGCCAAAATTTGTACGAATAAGGTACTAGGTTTTGTCTCTTCTCCTTCTCATACATACCATTTATATAATATGTTTTGTTTATTTGTTGTTGTGTTTTTTTATTGCATTTATTAGTGGTGTGTTGGGCCATTAAGGTCTTGCAACAAAATATATTTCTGTTTTATGGTTTGGTGATTAATGAGAAATATATATCAATCATCATCAGTCAGTGTCCCTTCAAACGTACAACACTGCAATTACTGAATACATCAATCTGACCTTGCGTGCAGTTTTTTTTTAATTATCTTTATGTACGACAGTGACAAGTGCTTTGAGTTTGATTTAGAAGAAAGGAGAAGACAAGTTTTTTGTTGTCATCATGATGATATGATATTTATTTGGTTTCAATCAATACATGTTGTAGCATAAAAAACAAACAACTGAAAAACTTGTTTGTTCAAAATCCATTCATCATTAATAAATTCTACAAAGAAAAAGCGTCAAAGACTGAAAGCATTACAAATATATATAGTTATATATTTATTATTGTTATTTATTTTTATTATTAATTAGTGTTCATCACTAGTTGTGTTAATTCGAAGCAATAAAAAATATCAAGAAAAACGTACATATATAATACCGAAAACACTACACAAATTTCTAGTGAGCAGGATTCAATGCTTCCAAAACCTTATCGATGCTCAAATCCTTGGCTATCAACAGTTGACGCAACCAGCCACCCTCATTTTCAAATCCCATAGCCTCCATTTGGCGCAACACCTTCTCCAATTTACTCTCTCGCTGGTTATCTTTGTCCTTATCGACCAACACAAAATCTTCAGGATTGACAGGAGAGCTCTAAATATTGTATTTTACATGCTAGAAAAATTAGAAATTCATGCAAGCTCCAGCGAAATCCTTTATTATAATGTCAATATAATGTAAATTGACAGATCATTATCTCAAAGGCAATTAGCTACTTTTTCTTTTAAACAAGTCAACTGGGAATGTAAAAGCGTTTGTCTTTTGATTTTAAAATTTCAAGAATAAATTTTAGATTTTCTATTTTTTTTTAAATCCACAAACTATTCTCACCTGAGAACCGCATGGAATTTGAGGATACAACTGTCTCATCATATCGCTCAAGTTATTGATAGAAACACCATCAGTGGCGAGTCTTTGTGTAAACTCAGCAGCCATTTGCTCCATTGTTGTTTCTTTTGCCTGCTCATTTCCACTCCCTTTCGTTTCAACACCACCATCATTGTTTTTCTTTCCTTCAATTTCCTTTGCTGGAGCTGACTGCAAATCAACACCCTCTGTTTTCTCCTTCTTTTCACCTTCTTTCTTTTCCTCTTCAGCGGCGCAAGTTTTGTGTCCATTGAAGCACCTTTGAATCATGTTGAAATAGACTTCAGGATTCTCATTGAACAACTTACAAAGATTTTTAACGCAATTGGCTTCTACATCATCTTTATCATCACCGTTCCCCCGTTTGAGAAAGTCTTGAAACTGTATAAACAGACCCATCGCAACATCAGGATCAAGTCCAAAAGCTTTTGCAAAGTGCTGCACATTCTCTTTGCATTCGTTTTCATTTGGACAACTTTGTTCGTTGCCTTTCTTACATCCTCCCTGCTTTTTTTCATAGTGACAATTAGCTTGACGACTTCTAGGCCCATATAAACCTTTAACATACACAAATGGGAAGGCGTGACTTGGGCCAATTCTTGGTTCAGAAATACACAACATTTCATGATCAGCAGGGTGCTCACATTTACCATGGCAAGCAGAGCAGAGGTCATAATCAAAGCATTGTGTGCACTTATATCGATTTCCAAAGATCTTCGAGTCACAACCATCACATATGACACCATGGTGTTCATTGCAGTCTGCATTAGGTCGCCTTTTCACTAAAAAAGAACAACAACAACATTATAATGAATTTGTTACAAATGAAAAGAAAAATCTTCGAAAAAGCATTAACCATTAATTTCGACTGAAATGAACTTACCTCTAACAAAAAGTTTGAAACAACCTTTCAGGTTTCCTTGATTAAGTACATCACTTAACTCCTCATCTGATGAGATGGTAATATAATCCTCTTCTTCATCTACCGTAAATTGAAAAAAAATCATCAAAAACTGTTTAAAAGTGAATTGAACAAAGAACATTCATACAGTACACTAAACTGTCATGGTTACTGCTAAGACAAATGCATTATAACGTATAATAAGAACAGAGCACATAGTAGTTTGTAATAAGTTACCTTGCCACATCAAGATCAGGTCTTTTCTCAGTAGATCTGTGAACACAGATGTGATTTTTCCACAAAGATATTCGTAATTTTGTGCTAATTCCACCTCTAAAGAAAATCTTCTGACTTCTTTCACTCTTCGATTATTTAAATGAAACACCTTCAAGGAAATCACATTTCCATTTGATGCCATAATTCTCTAACTTTCTTGTTTCGTTCCACACCAAGTCGTATGCAGCTAAGGCTTTTCTTATAACGAAATGCCATTTTCCACATTTATACCTTTTCAGATTAAAAACATTGTCATGATGATAATGGATGATAAAGCATTATTTTAGTCGAAGTTTGCAAAATAAAAAATCTTTGAAGTCGCGAATTATTCGAGAATTTTCCAGTTTTTGTTATGAAATTTTAAAGTATGTCTTTTAGTAGAAACCCACGTGATGCTTTGTTTTGGTGATAGAGAAATGAATCTTGTCGCATGTGAATGTCTTATGACTTATCATTCCTACTCGTTTGAGGACAAGAATAAGTTCTTAATACAGTTTAACAACTCCCTGAGTACAACATAAATGTCAACTTTGAACTCATTGTTCATTAGCATTGTGGTGAGTTGCATACCTGAAAACTAATCAGTCTTTTGGTCGAGAAAAGACGTTGTCGTAATGTATTCTTTAAAGAGAGTTTGCATTTTTTTACTACATTTAATGTTCATTTTGGCAGATGATTGTGACAAAGGTGTTGATTATTGGTGTCAGTCATATTCAACGGCGACAGAATGCGGACTTTTGGCTTACTGCGAACGAAATAACCTTTTTACTGCAGTGAAAAAAGATTTAAAGGAGATTCCCTTGAATCCATCTGCAAGTTTTGTAAATACAAATGAAGAGAAATCTTCTGCTTCGCCTGTCAAAGTTGAGCTTTATTATGAAAGCTTATGTCCAGGATGCCGTGCATTTATGGCGGAACAGCTTTTCCCAACATTTCAAAAGTTGTATTCTACTGGAATTATAGATATTGGATTGTATCCATTTGGAAATGCTGAAGAATCTAAGGACGGAGAACATTGGAAATTTGAATGTCAACATGGCAAGGAGGAATGCAGAGTTAACTTGCTTGAGTCTTGCGCTATACACATGCTAAGCCACCCTACTCAATTTATGCCCTATATTCATTGTGTTGAAGCAAATCCTAGTTTGTTGAATGCAAGGAAATGTGCTGATAAATTGAAAATTGAATGGGGACCTCTTTCAAACTGCTACAATGGAACCCAGGGAAACCATTTGCAACATGAAGTAGCGGTAAAAACAAATGCATTGGAACCTCCTCATACATATGTCCCTTGGATTGTTGTTAACGGTAAACATACAGAAGAAATCCAAGACAGTGCGCAAAAAGATCTTCTACGATTCGTATGCAAAACATACACTGGAGTGTCTCCTCACATTTGTCGTTCCGTTCATTCTTTGAAAAAGCGTTGTTACAAATAAAACAATTAAAGGATTTCCTTGTGTTCGTAATTTTTTTTATATATATATATATATAAAATGTTCATTTTCATTCAATTCAAATCAGTTTGTGTGAGTGGGAAATAGTTTAAAAAGATGCTGGTTCAATGAAAGGCCTGATCATTTTTCCTTTGTTTAAAAATTTGACCAAATTTATACTCATTTAATAGTCATTAATAATCATTTTTGTAATGTAATTTTGTGAGATTTATCCCTGCAAACATGTTGTTGTGTTAAACTCTGTCATTAAATATATGTATACTGTATCTTTATTATTGCAGTTTGCTAAAAGACGTGCATTTAACAAAAAATGTCCCCATAAAAATAGTTGATATATATATATATAGTTCAGTATCCAGTTAATACAAATTAATTGTCAAACCCTACGCCAAAGTGACATTGTCAAAAAGGAAAGAACAAATAAGGCTGCATGTTTCAAATCAAAAGGAAATGAGCTCTAATTTTTATAAAATCAAGAAAATTAAAAGGTAAAAAGATTCCCTTGTTCATAGAGAAGAAAGTATATAATTTTTTACTCCTTGTCTTGTCTCATTGTTGAGCTTATGTTAATAGCATAATATAGTTTTTCATAAGCAAGTGAGCCTCAAAAACCTTAAAACTTTAAGGAAATTACGAACAATAAAGCTATACAATGAACAAAAACCTGTATATAACGAACTTTAATTTTTATGTTACTCATAGATTTAAATTCCCCCCACCCCTGTTCGCTTTTCATTTTGTCACATCATGTTCCCCGTGGCTCAAGAAAACAGCGAAATAGTTGCACACACTCGACGCACTTGGAGTTCCAAATACAAACGTGTCATCCTCGTGGTTGTAGCAGATTGCTTAACGGCTGGATCTGCATCATGTGTAGCACACGGTTCATTAGTTACCCCTGCAGTGACGTCTTCGTAGTTGCTGCCGTCAGAACCTTTGATATGAATGACACTTGTGTACCTCAGCATTTTCATCAGGATATTCCCCTTTCGATTTTGGATAAACTCCTCCCCATCCAGTTCGAATGTACTTTTTAATTTTTTTCTCAAGAGATGAAAATAGCCCATATAATGTGTTTTTAGAGCTTTCAGATTAGAAAATTTTCTTTGTCGGCCAACAATTGTGGTCGACAATTTTTCCACTCCCTTTTACTAAAAATTTTTCCTAAATTTCCATTTCTTTTTTTTTGGGGGGGAGCAAACATTTTCAAGCTGTTACGGCCCTGATAAATGATCTCTGAAGTATGCAAACTGAATTTCTCAAATGAGAAAATTGATAGCAATCACTGCCTAATATTCATATATGTTTGTGATTGAGAATTTCTAAAATTGCATATTCTCTGATAATATCGCTAGGAAGCCATCATGATTAATGATGGCAGCGGAACTCCTGTGTCTACCCGAGCATTTCCGAAACATCTAAATAATTAAACAGTCAGTGCAAAGTCTACAATGGTAAGCATCGTGATTTCCCTCTAACTTTCATGTTTTAAATTATAATAAGTTTTATGCCTTTGAAAAGTCGCCAAAAGTTTTCTGGTCACACAATTCTGAAATATGAATAGTTTTCCGATCGATAACTTCAAAAAATATTTTAGAGCCTTTATCAGGGATATCCATCAATTTTCCATCATCATAAAAACACCAACATCATAGCACTGGAATTTTCCTTCTGATTACATGTGAATTTATTGCCGCTGTTAAAATAATCATTCGATTGAATTTTACTATATTTTCGTGTTAGAAGTACTTGGCATGTTATCTTTACATTGTTGTCTTCATTCCTGCAACCGCTAAAAGGCAAAAATGTACGCTTTCTGGTCAAAGCAATTCGTACGGTCAACATCTTCTCCAGTACGTTATATGCAGTGCCAACAGGAGAATGGTATCGAAAAACACAGTTTGTGTGAAAGAAGCGACCAAGCAAGAAATTGGATTAGCGGAAATGCTTTATAATATGAGACAAAAAAGAAATATGCAATGCAACAGTAAGAGTTGTTCGTAATTTTGTTATACGTTCTGTTTTTTAATCGTCTCCAAACGATACACAATTGCATAACGTTACCCGAATTTCGGAAAGAAAACGAAACATTAAGCATGAAATAAGTAGTTTTGTTCAAGATTTACAAATACAAAACACTTAAAGGCTCTAATGAAAGTTAACATAAAAATAGAAAAGGGAATCCTTTTTTTACCTATTTTACAATGGACTCTCTAATAACACGAACCTCTATAACTCGAACCTCTATAACTCGAATCTTTCCAACTCGAACACGTTCGCTGGCACTGTGGAAATTACCTAATAAACTCTCATAAAAACTAACTCTCTAATACTCGAACTCTCCTTAACTCGAACAATTTCTGATTATCCGTGAGTGTTCGAGTTATAGAGAGTCCACTGTATTTTTATTTTTTAACCAGCACCGGAAAGAACAGATTTGTATGAATCTGTTATAAGCGTATTTCCCTTGCAATTACAACTACAATATCTAAGTAAGTAAGCCAAAGTTGTCGTCAATATTTCCTCAAACATCCGATGTTGCAAACAGAAAATGACATCGTTTATCCTTTTGTGTATAGCCGAACCCAACTAAACCAACCATATCTCTGTCATGTATGCAACGAAGGATTGGAAATAACACACGCATGAAATCAATTGACTATCGAATCGCTTGTCTGCCTTTATTGTTGAAATCGTATTTGTCACGTTTATCGCAATTTCTAATTAAAGAGGCAAAAAGCATACAAATGTACAACAATAAAAATTGTCACTGAAATTGTAATTGTCCCTCCTTTGAAATCTCGATGCGCATTCATCTTTCTAATTTATTGTCCGTCGCCAGCATATACCAGAATCCTTTGCGTTTCGATATTTGAATTCTCTATTTAAAATTGAATGAAAAAGATTTTTCTTAAAAAGATGAAGGTTTCTGTTTTTAAATTTCATTTAACATGGATTCCATGTAAACAATAATTCTGGTTATATTTTATGACCTAACAATAATTTACACTTATATGTGGCAAAGAAACACATTTACGACTTTATCAATAGGTTGCGTGAATATCTGTAACGTGATTGGCTAATCACGAGATAATATATATCATATTTCGGAGTGCAAAACTAAACTAAACGTTTTCTTGATTGGTTAAAGCAACTATTCCCGGGATTCCTATTGGTTAAAAACAGAGTGCAAAATATGACACGTGCGAATGTTAGAATAATTTAATCGTAAAATCATTGAGTTGTGACGACGTTCATGTTCACGCTTTCAATCGCGAAATCTTCGAAAAATATGGCATATTTTTCTTGTTTGTTATGTTTTTCTTAAATATTTAATATTTTGAAAAACATAAAAAACTCCAAAAAATATTCGACATATTTTTTTCGTATTTCGCGATAACTACTAACGAGAACTTGGATCATTCACGTTTTAATATGAATATAATCCTTTCCACAAAAGGTCGTGAACGGCGTGACGTTTCTTCTCTATTCCCTGTTGGCACGACCGCCACATTGGTGACATGCGCGGAACAAAGATCTATGAACCCTACCAGAAATACATTCAACATGTGCAAGGAATGCGTGTATCTGGTCACATTACCTCACAGGTAAAATGTCAATTATTTTTGTTAACATACTTACAGCACAGAAACACTTTTGGGAGGAAGTTGTAGAAGTTTAAAAAGTGTAAGCAGAACCTTTGAAAGGTCATGTCTGATTTGACATCACATAACATTTCAATTAGATGTTTATTTTTCTCGAAACTCAATCATCAGTCTGTTTGTTTTCAGCTATATTCCCAGGTATCACCATCACGTGGTATGCGGAAAGGGTGAAGATGAGCATTGCATGAGCGGAGAGGGTGTCTGTGTGCAGAATACTGTTTTTCAGGGGGTGCTGTTTGATCAAACTGGCACAGGAAGCATGCCTCTGAATAGGTGGAAACAGTCAAGCATCATGATCACCAGATCGTGTTCTTGTGAAGTGATAAAAGGCAGTCCACTGGTCATGTTTGTTTGACGAAATGTATTTTATTTAGTTTTAGGCAGGATTTAATGGATGCGTTTTTACCTTGAATTATGCATTTAAGAAGATTTTGAATAATCTTTGGCACTACAAAACGCCAAAAGTTTCATTTAGCAAGTACGAAGTTCTAAGACATTGTTAAGGCTGACACGTCGACACAATACAAACTTGCAACAGACAAATTATCGTTTTTCCGACAATCACCCAACTTACGTGAATTTCTTCTACAACCTGTACTGGCCAATCATCTCATCGGGATTTTTAGCGTCATCACCAAGTCATATTGAAATTAATATTTTTCAATAACAATGGCTTTTAAATGAAATTTGCACAACTACCTTGTACAACTAAACAACTACCTTGCACAACTAACGCGCAACTAAACAACTACCTTGCACAACTAACGCGCGCAACTAAACAACTACCTTGCACAACTAACGCGCGCAACTAAACAACTACCTTGCACAATTAACGCGCGCAACTAAACAACTACCTTGCACAACTAACGCGCGCAACTAAACAACTACCTTGCACAACTAACGCGCGCAACTAAACAACTACCTTGCACAACTAACGCGCGCAACTAAACAACTACCTTGCACAACTAACGCGCGCAACTAAACAACTACCTTGCACAACTAACGCGCGCAACTAAACAACTACCTTGCACAACTAACGTGCGCAACTAAACAACTGCCGTTGCCAATATGTCCAGCAGAGTCTACATCCTTAAATATTTGATGTTCAAAACGATAAAAACAAGGCGTATGTAATTTAAAACTGTATATTTCGGTACCCTATGCACAAACTTAAGATGGAATATCTAAAAGAACATGGGAGAGGCCCAAATTTACAATGGCTACGCGAAAGAACAACTAAAAAAAACAACAAAGATACATTCATTACAATATATATATAAACATATTTGTTTGCTTTTTTTCGGAAATACATTTTTCGTGTAAATATCTTTTGGTCCTAACTGCTGTTCTTATCTACCTACTGTACAAAAATAATCAAATAAAGATTTCTAAATACCAATGGTTTACTTAGATGTCAACTCATTGCTTGCCGGCAAAACTCGAATGAAGAGGCGATGCACAGACTTTATGTTGTCGTCGTAAATCTGGTTTAGATTCATTGCGTCTGTGCTGTTGTCTTTAATATCGGCTGAAATGGCCACACGGTAAACACCGGCCGGAAGGGTTTGGGTTGTATTCAAATAGGCGCCACCGTTGGCACCTACGGACAGTGTGAACAGGGATGCGTCGCCGCCGGCCATTCGATAGTCAACGTGTCCATCCATTTGCTTGAGCAGGCCGACCATCCTGAACAGTACGGTGTTGGCCGGAGTCTTGGTGTTGATCACGACTGGGATGGGTTTCGCTCTGTGTGCGGATCTTCTGTTGCGATACGAGAAGCTGCCACCGTACGGGTTGAAATCCTGAAAGTTGCCGTAGTTGACGCCCTCCTCCAACGGTTTCACGTGGCCGTCGCCTCCAGCGTACTTGGGTACGTAGTGCGAGCGGGGGAAGTACTGCGCGGTGGACAGCGGTTGTTCCTCAAGAGGTGCGGAATCTAACTCAACCAGCGGCTCCTCGAAGTTCTCGCCTAAGGGCACGCCCTCTAGTGGCACGTCCGATGTGTCGCATGAAAAGCAAACTGATCCTTGTGTGGCGACACAGTGGCTGCACGAAAAGAAAACACATCATGTCTAACCGGTCAGGAGAATTACGATTAACACACGGAGAAAGAACGCAACGTTGAACATTCAAAAGAAAGTGTTATTCTTGTTCTTGATTAAACTGCTGTTTTCACAATATGAGATATAAAAATATTTCTTAAAGGCAAATCTGTTCCAATTTTAAACATTTCAACACAAGGGAGCATGACTACTACGTTTGCGCGTATCACTCACCCTCCATTAACAGGGTAGTAGCCAGGTGGACAGCGGCAGGCAAATCCTCCGCGACTGTTAGTGCAACCGTAAGTACAGGGTTGGCCAGCACACTCGTTTGCATCTAAAACGAAAGGATGTGCTTGCTTTCGAAACTGTATTGTTTGAGAGCGTTAAGGAGAAGTAGATTATTAGGCAAAGAGTATTTTGTCTCCATTTTGCTTTGCAATGTACAAACGTTAACGCGACAATACTGCGCGAAAAGAATTGCATAGTCACACTACCTTGACATTGTCCACCTTGGAAGGTAGAACCGGACGGGCAAGAACATCTGTAACTTCCCAGAGTGTTCTGACATCCAGATCGACCGCACATGCTTTGTTTGCACTCGTTCACGTCTGAAACGGAGAGAGTCGGGATGCAATAAAATCGCTAGTTCAATAAACGCACGAAATAACAGAAATCAGGAAAGGATGGGTGAGATTGACAATAGAGAATGACGCCAACTTACCGACACACTGGCTCCCGCTGAACGCGTTTTGGTACGGGTAATAACCATTAGGACATGTTTCCGGTCCCGTAATATCTACAAGAGAAACACCGTGAAAGTGATGCCTGCTCTTGAATTATGCTCGTTTAAGGCACTTACACACACACGTGTTCTTCTCTTTGTCGTATCGCAGACCTCGATTGCACGAGCACTCATATCCACCGTCGAAATTCACGCAGTTGGCCATGCCGCAAATGTCATCATCTTCGCATTCGTTGATGTCTAGAATTGAAAGTAAGAGTTTCTGGGAAGATGTTAAAAACGTCTAGTAACGCAATACGCAATACAAGTGAAATTGTTGTTCGTGCATGTTAAAATGTTTCTATGTTACATAAACACAAATGAGTAGATACAACGAGTTTCCGTCTATAGACTTATTTCGTTTAAGAAAAACGTTGGAAATCCCTTGATGACATATATCTATCTATCCATCAAAATATATCTTCTTTATCATAAATTTTCGACAAATCCAACCTATACTAAATGTTGTTTCATGGTATTTAAGGATTTCACCTTTCTTGTTCTACTATGTTCCAGGCTAGAAAGACTACGCCTTATCTACAACACTTGGGACTAACCTTAGAATTTTAAATAGCTTGTGTACTACTCACCAATGCACTCCTTCCCTCTCTTGTTGAATCCTTCGGGGCACACGCAAACGTAACCCCCGTCTGTATTCTGGCAATCGTACGCGCAGTCATTATTACCGGTTTCGCATTCGTTTTCATCTGAATGGAAAATAAATTTGTTGTGTGGGCTCTATAAAGGAATACTGATACGGACACTTTGTCTTATGCAAGAAGAAGAGGAAGGGAAAAAGAAAACCTCTCACCAACACAGCTTCTCTTGTCTTCGCCAAGCACCATTCCTTCAGCGCAAGCACATAAATAATCTCCATCCAAGTTCGTACAAGTGCCTTCGCATTCGTTACCCCCTTCAAGACACTCGTTGATGTCTAGAAAAGCAACAGAGTTTTTCGATGGAGACGGGGGTTCAGAACATACATATGCACTTCTTTGCGGTAATGAGTTTTTCCAAGGTAGATATTTCCGTATTAGGAAAAAAACATAAAAATTTACTATGTTTATAACTAAATATTATTTAGCAGAAAGATTAATAACCATACTATTATTTTGGTTTGAAGTACCATGAACGTCAACACACAGAACAGAAGCGTTAGCATACCTTCGCATCTCATGCCGTTCAGAGATAGTTTGTAGCCTAAATCGCACAAACACCTGAAGCCGTTGTCCAAATCCATGCAATTGCCGTTGGTACAGACATGCGCAATGAAGTTGCACTCGTTGATTGTACCTGGAAACAAAGGTGATTGTTTAATGACCAATGAACAGCATAAATCACGTGATGCGTTTCGGTGATTGCTTTCAATTGAAACACATTTGAATGGGCACTATAATGAATTTTTCGCTTCCGACAGTTACATATTTTGCAGAACACATGAGGCTGTCACTTTAAGGGGTTAGTTCACATGCCTTGATAAACCAAAACAAAATGCATGGTAGCAATGATATATGGGAAAACTAAAGCGAGTAAATCACACGAGTAACTTACGATTGGTGAAGCCTTCGCATAAACTTTTACCGGCCTCTGAAATAAAAAAAGAAAACATCGCCGTTTAACACAGTAAAACTGATTTAGTATATGCAAGTATTCGACCAGTAAAAGAACACAAACAACCATATCTCCGGTACGTCATTCGTACCTGAATGAAAATCAGGACACTCCCGGCAGTTGGTTCCCCAGTTGGTGCCACCTCCTGTACAGCAACAGTCACGCTGACTCACGCGATCCACTTTGTTTGATGAACCTTGGCAAACACCATCGACAGTCTTGGCAAAACACAAGCCCATGCTCTTGTCTAAACGACAACGAGTGGAGATACATGAAGCGACCGAATAAAATCATGTTGAAAAACGATCGGAACAATTAAGAAAATATTCGAGAATACGCAACGTTCAGAAGTTAGAAGATGCCGAGAAATAATACTCTTTCGTGCATTTCCAATAAAGTGTCATTTTAGTCTACACGAAATGCTGTATCTTGATACTTCCAATATGGCGTACTATTGAGGGAATTATCACCGTGACGTCAAATATTAAACTGATAACAAAAACATGTAGGGCGTATAATTTAAGTGTGTCTACCTTCGCAGAGTTTTCCATTGGGACTTCTCATGAAAGGTGGTTTGCAATCGCACCTGTACCCGCCCTCAATGTTCTGACATACACCACCGGGCTGACACAAAGTAGAGTCTACCGCACACTCATCGATATCTAATAGAGAAAAATAAAAAGATACTTTCCAACTGCTGAATGTTGTATATACACCACGATCCCGATAACTCGAACCCCGTTAAGTTCAACTCGCAGTTTGCACCTTCCCCTTTCATAATAGTTTCTCATAAAACTCCCGATTACTCGAACAAATATATTTTATACCGTCCCTTGGAGTTTTCAGGATTAATGTCGGTAACCGTATTTACATACATATATATAAAAGTATTTAGGGGAATTATAACAATTTTATATAAACAAATTCTAAAATACATTAATCTGAAAATATTTCGTTCCAACCAACATGATTGTAAGGAAAATAATATACTTTGAGCACTGCACATTTGTAACCTATTTTAACGAAACGATCATAAAAAAGCACAAGTAATAGAAAAATCACATGTAAAGGCCATATTGCGTGTAGGTTGAGTCTACATTCTAGATGGGTTATTGTATCGTTGAGTTATAAAAGGTAATCATTGTAACAAAAGAAAACAGAGGTCGTAGGTTGTAATATGAATTACCTATACAGCTTCCCTTGGCATCCTTCACATAGCCATCTGGACATAAGCACAGGTAGCCGCCAATGATGTTCTTGCACCTATGCAGACACACGTGTTTGTTCTCGCACTCGTTGATATCCACGCAATGTTTGCCGTTGTCAGCTAGTCGGAATCCGCGCGGACACACGCACTGGTACGAGCCAACCAAGTTCTGGCAGCGGAACGCGCAAACACCTTTTAAGCTCGCGCACTCGTCAATATCTAGAAGGAACGGAAGTTTCCTGATTCATAAGAATATTCCAGAGATTTTCTGTTGAAAATGACAAAATTTTAAACAATTTTCCTTCGGTAACCGAAGAATTTGCAAGACTATTTTCAATCATTCTTTATCTTTAAATTTTTTCAAAGCAATTTAATTTCTAAAGAAAATGCATCTTAATAAAGCAAACAAGGCAGTCTCGCTTACCCACACACGTCGGCTCCTCTTCTGTAGAGGTGAAGCCATCCTCGCATTGGCATTTGAACGAACCAACCAGATTTGTGCAATTGCCGTTACCACACGCGTTTCCATTGTTCTCGCACTCGTTCTTGTCTGCGAGAAAACAAAGAAAAGGAGAGTTACAAACATGCTGACAACTGCAACTTTACTTAGAAAATAGGAAGAAAACAGAAAACGTAATTCTATTATAAACATGGGTTCTGGGTTTTGGATTCGAGACCATGTTATCACAAAGTTGTTTAGTGAGCGGTTAAAAATAAAAAACACCGCATTTCATCAAAAATAACCGTAGCACAAATGGGAGCAATTAAATACACTATGGGTCTCGGTCTTCATGATAATGCTTAATTAGCGTTCTGGGAGCCTCGTTAAAAAACAAACAAACAAAATAGACACTATAGTCAGAAATTGATTCTAAAATCGATGTGGAATAGACGTTACCTTCACAGACGTTGGGATTCACGCTAGATGGTACATAGCCTTCATTGCAGAGACATCGATAGCTTCCATCCGTATTCACGCAATTTCCATTGTCGCACACTCCGTCCAGAATGTCGCATTCGTTGATGTCTGCAAAGCAAATACAAGAACATTAATATAGATGTATGAAATTCTGGTACGTTCAACCACAACCACCTGACCTTAATAAGACCCACGCTAGGTCTCAAATAACATGCCCTAAAGAATAGTCGTGACAAAATCGAGGGGATAACATTTTAGGCACTAGGTATGGAGTGAGTGATATTCTGGTTACTTGCGATATGAAACGATACAAATTTCTTTACAAATACAAATACGCAAGAATTGAGACGCACGGGGTAGTATTTCATCAGTATACTCAGAATACCAACTGGTGGAAGATAAAGAACAATAAAAATAATTAGCATATGCACACACCTGTACTGTTGATATTGGAACCGGGTCCATTAGGGCAGTAGTACTTGTACTCCTTCGTTCCGATATCGGGGCACTGCTCGCACCTGTCTCCCCATCCCTGCCCAACACTGCAACAGCACAATGATTTCAACATGTCATTACTGCTGCCACGCGAACACACTCCGTTCTCCATCTCTATGTAGCACTTGCCGAGGCGAATGTCTAAACGCAAGCAAACATGTCACTAACCCTAATGCCCAGAAAAATATTCAACAAAAATAAGCAGTACATCATAAACTGCTTGTAAACAAACAAAATCTCCAAAATCCAAAGTCCAAAATTCTGTCTAGAACAAGTTTTGATGAGTTATTTAACAAGTTATCAGATATATATGTATAAATTTCTATAACACATTTTCATTGTGCGTAGCTTGCAGTATCACCTACCTATGCACTGTCTACCGGTGATGTCGTTAACGAATCCTGTACTGCAGACACATCTGTAGGCACCCACTGTGTTTTGACAGGTACCTCCAAACTGACATGTGTTCTCCGGATCATCACATTCATTGACATCTGCAGGGGGAAAACAACGTCAACTGAATATGTTGTGCAAGGGGAATCAGTGTCAACTGAAGATGTTGTGCAAGGGGAATCAGTGTCAACTGAAGATGTTGTGCAAGGGGAACCAGCGTTAATTGAAGATCTTATGCAGGGGAAACCAGTGTTAACTGAAGATCTTATGCAGGAGGAATCAGTGTCAATTATGCAGGGGGATCACTCACTGAATTAACTTTTATATTAGAATAGCAATAAACAAGCATAAGGCTAAGAAGCAAACACCACAAGCAAGATCAAGAATAATGAAATCCAAAGCGAATACCTTCACACATCGGCTCCCCTTCGTCCCCTTTATTCACGTAGCCAGCGTTACAAGTGCACTGTGCCCCACCAATAGTGTTGACACATCGTCCGTTCTTACAGAAACCGTCCATTTCACATTCATTCATATCTGTAACAATCGTCATTATATGTTTATATATTTATGAGAATATTTTCATTTTTCTATTCTCTAAGTTTTTTATATACTTGTTATCCTTAATGTTCAATTCTTAATTGTTGTCTACAATGTGTCACCCACCTTTGCAAGACTGTTTGCTTTCGTCCTGTTTAAATCCACGGTCACATTCGCACATGAAACTACCATACACGTTGATACAATTACCATATTCACACAGACCCGGGTACGCTAAACATTCATCCACATCTGAAAGAGAAAGTAATCTTTGAACATTGACATTCACGACAGTTTTTCTGCTTTCCCCTCAAATATTATAGGAAAGATTTTGGATCAAAACAGGTGTTTAAAACTGGCATCGTCTTGAACGCAACTATATTGTTTTAAAGCAAGGCATCTGAATTCCCGCCTTACCAATACAACCACCTTTCCCATCCTCTTCATAACCACGGTCACACTTGCATGAAAATCCTCCTTCAGTGTTCACACACACTCCGTTCATACATACATCTGCTGACAAGCATTCGTTTATGTCTGAAAGAGACAATGTATATTTTTACATAAGGCAGAAGGCAGATTTAATTGTCAAACGCAGTTAGCATCTAAATGTCATCTCAAGATATGAAATCAAGAAACAAAACAAAGTGTACAAAATCAGAAATTAAAACTTAAAATCAGATGAGATAAGAGCAGAGAAGCAAAAGTGGTGATTCAATACTAGTTTACACAAGAACAATATGTAGACAACCATGGATCGTATAAGCGAAAGAAAAAACCAAAAAAAACCTTTGCACGTGTTGCCACTTTCCACTTTCGAGTAACCTGGGTTACAGTCACACCTGAAGCCGGCTCCGTTCGGTAAATTTGTGCACCTGCCGTTATCACAGAACCCTTTGTTACCGCACTCATCAAAATCAACGCAGTTGTGATTTGTATCATCCAGCACCATTCCCTCTTCGCAGCTGCAATAAAACGCCCCTTCAATGTTGTGGCAGTTGCCGTTCTTGCATGGGTTGTCCCTGGCGCATTCATCAATATCTAAGAGATTGCGGTTAGAAGTACTTCTAAGTCATGTCTGTGAAACAGGAATAAAATTTGTATTTGTATTGATAACTATATAGAAACCTTTCCAAAATTTCCATAATTTTTTTTTTAATATCGCACTCAATTTGATTTGCATAGAATATAATGCTATTGAAGGAAGATTATTTTCCAGACCAGTAATTTCACATTTTCAACGAAAGGTTGATCTTAAATATAAAATATTTACACAAAATTTTCAGCGGAATTAATAATAGCTAAATATAAAATATAATCTTAAATATAGCAAACAAAACATCTTTGTTAACTCAGAGTCTACGTTAAGATTTACGCCATGGAAGTAACAAAGAAATCTCTGACTCACCTTCACATCTATTCGTGAAACCAGTATCTCTCTGCTCGAAACCGTCTCTGCACTCACAACGATATCCACCAATTAGATTCACGCATCTACCTTGGCCGCACGTGTTTGGGAAAAGTGTGCACTCGTCAATGTCTGGCAAAGAAAAACAAACTCAATTTTAAATTTATTGTAATGGATAGGGACAAGCAGAATTGATCTGTACTGGGCATTTAAAGAAAATCCTAATATTAGCCATCAACGTCAGTTACAGCTGTTATATATAAACATTAATGTCAACAAATGTTTTTGTCTTTGTAAGATTTTAAAATGAAACAAGAGTAGTTAACCCACCGTTCCGGGGATTGATTGTAGTTGACCCATTGAGATTTCCTGCCGGGTCAGAAGGTGGTTTGCCAATGCAAAGTGCATAACGTTGTCCTAAGGAAAACAAATGAACAACATAAAAGAGATATATACAATACATAATACTGTCTTTTTGCATAATTGTATTTTTTATTTTCAAGTACTTAGTTTTTGTCTGAATTTCTTGAATAACCCATTCTCTGAACACCAACATTCCTACGCAATAAGTGATTCTAGATTTGTAAAACAGAAAATAAATATATTCAAACTGGAGATAAATACGAACCAGAAAACTTTTTAATTGTCAAAGTAAAACTGATTTCATAAATTACCACTTGCTGGGTCAGGACATTCCTCGCATCTCTCCCCGTAACGATTCCCATATGACCCGCAACAGCACTGCCCAATGGTGACAGTTTGGGGCAAGGAGCGAGTGCATTTCCCCTCCTCATTGACGCTGCGCATGTAACAGGTTGTGTTCCGCTTGTCTAAGATCAAGTATATTGAAATTAACCTTACCACCTTAACAGTGTTTCTTAACGTCAAATAAAATGCCACAAAATGAATTATCACAGTGACACAGATTTAACAGGTATATGATGAACACATGCAAATATTGTGTTTTCCTAGCATAGAAAGTGGTATTCAAAAACAACGTACCGATACAGAAGTTTTCAATCGGGTCGAAAACTTGGCCTGTGAGGCACTTGCATTGGTAGCCATTAGGAACGTTGATACATATGGATTGATAGCCGCAAATTCCATCCACGAGACACTCATTGATGTCTAAAAACAAGGAATCATTTCAAAAAATGCCACAATCCAACATAATGAGAATATTTTCTATATTCATATTATAATTGTCCAGGCGTACTTGGGGCATTTGTGCCTACTCAACTGACGAGGTTTACCTTAAGCCATGAGCTTTTCCGGCTGAATCTCATATCATTTGCTAGAATTGTGTTTTAAATCAACCTGGTTTATTTAGGAGATTTAAGAGACTAGCCAGGAATAGATTAATTTCAAACACCAACATCAAAATAAATAATATGATATTTCACACACCTTCGCAAGACAGTCTGTCGACGTTGTACGCCATGTACTTGGGGCACTTACATACCACGCCCTCAAGAGTGTTAATGCATTTTCCGTTGTTGCAGTAGTTGGGAAACAGAGCACAACCATCATATTCTGGAATATCACAAGAAACACTGTGAAAGTCGTGGAAAGCAAACAAGTTTGGTAGTATTACTTGATTTCTTTTGCACAACAATAAATAAAATGTTTATTGAAGTATAGCTATTTTAGAAAGATCTTAGTACCTGCGATGTGGACATTAGTTTGGCGATGAAAAGAATGTGTGAAAAGAAAGTTTGCAAAATTAAGACAAAATTTGCCAAATAGTAATATATCTAGGTATAGCCTACCTCTAAAAATGTGAAAAAATAATTTAAATTCAAAAGAAAAACCTTATTGAAACAAAACATGATTTTAAAGCAAAAAAATGTTTGCAGTAAGGGCCTACCTTCTATGATTTTCGTGGTTACGTTTATATGAGTCAGTGGGCCGCCAGGACACATCAATTCAAATTCAGCTGTAAATGAAATGTTTCATACTCAGGTACACTTCCATCCACATTCCTTGCGAGATATTGTTAAAGTATATAGGTAAATAGGTTGAAATTTAAGTTAAATATATTTAAATATTTATAATTGCCACCAAAACCACTATTTAACCAACCGGACTTAAACGTGCTTATCCGATATCCAAGTTTGTATTTTCAATCGGAAAACCACTTACGTGTTCCAACAGGTGGACACTCCTCACATGATTCGTTGGTATCGTCTTGCCAACCACCACCCGCAGTAGGGGTACAGCAACACCACGGCTTCAACATACGTCGCGGCGAGAGCTGTGCGCCTCCACACGACTGGCTAGTAACATACTTGCTGTAGCAGTAACCAACGCGCACATCTAAGCAACAAAATAGAGAAACGTAATGAAGTGTTCAGTTCAAATCAAAACAAATAAGCATGCAAAGAGAAACAAGTGGTGCTGCGGTGAGCGATTTCCAATTTGTTTACTTGTAAATACTTTCATGATTTTAGCTCAAATGAAATTATTTCAAGTGAAAAATTGATTGTTTGTGTATCTTTTAGATGCTTCTCACTAACAATGTATAGTATGATCTACTGACCAATACAAGCCGTTTGGTCCGTGTTAGGTTTGAATCCATTCCCTTCATCACAGATGCACCTGTACCTTCCCATGATGTTTTCACAGATTCCGTTTGCACAAATGCCAGACAACAAGCACTCGTCTATATCTGAAATATACACGCAAAATGTTTAATTAACTCAAAATTAATTTTGTAAAAATATTTATCAAAACAATCAGTATTTCAACATCGCTTTATTGAAATTTAAATTTTACGGTATAATTTCGTTTTAAATTGTCTCACTTCATCATAATGTTTCTTGCCAAACAAAAGACAGAACAAGAAGACATCTATCTATTTATTGGCTTAACGTCCGTTAATGTCCAGATGGGTTAGACACACAAAAATTAAAGAAGTCAAGGGAATTGATTGACTATTTTACTTTAAATCATTTCGAGAGTATTATTTCATAACAAAATAACAGCAAAACTGTTGAGTTGAATGGCGTTCTTAAAGGTTGTCTCACAATAAAAATATTGCCGAGGTAGACAAGTTTTGTGTCTACACCTACCAACCTATTACTGTATCTAGGTACAAGAAATATATAAATCTGTGACCCTACCTAGACATTTCTTCCCTGTATCATCCAATTCAAAACCATCATCACACTGGCATGTATAGCTGCCATCTTGATTCAAACACGTGCCATGATCACAAATAAACTCATCGTTCAAGCATTCATCAATGTCTGCACAAAAAGTTTACTAAATTATAGATAAAATATGACAAATAGTATGTGCGCTAACAGAAATAAATAGCAATAAAAGTGGAATGTTATCCGGAAAACAATGATTGCCTCTCTTACCCACACAGCCTCCATCACCCGGTTGAAAGCCAGCGTCGCAGTCACATTTGTACCCACCAATCGTATTTGTGCATGTTCCAGGGCTGCACACATCTGGTTTGTCTTCGCACTCGTTGATGTCTGAAAATTTGATAAATGTGTAAAACCGAGTTGGCAACTTTCGCAAAAAAGATCATTTGTGTTCGACAGTCATCACCATTAAAGTTAATTTAAGCCACCCCCTATCATAACTTCACTTTTATTGCTTATTTTAATTTTTAGAAGGGAAATACACAGGAGAGGCAGGGCCTATGACTCAACAGAGTCCTGTGTATTGAGTCTATTTGTTCACCGGACCCATGGAAATTTTGATGTTATATAAGGTCCTACCCTCTCTCAATTCTTAACACAGAAACATTAATACAAATCCTAGAAACTCTAGAATAAGCCTCTTGATTCTGAGCACAACACTTAGACCACTCTGCCACTGCTGCTTAAATATGTTGATTTGAATTTTCTGGGGTGACAAGTCTTTTAATAAACTCTAAAATAATGACAAATTCATTTACCCTCGCAAATATCACCATCAGCTCTGAAGCCCTGTCGACACTGACAGGCAAAGCTTCCCAGTGTGTTTATGCATTCAGAATCTTGATCACAGTTATCAAGTCCCAAAGCGCATTCATCTGTGTCCACACACGTCGTGCCATCGCCATCGTACCTGTCAACACAAGATCATCAATTCATGAATACAAACAAACACACCTCTACAGCTCTTTCAAATCTTTTTAAACAAGCAATTAAAAACATAACCAACGTAACCCAATATAAACATTCGACATGCGAAATAATTTTAATAAACCAACACAATGTGTTCATTTCTAAGTTTAAATATGGTGACCGACACAGATATCTATAGATATTTACTGATGAGCAACACTCACCCTTGGTTGCACTGGCAAACATACGAACCAACATTGTTCATGCAGCGCGCGTTGGCATCACATCCACCATTTTGTTGCAGGAGACATTCATCAATATCTAAACAAACGAGAAAATCATGAACAGACACTGGAGGCGAATCATCAGGTTCTACTAGGTTGCGTTTCTGGTTTTGAAATTTTCAACATAATCACAACTTCCCTAACTTGCAGTCAACATAGCGTTTTTGTGGCTTAAGATCACAAGTATTTCTGCGCAAAACATTCATTGGGCTTAAATATTTGTAAGAGTGCCTACCAATACAAGCCATTGCGTTGACTTCCAGTTTGTATCCTACGCGACAGTTACATAAGAACGATCCCGCTGTGTTTACGCACTCGCCATTATTGCACGAATTTTCGTCTTCAGTACACTCGTCAATATCCACGCAGGCCTTGGAGTCGCGTGTAGCTCGATAACCGACGCCGCAGTTACACGTGTAACTTCCGAGGACATTTGTGCACTGGTTGCCGTCTCCACATGGGTTTCGACCGTTGACGTCACATTCATCGATGTCTGTGAAGACAAATAAAACAATTCAGTCATGCTTGTTGTTTTTTATCTTAATTTTAGCCTTTCTACTTTTAATATAATTACTTCTTATATAAAGTAGCTTTTACACTGTTTAGATACCATATTGTTACTAAAGCAACGATAAAAACACAAAAATGACTAAGCATTTATTTTTGTTTGTTTAACTCAAATGTTTTACCTTCACATGTTTTTCCATCCTCTCTTAGCCTGTAGCCAGGTTGGCAACCACACTTGAAACTACCATTGGAATTTGTGCAGGAATACTCGCAGCCACCATTATCCTTGCTGCATTCGTTGATGTCTGAAAGAAAATGAAATCACAACAAATCTAGCTTTAGAAAATGAACCGGAACCAGTGAATTATATACAGGACTCATTGTGTGTATGGCACACACATTGACTGATAGGCTTATGTATGTATTATAAAGTTTTAAGAAAAACAATTTCATTTCATTTTCATATCAATCAAAACTGACGCATATATTTTTATCCTTACCGAAACATTGTAGCAAGTCAGTGCTGGGACTGAAACCGTCGAGACAACGACAATGATATCCGCCATTGTAGTTCTGACAGACACCATTAGGACAAATGTCGGGTTGATCACATTCGTTGATGTCTGATAGCAAGATAATAAACTTCGTTTGAATATTCACAAATGTGAGATTGTAAACATCACCCATTATTATAAATTCTGTGGCATATAAGTAGATGAACAGTTTGATTTTTAGACAATTGCCCGACAGGTTGGAAATTTAAAAACTGTGCTTTAACGATTCTCATAAACCCAACCTGATCTAGAAATTTCCGAAATTGAAAAAGTTACCTTCGCATCCTGTCTCGTCCGCGATGCTACGGAAGCCGTCGGGACATTCACACTTGAATGAGCCAGGCGTGTTGATGCACGTTCCGCCATCGCAAGGTTTTGGGTCACTTTCCGTACACTCATCAATATCTAGAAAAACACAGCGCAAATGTTATGTCACAAAAAAACGAAAAGTCATAATTTTAAAGATGATTATTATTTACGATTGCTTCATTTTCATTATTATTTCATTTCCGTTTACAAAAATTAACAGATTTGCGATCTCAATCAACCATAATACAAATACTCACCCATGCACATCTCCATCATCATGTCGTTACGGTAACCATGAAAACATTGGCACCGAAATGAGCCAATCGTGTTCACACAGACGCCCTGTCCGCAAATGTCGTTTGAAATCAAACACTCATTTATATCTACGCACATCGTGCCGGTGGCATCCATGCCAAAGCCAGGGTTGCACTCACATTTGAACGAGCCAAGTAAGTTAACACATTTGCCGTTGTGGCACATGCCCTCAATGTCGCATTCGTTCAAGTCTGAACCGTCATTATTGTACCCCTCACCACTAGGACAGAGTTCTTTGTACGTTGCTGAAAGAAACAAGAACTTTCTTTGCAAATCCTATTTTTCAATGATTTTTTTACTTCACTTTCACATAACTTGACTACAAATCAAGTATGTTAGTGGATAATTCTAAGCAGATATTGCTTTTAAACTGACAAAGCTCGAACAAAATATTCTTCTTTCTCTGTTTTTCTAAGGCAATTCACATGTTTTTTAAAAACAAAAACATTTGGAAAAAATTCCATACGCAATCCTTTCAACGGGCACGCTTCGCATGGACCTCCCCAGGCTTGTGCAAAAGACGAGCAACAACAATTTGATTTCTTGAAGTGTGATCCGATCAAGGGCATTCCGCAAACATCCTCCTCCATGCTACGGTAGCATGCACCAATACGCATGTCTAAAGGAATCACACAAAGAAAGTTGAGACACAGTGAAAAGTAACAAAAATCTGATTATGTGGGGAACACTAATGATTTTTTTGTCTGGACGTCATGGAGATGAATTGAACAGAAAAACAAAGGGCTGATAGCATCTGAAATAAAACATTGGAAGATCAATTATGGCAATCTTTTGGTGAAAAGGGTCAACTTGTCCAATGGTACAGCATGAGTGTGAAGTACATAAGACAAAAATAGCTGAATGAGTGTTATTACATTAACGATATTATAATCACACAAAATGAATTTACAAACCCACCTCTGCAGATATTCCCATCCATTTCGTAACCTTTGGGGCACACACACCTGAAGCCACCCGGGTAGTTGACGCAACGCCCATTTTCACAAGCAGACGAGAACTTACATTCATCAATATCTGCAATGCAAAAAGATGGTTTTCTACAGTAAAAGACAAAAATGCGTTCTTTACATAGAAATATTCGGAAAATAATACGTCACTAACTAACTTTTTATGAGACATTTGGCAACTCTTATGTTTTGCTTTTAACTACAATTTTTTTTTTTGAAATCTTTTTGCGTCATTACCTTGGCATTCACTTCCCTTTCGTCTGTAGCCTTTCTCACAGCCAAAGTTTGAGTCTAAACAAAAAAACAATTAATAAAAGAATAAAATTCTGAGACAGCCAACAAAAGGGACAAAATGATTAAGATTCCTTTGTAGTTTTTTTAAGACATATCTCAAACAGATTATTTATTGTGTTGCTCAAAGTACACAATTTGATTGGTTGAATTTTGATAAAGTAAATTTTGTTGCTCTCCATTTTAGAATTAAAATTACAAAAAAACAAATTACAGTATAATCCCAATAACTTGAACCCCCAAGGAACCAAGTAAAATAGTTTGAGATAACGAATATTCGAGTTATCAGGAGTTTTTATGAGAAACTATTAGGAGAGGGGAATAGAAAAACAGTTTGAGTTAACACGAGTTCGACTTAAAGGGGTTCAAGTTATCGGGATTGTACTGTAATAACAATCATTTTAAAAATTCCACTGCCAGGAAATTAAATCTGATAAAATGTTACTGTCATTCACGCCCTATAAGGTAAGGTCTTTGGTAAATTTATATAATGGACAAATCTAAACAAGTTACTCAAGTTAACAGTCATTAGAAATGTGTTACCTGGTTCGCATTTTTCGCAAAGTACGCCCCAAGATGCTCCCAAGCTGTTGCAGCACTCTGATTTCGACACGAAACTAGCGATGCGTTTTTCACAAGTGTGTGCCGTTGAATAATGCTGGTAGCAAGGTCCATCTTCGGGATCTTTGAAAGAATTTGTAAGAATTCAACATATTTGTCGTGTTCATATTGAATATATTTTGCAAACATATATTTTCATTTCACAAAAAGTTAAAATAAATAAACATTAAATATGAATCATAAATTAATAATAATAAATCCATAAACAATTAAATATTATTTGATACAAAAAAGAAAAAAATCAATCTCTCTATTCTCAGTTTAAAAAAATTATTAACCAAGCACTCACCTTGGCATACCCTTCTGCTCGGGTCGTAACTGCTGCCGGATGGGCAAATACACTCAAAACTGCCAGGCGTGTTCTTGCACGTGCCACCGAGACACGGGTTCTTTGCACACTCGTCTTCATCCTCGCATTGCTTACTTTCCTCGTTGAAGAAATATCCCGTGGGACACACGCATGTGTACCCCCCGATCGTATTTGAACAACGTCCACCCTTACAGATTCCAAATTCCAAGCATTCATCAATATCTAAGAAGTATTTATATCACTTGTTTTATTTCTAGTTTTCTCTTGAATTTTAATAAAAACAAAATCAAAACACTTGCAGGCAAGATTTTTTCTAGGTTTTACAACAAAACCCAATCTGTAAAAATGACTTCATAAAAAAAATAAAATAGAAAACTGCTTTAAGAAGACCTGAAATTTTAATTGTTAAGAATGCAAAAGGCAAAACATATTCACAACCAGTGAGTGTATCACATGAAACTTGGGAGTGGAAAGTGTAGCTCGCAAGTTAAGCAAGGGTTCTCCTTATTACGATTCATCAACAAGTCTTGCCAAGTAGACTTTCGCACAGGAACTAGCTAGACTTTCTTCAGGTGTATAAAATCACCAATGTTAGCACCATATTTACCTTCACAATTTTTATCAGAGTCAACACGATTCTTGAAGCCAGCGTTGCATTGACACTTGTAATCACCCATCATGTTGATGCATCTACCGTGCATGCAGATTCCCGTTGTCATCCCAGCATTGTTTTTGCATTCATCAATGTCATTGCCATCACCATCCAATCCGGGCCCATTGAAGCAAAGTTTCTTGTATTCTGCCGTCCCTTAGAAATACATTAGCAGTAAATCGTTATAAAGAATGTTCAAAAACAGAATAAAGAAGGTAACCATAAAGAAGTATATAAATACTGGTTTCCTGTAAAAGGATTTTCATGAGGTCTGCACAATTTGAATGTTTTTATTCCTCTTTCTACCATTTTGCAAATTTCGGTAAAACACTGCAACTAACTTTTCACTAATTATTTATATATAGTTAAACATAATTTGAATAATTATTTATATATTTAAACATAAATTATACTACCAGAACTCACCTTTTAGAGGGCAACCGAGACATTGTGGTCCCCACGCACGTATACCCGTATTCTCCATGCCACAGCAACATTTGAGTCTCGTGATCTGAACTTTCAATGGGGTGGAACATTGAAGCCCATTATGCTTCGTGTAGCATTCACCAACGCGAGTTTCTAAATAAACGATTCCAGTGTTTACACATCTCCAATTAATGTTGAAAAGCAGTTTCCAACGAATCAAATTTGATGCGAAAACTTCACTTCAATCAATAAAAGACATTGTTTAAACTTTACTCAATTTAGAGAATTTATATAAATATATAATATATATTATTTTAATTAAATCAAAATAATAATAATAATAATAATAGTACAAAGAAATTCTAATTAATTAATGAAATTTATTTATTTACCTAATCACAGATTCGCGTTTTGCAAATATTAATCGTTTAATAAAAAAGGGAATGAAAAGAAAGAACATACCGATACAGAAGGTCCCCGTGGCTGATACTTTGAAGCCGTAATTGCAACGACACCTGTAGCTACCAAGATTGTTGATGCATTTTCCTCCAGCGCATATGTTCTTGATTGTGCTGCATTCGTCCATGTCTAGTGTGGAAATTTTAAAAATGTATTATGACTATGAACGTTCTGCATTTAAGTTGGATGGGTCACCAGTTACACTACTCGTTAGATCATTTAAACATTCAAACTCACCAGTGCAAGTGTTGTTATCCTGGCCAATAACGTAACCAGAGGGGCATTCGCATGAGTATGCCCCATCAGTGTTGATGCAGTGACCGCCTTTACATATGCCGTCAATGGTTTTGCATTCGTCGATGTCTTGAAGAAAAAGATTTATAAACATGAGGCATAGACATGAGGCATAGACATGACCTCTTTGAACTTTCATCAATAAAACTAATTTTGCGCTAACTTATAACTCTTATAAGTATAAAATACTTTTGTTACAATTATCGTTTTGCTACAATTCAAGGTTGCAAAATATAAATACCTTCGCAGACATTGTTTCCATTCAGCATGTAGCCTCTCCTGCATTCGCAGTTATAACTTCCGTCCGTGTTCAAGCAACGACTGTTGCCGGGGCAAATTCTTGGGATTTCACATTCGTTCTTATCGATGCATGTGTTGTGTGGACCGGCTTCGTATCCCTTGTTGCACTGGCAATGATAGGTGCCAGCAATGTTCTTGCAGATGCCGTTTTTGCAGATGGACGAATCGCTGCACTCATCAACATCCTCACATGCGGTGCCATCTTGAGTTTGCGTGAATCCTTTCGGGCATTTGCAGATAAAACCACCCGGTGTATTCTGACAACTACCACCACTGCACAGTCCGGGGAACTTCGCACATTCATCCTCGTCTTCGCAGTAGTTCTTGTCGCTCTTTGTGAACCCCTTGATGCAGAAGCACTTTGATTTGCCGTTGTAAATCTCGCATCTTCCATTATCGCAGATGCCATTTCGTTCGCACTGTTGATCTCCATCTTCACCAGAGATGGCTCCGTGCTCCTCTGTAAAAAAAATAAACTTCAAACTTTGAAATTCATTCATGAGACTTGAATAAGAACAATAGA
Source organism: Candelabrum cocksii (assembly GCA_963930725.1). NCBI lineage: Eukaryota > Metazoa > Cnidaria > Hydrozoa > Anthoathecata > Candelabridae > Candelabrum > Candelabrum cocksii. Next base: position 3,745,605 of record OZ005674.1, read on the forward strand.
CTGCTGACAATAGAATTTCCTTGAAGGATATTTTTATTATTATTATAATATTATATATTACATGTTTAAGATAGAGAGTTTGTTTTATATAAGAACCAGCAAATTCTGAGAAGGATTGTACTTATTTTCCTATTGTTTTAAACAAAAGACCTATTGTGTTCAAGAGCCAATCTGTTTTCTGATAAAATTGTTCTCATAAAAAACATGTGTAGGACTCAAATAAACATTATTTAAAATTCTTTATGCAGTTCTTCCTCTTCCTCTTCTTTTTCAATTAAGGGTTATAAGTAACAACCGTATAGTCTTACCAACACATCTTTTTCCATCTCCAGTGAGTTTGTAACCTTCGTTGCACACACACCTGTAACTGTTGCCAGCCCTCAGGCATTTCCCATACCTGCATAACGCTTTGTTTATTTTGCAGACGTTGTTCTCTGTAGAAAAACAATTTAAAAGACCGTAGTAAATATGTTATGTGCAATGAAAGAGTTTCACTTGATCTCTACACCACCTTTTTATATTTTTTCTAGCAGCTTCTTAATATTTATCTCCTTTTATAAATATTCTTTTGTATTTATAAGATTGTAATACTGTAAATACCTGAACAAAAAGATCATAAAAAATGTTGCGTAATGAAAAAGGTTTTACTCTTATTAAGAAATAAACAAAGAGAACACACCATCTTCACCATCATCCCCTGGTCCACCTTTTCCATCTCCACCTTGCCCAATGTAGCCTGGATCATCATCACATACCAACATTCTGTAATCGGCTGAAAAAGAGAGGATTTATTATCAACGACAAGAAGAAAAAGATTCTCACGCTTTGAGAACGTAATGGTGCCAGCAAATGTTTATATCACCCTACGGAGAGAACTACAAGAAAGTTGAAATAATCCTCGCGAAAATTCAGTTTTTAATTCTAAGTTGTATAATTTTAATGCTATTTCATATGTTTATTTTTATTGGCAAAACAAGTTAGTAATCGAACATTGATTTTACAGTGATTACATTACCTGTTCCTATGATTGGGCATTGATTGCAGTATCCAAAGCCATGCTCAGGTATTCCACAACAGCACTTGCGCTTGGTCAATTGCCCGCTGGTCGACGCCGAACATTCTCCACCAATGAAGCTGTTGTAGCAAGTGTCCAACACGTCCTTGGCTGGAAGACATTATAAAATAGTTTTCTAGAACATCTATATGTTAATATGTGCAAGAGAAGTTTAAAAACATTTCAACGCCACATTTTCTCTACCCTTAACAGCGCATGATCAGAGAATATCATAATTCAAAATGGCAGCCATTTACAATTTAGCAATCTGAAGCAGATTTATATAGTAATGAATACTATTTAACACTTATATTGTTTAAATATAATTTTCTGATTTTTCCAAAGGCATTTTATTTTCTGCTTATGACGAAACTAATGGAGCATTATGGCAGCCATGTTGGACATTCAACGTTGCAAATAGGCTAAACTCAGACTAGAATGTAACAAAAGAAAACTCAGACTGAAAGCTAGCTAAATAATTAAAGAGTCACCTTGACATCTTTTGCCCCCTCGAACCGCGATGAAACCATCGTTGCACCGACACGTGAAACTCATTCCCACTCTTTCGCACGTCCCAAACTCGCAGAGACCCGGGTTCAACTTGCAGATATTCGTCTCTGAATGTGAACAAATATTTTGAAAACAACAAAACATATTATCGAACTAAAAAGTTGCATTGAAATGGACTCATTAAATAAGAACATGTGGCTATCTATTCCGTAATAAAAATACTCAACATTATTATTTTTAAAGTTTTGCAATTTGCGTGACAAATACAACAAATTATCCCGTCATTTAATATGCTGGGCTTGGAAGAAGATCCTACCTCCTGGTAGAAGCCCTCCATCGCCTACACCTCCTTTTCCATTTCCACCTTCACCAATGTTTCCTGGATCATCCTCACAAACTAGTCCACGATACAGCGCTAAGAATGAACACTAATCTTCACATTGTGCTGCAATATGGTGTGTAGATAAGATTAAAAGTTATAAAAATTTGAAACAGATATGGGTGAGTAGCCGTGAGTATTAAACAAGTGATTCATTAACCATTAAAACAAGTTCATAAAAAATCCTACAAAGATTTACTAAAACTACAGTGAATAAATTAAGGACATGGAAGCTAAATCTGTGACATCAATTAGACTCATAATTCAAGATGCATTGACATAATACAACTTAGTTTTACAACTTTGGTAATTCATTGAAACAAGCCTTACAAGAGCCCTTGATCGGACATTGTTTGCAGAAGCTGAAAGCGAAAGTTGGTTTAGCGCAACAGCACGCTCTCATTGATTTTCTGCCAACAGACGAGCGACATTGATCGTAACTGAACACCGAGAAACATGTGTCAAACACATCAACAGCTGAAAAGGAAGACTTCACATCATTGAAATGCTTACCAAGCAAAAAATAAAACATAGTGCTACCATGATCCTTGACTATATAGTTTTCTCTACTATCAGTTTCTGTTAACAATAACATCTAGTATTATGGAGCAAAATCAAAGTCTTACCTTGACATCTTTGTCCGTTGTTCACAGTGCGGTAACCTTCATTGCATTCACACCGGAAACTGTTCTCCACACGAATGCACCGTCCAAACTCACACAGTCCATTATTCAACTCGCACACATCAATATCTGACAGTTCATAATACTTAATTAGAAAGTAATTTTACTTGATGATGAAGACTATACAAACAAGAAAATCTTCACAATTATTCATCTGAAATGAAGAATTTTTAAAAAATGAACTCGTATTAAGAGCAGCAGCATGTGACACGAAAGCTGGACTTGTAATGTGACACTAATGAATATTGATTGAATGAATGCTATGTCAGAAAATGGACTTTGAATAATTGTACTACCAGGCGAACCCATGAGTAAGCACTCACCGTCGGGCAAGGAACCTCCATCCCCAACTCCCCCTTTGCCGGGCCCACCCTCTCCAATAGCACCAGGATCATCTGGACAACCAAGAGATCGATACCTCCCTAAAAATAAAGAAGGCAGCTTGGCATATAGCAACAACAACATTCATCAGCGCGCTAGTTTGTTCCATGCAAGTGATAATAAACTAACGAAAAAGTTTTAAATATCGATTAGAAACACGAGAAAATAATAATAATAACACACAATTAAAATATTACACACTTTGTCCTATGAAAGGGCAAACATTGCAGAAGTCAAATGCTTTTCGAGGATAACTGCAGCAACATTGACGCTTAGAAATTTGATTTGCGAATGATGAGGGGCATAACCCATCTTCGTAACTCTCGTAACATTTTCCGAAAGTATCTTCTTCTGTTGAAAAAAAGTCACAAACATTTTCAATACATTAAATAATAATTTGAGAGAAAGACTAAATAAAATTAAGTGAAATCATTTTACATCTTAACTTTTTTGCTGTTAGTTTTTTTTCCGTTTACAAAACATTTCTACTAACCTACACATCTTCTACCCTCCATAATAGTTCGATATCCAATGTTACACACACATTTAAAGCCACCATCGGTATTTTCACATCTGCCAAATTCACATAGACCCTTGTTCAATGAACATTCATCAATATCTAAAAATATATAAAATTTTCAATTTGCAAAAAGAAGAGTTTGATCATTTAAATTGTTGGCTCAACTTACCGACACACTCAAACTTGTTAGCATCGTATCGCCTTCCTTCACCACAATTACAACGATAACTCCCGTAAGTGTTTATGCAAGTACCCATTGAGCAGATATTTGGAATTCCACGACATTCATTGATATCAGTGCAGTTTCCTGTCACAGAACTTTTCTTCAAACCACGTGCACATTCACGTTGTTCAGGGCACCGTGAACAAGGAACTCCCCAAGCTGCACCAATAGTTGCACAGCATGACTCCCTGGTACATTTGACTCCAGATAACTGCCCTCGACACATGTTGTCTTCGATTCGAGTAAAACAGGGTCCAGAACGGTAGTCCTCTTCGCAGCGCGAGCCAGTGTAACCGTAAGGGCAAGCACATTGGTCAGGGCCAATACATCTACCATTATTCAAACAAGGTTGTCCACAAATTGCTGTGAAAAATTAAAATATTAAACCATTTTTAAAAAGTTAGGGTTTGGTTGGCGTTTTAAGACCAAAAAAATCATAAAATATTTTAATCAAGTTAAGAATGAGGCTCTGTCTAGCAGACGTTGTTTAAGTCAGTCAATTTTTTCTACAGATTAAATCTTTGGAAGAAAGCTTACGTTGTTCGCAATTCTTTCCTACATATCCTGGCTTGCAGACACATTGATCTCTTTGGCATCTCCCTCCGTTCATGCAACGTCTTTGACAATTGTCTTCCTCGCCTACAAAATTCACATGGATTTGTTTTGATTTGGTGTAAAATGCTCACGATTGATTCACGCTTGTGACGAAATAAAACTTTTTTATGTAAATTTATTTCTTTTATTATAAGCGAGGATGATTTTGTGTTTCACCAATAGAAACTTACCTGCGCAAGTACTACCAAAACCCCCGTCTAAACATTCGCAAAGATTTGGATTTCTGCAAATTCCAAATCCACAGGAGGTTCTGCAGGTTGGAACAGTGCACATTCTGGTCGTGGGATTTAACGACCAACCCGGACAACATTGTGAGCCTCCTTTACACCTGTTTGGTCTGGTGAAAAATAAATAAAATATCTTATGATTAGACGCTCCCGTAGGGATATAGACAGCCATTTCTTTCAATTGGATACCCCTCCCGTTTAAACCGTGAAAGGAACGTCAATAAGATTAAGGTGATTTCAACCAATCGTTCTACGACAACTTCCGACAATGAAGACACTGCGCAGGATTATAACGGAACGATGGCACTGACATTGATGCTTAAGCTGTAACAGTTGTATATAACATTGCCTATTAGTCTCTCAGTTTGGGATTTTTTATTCAAATTTCGACTAAATACTCGATCCAAACAAACGCCGCTATAAGTATCGTTTCATCAAAATTACACACTTTTTATAAGAACAACAAAGTTAAAATCTTTTGGCAAATAATAACAGAGCAAAGAACAATTTTAGGGGTAAATTTTTTATTATCATTATTAAGAAGTCGTAAAAACGCTAAAATCGGCATTTAAAAACAAGTTTATTGTTACAAAAAGTATTTGCTTTAGTAATTCTTCGAGCTTAACCGTGTTTATGACAAACATATCGTGCGATTGAAATGGCTTTTCTCAATTCGTAACTAAGCAATATTTTTGTTTTATCTTTTGTTTTATCTACGTGTTCACACGTGCTTACAATTTTACGATTTTTACTACGCTCACCTTTGACTTTAAATATTTGAAACTGAAGAATAATTTCTAACGAATACAATTGTATTTTCTGATTTTGAACATGTAAGTTATATTCTTCGTATATCAAGATTTTAGAATAACAATCTAGGCTGGACATTTTCTTTCCCGAAAAGAGGTTTCCGGTAGCGAAGTAAGAGATTTCATTAGATTTGCTGTAGTTGAATTACCTATACAATATCTTTGCGAAATTCCATTTTCATTTTGACAACCGAAATTTCTTCTTAAGTGGAATAAGACTAGGGGTAAATTATTAATCTAGTTTTGAACCGCGGCCATTTATCGTTTAGGCTAGTGGCAAAGGTTCTAGTAGCCACTTCACTCAAACAAAGCAGTTAGAAAAGCATAGAGTTTAATATAGGCATTTAAGGAATCACACAACAACCACTTTAAAAGTTTGTTAAATCCCTAACTCTCTGCGTTTAAAAGTAGATAATTACCCAGCGTTAGAAGTTGGACTTGAAAAGAAATGATGCGAAACTTGATCAGGTACAAAGCTTCTTTCGCGTTGGTTGGAAAATTTCGGTTTGAAGTCCCTTGAGAAGACGTCCTTCGGTTCGAGAGCAGAAAATACGGTTCCCGATAATAGCAGAATTAGTGAGCATGTTAACGCCGACATTGTAAATGCCGGTGTGTGTTTCGGCTGCTGTGCAATGTGATATAACTCTCATATAACCTATGCAACATATCTAAACAAAATAGGAAATCACGGGAGAGGTTTTATATATATATATGTATATATATATAATTCGCTGTCCACAATAAAATAATAGATTTGTTGAGAAAATCCAACGTTTCTAGCAATAAACCAGGTATTTATTGGTAGAACGAATTGTTTTCAAAGAGAGATATGGTAGGCAACACAACTCCGAAAGTATACGGTCCAGGTGAAATTTGGATGGGCCAAAGCGTTCCACTTTCTAACGAATATTGCGTATTTTGACCAAATTCAAAAGGAAATTACAACGTTTCCCCACGACCGGACTAACATTTTTATTCCGAATGCGCTTTTATAAAACTGGATATATGAAAATTATTTCAAATGTTTTTTTACCGTTTTCAAATCAGTAATAAAAACTTTCAGAGGATTTCATTTCTTTAAAAAAACTTCCTCGCATATCTCAGTTAATGAAAAATACTTTTTACCAATACTTTTTACTAAAGATAACGTAAATAAAAAAAGTAAAACAAGTTCCTTACAATAAGCGTGATCTTTAATTTCTTTTTGTTTGTTCCAAAATAATCAAAGATAATAATTTCTGACAACAAATCTTTAACGAGAAATATTTCGTGGTCATACGCACGTAAGCTGTGTTCATTCCCACTATATAATACTTTGCTTCTTATGTCACGTTAAAATTTCCAATCGTGTAAGCGTTTCAAATTTTTCCCTGATGGTTTTATAACCTATGTAAACAGAAAAACGTCTTCCTATTTGAAATAAGTATTCTGATTACTATTTTTTTCTCAACATCTTATTTCATGACGTGTTTAATTGCTTAATTGTTCTTATTTTAAATACAGTTGAACGAATTCTTGATTGAATTTTGTCCCGTATTATTTTTTAAAAGTCGCAATTCCGTTTCACACAAGGCTTCTCTCGTTCCTATTTCTGTTTGGATTTCTTCTCGTTCACCTTCCGTTTTTTTGTAGCCCTGCGTTTTTTTGAAAACATGTTTGTCTAGCGACAGGGCGTTTCTTTAGCGACATAAAAATGTTTTTGAAACAAAAGGAATTCCCGGGTTCGTTTTTTTATACGTTTACATCAAAAACATCTTTTTAAGTATACATTTTTCTCATCTAGCTTACTTTTCATTGCGTTTAATATAACAAGGTGTCGAGAATACAAAATGCTTCATATGTAAAAAAAGTGTCTTTTTTGCTTAAATTCTGCAATTGCATGCAGTGAAATTTTAGCTTTGACAGTTATTGCCGTCATCCTTTCGACCTTTTATATGCTAATGGTTGTAAACATATCATAAATCAAAACAGAATTTCGCTTGCTATGCATATGTCGCAACAAACGAATATACGGAAATAGAAATGAATTTGAAAAGAATTCGTCCGTGAAAATGTGCAAATTTGAAATAAATATAAATATACTTTTGAAATAAGTCATTGGTTTAAACGACCAATAAAAAATGTAAGCTGTGCCAAAAGTAAACATAGGAAAAATCAGATGGGTGTGATTGCTTCAATGTTTCATAAATGTCTACTGACAATCACAGAATTGAATGGACACCAGAGAACAGTATTAATGTTTCATGAAAGGAAAAAGAAAATATTGTGAAAAGTAATCATCATTTGTCTTATGTAATTCATCAATAAAACATGTAATTCTTTCATAGTTAACACTGACTACAGAATACAGTTTCAAATCATCTAAGAAAAACAATGCTTAAATTTCGATATTAAAAAAATACAATCTTCAATATAACAAACATGCGTCGGAAGTTAAGTAATGTTTACTGAGAATTATTCCAAAAGCTAGAGACAGACTGCACTTACATTGAAGACCCTTTTAACTTAAGCCAACGTCAAACTTTCTCTCTCTCTCACTCGTGTTCGTTTTGACGCTCTGCTCAACTTCCTTTGAGTCTAGCTATACGCGTTTTTATACACCGCCATAAAGTTTGTTTATAAGTGCTGAGACAAAAACGGACACTCGCGTTATTTTCGTTTCCCAACTCATTTGAAAAGGCTGACTATTTACATTGTCAAAACTCTGTTCGTATTGCTATTGTCGCGAATGGTGATTGCAAATAATTCACTTTGTTGGGAACAGTCGGGCCGCTTTAAAGAACAACATTGGAGTCAGAAGCACGATGACTTTCATAAAAGGGAGAAGAAAAAAAAGTGGAGCAGGGGTTCTGTGTAACACTAATATTTAAAGTAGAGACACGTGTGTTTCATTTAAACACCCTAAGAGGGTTTTTCTTCGCCTTAACTTCCTGCAAACGAAATAAACCGGACAAGAAAACCAATTTGTTAGCAATTGATTATGATCTAAATCAACTTTAAGTAGGTTTACAAATCTTCAATCTAGCATTTTTCTTTAAATCACCTTTCCTTTGTTTTCGTTTACAAACTTAACTAAATTTCATGAAAGTTAACTTGGCAAAATCACTAAATGAAGAAAAAATACTTTTAAAAATATGTAATGGAGGTGTCATAAATGAAGATTTGCACATATGGTTATATGAGGTTTTTAAGTCTAGTTAGGGTTTTCACTTTAAAAAAACACATGTAAAAACAGCACGAATTAGTGTGAGATTAAAAGCGGAAATAGAAGTCGATACGAGAGAAAAGTATATAAATATAACTAATAAGGTCAATAAATTCCTAAAAGTATTCATTAGGATATTTATATTATTTCTTTTTAAAATATACACCCTGCTCGAAAAGTTATATTTTCAATAAAAACATAGAAGAAGAAAGACTTCCTTTAAATGTTAATAATCTGATTGCGTTGAAATATTACTTCACGGTTACTGAAAGCTATTAAGTTATTATGGACGCAGTAAAGGTCCTCGGCAACAACTTTCAATATATCTAGGTTATCGTGCATTTAAAATTTTTATATTTCGAGCGGCGGTTTTGGTGTTCCTGGTTTCAATGCAATAGAGTTGTTTCGACTCGTGACCTCGAGCGGTGCAAAGGAAGGAGTTCCCCGCCGGCATTTATCCGGTTACCATTTCAAACATGTTTTAGCGGTTGGAAACAGAATGCGAGCTAGAGGGTGGCCTCGTCTTCAAAGGGAAGTGGGTACATCAGCCCATTGTTGATATAAAGTTGGAATCATTTCTAATGTTAGTAGCAAAAACTTATTCAGGATGCGCCAAAATATTTTGGAAGAATTAAAGTTAGAGCAGGAAGCCAAATTGAATATACCAATTTCAAGATGACAATCTTGGTGCCTAACAGAATGTCACCGTGATTGACAACTCGATTTAAGAATTTTCATTTTGAATGTGCTTTTTTGAAAAATGTGTTTAATTTTCGTTTTTCAATAATTATTTGGATAAATTTACAACAATCTTTATAATGCATCGAATTAGTAACACACGATTCGAATAGGTTTAAACTTGCAAGCCGATTGGGTTACAAATAGTAACGATTCGAATTTTTCGGTTTAAAATTGCAAGCCGATTGGGTTACAAATAGTAACAATTCGAATCTTTCGGTTTAAACTTGCAAGCCGATTGGGTTACAAATAGTAACGATACGAACTTTTCGGTTTAAAATTGCAAGCCGATTGGGTTACAAATAGTAACGATTCGAATCTTTCGGTTTAAACTTGCAAGCCGATTGGCTTACAAATTCTTCGCTTCAGTGATCCAGTTTCTGGATGAATACAAAACAGATCTTTATTTTTGATATTACATCACTGGCAAAATATTTCAGACTAAAACCAAATATAAGATGTTGAGTTTGAAAACGGCCGTACCTTCCTGTGTGCTACAGGCAGAACTGCGTGGCGATGAATAATGTTTGTTGTGAAAAAACATGTTTATTACGTCTTCCTGTCAAAATGACTAACGCTTTTGAAAATACTTCATCGAAACATGACACGATATCCGTGAAAATGTAACTTTTCATTCGTTGTTGAAATTGAATAAAATAAACACACGCTACGTGTTCCTTTTGTTTTCGTATTAAAGTTCGATATACAATACGAAATATTCCTTTTAGATTGTCTTCAGACCTGTCATAGGTGCTTTTTTTTCGGCTGCCGGCACATTCACGACAACGAGCAAAAAGTTAATTAGTGCAAATAACAGTTTAAACTCAAATTTGTTTATCAAATTCTAAAAGAAAATCATTCTCTCTTTCGCGCAAACGAATCAGACAGTCGTCGTTGAGTCATAGGCATGTATTACAGTAGTGACTCGTCTTCTAAGCGTTGAACTTAGAACCATGAGGATTCGTTGGTCCGAATCTTGCAACGTCCCTGGAAGTACTGCGCTCAGTTTGTTTCTCGGTGAAGTGGCTTATTCTAGAGTTTCTAGGATTTGTTTCATGTTTTCGGCTTACAAATTACGCTACAAATATCGGAGTACATATTCGAATTAGTGCTGTTTGCGATTTGAATAAGGCGAAATTTACTAAAAGAACAACAACAAAAGAAAGACATAGAGTTTTGCTCAAAAAGTCAAATGTTCGAAGTAGATTTGAATCCATGCTTTTCGGATGGCGTTAGACCCTTTTCGAGATAGCAATGTACTACTTAAGCAATTCCCTAACAGTCATTTCTAACAAAAGAAGTTCATAAAATGATTGACAATTCAAGCTTAACAAACAAAAAGAAGTCCCACCTAAGCCTTGTTTTCATTTTAAAATTTGCTATCTCGCAAATGGTTTATTGAAAAGCCAGTAAAATGACGGCGTCGCAATGTTTATTTTTCCGTTGCGCCAATTCGAAATGTCTTAGTCACGAAGGTATGGAATGAAGGAAAGCAAGACCAAATTTTAAGCGAGATCAAGCGAGATCGAGAACAATAATGAAATAACTAAAAAAAAAATTTTTTTTCATAAAAAACAGAAAGGAAAAGAGCCAAACTAATCTTTTATATTTCCCCTAATAAAAAAATTACACAAGTATGTAACAACCTTTAGCTAGCAAATTATAATTATTCGAACCGACCGGTTTGGCTTTACGAGCCGAAGAACCTATTCACTGAGCTACAGCGTCATATGTAATGTTATGTTATGTTTATTTCGTCAAAATAAAAGACATTTACAAATCAGTGCGTGATATATAAACCACAGAACAAGAGAAAATGGCTAGGAATCCATAGAAGACCAAGCGGCCTTTTCATTGAACACCTGTGTACACTCATTTATTTATTTATAAAAAAGTTTCTACAAAGACTGTAAAGAGTGTTTACCTTTTTAACAAGAGAGGAATTTTAAAAGTAAATTAACTCTTACACTTCTCTTCCCCTCAAATAAGCCCCCCACCCTAAAATAGTTTTTGCGAAATAAGCCCCCACCCTCAAGTAAGCCCCCATGGGGGTTACTCGATTTTAGCAAAAACAACCTAATTTCTTCTTAAAGTCAAAGTTTATTACTCAATTGCACAAAATATGACAGTTTTTACTATTTTAAAATTCTTGTCAAATTTCATCTCAAAATTCTCGTATCTGTCCTTTTTTTCGATTAATTTGATGGAAGTGAAGACGACAAAATACATTGCTTCAAAGAGGGTCAACAGCGTAGAAGTGGACGTGAAATGCTGTCTGAGCAAATGAAACTCATGCACGAGACAGAAGAGGATCCTTTTAATCCAAGCAAGAGTGAGATTTGCGCAGCTGCACATGACGATTTGCTAATTGATGAAGATAGCGAAGACGATGAAGATATGATATAACTGGGTGAAATGTAAAATTTAATAACTTTGGAGATTGTTTGTTATTTTAGTAAATACTTTTGATTCTATTTTTTGACTGACTTTTTTTTTCTCTCGACATACTTGGACATAGATATCGCCATGGAAACAACATATCTTACTCACTATATTTCGCTGTTACAGAATAAGCTTTGCATATATCACGGGCCATACTGAATAAGCCCCCACCCTAAAATAATTTTTGCGAATTTTTTAAGGGGGCTTAATCGAGGACTTACGGTACTCAATTACAGATAACCTATAAAGAATGCTGCAAAGTGAAAATATGTCAGCGCTTGAGGGGTAAAGAATGACTCAGTTGTCTGCTAAAATATTGGAAAACATGAGAACAGACGGAGCAGCGAAATTACCTTATGCTTGTGTTAGAAAAAGAACCTAAACATACATTTATCGAACCGTTTTGTCTAGGAAAAGACCTAACTACAGGTCAATTATTTTCGAATCGATTGTCATGATTTTAACGATGAAGCTTCCCACCGCTGCAGAAGATGAATTCCGAGATGTGTACTTTAGTATTGGATATAATCATTGCAGTGATTAAAACTAAGTTTAAAGCATCCTTGAAGCTCAAACCGTTTCTACTGTCATCAATTAAAGAAAACTAAATCAACGATAATGATGATTTAGACAAACAAGTCGAAACGAATGTCTTGCATACAGAACTGCACTTAGAAGATACAGAGAAGTAAACTGTTTTAGTGACATTTACAAGAACAAATCAATCATGTAGAGAGAAAGACTGATCCCGAACGTTAGTAAAATACTTGTGTACCCCAGAAAGGCTGTTTTCCTCCGCTAGGCGTTTAAAGACATGGATCGATGACAAGCAAACGTTTTAATTTTTTGGCAATTCTAAGTATACATAGAGAATTGTCTGATGCTGTAGATTTAGTTGCAGTGGGAAATGAACTCATCTCTCGCCATTTTGGAAAATTTGCTAAATCAGATTTTAGTTAAGAGTAGCGTTTATTTAAACTCGCGGAAATGCTGACTTCCTTTTGAATTTTTTCTTTTTGAGAATTTCGAAACCCTGAATATTTCTAAACCTTATCAGGGTACTATAGAAGATTTGTGCAATATCCGTCCAGGGGGTAATCTGACATAAAGACAAATATTCGTGCTTTATTTTTAGGATACTCGCATGTAAATAGGGCGTTTACCTGCCATTTTGAAAAATGCCGCATATGTCACCAAAATATTCACTGCCTAATACATACGATCCACCATGTAAACTAAAAGATGCGAAAGCCCACCGGTAGATGCTATTCCATAACAAGTATCGCTCCAAACAAACTGAACACAAAAAAGCGGCGGTTAAAATCTCACGGTTGCTATTTTCCTGCGTTTACCCGCATATCTGATGTTACACGCGTTTAATTAGCTGTACTAGAAAATACATGTGCTTTCAAACTGTCTTCACTCTGCGCAGAAACTACTTTTCTTCACTCCACGACTTCGTTTTGTTGTGAATCCCCTGAAAACAAAGACCAATGAAAATTCAACGTGTGCGAAATAAATGGAATGAAATAAATGAATGTTAAAAACGAACGCACAGATTTACCGCAGCAGTGACCGGCCTTGAAATGAGAGTCGTGAAAGAGCAAAAGGTGATGTAAGAAGGACCGAGAGTGGGAAAGACGAAATTGAAGAAACATTATTTAACAGTAAAGAAACAATATTAATGGTGATGATAGTTTTTCACAGAGCGTTCATTAAACGATTTCATTGTCATCGTAATGCTTTCAAAGAACCGAAAATCACTCAACCAAACACCTGACTGAGGTTCAACCCCCCTCACAATTTTTAACCCGGAAATCCTAGATACTCTAGACCAAGCCACTTTACGTAGAAAGAAACTGAGCAGTACTTCCAGGGATGCTCGAACCAACTGAGAGTCGAACCGGATGACTTGTTTCTGAGCGCAACGATTTGACAACTGTTCTAAGAATTTCTCCAAGGGATTGCAAAATGGCACATATACGGTCTGAATGGTATAGATCGGTTAGAAAGTTGCTGACACTTTAGCTATACCCTAACGAATAAATAATCAATTTTGACACAAATGGCGAATGACTCATGTGTCGATGAAGAATAGATATTTCATCCGCATATTGTTGTTAAGAAGTAGAAAGTTCCACGTACCTGATATTTGAAGAGTTCTGACTTAAGAACAGTCACCTTCGACCTCTCCCTCTCTAATGATCTGTGCATTTCGGAAAGCTATAATGAAAGGAAAACATGACACCCACGTCTTGGCAAATTCACATTCATTCCCTGACAATAAATATTCCGTTAGCATCTAAATATCAAGAATATTAATTAATATCAAGAGTTGCAATTTTAAATCCTTGAAACTTGAAAATTTGTACTTATAACGTCAACGTTGTGGGAAAATTGAAGCGAACATGAATTAGGTAGCAGTTGTTAAAAGATTCGAAAAGGCGAGAAAAATATTTTTGGAATTACGGAAAAGACTAATTTGTGGTTTTGGAAGCTGAACATTGAATCATTGAAGAATCAAAAATAATTTCTGTGAAAATTTATAGCCATAAATAGTAAATAAAGAAGTCATGAGTAGAAACCTGCTCAGAGAGTTCGTTTTTAACGGCCGTCAACTCTTCCACTTGTAAAAGTACCTCAGATTTGTCCTTCACTAAGGAAAAAAACATCGACAGCAACATTTAATTAATTGGCATAGCAACAACAAGAACAACATATTTTATTGGATTGACTCTATTATCTTTCTCAGGTCAGAAAATCAATTTCACCAAAATGTTAACCTCATTGCTTACAACTCAAATTTTATAGCGAATAGATTTGTTGGAAACCTACGCGCAAGTAACCTTTGAACCCAGCATAAACCCTGATCTGAAAAATCTGAAACCATTCCCTAAAACCGTTAGCCAATAGGCATGCTAAAATCTGAATATTTTTTCAGAATAACGATGCGACTTAGAACATCCTAGTATTAACATGAAAATTATATTATATACGTTAATCAAAGTTAGACACAGGCGGGGGGCATTTTCCACAAATCCCCTTATTTTGTTTCCATTCATTTTTATGTTTTCGTTTTTAATTCACGATGAAAAACTCGAAGAATCATAAGGCTAAGATAAAAGCAACGGCACAGGATATACCTTCGAGTGAGCTATAAGTAGAAAAATAATATAATTGCGACATGACCAAACCTTTGTTTTGTATTCAGAAAAATAGTTTAACTAACTTTCGCGAAAAGGCAATAGCCGAACGAGATTAAAATCGCAAAAAATTATCCGCATGGGATTGACACTTAAGTGTGGAGTGAGCGATATAAGAAAGAATGTTGAACTTACTTTCGCCTTGTGCCAGGATGAAACAGAGTTGTTTGTTGCGAAGTTTAACTTGGGTGACTTCTACCTGAAGAGAGAAGCACACAATAAAAACAACTTGCCATATCATCATTGTCACTATCGTTAACCAAGCTTCTTCAGTCAAACTTGTAAGTGGAGAGGATGAACAATTCTAACAATAGGTGTCACATGGGTTTAAATGATTTCTGTTTCGCTTCAATCCACCATCATTAATGTTTTATGATAAAGTGATATGTCTGGGATGACCTTGCAACCCACAAATCTGAAATTACGAGCACTCCACCAACCGACAGAATAGTTTTTTTCATTTGCAGACATATGAACTTAATATGAACCAACAAACCTTTGCGGACTCCAGTAGCAGATTCAATTTCAATATTTCGTCATCTTTGTGCTCGATTTCATGTCTCAAAGCAGCCATGTTAGCCGTGTCAATTGCGTTCGTCGACGGAGCTATCTTTGATTGGTTTGCCTGTATGGTATGGTTTTTTATTTATTGTTTATTTGAATTTTGTAGAGAAATATAAATGTTTCCGTGGATTTATGTCAGGGCTCATTTTGTTGCTAAAAGCTAAATCTTAAAGTTAGGGAAGATCTGTAGATGAGGTAAAGAAGCTTGAATATCTAAAAGTTTCGCGTAAAAAGTGCATTAAATTTCCCCTGAAGGTAAAGAGCTCAACAACAAAACTATAATAATGTCAACATCGCATATAATAGCATTTCGAAACTCTCGCACATCAAAGATACGAGAGAGGGAAGATGAATATGAATCAGAAAGTTGATTATCTGTCATTACTGAAAGACCGTTCGTTTATAGGAATGTGAAAAAAGTTATTTATCAAGTCCAATTTTAAACCGCTTTGATATATCCTTTGTTTAATTTGACAAGAATTTCAGTTCAACAGTTGAAATCTCCCATTAAAAAATCTTGTGAGACTGAGAGTTAATTTTCTACCAAATGAACCTAAGTTGCCAATTTTCAGCTTCATATCGTAAACAGAAGCAAGGTTTGCTTACGTTCTCTTCATAATGGAGCTCTGATAAAACACTCGTAAGATCTTTGGTATCCTTGGCCAGATCTTTTTTCTTTTTCTTTTTGTTTTTCTTATTTGTGTGATTTGTTGTTGATGTTGTTGTTGAAGGGGTTTGCTCGAAGGGGTATTCCTGCAAAAAGCAATCAATCACATTCCATTAACTGCACTTGAAATTCTAAGAAAGCCAAAGTAAAAGGAAACATCAATTGGTTAGGATAAGTGAAACATGCTATTTGCCACAAAATTCATTTTCATGACTTTATCTTTTTTAAAAAGATGCCTTCATTTTTAAAAATCACAATCACAAACAAACTGGAGTCAATATGCGGTCAATTTAAACGTCTCAAAGTTTCAATGCACCACCTGGTAGTAGTTTGGATGAAGCTCTTCCGGCCAATAATCTAAAAAAAAAAATCTTTGGAATTGATGTCCAAATTGGAGTGTGGCGTAAAGATGTAAGATGCTTTGCTAAAAGTAGGGTCCTGCAAAACACATTATTGTAATAACTTTAATGTACATTCATTCATAAACTTTACAATGGCTACGACAGAAACAGCATTACCGTTTGAATTTGTTCCAAAACCCGGTGGTCGTTTGACGGTACTAGTAAATTTGTTGTCTATGGTCGTTTTAG
The DNA here is from genome assembly GCA_963930725.1 of Candelabrum cocksii. Lineage (NCBI taxonomy): Eukaryota > Metazoa > Cnidaria > Hydrozoa > Anthoathecata > Candelabridae > Candelabrum > Candelabrum cocksii. The sequence goes on from OZ005674.1 coordinate 3,762,415, forward strand.
AAAATTCTTCCAGGGACATTGTGTGTTTTTTAGGGGGTTTTCTTTTCCCTGAATTATTTGCCGACTAAAATAGAAACCATAAAGAAAAATTAAAGTTTTAATATCAAATAATATCTAATAACAGACATAATATTACTTCAGAATATGGAAAAAAAACATAACTCAACAAACTCTTCAGAACATAGAAATATTAAAATTAATCACAAAAATTAAATGACCCATTTCCATTTAGCACAGGTTTCCTTTCTTTAAACTAATAAAGACACCTTTATTAAGAGTTTCAGCCCTTTAGGACTAAAACTAAACGTCTTTTGTGTAAATGCCAGTGTGAGTTGGCTTATTCTACATGTTTGATTTGGTGATATTGATCTAGGAGAGGGAACCGATTTGCTCATTCTTTAGTGAATTTGCCTTTACCATGCTGACGATTCAAAAATTCAAAGAAGGGTTTCAATAGATTCTCAATCCTTCCTTTCAACAGCTTATTATGTTTGATTCATCAAAGTGACGATGATTTTCATTCTTGCCTGTTCAAAGGTCCTTCTCTCCATGATCCATTGATGGAGGAGGGAATCGTCCTTGATTTTTATCATGTGCACTATGCTGCGAGTCTGCTTTTCTTTGAGCGGTGTAGCCTGAAAGAAGGGGTTTGTTTGGTATTGCAAGAAGTACTTTGTCTTAGGCTGTTTTAAAGGAAATCACTGTACAGCCAGATAAATCTCTGACAGTAGGCAGTTGAATCGAGTTGAGCCGTGGATTGGCAGTGAAGCATTCCTTATGTTATGGAAGAATACTGGTGTTTTTCGATTAATGGGAGGAATAAAGCATCGTCTACCATGTCTTGATGAGTATGTTGGCATGATATGGGATAAACCAGAATCAGAGATATTTGGGACATGGTGAGACATGACATGACATGACATCCAGGAGTTTCCAAATGATTCTATATATTCTATATCACTCTCTTTGAAGGGTTTGTAATCAACCAGGGTTTCCCAGTAGTTGTGACGTTTCAACTTGCGTTATTTGGCGGAGGAGATTCCATTGGACTGCTTCGATCTGTTGGATTACACCAAAACAGATTGGTGACCATAATTGGGAATTAAATTCTTCATCACATTAAGGTTTTGACATTGCTATAGAATACAACTTCTTTATTTTGCACTCAAACTGGTTCCGCGTTTTCACAAAATAATTTAATTTTACTTGGAACTTTGTGTATGGGTAGTGGAGATTCAAAGATTCAATGCCTATTAAGAAACCCCCGCCTTAAATAAACAAGTAAAAAATTTATTTAGAAAGCTTACCGCGTCATCTTCCATGCTGATGCGTAACGCATCCTCAAGATCTTTTTGAAACTGATTGGTAACCAGCTAAAAAACGGAAGTTTAGAGGAAAGTGTCATAGTCTTTGTTTATTCAGCAATACCGTCAGCAATTATAAAAACAAACCCATAAAATAGAATACAGGGCAATAAAAAATTAAGACAGTGGACCCAAATCTACATGCTTTTTTGTTTTTTCTTAACTTGCATATTCAGTAAATAAATCTTTTTTAGTAGTTTTGGTGTTGGTGGTAGGAGTGGCGCCCGACTCAACAGTTACACCTAACGTCTTGCGCTAACGAAAAAAGGATAGACGCCCTCGTTTACGCCCGTTACCAACATTAGGGTTAATTCATTCACTTTTTTTAGTAGTAATGTTAGCTATCTTTTCACAGGCAAACCAAAAGATGTTATTATCTGTTAACAATCTCTTTCTTGAAGCTTTGGCAAAATTTGTCCCTTATCGAATCTCCTAACAGTGGGTCACAGTATACAAAAATTGTCCAAATTGTCTCATATACATACAGTGGTATAACTTCTCAGGTACAAATATCATTAGACAACTGGAGTCTTTTCCACGAACATGTCATCATCATTATCATTTCTCCAGTTTTTATCTGGTCTTGTCCCGTCAACGAGTTGTATTTTCAAAATATCAAACTAATAATCTGTTTCTTCTTCATCGTCATCGTTGAAAACATCAAAAACGTTTCTAATAAGCTCGTCTTCAAAAGCATTTAGCTCCATCCATTTGTCTTCGTCATCAGAGTCTGAATTTAACGGCATATTAATGAATTCACTTTCATCATAGTTAGTTTGGAGTTGCTTAAACATTTCATTTACACTCAAAGATATGTCAAGGGGATTGATTTAAATGGATCAAGTGGCTTGATGCCCACAGTGCCATTGGTAAGAGCTCGTCAAGAAGTATAAAAAAATAGTAGAAATGCTGTACTGATGCCAGATGTTGGTTCATTTCATGATAGCGACGAGATAGAGACGAATGCTGGGAATTGTTTGAAGAAGAAGAGATAGCGCATTAAAAATGAAGTTGAAAAGGACTGCCAAAACAGCATTAAAGATATATACACGAAACAGAGTAATGTTAAAAGCACCCTTGTTAACCCTGATAGTGTAGACGTTATTGTTTTAAAGTAATGTAATTTTCAGAACACACATCTATCGTATATTTTCTTCACTCATTTGCGGCTTGAGGTCTGAAACTTATTCGATCGCACAGATTTTGATTTAGCAAAATTTTATAAAATTTTGCGTAATTTATTCTTGCGGATAAATGATTTTCTTTGACTTTTGCGGATTCCCTTAAGGTAATTCCTAATATAACAGATTCAGGAACATTTTCATAACAATTATTCATCACATAAATCTAATGTAACTTCTCCCCAAAAAAACATAAAATCCAACACATTTAGCCATTTTGAAAATTTCAGCCCCTAGGTTGCCCATAATACCATAATATGCTGATAAACTAGATTTAAAGAAACAGTTTTTCCTGCCATAAAAAATATTATATGTTGCATACATTTATGCATGTAATCTTAATTTTACGTTGGTTCCTTTACATAGTTAATATGAACTAATTTATACTAAATTGCAATTTTTAAATGAGTAGAACTTGTTCATGAAAGCAGGATTCAAGCTGTATATAGACTTAAACATCACAGACTTTTCTTGTGCAACTCGCATTCTCCTGTTTGCTCTAGCATATCTTCATAACTCAGTGAAAAATTATTAACCACGGCCCGCAACGCCCTACGATGCGAGGTGTTTATTAACGAATTTCCCTCTTTGTTTGTAAACATCCAGACAATGGGACAGTAATTAAAACAAGATAAAATGAACGAGCTGCATAAAATTGTAGCTTTTGAGATGTTTAAGTACTTCCTAATTCGGAGAAGCCCTTTTGTTTTTTTCGCTTTTGCACAAATTTCTTTGATTTGTGGTAACAAATTTAACTTATTATCCAGGATAACACCCAATAACTTGACTTGATCAGAGCTAAAAATGGTACTTCCATCAATATTAAAGCTTAATTCCCTGTTACGAGTACCAAGGAAAATAACCTGAAACTTTGCTGGATTTGCAACCACAAAATTACATTTAAAACCAATTTAATGCTTTGGTTATATCATTGTTAAAGCGTATAAGGGCATTATTGATACTACTATCACAAGCATAAATGGTATTATCATCAGCAAAGTTACAGATTTCATAATCCTGTACCAGCAACAGTAAATCATTAATAAATATATTGAAAAGAATCAACCCCATTGAAAAAAAATAGACCAGACTTCCCCTTTAATAAATGTTTTTGCAAATAAATTTGTACATTAAACATGCCAAATGGGGTAAAACAAAATAGAGTGAGCAAACAACATTTAAATAAAAATAACTAACTTCTGTTGCCTTCTTAATCAAAACAAAAAATTCAATTTTGACTTGAAAAGTCTGTTATCGCATCCAGCATAAAGAGGTTTCTCTAGATAGTATATCAATGATTCAAGGGTTGAGACATTAGCTATGGACAGCAAGAAGTTAAAAAATATTATACTATAAATCACTAGTACGTAAAGCCTTATCAAGTACAGAAAGATTTTCAACTGAATTAGAGAATTGTGCACTGGGAGGGGGGTTGGATTTCCACCTTCAATCTCCCAGAGCCAAAATTTGAATGTTACTTAAAAAAACTACCTTTTCATCCTTGTTCTTCCACTCTTGCCAATCTGGATTCAAATTGTTGATGTCGCTATTTTTTTTACAATCATTGTTGTTGACTTTTGGTGGTCTTGCAACAACTTTTGTCTCTTCTGGAACGGGGTGATGTTTTTGATGGACGTTTTGAATTGCTTTTGCAGAAACCGTTTTTGAAAAGGCAAGACTTCGGATCTAAAATTCAAAAACTTTATAAATAAACCAAATTATTATGCAATGAAAAGCCAAGACACAAGACATAACAATCCATCTAACTAACATGTAAACAAACCCAAAGTTTCAACCACCTCATTTGTTTTAGCAGATTCTTCAGCGTTCTTTTTCTTTTTTCGAGCTCTTTTCTTAGCGTTTTTAGCCGCATTTGATGACTTTTCAGTTGTGCAGTCTGTAGAATTCTCGTCATCATCATCTTCCTCGTGCAAAACTGCAAATCTACTTGCAATAATCGCATCATTTCCGTGCATTGTTGCCGCCATGTTAATAATATTGTTTTTAGTATATTTGTTTATAACACGAGGAATCTAAAGAGCCGGTAACCAAACAAACTAAACAAATTGTCATAGTACGTATACGGTAAAGCTAACCTTGGAAGCATGCAAAAACAGTCAGTCGGTCTCCATTTCCAAAAAGCAATATGTTTGGTGTAACTTTTACGGCGGGTGCAACTCTTACCATCAACACCCACACGTAACCGCATTGAAATGCTACTTATGTGTCTTGTGTCTGCGAAGCCGGTAGGATTTCCACCTATAACACCAGGCATCCGAAATTACCAGTGCTCTACCAAATTACCTATTGTGGCGTGTATACAATAATGTTAAATGGAAAAGCGAAAGAAAATTACTTTCGACTAAATTTTTTTTCTGCATTAATTTCAATTCTTGAGAAAACCTAGAGTTTAGAAACCTATTCGGTGATAGCGCAATGGGAATGGCGTTCGGCTTTTAACCAAAAGGTTCTGGGTTTGAAACCATACTATCACAAAGTTGTTTAGTGAGCGGTTATAAATAAAAAACGCCGTATTTCATCAAAAATAACCGTAACACAAATGAGAGCAATTAAATACACTAAAACTCCGGGTCGAGGTCTTCATAATAATGCTTAATGAGCGTTCTGGAAGCCTCGTTAAAAGAACAACAACACAAAAAGAAACGCCTCAAACGAAATCATTGGGACAACATGCTACGGAAGATGTATGACTGGTATCGAACATTACTAATACATAGGTAACTGCAAGACAATGACAGTCGTGAAACAATTAAATTTTGCTTTATCCTTGGAAAATCTGGAAGTTAATAGGATTGAAGATTATCTCATGATGCGAATGCGTAAATAGTTGATTGGTTTAACGGAATTAAGTTTGTTTCAAAAGATTACAATTTTCCACAGGGCCTCGCAAGCAAAAATCAGACAGAATCAATAGTTTCCTCATTTTCAATAAAAGACCATCTGGAGAGAGGACTGGTGCATAGAGATTGATCAGACAAATAAACTTGGAAATCACCAAGACTACACCTCTTTTTTATAAGCATAACGGCTATAAGCATATTAAGGCTGAAATTATCAAAAAAATTAAGCATACCTTTAAGCATGTACTGAGCCTCACGAATTTATGATATAAAAAATTGATTGTAAATTTTTACAATAATTGTAAAAAAATAAGGTGTGAACAAATGAAGAAAAACAAAATTTGGAAAATAACGTTCTTTCTATTATTACATAAAAAATAAGATTAGAAGCGAAAATAAGTATTTTTATAACTATTCTTTAACGTTTATCATAGTCCATATGAAGTTCAATCATTGTTAAATTGTTCAGTTAAAGTGGTTCAAGAATATTGAATAAAATCAAATAGATTTCTTTCTACTCCGTCATTTTTTAAAATAAAAATATAAGCATATATATAAGCATATATTGAGCCTGAAATTGTTAAAATGCTAAGCATAAATGAGGCTGGAGCCGATTTTCCCTCATGCTTATAAAAAAGGTGTACAAGATATTAAACAATTTGCGAGAATTTCCCCGGTATTTATTTTAGTATTCTCGTAAGTTCTTTTCTATCCTATGCTAATATCGAGCAGAACGTTAAAAAGGTGAGACAAAGCTACTAAATTTTGCGAGAAATTACAGACGAACAAAACAAAAGACTAGAAATGAGAAGCACCATTTACCTAACTACGTTTTTGAAATTTCATTACCTCTAGATTTCTTTAGCTATACTATTTTTAAATCTGTTAATGTAATTATATATATAAATTCTTTCAACTTCTGATCTCAAATAAAGAGCAGAATACATCGACAATCAAGATAACGTTACCAAAATCAAATTACACACGGAGCATCTTATGGCACCTTGCGGCGGGTGATCAAAGCGCCATCGACATCATAAGATACAGATTATTGATGAGTCACAAGGATTGAATACTTGAGTTTTAATTATTGGGGCAAGCATGCTCTAATTCTCGGACCAAAAATCGGAAGTGATTAGAAACAAAGCGAGAGAATCGAAAGATTAATTATTTACGTGAAGCGTTGGCTATTTTATAAGCTTTTTAGTCCGCGATTCAATGTCTAATGATGTAAGGATATGTTTAACAATGAAATTGCAGTCACTACTACATTTCATGTTGTTAATGCATCAAACGTCATTTGGTGTCGATAAAAAGAGTTAGAGGGATTTGCAGGTAGGTGTTAAAACTTAAACAAAGTAACAACTTGTTTAACGACAAAAAGCAGGGGGATTAATTAAATTACGGGCACTAACAACCCCCTGTTTTCCCCTATATAATGCGAAATTGAAAAATTGATTTTATTTTATGACTACTATCGCAGATCAACCAATCTAAAAGCGAACAAACGTTATTGTCATGGCGATAATGCTTCTTCAACCAATCAGTCTCATTTATTTAATGTGTGAGTATGCGTGCTTCTCTCATTTACTTTTCTAGAACAGATTTTTTTTATTTTGTTTTATTTTAGGTGTGTTCGGTGCTGGTCTTGCAATCGGTAAACGACATTTTTCATTTTGAAAGGTTTATTAGAATCCTTTTGTTTCAGCCTAATGTCATATTATATACTGTTTACTATACCGTTTTTGCACTAAAGTAGACCGTTTACTTTTGCACCTTTTTAAATCTAATATGAGACTTAAGTTATGTTATTTTCGCACGAATCGAATTTTTCGCGGTAAAGTTGAAAGCTGATTGGACGAATCTTTGAAATCACTGTGAAAGATTCGATTTGTGCGAAATTTGATGAGTGTAAATCTGACTTAAAGTTGAGTTTGATTTTGTTGAATAATGTTGAGCTGTCAACAATTTTATGTCGTTCTTCAGTTTCAGATTCTTTTATTATGTGGAGAAAATATTGCTGTTCTTGCTTTCATTCTGTTGCTTTTCCGCAATCAGATTGCCAGGACTCGATCCATTGTGACATCTTTGAAGGGGAAAGCGAGAGAAGATTACGTAGAATGTGCCGGGATGACTGGTTTAAAATGAACTGCCCTATGACGTGCCAAGTGCCTGATTGTGTACCTACAACTGACGCCCCAACTACCACCACGAAAGAAGAAACCACCGCTGAACCATCTACGAGAACTACTACTACCTTAAAACCAGATTCACCTACCACACAACAAAACCCTGAAACAACTACCCATACCATACCTACGACCACAAAGACTACCACTACGACCGCTAAGGCTACCACTACGACCACTAAGGCTAACCCGACAACCATTGCTACAAAGTCAACAACAATCGACCCTAATATAGGTAAATAGATTTCCCAACATGTCCTTTTATCATTAACCACAAGCTGACTAATCAGTCATTTGTAATTTCCGGCTATTGTAAGAGCCGCATATTTTCACGAGATGTTATGATTGTATGACGTTTCTGTCACATTTCTCCAGTTGTTAAACTAATACGTGTGTATATCAGTGTAATAATATTGACGTATTTGCATAATTGTCTACAATAACATTCTTGTTTCTTCAAGCCTGCGGCGATTCTTTTCATTGGTGTCGAATTATTGATGCAAGCCCAAAAAAAAACGTCCTATGTAAAAACTATGGCGCAGACTGCCTTCAAACGTGCGGAAAATGCTTGCCAGCGAATCCTAAATTATGTACGAACTTCCGAGATGAATCCGCGTATAACTGCGAGTCGCGCAACTGCCTGCACAGCGACAAGGAAGAGCGGAGCCGAGTGTTACGTCACTGCACGAAAACGTGCTGTCAGAGGAAGCAGCTGTACAACCTTTCTGACAAATAATAAATTCATTGAAGAAGGGCACGTGTTCTATTTTTGACTTGAAAGCGCACATTCGTTTCAAATGTTCTACAAATAATAATTTTTCCAGTAGATGGTATATAAAATATTTTTCAAAAGTTAATTGGAAACGCTTTTAATTCTGTCGTCTCTTTTATTTATTAATGGTTTTTACATTGTGTATTGTTTTTAATTTTGTCATCAATTTGCGGGTTTTTATTAAATTATATACGAATATAAACCTGTTTTGTTTTTTTACTTATTGTATATTTTTTGAAAGAACATTCTCAAAGAAGTCGAGTCATAAAAAGCGCCCGAATTTATTTTACAAAAGGATTTAACTCTGATTAACTTAATTGTAGTGACGCAACGCTTTAGCAGCGTTTATCCAACCAAGAGGTCATGGGTTCGATTCCAAGCCGCTTAAAATCCGCAACACCTTTTTTGTTTTTGACGTTGGGATAGATTGGAAACATTGCAATTAAGGTTTTTTGTTTTTGTAATCCTGGTTCTAAACAAAAAACCTTATTTTTATAATGTACGAATCAATAAGTTTCTGTTTATTATTTATATGTAGTGAATATATTATATATTCAGTACTACAGATAATTTATAGTATACAATGCGAAAACTTAAAGGTTCGCAAATATTCGGGATTGGTTTAACGATCATTTAAAAGATATTAATGATATTTATGAGTTTAAACAAAAATTGAAGCGTTTTCTGTTAAGTAGGGGCGAATTGGAAGGGGGATTTAGAATCGTCTACACGCTAATACTTTAATATTGTTTAATATTATTATTATTTTTATAAACATGAATTTTTACACAGGATAAAAATTTCAATACAAAAACAGTAATGCTATCAACATGCGTCCTACTAAAAAATTAATAAAAAATTAAAATAATAATAATAGAAAGAAAGAGAGAAATAGGCAAAAAAGGATTTTAAAAGGGTTGTTTACCCGAGAAACATTTGACAAGAGCTTTTGGAAATCGGTGTAAACATTTTGTAACTCAAAATCCAGATAAAGTGAGCTTGTTTGTGAATTCTTCTGCTTGTATACAGAATTTCATGATAACCTATTACCTAGATGTATGACAAATACGTGAAAATAGAATAAAGTATGTCGTTATTGGGTTTTGGTGCAATATAAATGATTTTAAACTTAAAAAAAATTAACTAATTAAAAATTAACTAAGTAATTAACGGCGTTTAAGTCCGGAAGAATAAGGAAGAGTATGACCTAACCGTACTGAACGACTGTGTACTGTTCCACTTTTCCACAGTAAGCTTAGAGAAGGAAGCTGGTATTGAAATCGGTAGTTTGTCAGTTGCGTTCTGTCGCAGATTTTGTTAATCGGACTTATTATGTTTGCGATTTACAGACCATCAAAAAAGATGCCTCGTTCAAAAGAACAGATAATAAAAGTACTGACAAGTCGTATTTGCAGTTCAAAGAAGCATTCCAGCGTTGTATATTATATCATATTACTACATCAATCGCTACATTCCCTTCTTGGAAAGGGTTGATTAGTTTTAGATTTTTCAGTAATTTCCTTCATCACGCTGACACTTCTGAACGTCGCATGAAGCTTCTGGCGAAAGTAGGTAATCCTGCTCTTTTTTCTCAAGCTTTCAAATAATTTTCTATACTCTTTATAGACCTTAAGTGCGCTGCCTGTTCTATATTTTAAATATTTATCATATCATTACAAAATCATCTGCGTTTACGGTGGTACTTTTGTTCATCTGACATCTAGTATATAAATGGCAAACTATGTCGTCTCTTTGGCCTCCCATAACCTGGTAATTGTTGCTTTTTGACCTACAAACCATAACATTTGTAATCAGCATCACTGCGCGGAGGTTGTAAAATATTTCATTTATTTATATAATTTTTTTTAATTTTCAAGCGATAGAAAACTTGTGGGATGTTCCGTAAAATCATCTATTGGACGCGATTCTGTAGGTTGGCTGATACTTATATATACAGTTGACTCTCTCTAATTCGAATCCCAAGGGGAAAGATTTTTGTTCGAATTATAGAGAGATTCGGATAGTAGAAAGTCTCTCTTATTCGAATTTTCAGGTTTAAAGGATGTAATTTCGAATTAAAGAGAGAAATCGGAATTTTTGAAAAATTGAGGCGAAAAATAAAATAGAATGGTGGAGTTTTCTTTGATTCTTTTTTTCTTTTCCTAAGTTTCACGATTATACATAAACAAGTGACAGTTGCTGAAAAGTGTTCAATTTTTTATTGTTTTGTGTTAGATAGATATGTAGATTGTCAAGTCAAACACAGCCGAGGCTTTCCACAAATCAACTCCAAATTTCGTAAATCTGACGCAGTTCATCAAACCATAGTCACAAGAAAATATGATCAAACTTCATACAAAAGACGTGTATTTACAAAAAATCAAAACATTCGAACAGAAATTCGAATTTTGAAAAAAAAACATTTGAAAGTGTTAACGGTTAGTTTACACTCAGAAAATTCGAATTACAGAGAGGATTTTGCCGAGGGGACCAGAAAATTTGTTTGAAATATGGAGGTTTTTGAATTACAGAGATTCGAATAATAGAAAGTAAATTATAAGAGTTTCTTAAGGAAAATTGACGGTGACTTAGAATTCGTTCGAATTATAGAAAGTTTGAATAATAGAGATTTGAATTAGAGAGATTTGACTGTATATATATGTGACTGTCACAGTTATTCTTTCTCATATAACTAATGAGCGCAATTTGTACGGGTTATATAGCTATAATTTATAATTCTTTCAAGACGCAGGCAACGCCGAGTAACCGCTAATGGCTAGAATTTAAATAAATAAGAAATGGTCAGCACTGTGGTTTGATAATTCTAACTTTCGATTTTCCAAGTGATATATTATTTGTTACAATAGCGGTAAAATTGTTTTTACTAATTCAATTTGGTTTTGTTATTGGTGGAATTAGGTCGTACTGGAATAGATTATCAAACACGTTACTAGGACAATTCGTTATGCTGACTGCAATCAAAGAATAATTTATAATAATATTTAATAATACCCTAACTTGGAATAAATATAATGTACATTATTTTCAAAGTATAACCTTTCATTTTAAACTATTGACCTTTTTTGACAAAAAACTTAAGCATATTCCTTTGTTTTATTTTTACAACAACCAGTAAATTTTGTTTATTACTTATTATTTGTTATATTTCTCTAATATTTACTAGCAAAAGAATTGTTCTGCAGACGTCGTAGTACCTAAAATATCAAAGCCCGCAAAAACAACCTATAAATACTATTTATATCTACACGTTTTAAATTGCTCACTATGGTTGTTCATATGTTGCAATATTATGATACACATTATATATATTATGATATGTAATATGTTAAATCATATAAAATATATATTATTAAAATGCATAATATATAAAATAAGATCGTACATTTTTTATGTTATACATTATAGTATTTGATATATATTATGTTACATATTATATATTATTTCAATGTTCAAAATAATATATGGTCAGTGAAATCTGACCAACTTTGTTCGGTCTGGTCTAGAAAATTAACTTAACGCTTGCGTTTTTTCAGAGAAACTGAAAGTGAAAAATTAATAATAATAAAGATGGCAGACTCTGAAACTGATGGAACTGAAGAGATTGCTTTGTTTTTTGAAGAAACATCAGATCTTGTTAGGGCAATCGAATGTGATTTGAATGAACTGTTGGAAAGAATAAGCATAGCAATTTCTTCGTTTGAATCACTGAAGGAAGATTTCCCCCATGCTAAGGATAATTTGAATGGATTGATAACGTTGTTGTATGAACAAACCAGACAAAAAGAAGTCGAGGAAAATCTCGGGGTGTACAAAACAAAACGTATTATTATTAAAGACGTATTGTTTCTTCGTCAGCCATCTTTGTTTTAAATTTTCTTGCAGTTTAAGAGCGCGCTCATAAAAAGAAGCGTTGCAGACAATCAGGACCAGACGAAGATTTAACTGAGATAATTTTACTGACCATATAATTTCACAAATTATATATATTACTTACCACACAATATATATTACATACCACACAATATATATTATATATCCCACAATATATATTATATACCACACAATATATATTATATACCACACAATATATATAACATATAACTTGATATATATTACATCATCCGATGTTTCATACAATAAATATCAGAATTAGAATATATATGTGTATCATAATATTGCAACATATGAGCAACCATAGCCCACGCCTCGTTTATTTTGTTGCCAATAGCTTGTATTAATGTTATCTTGTTTTGTGCATTGAGCTCAAACATATATTAAATGTTGATGGGTAGCAGTTATCTGTGTAGGAATTTTCTTGGTAGCAATTGTCTATAGTAGCAATTATCCCAGGTAGTAACCGTCCTAGATAGCAATCTTCCAGGTAGCAATTATCCGGGTGGTAAACATCCGGATAGCAATAATCCGGGTAGTAATCATCCGGGTGGTAATCATCCGGATAGCAATCATCCGGGTAGTAATCATTCGGGTGGTAATCATCCGGATAACAATCATCCGGATAATAATCATCCGGGTAGTAATCATCGTCCGGGTGGTATTCATACAGGCAGTAATCCTCCGGGTAGTAATCGCTCAGCTATTAATCATCCGGGTAGTAATCATCCGGGTAGTAATCATCCGGGTAGTAAATGCTAAGGGGGAATTTGATCAAAAACGTTTTTACATCCCGCATGAATTATGCTTCAGCGCGTTTATATTTAAAGCTTCGACAATTAACACATGCTTGTGACGTAAGCGCTTATTCAAAACACGCGAACAAATTTAATTATCGGTTCAAGGTGCCAACGTGGCGGGCGATATATGATGTTAATTTACGGTGTTTTTTGAGTTACTTTTAATGAGTTATCCAGAAAGATTCACGTGCGTTATTGCTAAGCGTGAATTCTGCAGTATTTTAAATTCTAACGATTTGTGGATAAATATTACAATCCATCCGTCTCTCTACACACATTCTTCTCTCTTGATTTTAAGTATAATTTGGTGGTTGAAGATCTGAATCTTCAGCGCTATCATTTCTGCGCCAAGTTTCAGTAGAACTTATGATTTTAAATTTATGACTGATTCGTGAGAGGAACATCTCAAAGTTATTAAATTTCTTTCTAACACTTCTTCTATTCAAACGGAGAATGGAAAGAAGTACTTACACTTCAGCTCTGCAGCTCAGGTGAAACTTCATCAGAAGTTAAATAATCAGGTTATTGAGAAGATGAGTTCTGTGGTCATTATTAAGACGTACACTCTTTTTTTTTATAAGAACCAGTAAAATTGGGGTTGAGGCTGGCTGTTCTTAATTTTTTCAGAATTTTCAGGCTGAAATGTTCTTAATTTGTTCTTATTTTAGAGAGCCTTTTTAGGGTGTTAGTCTTTGCAGAGGTGTGAATAAAGATAAGAAAAACACAGAATATTTGATAACAAACCCAAGATAAAATGTTAAAGCTTTATACAATTGAATCTATATACATAAAATCAATCGTAGTGGAAATGTACAAGACAAAAAAGTCAAAGATAACTCGCACACAGTTTCCGAAAAACACCATTTGGTGTTATGTATTTTTTTTTAGATGGCCACCTGTTGTCCTTAAAAAATGAATCTACTATATTTATCCGAGGCAGAGGTTGTTCTTAATTTGTTCTTAATTTTTTCATGATTTTCAGGCTGGTGTTCTTATAAAATTGTTCTTATAAAAAAAATGTAATTTGACAAAAATCGAATCTAATTTAGAAATAAACAGAAGGATTATTTAAATAACGTGTGTCTCTGATAAATACGATCATATTTTATATCAGCCAAGTGCGCGTTAACGTTTAACCTCAGATCAAGGATCGCTTCCCGTCTTCATCGTATCTTTTCCTTTCGAACGAACACATCCAACCTTATCAACATTCTTCCGTTATTCAAAATCTTCTCTTTGTTAAAAAAGTAGGAATGGTTTCTACTTTTTGTCAAATCGTTACCTTATCGCTTTATTATTGACCAATTAAATACATTAGTTTTTGCTGATGTAGCGCAAATACAAGATTTGCTGATGCAATAAAACATAACCTCACATGGTTTGCAGCAAAATAAAGAAAAGGAGGATCACGAAAATGATGCTGAGTTCTCTCCAATATCTAGCAACAGTTCAGAAATAAAAACAACATCAGAAGTTGACAAAGAATTGTTTAATTTAAATGTGAACTTCGAGTGTTGTAGGAGTCTTGATATTTGATTTATATATTAAACAAAGAAAATATCCATGGAAAGGTATGTAATTATTTAGGTAGGGGAATAGGCCACGCTTTTTATGCTAGATGCGCTCTACTAAAATCGCATATCGTCGACCAAGCCACAGAATTAAACTAAACATAATGGTTATGCCCAAATATGGAAAGCTTGAATGCGAATTAATGTTTTTTTATGGAACAAATGTTCATAAAGACTCGTTGTAATCGTCGAACAACGCATCGAATCAAGTTTTAAGTGCGATTAAGGTTTAATACTATAAGATCATTAGATTCAACAACGAAGATTGATTTTTTGAGCGTTTGCATGACTGTAAATATTCTGTGCTCTGTTTTACGAGGTAAGCCAAGTCATTTTTAAGACAAAAACCGTGTCTTTCTTCCAATTTAACACTCGGTATCCTAACCGCTAAGGATATCCGGGTTCACTCGTTTCCAGGATTTCGTTTGTAAAATATGATATGACCTTTAAAACACTTTTTTTAATGAAATTTTTAATTTACAATGTTAACATATTAAAATTTTTTGCGCAAACTCGAAACAATAAACACTTTTTAGTTGTTCTTTTGTCTCTCGTGTTTGGAACCTGATTAGTGTTCTCTTTCAAATTTTATCGTTTTTAATCAATGAAGTTGTTTTTGTTGGAGCAATGTTGGAATGGTTTTCTAGCGTTCACGACCGAAAACTAATTTTAGAAACGTTCAACGGCTAATTAAAAATTAAAAAAACTTTAGTTTGATTTGACACACTAGCCAGATTAGTGAACTCTGTCCATTTCGATTTTCCTAAAATAACCGCAACAATCTTCTGTTAACTTTTTAAAAACTCTGCGACGGAGGATACATTAAACATTTATACGCACGAGATCTGAAATTGCATGCAATCTCCATGGCGACTGTAATGAAGGTTTCTTGAAAGAAAGACATCAGCCTCCGAACAGATGTTTTTTGTGGAAAGTCTTTTCTGCGTGTAAATAAAACACATCTATATTGCTTGCGCATGTGATAAAGTTGCGCTTACCAGGAGCGCACTAGAAAGGGAAAACGAAAATATATATAAAAATACACACTGTTATAATTGGCTTTAATCATGGCTTGAACTCGCTGGGAAGGTAGGGTTTTCAACTGATTTTTGTAAATCTAATAAGCATCTGGGATAATGAATCTGTTTCATCGCTCTTCATGGTTTTTTGTTTCGCTTTATTTAACGTCGCTGAAAATGTTGTAAAGATATTGTTACTTGCTGTGTTAATCTCGGAGATCTAAAGTTACGCAGGGACTTAAGTACACAATCAACTTTAATGTTTTGACCACATGAATAGTCCAGACCATAATAATCGGAGTAAAAAGAATTTGTAATTTTAAACGTCTTTCTCGATTCTGTTGGTTTGTCTCGGCATTTTATCCCCCCACTGACGTCTCGATTTACCAATTTTTTAATTATTTTTTTTACCAGATATTGTAATTTGATCTTTTTGATTTTAAACGATTTCGCATTTCAGCGACATTTAGGAAATCCTCTCCAGAACACAACTGAGAAAATAGGTTGCATGAAGACGTTTTGAAATAAAACACAGTAAATTTTTAATGTTTTTTTTATGGGAATGTCGAACAAGCCTCCATCAAGCTTTGTTGATTCATGTCGTCAAAAACGTCATAGGAACAATAAACCTCAGTGGAGTTTCCAGGAAGAATAGGACTTATTTGTTAATAAAAGTGAGATTTCGATAAAGATAGACGTTTTTTACAAGAAATATAATTTCCGGAATTCCCTGTTTTTTGTAAATGTTCAAAATGAAATCTTTAGCACTAGATGTACCACCCTCAACGCAAGTGAACCATTGTTTACCTACGTTGAATTATTTAATCCCACATGACATCATTTGTTTTAATATTGGAAGAGACTTTTAGTCTACGCAGTTGACGTCAAATAAAGATCTTTTTAGTAACACCCAGTGTCTGATATTGTCTGCTTCCACGATCTCGAGTGCTTTTCTTGCGCCATATTAACAAAGGATTCCCGGGGATGCGTGCGTCCCGTGAGTTCTGTTCTCGCTGTTATCAATGCTATTTAAAATCTTTGAAAGCGTCAGTGAAGTCAGATATTTGTTGTCTCATTCTATTTATCTTTGCATTCGAGGTTGCCATATTGTTATTGTAATAAAAATTAATAACGAGCCGAAAACTGATAAATCAGAGTTAGTTTGACGTGTTAAAAAAAACTACAAAAGAGAAATCCCTAAGAAAACCGCGTGAACTCTTAAAAGCTTGTTTTTTTAGTCTCAAAATGAAACAGATGGTAAAGAATTGTTTGGGAAATTTTTAACGCGTACACACGGCAAAATGTAAACAGATATTTTTGGCGAAGAATATCGCGTGTTCATTTCTAACCAATTTTTTTCTTGTTGACTAAATACTGAAATCTTTTTATACTACTTCCCACCATTTTCCGTTTTCTACTGTTTACTCTTGTAATCGATTACTAAGACATTAAATACGGTGTGTTTGATGTTAAAAGCAACTAGTAACCGATTTAAGAATGTTTTGATTTTTACCCCATGCCCCTTCTTTACCTAGACTTAAAGAGTTTTTAAAATTATGTTCTTTATACTAAGGGATCTTCCAAAAGCGTTTCGCCTGTGCATCGGTTAGTCAAAACGTTTGTTATAAAAATGCAAACGGTATCTTATAGTTGTTGCGAAAGTGGGAATATCGTGGAAGCGCGATAAAACGGAACCACGGGGGTTTGTCGCACCCTGCTGTCAACTACTTTCAGTTTAGTGGCTTGTTGATATTTTGAGCATTAGCTTAAGCCGAAGATTTAAAATCTCGTGACTGAGCTTTCTGGAAATCTTTTACAAAGATAATCTTTTATAATCACTCGATTTCGCTGTGGCAAACGAAAACCGCCTATGCTTTAAAGATTTTATCTTTTTCTCCCGAAAAACTTCAAAAAATAATTTTAACTGGTAAGTCGCTGGATAAAGAAATTCACCAAGGTCGTAAGCGACAGGCTTGTAATAATTTGCAAGCTTTTGTTATGCATGCGTAATAAAGGTAAGATAGAGGATGCTAAATAGTTGTGGTTTGAATCGAAATTAATTTTTCAGTTTTCCATTTCTCTCTCGAATCGACCTACAAAAACATCACTTCACTGAGGTATAAAATTGAGACGTATTGAGAAGTATTTTATTATTACATAGAAAGAGTTAAAAAGTACCCGTCAGTTGTCAGACAAACTAAACTAAGTTCCCCTCCCCCCCCCCCCTCCCCCTATTATCAAGTCCAAGCAATGTTTTAAACACACTCAAAGAATGTTTGTGTTTATCGATCTTAAACCAACAAAGAGCGTTTGGCTTTTCTACGTAGCTGCTTTTTGTGGATTTTAGCTATTATTTGTTTATTTCTACATATCCCATTTCAAGTTTCGACGTTTTCACTCTTGTTTGCTAAACTTATATTTTTGTACTTAACTACACTGCACAGTCAAACCGCAGTAATAATTACTAACATATTTTAAAAGTAATCTCGCGATTTTGTACCAGACACTTTCATTTCTCTTTTATTAGAATTAGTTCAAGACAGAAGGTTGAAAGGCATAAATTTTGCATACAGCTATGTTGTAATCTTCGTTGTAATTTGTTTCTTTATGCTTGCCAATAGTACATAAAATTCCTACCGTCTGTTCAAGCTCAGATAACTAATTTTAAATCGGGCTCAGCATCGAACATTGCATCGAGACAATGCCCAACTTAAAATTTTTATTACCGCCTGTCGTTATGGCGGCATTATCAGTTTTGATTTCTGGTGGTTATAAACAATTATATTTTATTACCTGCTACGCCAATTTTCGGTTATTGTTGCTGGGTGATTTCTTATATTTTTATTCTGTATATTGCTTGAAGTTTCTCCTTCTGTCTTGTTATTCAACAGTTCTTTTCTATGTGTCATTTATCATCGTAAATTTCTTATTGATGAGATGTCTAAGCTCATGTTTGATGAAAACATTGTTGGCTTTACTTCGTTCTACGTATAGTTTCCAATGTCGCTTGGTATGGCTTTAAGAGTTAATTTTATACAATCACGGCAAAACCAATAGACGTTTTGTGCGTGTAAGAAGAATGAGGGCCCTACAAACCTTAAAAAAGATTCCAAACTCAAAATGACCTAGAAACAAAATGTTAGTAAGTAAATGGAACAAGATTGTACGAACTAAAAATTTTTGTCCTTTAACAAACACTACAATTTAATTTGCATGAAAATTGTTGTTATATCGTTTTCTATTTTCATTTATGACTTCTTCGCTTCTACAACATAAAAGGCAAAACCCATTCTTTTCGCTTTTTGGAGTATTGATTTCCTTGTAATAGCCTTATTCTCTAGCCTCAAAAATCGGTCTTTTACATCTCGAATCAACTCTATTTCAAGTTATGTTTTGGGTGGGAACGCGTTTTCTGTTTTGTTTGGCGAATTTTCCTTCGTTTACTGATTACGTAGTGATTTTCGCGTAAGCTTCTGGTTTGGAAATACATTTTCGAAGATTATCTCATTGAGGTTTTGACGGTAATTTCTTTTTAAAAAACTTGATGTGGAATTAAGAAAGGAATATTCAAACCAGTATGATTTTTGTTTCAATACACAATTATTTCTACTATAAAAAGGGACACTTTAATATAAATGTTTTACTTTCTGAGACACTTTCTTTCGTAGATTCCAGTTTGGTGCTATAAATGGCCTGAAATTGACAAAAAATTTAAAAAAATTCAAATAACTATAAAAAAATTGAGCAAACAGAATTTTTTCATTTTTGTTACATTTGAACCGCAATATGATGTAGAATTTGAAAAACTTTAAACTGGCTATTTTTTATAAATCTACAAGTCTTTTCGGGATAGGTGTGAATTTCAATCAGTGAGTAAATTAAAGTTACAAAGTTTTTATAGTGATGAAATTATTTTTTATAAAAATGTTTAATTACCGACACAATTACAATAATTGAAAAACTATTTAAAAAAATATATCTGCCATTATCCATTCTTCGAAGGTGTCTTTTGGTTATACATTTCTCGCGAGTTGGAATTCCGCGAGTTGTTTTTATAAAACCCAGTTTGTTATTCAAAGAGAGAAATTGTTTTTGCACACTAGAGGATGTTTAATTGCGTATTGGAAACCATTTAGAAACCTTTATTGTGTTTGTCTGTACTCAAACATCTGTTTTAAGGAAAGAAAACAATGTTAAAATATCCAAGTGAGAAATTAATGAAAAAGGCGTATCATTCGGCGACTCGTTTTTATTAAGAATTGTGCTTCCTTGAATGAAGTAGTTGTGACCGGAATTTAACGATAACAAGTTTGTTAATTTTGGCGGAATGCAAGATTTTACAATATTTTTCTGTACAATTAGTTTAAACGTACCAGTAACGTTGTCTTGTCTTCTTTTTAAGGAGAGGCTTGTGTCTTACTTTCACGCGCAGAAGTAGTTTTAGTTGAAAATTGATTTTGCGATTATAGTAATAAAAACATGACGGGAATTTAATGTGTCGTACCACATTTTTGGCCAAACACCGTCACGTAAAATGTAAAGATTCTTCTTTGAAGGTGTTGTGTAAAGGTTGATTCTCAAACAATTTCAGAAGGTTTTTAACATTTAATAAAAGATTGTATACGCACAGATGGCTGAATATTTAAAAGAAATTACTTATTCATTCGGAAAACGCGAGTAACAACGTAAATCCTGTGTAACGAAAGGAGCGGGATTAAGCTCTCAATGCAAGCCGATGAGAAAAGCGCTTGTATTTAGCGTGGAGCCGGGGAAAGGCTCATTTAGTTCGGATAATCTAGGAGAACTGCAGTGTATCGAGCAAAACTCCTGTAAGTAACATTTCCCCTCGTTTTTATGCTATTGTTATAACACTTTTTGGGGTAGATATTTGTGGACGTAATTCTTCACGCGAATTGATGTTTTCCATGTCAAATTGAAAGTTGATTCTTTTAGAAAAATCTTTTTCGAGTTTATGCGTTTTTTAATACTCCTTTCCTCCGCCAAAGTCTTCTGCTCTTTTGTCAAATTCGATGTTCTCTTGTGCGATCATTTACTATTTTTTGTCATTGCTTATTGAGTTACAACAACGAAGATCTCTGTAAGGGAGAAACTAGTGCAATTGATAATTCAAATGTGTTGATTTCGGTACATATTAGTGTTTGCATTATTCGTATTGGTTGCTTTTGAATGTTTAATCATTCGAATTGTATAAATCAGAATATATTGTATTGTAAGAATATTCCAAGCTGAAAAAGAGTGTCATCCTAAGAAAAAATTACACGTGTACACGTTTTTTGTTGTAACAAAACAAGCTATAAGCAACTCAAAGCTTGGATATTTGGAATATATGAAGAAACGAAAAAATATGACAGCCATGAAATAATTTAAAATAACATGCGTAAGGTTAAAGATTTTACAAATAAAAAAGAACTAACTGAGAGACTTCAGTGCGAAACTGGAAAAAACACTTTTGAGGCTCTAAGTAAGAAAAAAAGTGTCTAGCTATAGAACCTACAAAACGTTTTGTCAAAAAAGTTTTTTCATTGGGGAAAACTCTCGGCGGGATTTATTGGAACGAGGTTGCCCGACAGATTTCTGTCTAGATTTGTAGACTATTTAAAATCGCGCCATCTGTTGCTATAAGATAATTGCCAATTTTAAAGTAGGTTGTTTTGCCGGATTTTGGAGAACAGAGTTCCTCTGGTCAGCCTATTCCATACCTTTCTTATATATAATCTAATGTTTAGAAACTTTGCTTATAAAATATGGCATTTATGTTATAAGTTGCAGAAGTTTTGGTTTATAGAAGGGTTATTATTTCTATAGTATAGACTATTGCCAAATATAAAACTTTAACGAAAGGTTTTTAACAAAACGAAAGTATTTTAGATCTTTACTAGAGGAGTAGGTATATTTCTCTAATATTGTTGAAGTTTCTTGATTGCGAAAACCTTGTTTGTGAAACTGAATGTGGATGGTATATTTATTAATTTGATGATGAATAAAAGATGAAGTATGATACTGACAAATTACTTTAAATCTTGAAATTATATGTTAATAAGTATTTCATTACTAATTTATTATTTCAATGGTATTATTTTATCTTTAAATTTAATTTAATTTTATCTATAAATATCCATACAGACAACGGATGGCAGTCAGTTGTGAGCTTTGTTTTAGAAAATCTAAGACAAAGAAGTTTGAGGATGTAGTTAGAACTTTAAGAAAACTCGAGGAGTCACAATGCCCTAAGTTCAAGCTCGTAACAAGGATATTGCAAAATACTATAACCCATACCTTATACATAGCTCTTAAATGACCTATTTTAGTTATAGTATTAGGTCGATTATAATAGTTTATAAACTCTTCATCCAACACTCAGAATGAATTCTCGAGACTTTTTTTCGTTGAATCGTGGGTTTTAATCGTGTTCCATGTTACACAAAATTTTAAATAAAGACAAAGGCCTTTTAAATAAAAAATAAAACACTTTTTAAAATTTATTTTTAGTAAATAATTATTAATATTAGCAATATTTTCTTTTAGTTTCCGATGACAAAAAAATAAATAAATGTTTTAAATTTTATTCGAAACTTAACTTTGCGCAGAAAATATCTGCATATTGGCTTGACATCCGATTGTCGATAACGAAAAGGAGTTGATTGGGTTTTAATTGGCCTTATCGAAGCGAAATCTTGAGATTTTTTGCTGGCATGCATATTAAGTTATGTAAGGATTTGTGACTTGCCCGCATCTACTTTCCACGGTGAACGAAAACCACAGATGATAGATAGTTGACAGATTTTTCGGCTTGCTTCAAGTATTTTGGGAATTGTTTTTAATAATGTATAATTGAAAGCGGGTTTGAAGTGGGAAAAAATGCAATCGATGATCAACAAATCAAGCTTGAGATTTTATCGCATATCAATGACGCAATGTCGCCATTAATTAGCTTGTAGGTAGAAAATATCGCATTAAAAACACATGAAAGGCAACTTTTTCCATAACAAAGTTTACGCTAGAGTTTTTATTTAGTTGGCTTTTTTGCGAGGATATTTATGCAGAAAATAACTGTTCGTTGCCGAGTTAAACTATAATTTTAGCCGAACAATATATCTAGCTAGTTCTTTTACTTTGTTTAGAAGATTTAACGAGTGGGAAGATGTATGCCAGTAACCGGCATAAAAACCACGGCGTCGTTAAGATTCTAGCGACAGTCGTCAGTTTTGTTGTCGTGTTGAACGCGCTGGCCATTTACAAGTTCGCGATTAGCGGCTCAACGAAGGTGGAATGCACAGGTTGCTTCAACAGCCGTAAGCTGCTCAACTCTACCGAAGACGAAGAAGAGGAGGGACTTTCGGGTCTTTACCCCAGGGATATTTTCACACGGTCCCAGAAACGGGCCGGATATGTGGTGCTACATATTATAGGAGTCTGCTACATGTTTCTGGCTCTAGCTATCGCATGCGATGAGTTCTTTGTGCCCACACTGCATGTGATATCTACGGTGTTCAAAATATCCGATGACGTGGCCGGGGCGACGTTTATGGCGGCCGGTGGCAGCGCGCCGGAGTTCTTCACGTCGATAATCGGAGTTTTTATCGCCCAATCCAACGTCGGATTTAGCACAATCGTCGGAAGTGCCGTTTTTAATGTTTTGTTTGTGATCGGCATGTGCGCCATGTTTAGTAAAATCCTTTTGAATCTAACATGGTGGCCGTTGTTGAGAGATTGCTGTTTTTACATTTTGGCGTTAAGTCTGTTGATTTTTTTTTTCAACGACGCGTCGATCGAATGGTGGGAATCTTTAATTCTCTTCATCGTTTACCTGCTCTATGTATTGTTTATGGTATTTAATGCCCGCACAGAGAAAGCTGTGAAAAACTTTTTAACACGGAAGCAGTCTTCTTGCATCACTCCGCTACCAAAACAAAAGGTGAACATTTCAAATGTCGTGAACATGTCGTGCGAAAGCACATTAGCGCCAGTAGTACTAGTATTACATTCAATTTCCAAAAGGAATCTTTAATTTTTTTTAAAAACTATATTTCTGCAAATTCTTTATCTTCGAATTCCATTTGCAGTCGAAGGTATTTAAATCTTACTGTTTGTTTATTTGTTTATAATATGAATATTATTATTATTATATTGCTGACTGGTTGTTTTAATTAACTTAATTCATTTCATCCAGACTGTTTTGACGTTTCCACCATCTTTGTCTTCAAATGTTTTCCGTAATGGCGCGTTGCAACTTGTTATCCACACTTTAGACCCAATTGCTGAAGGTTGGTGCAGAAATTCTTTTATCACTGTATATATTAAGAACGTAGAAGTATAGAGTACATATAATTAGATATATTAGCTTATGCATTGGGAAGACAGACAATAAAAATAGAATAGAGTAGTATATTTGGGGGTTGTAGGCACCATTGTATTTTGGAACAGACCCATGGAAAACTCAGCTGTTTTGTAACAATCCTTCACTTTTAGAGTATATAATATATTGTATTAATTGTATATTGAACTGTCCAAATGAAATCTGACTGGTTCATTTATCTAAGATTTGCAGTGTATTTTTATCTTTTTAGTGACAGTGGATCATAAATTCCAGCAACTGATTGATCATATTGATTGCTCGTCTGCACGTAGTAATGAGAATGAATCCAAAGAAAAGATGGCCAATGATTTGCTTCACAAGTCGTCTGAAACCAATGATAGTTTTAATTTATATTTAAACAATCAGAGTAATGGGAAACTGGTGAACTTTGAGCTGACAAGATACAAAAACTGTAAACGCGACAGGCTAACAAATGCAAAGTCTGGTGACATTCAAAATGAGCAAGACACTAGTCAATGTAATGACTTGCATTTAGATCGAGCCCTGTCCGATTCAATTCTACAAGGTGGTTACCAACCTACGAGTGTCAATATATTGCGAAAAGACTCAAATTCATCCTTACCAAATGATTACACTATGAACTTCATAAAAAAGCCGGTTCGTAGAAAATCGACTCAAACCAATATTCGTTACACAATGAGGCGAATGTCTCGATCTTCAAGTGTCAGCTCAACAAAATTAAATATCGAGGTACAGACTGGCTGTATAAGTTTATCTTAAATGATGAAAATATAAAAATAGCTTACACACTTTTGGGTTCTTGTGTTTTATGCAAATCTTAAAATGATAATGAGGTTTAGGTTGAAGAATTTTTTTTGTTGGGAACTGCCTTGCATTACTACAGTATGTTAAAAGGAGGTTTTTACATAAATATCGTCACAAAACTTAGAAAAGGGAATTTTAGAAGTTTCACAGAACATGAAGGAGATGTTTAATATTACTGTTAAATAATTTTCTAGCTCTGTTACATGCAGCTAGTAACCAGCAATGCATTTTCATATAATCAGAGTTTGCATACTAAATCTTTTGGCAATAAATCCAAATATATAATATATATATTATGAAGTAATGCAATCCAAAAATATCATTAAATACTCTTTTACTTGTGACACTTCTAATTGATTGTTTAGGTCTGTAACTCATTTTTGTTTTTGCAGTCAGTAAAAGAAGGAAGTGCGGAAGAAATGGAGAAAGTGATAAGCTACGAGGATGACGAGGAGCCATTAGATTTGCGATGGCCCGGGAGCGCTTGGGAAAGGATATATTATCTCATTAAAGTCCCTTTGTTCCTATGTCTGGTGTTCACGATACCCGATGTACGAAGGCCGGTAAGTTGATGCTAATGTATTGGAAATTTAATTTTTGATGGTATCTTGAAGGGTTTAGCAACAAATGATGATTTTGAGAAATGATGAGTAACATCATCCATTATCATATTATCATCATCATCATTTGTTTAATGTGTCATTCTCCACCATTTAGAGCAGGTTACATGTTTCCTTAGTTCATTCTCAGTGCATTTCTTCATTCAACGTGACTGGCAGGATTGATGTCATTCAGTTTTCAATTTTAGTCAGCAGTTTCTAACCATCGCTCTTCCTTTCACTCGTCTTCCTACGACTGTCATATCAGTGCAACTTTTAATCCAACTGTTGTTCCTTTCAACATGCCCATACCAATGTGGACAGTTATAACATAGAAGCTTATCCAGGTTGTTAATTGCAAGTTTTCTAAGTAGTGGATTTGAGCTCACTCTATCATCCAATTGAAGATTGCAAATCCATCTTATCATCGCTCTGTCAACTACTTCAAATTTTTGTTGGCCACCAAGAAATCATTCAGTGCAAAGTCTACAATCAATAGGGTGGCCATTACTAAGGTATCTGCCACAGTGAAATGGCCTTTTGCCTCCATACCATCTGTGGTTCTCATACATGTATTGATATAATCATTAACTGTTATATTGAGTTAAATAATCTTTCTATAATAATACCAGGGTCATGTCGGTAAGTTTTCTTCGAATTTGACAAGGAAAATTAAAAAAAAAACACGCTACTATAAAATCGAATAAAAAAATAAATAAAACACAAAACTCAAGGCTATACAAGGCAAGTGATTTGATTGGTCGAGTTAAAAACATGTGATTTTGTTGATTTGATTAAAAAAAAAAGATTTATTTGATGAGGATGACTGTGATATCATTATTGGTTTATTAATATCGAGTTGTTATATAATAGTGCACAAAATAATCATTAGGAAGCTTCCCCGTGTGTGGTCTATATTAATAGGTTCTATGAAAGGGTTGACTGATTTTTCATGTTATTTTAGGTTTTAGGTGAGTTTTGTTTGTCCCTTTTACATAACTCATGTTTTAAATACAAACACCACTGCACAACTGTAGTTTTTCATGGTGAATCAATGGCGAACAATATCTTTGTGATAGAAAAGTTGTGCTTATCAAATACGACATATGTGTAATTTCAGTGCTTGAAGAAATTCTTCCCACTCTCCTTCATCATGTGCATCCTGTGGATCAGCGTCTTCTCTTTCCTCATGGTGTGGTGGGCCGCGGAGATCGGATATACGGCAGGCATCGGCGATGAGGTGTGTTGAAACAACGAGATATATCAAATTGTCCACCACCAATACAAGAAGTTTTAAGACATATGGGGGAAGGCATATTTAATCCAACATCATAAATGACTTGATGGTGCTGCCTATTTCCTATTACAACCTTGGCCATTGTGGCGGTTACTTATTTAATCATTTACGGTAGTTTGTTTTATTTTGAGAATGTAAATAATAAAACGCGAAGGATTCTGGGAGATGTATTCAGGGATTTGCAATAATATTTTCGCACAAACACAACTTCAATTTCTTGTGTCAATTTGAAAGCTAATTGGACAAATTAATCGCTGAATAATCTTTGCCTAGTAATCAACTTATCAAGTTTATGTTGAAAAATTGTATCCATCATCCAAACATTCCGTTGGAGCAAACGAAGCTTTAGGGATGGGATGAGTTCATTAGTAAACCTCTTTAAACTTGAGGAGTCAAGTCTAATAGGATTTACATAAGACACTGGAAAGCCTCTATTACTAACGTTGTTGTTGTTTTGCAGATTATGGGCTTGACATTCCTGGCTGCAGGTACCAGCATTCCCGACCTAATCACGAGCGTCGTGGTGGCTAGACAGGGACTGGGCGATATGGCCGTCTCAAGTTCCATCGGCAGCAACATATTTGACGTGACCGTGGGGTAAAACGCTCAGTTTCCATTAAACTGTCGCTAGACGCTAAAATACAACTTTATAGGCGCGTTAAACATATGCACACCTAATAACGTTTGGTCTACAATACCTTAATTTGACGGACATTTCTCGCTTACGTTTAGGCTCCCGCTTCCGTGGCTTTTCAAGGCCATGGGCACCAACTTCCTCCCAGTGGCGGTGATCAGTAAAGGACTCTTCTGTTCTACCGCTTTACTCTTCATCATGCTCATCGCCATTGTTGGCACCATCGCCATAAACAAGTGGCGAATGACAAAGCTGCTGGGTGCGACCATGTTCCTGTTGTATGTTGCGTTCATCACCACCACGTTACTCATGCAATTGGGCGTTTTCGATTGCTTTTTATAGAACGACAACTACAAGTCATAGGTCCAAACACCGCCTGGTTTCTATTGTATGGAATGCACGCGTAGGGACAACCCCTGATTCTACAATCTCAATGGAAAACTGTCGACTTAGAACCGCATTCTAGATTAAACTAACATGTTTAATGCCTGAGCGACACAACAACGCTTTTAATCCTACTAGAAGAAGCTCCTTAAGGCTCCACTCTATTCAACCCACGAGTTTTTTTACTATAAAGCATCACCGAGAAAAAAAGCTGAACATATTTTCGTGAAAACATTACTGGAAATCTTGTCGCAAGATTTTAAAAAAAAAACTTTATTTATTAGCGCTGCTGGAAGGCCGTTTTAATCATGTAAATACAGGTGTAACGATTTTTACTGTGGATAGTTTTTAGTGAAAAGCATAATGAACTTCTTTTGTTCCGACTTCGCGCATTGAACACTTGACTATGACTTGCTCTACATTTAGGGATCGTTCACATATACGTCATCAAATAATACCCCTTTCCCCCAATGTCCCTTTTCGATTCCATAATCTTTGCCATTTGTCAACGATTGACTGACCACCTTTCCCCACTCTTTGACGTAATGTGTGAACCTTCCGTCGATATCTTGTTGCGCTAACTTCGAGGAGGAGGGTATTTAATACGACCGCTTTCAGAGAGACTCGTTTATCGCGGAGGGCTATTTGATGTAACTGCTTTCAGAGGGACTCGTTTATCGCGGAGGGTATTTGATATGATAGCTTTCAGAGGGACTCAATTATCGTGGAGGGGTATTTGATATGACTGCTTTCAGAGAGACTCGATTATCGTGGAGGGGTATTTAATACGACCGCTTTCAGAAGGACTCGTTTATCGCGGAGGGGTATTTGATATGACTGCTTTCAGAGGGACTCGTTTATCGGGGAGGACTATTTGATACGACCGCTTTCAGAAGGACTCGTTTATCGCGGAGGGCTATTTGATACGACCGCTTTCAGAAGGACTCGTTTATCGCGGAGGGTATTTGATATGACTGCTTTCAGAGAGACTCGTTTATCGCGGAGGGTATTTGATATGATCGCTTTCAGAGGAACTCGTTTATCGCAGAAGGTATTTGATATGACTGCTTTCAGAGGGACTCGTTTATCTATTGTATTTTTTTGGATACTTTTATATCCATTAGGTCCATCATACCTGGTAACTGTTATTAAACTGTATTTTATTTGTTTACTTTTTTCGTTTTATACCTGTTTTAGAAAATGTATCAATACAGTAACTGTGTAATAACAGTAGTTTTATTTTTTTTAACATAATGCCCCTAATTTTATAATATAAGGTAGTTTTAAAAAAAGATTTTTATAAATTTTGGGTCTGGTAAGATACACATTTCGAAAATTAAACTTGTTATGTTAGCGAGTATAACCGTAAGAGATTGTTTAAAATGTGTAGTAAATGTGCTGTGCAATATATGCTTGCTTTGCGGCAAAATGCCTTTTTTATATGATAAACAAGTAACTCTTAAAACTAAACAAATATAGCCTTGGCGGGAGCAAACATTTGTAAATTTTTGATTATAAAATTCCCCTATTCTAAATACTTTTTATTCCTTTCTGCCTCTTTTTCGTTATTTGAATTAGACTTTTTTTGGCCAATTCGCGATCTTTTATTCCGCAATTTTCATTTGTATTCACCAATTCGCGATCTTTTATTCCGCGATCTACAAAAAAGTCTAATTTGCGATCTTTTATTCCGCGATTTCCAGTTACCCTCGCAAATTCGCGATCTTTGATGTCAAAATTCGCGGTTTTTTAGGGGTCCAATTCGCGATTTTTTGTTCCGCGATGTATTATTCCGCCAACACTTTATACGAATAAGGTAGTTTGACCTATTCATTCTGTGCGTTTTGACGCCATGTATAATCATCAATTTACAACATGTTGTTGCTTCCATAGAAATTATTAGAGTTTTGTCCGGGGTCAGTGAACTTTGACCCTTCCCACTTAGGTCTTATCATTTTGATAAATAAAAACCCCTTACCGCCTCAATAAGTCAAAATTAACATCTTCAAAGTTTTGGCGATTTTTGTTCATTTTTTTTAAAAAAATTAAAATCACTAATATAGCATGTTCATGATAGAATGACTAATTTTGACCTTTGACCTCATTTTCTAAGTTTTCTTCCTTTTGAAATTCTGCACATTTTAACATCAATATATCATTATATGTTGCTGAAATATCAACCATATGACATTGCGAAACATGGAATCCACAGAAGCCTTATCATTGGTTACCATTATTTGATGTATAATTTCATTACATTGGGTTTATACTTTCAAAAATAAAAATATTGTTTTTTTAATCTATAAGAATTACCTTAATTGTAGAAACGTTCGGTTCTTGTGTAGCTTCATTGACGGAAGACTGATGAGGACGAAGATAACATTTTTGGTGGGCAGAAGACATACCCGACAACAAAATGCGTGGATTACGATAGTCACGATGAAGACGAATGGTTCATTGAGGACTCGATCGGTGAAGAACGAAACATTTTCGATATTTTTGATGACGAATAATAACTGTATTATCCATGGCGATTTCAATTGTATTTTTTTAGATTATGTTATAGAAAACATATCCTTTTAGTATCACATTTTAAATTGAAGATGTTTTGAACCCTTCCACTTTCATGGAAGTACAATGGATAAAAATATAAAAAGAAAATTCCGTAAAGTTTCTTATGTTTGATTGATTCGCGAAAATTTATTCCGCAAAATTTGTTCTTTAGTCTCAATTCGTGAAAATTTCTTCCACGAAAATCGCATTTTTTGACACCTTGATTCACGAAAAATTCTGCCGCGAAAATTTCCTCCCTTAAGGTAGTGAGAAACTGACGCTTATTAGAAAATGCGGCCACAAAAAGATTTTTTAAAATGCGTAATTCATATATTAACCAGGAAAATATGGAACATAGGTTTTTAAAAATGTTATAAAAGAATTAATAGATAAGAATTGTTTTTTTAGTTCCAAAAGATTCCATGATGAGTTTATTGACTAGAAAAATCATGACAAATTCCATGTCAATCCTAACAAGGTCGTTAAGGCGAATGGTCGTGCGCTTCGTGCACAAAATGGCAAAAAACAACAAAAGTATTTCTCCTGACGATGTTAATGAGATTTTTAAAGAATTGTTTTATGAGCAAAAAACTTTCTTTCAAAGTCAAAAGAAAGATATTGGATAATTGTTTAAGTATGACTGAAGAGTTAAGTGACAATCGAATTAAAAGAACTAAAGAGCACACAAAAACAGTTAAACGACATAGACTTACAGAGGCGAGAAAGCTATCTTGCAAACCGAAAACAACTTATTGTTTTCGATGGACACTCAACAGATGTTCAGCGCGTGACTTGTGGAATTCCGCAAGACTCAATTTTAGGTCTACTCTTAGCTGACGTTAACCATCCTTAATAATTCTCAACCCTATCATGTTCGCAGACGACATTAATCTTTTTTTCTCCTAAAAACTTAGCACTCTTTTTAATACGATGAATAATGGACTAAAAAAATACATGATTGGTTGCATTGCAAATAAACCCACGCTGAACGTCAGCAAGTCCAATTATGTTATGTTTCATAGAGAAAGACAACGTATCTTTACGCCGACATTCCTTCCTCAATTACATACCAATAATAGTCCTATTAACCGTGTTAGATTTACTTGGTGTTGTAATTACATAAGAAAGAAAATAAAATAAAAACGAAAAGGACGCTTTTTGTTCCCATTTTCAAACAATTACATTCCCCATCACCGTTAATTGGCAATAAAGCTATTGGGACAACATGGTTGGGAATAAATTAGTGAGAACATAAACCTTTCAGAATATGTCGTAACATGCGATTATTTTGTTAAATGAACACACATTATTTTTCTTTGCACTCAATCTGGAGAAAGAGTTTGTATTTGAATGTTAATTACAGAACTCAATGCTAACATACAAAGAAAGGAAGACCATTGTTTTGAACAACAATTGACACCTACTTTCAAAGCATATGTATAAGGATACGCATAGTTTCAGTAAAATATCAATAGTAAAATAACGACAGTCCCATCAACACAAGTGAATGTTACACTAACCTATCTAAGCATCATTGATTGTAAATGTTTGTGAACGTAGACCGAAGAGAAAAAAGTTAAAAGACAACTTTATAAAAAATATGCAACGAAATTCAAGACGAAGACATGCAATTGAAAATTGGTGGGGAATTTTCTAAACTCCGTGGAATAAGGGCCTGTTACCACAGTAAACAGCATGGAGCTTATATAAAACAATGATATATTTAATTAGATTGAAGCGCGGCATATGATAAATAAATAAATAATAATAATATATTAAAGTCTTAGATATTAATGTTAGATTTACGTATTTTCTTGGTGTTGTAATTAACGAGAATGTTTAATGGGAGAACCACGTGATCACAAACTTGCCAAAAGCTTAGACATTATGTATAAAGCAAGACCGATATTAAACAAAAAAATTAATGATGAATCTGTACTATTCCGACAAAACTAAAACAAATTTTCTGTAAGCGGAAACATGCTTGTCGCTCGATTTTTAATGTGGATAAATATACAAGCACCCGAGACCTCATGCAATCTTCTAATATATTAAATATTTATCAAATTAATATATCTTTACATTTAAAGTTTACGTATGGCGCGAGTCGTAAAATGTGTCCATCAGGTTTTGAAACCTTTTTTGATAAAACTAATCATAAATATCCCAAAAACCACGCGATTAACAGTTTCATAATACCAGTTCTTAAAAAAGATGTTAAGATTTTAATCACGATAACAATATATGTCTTAACAGTAGATCTTCTTTTGTAAATAGTTTGAAAAAAATATCATTTTGATGAGAATACAAACCACTTGTAAATATATATGTATACCGTATTTATATATATATATATATATATATATATATAAAATACACCGCGACTCAACTTCCCTTCATCATTGGACCACAGTCCCCTAAAATCCTATATGTCACTTAACATATGCCATGACGGTCTGATTTTGTTTGTTTTACTGGTTATGCTAGCAAAAAAGGAAGTGAGATTTTCCTTTGCAAAAGCCAGAGTTATTAGAGAAATGGACAATATTTGTTAGTCGAGCTAGCTCGAAGCCAACCCCAAGTTTTGCGAGAAACATTTATACCAATAAAAATTTACAATGATCAGTTTGTCAGTATACAAATATGTAAAATGTTATAATAAAGAATTGTAGCTAAACTCGTATAAAGTACAGTGTAGGAAGTTATTGGCGTGGATTTAAAGAAGAGCTAAAAAAGCTATATTTTACGCGGAGTTACATAAATTAAATTCTGTAACAAAAATTCATTCTGAAGAACGCATCGAGGCAAAGAAACATTGTCAACTTATCATACAATCAGTAGTCATTTATAAACTTGTTTTTGACATAAACACTGCTTTTCCCGTTGTAAAAGAATCTATTCCGATTGACAGAGATCGTCATGCGATTTAAAAATAACCTAATTCCGTTACCGAAGTGGTTTGTGCAGGGACACTATGCTAAGTTATCCAGATATAGTATTTTTCTTCATACATGTGTCGTTTCTGAAAGCTACAATAGATTTTAGACAACAATAGAAAGCATTAAAATGATCCTGTTTTAAACAAGTATTCCACTATTTTGTCTTTTACTTGTGAACACCACCTGAAGATGGTCGTAAATTTGCAATACGTATATTTCGGTGAACAATTTTTACGAGAATAAACAAAACCGTATATCTGATAATGCAAGAAAAGACGTGGTAAAGAGGTTAAGGTCAGATAACTTTTAAAAAACTTGTAAATCTATTTTTGCTTTTACAATTAAAAAATCATGCTCGTTGTACTTTCTTTTCTTTTAAGTTTTATTTTAAAATTTACAAAACGTAATATAAATTTCTTAAAATATATATTTATATATATAATCAGGCGTATATACGGAAGTCACGTGTGAAATTTCTTCTTCTTTACCATATAAATAATATGTCTAACTTTTGATGATTTTTACCACTTCAAACATTCGTCATATAGAAAAAAGTGTTTATTTAATTTTAAACTGATTTTAATTTTAACTTAATGAAGTAACCGACACGCCGCGATGGAAAGAGATTTGACACTGCAAAAAAATAAGATACTGGAGTACTAAGGTGTTATTCCAACTTAAAAAAATAGATCCTTTTATAACTTAATAACCCATTTCAGCCATAACAAAGCCGTAAACGTCCGAGAGAATAAGTTTGAGAAAAAAGGGAAAGAAACTAAATATCCAATAATTTGGAAAAATTCGAATTTTCAAGGGGACCTCTAAAAAGTATGGCCCCTTAATTAACGGTCTGTTAGAACGGGCGTGACATTTTTGTCGTTTCTTGTTTTGTTTTATCAATTAGATTCGTTTGTTATCAGCTGACGTCAGCAGTATCCTGTCAGCAGTATCCTTTGATAGGATTATACATGTCTTTTGAATACACAGGCATTGTTTGAACAGGGGAGTTTTTAAATTCAGGGCTTTTAATTTCAAACATTGCTGGAAACATTACGAAAATTGCATTTAGTTTTAGCATATATATATGCAGCAGTCGCCGCTTAACTCCAATACTGGATAAAGGTTTCTTTCCTCGAACCTTTGCAGCTCACAGTGGCGTTTAACCCGAATACTCGAATTCTAAGGCATAAACTATGGCATTTCCATTCCATACTAGAGAAAAGGAACAATTGATACTGAACAATGTGTACATCATCCGTTTTTCCACTACTTTTCAAAACTGAAACTTCACATAACTTGAACATTTTTCAATTCCTCTCGCAGTTCGAGTTAAGCGGCGGAGTTATAACGCGAATATTTACTATAAAAATAATAAACCATTAATTCAAGATAAATCCGGAAGACTTGTGCAATTTCTAGACTGATAGGCACAATTCTCTAATCCATATCTTTTGGTCAGAAAAAGGTTTATTTTTATCACTCTAATAGAAACGAAATCCGGCATTAACTTAACTTTCAAAGATCAAAACCAGCTATGATCTTTTAGCATCATTCAGCTCTGAAACAACAATTCTCTTATCTGAAAGCATCAACAAAACAAAGATTTTTATTTTAATTTGATGGCACAAACGGCTAGAGGAGATTCTTTATAACATAAACGCCTCGAAAGATATTTAATCACTACTCAGGTATGTAAACTTATTTTTTATTTGTTTATAATTTTTGCCAATCAATATTCATCAATTCCTTTCCTAAGTTACGACCATCAATTCTTGATGTGAATCTTTCCAATGTCATCTCTGAAAGCAACTATCATTCCAAACTCAAAAGTGCGCATGCATTTTCTACCGCAAATTAGTTCCGAAAACCTAGCCTCAAGGAAAACAATAAAGGATTGTTGTAAAAATGAAAGAATAACGGCAATACAGACAGAGAGAATTTGGTCTCGCAATATGTATGTTTCTAAGGCGTGCAAGACTTAAATTAGATGCTAGCCATCATGCCTTTAGAAAATAATATTTTCTAAGGATTCGACTGATTGTTTGTTGGGATACTTTGTTCTTTCTGCAAGCCTTGACATCGCCCTTATTACATCAAAATAAAAAACTCTGTACTCCTGTACTTGTAGGTTGTTGTAGGTCCGTTGTTTTCATACGTGTAACAGAATTCTGTAGTTTTGTTTCAAAACAATAAAATTGCCTTAACTGTAGCAAATTTGTTCATTTCGGAAACACGTTTGAGTCAAATTATGTGCACATTTCTTCTTGGAAAACATCTACAATTTCAAAACGAAAACCCGTACTTTCAACTCTGCCATGAATTTACCGCAAACGACTTTCGTTTTTATAAAACAAAACTTCAACAACAATGACGGAGTGTTATCGAATTACTCTAGGAATGCGTTTAAATGCAAAGGCTTTCACAACTCCGTGACAAAACCATTCAATGGCTACGAAGACAAAAAGAACAAAGTCTTTTCTAAAAAAAGGTAAACAACTTTAAACTTTTGATATAGAATTGTGACTAATTTACTTTCTGTGATAAATATTTCTTCGGTACCAGTCGGCTTGAAACCTTTTAAAGGCATAACACATTTCCCCTATTACTTGCCGACTTTAAAACGTAAACATTGACGTGTTTGTAAACAAAATCTTTATTCGTGACTTTACTCGAAACAAAAACGAAAAATTATTTTTCCTGTCACTAAAAGACAGAATTTTACGCAAAAATTTCTTCTTTTACCTGTTACGGAAATTTAAAAAACCACGTGATTTGTGACGTCATTAATCGCATCGCTTATGACCAAATGTAAATATTTTGTAACATTGAAAGTTTGGTTAAGATCATATTGAAGTAAACAAACAAGCCAACATCTGAAAATATTTAAGATGTGATGTTTACGGCGCAAAATTGTTTTCGTCGCAGCATCGTATTGTTTCGTGTAAAGATTAACAAAACACGTGACGTAGACGTCATAAGTGCATATGCAACTAAACCTTTTCAAAACAAAAAACGACTTCTTGATGCAATTGGATTATGTAATATATCACATGTCAAGTTCTTATGTTTAACCACTCGGGCGGTTAGCGAATTTTTTTTTCCTGAACTGTTTTGCTTTTGATTTAGTGAAGATAATTATTGTTGCCATGAAATTCAAATGAAATTACATTACTAGCTAGCTATATATATAAAGTTTATAATGGATTCATTTTCTTAGACCTACACAATTTGCTATATATATGTAGGGAGATATCTACTTAAACCAGCACATAACATTTGACCTTCGGATAAACTTAATCAATACGAAAAAAAGATCAAAGGATTTTGAAGGAATTATGTATGCAATCTCTCGATGAAAAGCTATACTATGCAGTATGCACAGTTCTTTTCCAACATTTTTAGGCAGTCAGATAGGGTTATAGGGTTAGGGTTATAGTTATAGGGTTAGTAGGTAAATAACAGCATTGAAACATAGAGAAAAGCTACGTGTCATTTTATCCCAATCTTTAAAGTAGCAAAGGTATTTTTAAACCAAAAGATTCTGTTCACTTGAAAACAAACATTCATGGTAAATCTGCTTTGCATTCGAGAAACTCATCAAAATGAAGTCAGTTGATCGTTATCACCATATAAAAACAACATTACGGTTATTAGAAGTACGGTTTTCTTGAAATTTGAAAATAAGCGTCCGGGCGGTTATTAGAAATTGACAAATTTTGTAAACATAAGTAGTTACCAAAGTTTATAAGTAAAAGTAAAGAAGAAGGAAGGGGAATTTAGAATTGAATTCTATAAAATATATAACGCAAATTTGCTTTTAAAACCAACAAATTCCCAAATTCCCAAACCAACAAATTACTCAAAGTCACCATTTAAGCACTATACGAAAAGCCAACGTTGGAAGTTTGGAACGTTTGGGTTAAAGAGCATTTTCTGTACATATAAACACAACAAAGATTATTTTCTTTCCACACAACAACACAACACTTTTCCTTTGACCATCAACAGGTATGTTGAAGTTGGATCCAAATTGCGTGGTTGCCAGGGGTTATCTCGTGAAATCTCCTCCGAGGGATAAAATCTTACGCAACATCGCCCGTTGGCACTTGCGCTGGTTCGTTTTGTACGATACAAAAGAAAGGTGCCTAATCGACCCGGCGTTGGAGAGAGAGATCATTCTGTACTATTTTGCTAACGAACACGATAAAAATACTCCATTGGGTAATATTTCGTTTTGAATTCTCTGTACTACGGGAACAATTAGCAACTTTTTAAAAAATTTCGATTTGCTAATTGAGAGATTCAGAGCTGCACAATTTATCGTTTAGTATTAGACAAACTCTGACTTATCTCTTCTTACAATCCTTTTCTTCATCAAACTATTCAAGCAAACTTATTTAAAAATTTAATTCTACAGGTTTCATACAGTTAATCGGGGCAGGAGTACGACCCCACAACGGAAAAATTCGTGATTACGAATACGCCATCGATGTTATTACGGACAAAAGAACCTGGCATTTGTGCTCCACAAGTAAACCAGTGCACGAGTTATGGTTGGCCAAATTACGCGAACATTGCGTCCAGTCCAGTCCGCGAAATGTATGACATTTCACGCATATTTCTTTCATCTTTTTAGCAAAAACTAAATTTTACTTTCAGCTAAACTTTGTCACTTTATACAAAGAGAGATTTAAGGATAAAGTTTGGATTTTGCACATACAAAATACGAAATCTAAACAAGGAACGAATATTTATTGAAGGCTTCTACTTAACTTTCGACTAGTAAATTATCTTTCTGCTCATGTCATTGACATATATTTACTTTTTCATGCATTTCTAACAAGAATCATTTTACATCTGCACGAAACCTGGCTTCACGGTGTTTTTGTTACTAACGAATAAGTGTATTCTTAGGTGTCAACTTCATTAATATAATAACATTGCATCTTCGTTTCAGTCCAATACAGAGAGTCCACGCCATAAAATGACCGCCAGTTTACCAAAAAAGAAAAGAGAAATGTCGCTAGACTTGTACGTGAAGAATTTTGTCCACCACTTAATTTTATTTTTGACGTATTTGAAGCAATTCACTTTCGCATTTTTACAATATGTCATTATAATAATTTTTCGTCAGAACGCAATTCTCCACGCCTAAGACGCGCCAGGTGTCGAAAAGTCCGTTCAGCGCGGCCGCCAACTTCTTCGAGACCGCACCATTGGGTGGCACAAAGATTACCTCATGTTCGCCACTCACCAGTCCCGACTCTCCCATCGTGCGGACACCCGTTAGCACCACACCACAGATGAATATAACGGAGGGAAGTATGGATGAACCGGTGTGGAACTACCACACGGAAACGCACAGTAAACATTTGAGTGCAAAAGCCACACTCAGTACTTTTCCCTGCACTTTGTTAGAAGAGTGCGACAAAGGTAAAGAATCGTTGACATGTTTCCATTAGCCTTGTGATTGGCGAATGCCATTGTTTTGTTATTAAATTTGTGCTTTTCACGAGAGTGCTTGCTTGCACTTATATTTCCCCAGGGAGTAGCGGTGCGTTTTTCAACAGGTATTACCTATTTCCCATAGGTTACAACTTCCCCCGTTATTTCCTATAGATATCCATTTCTGCGAAAGATTTCTGTAGACTAGCACTCATTTCCTATTTACGAATTTTATCCCTTTGATTATCACTCTTCTCATTATGGCGGTTACTATAGAATTGTTTAGTAAAAAAACAAAAAAAATGTTTTTTTTTGTTTTGATGTTTTTTTATATAAAATTTATCCCTCTTTCAGACTGTGAACTTATTTTTTTGATATAGTCAACCCAAATGCCTTAATTTTATTATTTTTCATAAATGGCATTGGTCCAATTTTTTTCCCCTATAAGAGCGCCTTTGATAATCCCTTTTTTCAACACATTACCCTTCTTTTATATCAAGTATGTAAAATAATTTACTGACTATCATATTCCGTTGTTTTATTCTGGTCTGTAAATTATTATTCTTTTTAAAACAGAAAAAATAGACAGACATTTGTTTTAGTTCTGATATAGTTGATAGTTGATGCTTGTTTTTCTTGTGATTTTTTAAAATTTTAAAATGGCAAATGGAAGAAATCGTTCTCGTAAACGAAAAAGAAGGTTTCAAGGGAATGAAAGAGCAGATAAAATTTTAATTTCAACGTTAAATGAAATACCTGGTTCAAGTTCTCAGCTTGAAACCTCAACAACAGTAGAATGTTTGCGCTCAAGAAAATTGCAAAAACAGCCTACAGAAAATCGAGTTTAATTAAATTAATTAATTAAATTAAATTAATTAAAGTTTAATTCACTTGTTAGCTTGTTGCCCAAAATGCAATTCAAAGAACTTAGTTCTTACAAACAACCTTCATTGTCGAATGGGTTTTGCTCACCAGTTAGAAATTTTGTGTGGCGACTGTGGAGACTTTGAAGAAAAAGTTTTTACATCTAAAGAATGTGAAAAAAATAAACTAAACTCAGATGAACAACAAACACAAGTGATCCATATTAGAAATTGGTGTTAATTCAGCCGTAATTGAGTTTAATGAAGGAAGCCACGGTATAAGAGATGTGTTCAAGTTTGTTGAAGTTGACGATGGTGTGTGTGTCAGAGACATTTCGGAACGACGCGATTCAACTTAAATTAAAAAAATGGCCAAAAAGTCTACCGAATCAGGAAAAAAAGAAGAAAAACAATTAGAGGAATAAAAAAAGAATTAGTTGACAAGGAAAAAGAATCAGAGCCTGTAGAAAGTTATAATGCTGATGGATTTTAAAGTAATTTTCCCTAATTACATAGATTTTTTACATTTTTTTTTATCTTTATTTGCGTTTTTCTCTTTTTTGTTTTTTGACCGTTCGTGGCACACTCTAAACCTAATAGAAATTTATCCGTAAGAGCTTTTGAAGTGAAATTTTCAGTGAAGAAAGATTAGGTATAAAGCTGTTGCCTAAACCAAAATTCTGATAGACAATAGGCCTTTTTATCCGAAATTTTCTCGTTGAGTTCTGAAATTTGCAAACTAAAATCACATTTTTACTAAATTATACGTTTCTAGAGAAATATTAAAGATACATCTTAAATCTTAGTTAGGGAACTTTGAACACTTATTCTGAGACTATGTTGTAAATTTCATATAAAATATGCAAATAGATCATTCAAAAATAGGTTTGGCGTTACCTTATGTACTTTTTTTAAAAACTGCTGAAACAGCAGAAAATTATCACTTTTTAATTATTTTTTTGTGAGTTATTTTTATTTAAACTTGGTTCAAAAGCAAAAAAATAACATATCATTTGCTGTTAAAGAGTTAGTTTCTTTCTATAAAAACCTCCTTATCTATAAAATACTCGTTTCGTTCAGACGAGGGCATTAGTCGCACGAGCAGTGAGAGCTCTTGGACCTCGACAAGCACTCGTAACAGCAGCACAAACTCAACGTCGCTCGTGAAAAGCACCCTACCTACGTCACGATATGACAGCGATGAAATATTCGGCCGCGGTACCAACGCCTTTCAGGGACCGAAACTCATCAAAAGCAAGTCCATGGCTGATCTGTTATCAGATAAAAGTCTCAAATCACCCACGAATACACCCATAACACACCCGCGGCCCGCACAACTACCGAACAGACCTCTCTCTGCTTACGTCAGCTTCGATTATGACGCAGTATAGTTCAGTTTTATTGAATTTGTTTGTACATATAGCCTCTTTTCAACGTAAATACATGTATAATGTTTTATATCTGAACTGCTTAAATTCCAGTTGGTTATTTCGCCTTGCTCAAAGTACTCTTTTTTTCTCCAGACAGTTTAAGATATCGCATTTGGATATAGGTGAAATATATCTTTGCGTTTTGTTGACATTTCGGACAAATCGGAAAAACTACAGATCGTTCAAATGAAATTTAATTCTGTTTAAAAACTATTCTTTTAAAAATTAGACATGAAATATATACAACCAAAGCATAGAAAAGCGATGACCAAATCAAGTGTTTTTATTTATTCTACATTTTATTTACCGAGGAGTGGAGGAACAACATTGCAACTTTCTTATATTAGTTCCTATGCGATTGAGTGTGCACACTAGTTCCTATGTTTTTGAGTCGACGGTGAACAACTTCAATAATCCACGGGACGTTAAAATGCTGGTTGTCAAAAATACGAACTTGTAGCCTGAAAAAAAAAACATATAAAAAAGTTAACTCATAACAGCAGGTACGAAAAGTAAAGTGAAACAAGAGAATCGAGGCCATGAATCTTCAACTTTTTCCCGCGTGCTATAGTCAAGCAAATCATAATGCTTTCAGGGGAAAATAATGAAAACATAGGAGGTTATAATCGAGACCCAACTAGTTTTACAGGAAATGAGTTAGATCAATTTTAAAATGCTGCCACAGTAAATCGGTCGTTGTCTCTATTTATTATCAAAAAGTTAATCCAATAAATCACAAAATCAATTGGCCCAAGAAATGCACTCACTTAGTTGTTTTGCAATGAAGCGTAAAGCGTTGAGTTCGGTGTGGGTACACCCGCCAAGTAACACTACGAGAACGACTTTCTGTGAGGAAGATGATACTTTAGTGGTGCTTCCCGACGCTAAACAGTTTCAAACACTATACGGCAACTGTGGCCTCACGCACGTACCAAGTATTAAACTATGAAGCGATTATTTCGATAAGTTACCGAGCTTAATCCTTTCACAAAGATGGTCAGCCGAACGGCGAAAATATAGTGGGAAAAAAACGCCTACGCAAAATCTCTCTGTAATTCAAACAGCATAATAGATTCCATGAACGTTTTGAACCTCAACCTAAGCGACACTTTTCAAAATACCCGTTCTACGCATGGCATGAGTTACAGAGAGACATTGCGCAATTCTCACATCGTGCAGAAACAGGGAGTTTATGTTCGCACGTGGGAATGTGTAGCGATTGTAGAGTTTCTTCGAATCCCGGAAGAAGACCTTTACTCAGCAGCTAAGATGATAAAAACAAAAATCTGAGGTTATATCAACATAAATATGCACTTTTGCACTAGTCACAAACCCAACCATTAACCACAGGACGGAAGTAGCATAGAACGTTTTAAAGTAGCACCTGCTCAACCACCTTGGCAATAAAAGGTGTATAACCGCCACCGTACACGTAAGCCACGTCTTTCGGCGGCGAGCATTTCATTATGACGTCAGGGTCTTTTGGAATCTAAAGAATGTAACCGAATACCGAAAATGCACGACTGTAAAACCTCGATTATGCGCCTAAGCGGATTTCGCCGCTCATCTTGATCCGCAAAACTGCCGAGAAAAAAGAAAAGTACAGAGTGGTATTGAACAATACCGTTTAGAAAATGTATTCCTGTATTGCACACTGAGATGCAATTTTATTGTCTTATTTTTACTTGCCACAAATAAGCGCCCGATCTTTTAAGAAAAAAATGATTTCACAAAATGTTGAACAAAACCTTTGAAGCATTAACATTTCTTTGATCTTTTATATGTTTTTAGCTTTTTGAATTGAAATTTCGCTTTCTTTGATAATCGTTTTATCTTTTCTCGGCATTTGCATTTGTAAATTTGAATTCTGTTAATTATACTATGATTGTAACGATAAAAGACGGTTCTCGACGATAAGACCAATCAAACGGTCTTCTACGAGTACCGCAGTTGTATGTACAAAATTTATATATGTATATGCAATTGGAAAATAAAAAATCTTTCTCAGATAGGGCGTTGCTTATTTGAGGAGAACACTTAATGGAGGATTTACGGTAATCGTTCGATAATCTCTTTGAACGATGCACTCCAAAAATGAAAATGGGTGGGGGTGTAATGAACCCCTGGAACACAAGCTCACCAGATTGAACTTGCGTCTGGTCTTCGGAAACGTGTTTCGCTTCTAAAAACAATGTCGTAAAGGTCGAGGTTCCTTGAGCTACACTTTTCTTTCAATACACCGCTTTTATTTAAAATATTAACGAAACTTATGAACAACACGTGGTAGCGAGATCGACCTCGAATAAAGGAAAATAGAACACAAAAACTCTATAATATTTATATTTTTAATTTGTACTAACTAGTATAAAAAACATTTGTATTTATTGTCAATTCAGTTCGTGAGATTTTACACGAAGGACTTACGTCACGATTATCAGTAAACAATCCAACATCTTTTAAGCATTTCATTGTCACCAGATGCTTGTATCCAAAACTCTTTAAAAAACAAAAATGCAACGCCGTAGTCAGCACAAATAACGAAGTACTATTAAAAACTGAGTTAAAACGATCTTTACTGAACTATGTAATCATTAATTTAAAATAAAACCTATAAATCGCTAAAAAAAATTTTTGCCGCAAATCGTGATCTATTTCCGTTACGAATTACCCCGGAGCTGTGTAGAAATCGGTGAGAGCTAGACTCACCTGTAAATACTGCAGTTTAAGCGAAAGATAGGTTTTGTTGTCCAAACCTTGTATGAAAACAATCAACCAGTTAAGTATTTCTCAAGTAAAAATAAAAACATTCAAGTAAAAAGAAACAGATTTCTACATTCTATCGAGCTGAGTACCACTTGGTATTTTACCTCCACGACACACGGATAGTAAACACAAAAGGCGTAAACAATCCAGTTCTTCAGTCTATAGGAAATAAGAAAGAGTTAAAAGAGAGGAAAGGGTTACACGTGAAAAATCATCAATTTATTTCAAGCAACGATTAAAACACACGAGAGAACTTAAATGTAAAGACGAACAATAATTTGCTAAAATTAATTATAAAACAAAAACTTAGTTACAACCTAAATAAGCAATATTCTCTTATTTCTGCAAAAGTGAACTCTCCACAGGAGAAATTATTAAACCACGCGTGTAACATATAAAGTGCAAACCTGCTTGTTTATACAAGTCTCTACGTACGAAACACAGTCTTTCGTTTCTGAATCAGCGAGCAAGCCTGCGAAATAGAAGCTTTACCGCATATGAAAAAGCTTAATGTAGTATTGCACACGTTTCTCTCAATAATTTAGTCTATTAAAGTCCTCTGTGACATTGTTCGACTGTCTTAATTATGCGATTGTTATATTGTTCGACTGTCTTAA
This sequence comes from Candelabrum cocksii, assembly GCA_963930725.1. Taxonomy (NCBI): domain Eukaryota; kingdom Metazoa; phylum Cnidaria; class Hydrozoa; order Anthoathecata; family Candelabridae; genus Candelabrum; species Candelabrum cocksii. The sequence continues at coordinate 3,806,771 of OZ005674.1, forward strand.
TTATGCGATTGTTATATTGTTCGACTTTCTTAATTATGCAAATGTTACATTGTTTGACTGTCTTAATTATGCGAAAGTTATATTGTGCGACTATCTTAATTATGCGAAAGTTATATTGTTTGACTGTCTTAATTATGCAATTGTTATATTGTTTGACTGTATTAATTATGCAATTGTTATATTGTTCGACTGTCTTAATTATGCGATTGTTATATTGTTCGACTGTCTTAATTATGCGAATATTACATTGCTCGACGTGAAGACAGTCTTCAAAATATTCCGCTTGTTTCTTCAGCATAATCTTCTCACACGCACCGATATCTAAATCATGGCAATATAATCAGAATAGTTAACATAAACTGAAGAAAGAAAGAACAAATCACATGCGTTAAACACATCCAGACAATTAAGTGGTAATCTTTTAGTCTAAAAATAATGACGGTTTGTTTGCCCCATCTGCAATAATGTATGGCGGATCAATAGGGATCTAAGGGAAATGACCCCCGTATGTCTTTAACACCCGAAAATTTGAACTAACTCATTTGAAAACCCGAAAATCTAGTTTTACCTCAATTGTTTCATGGTCTAAATTTTGGGAAACGCAAGTAGACATCTTAACATTTCATAATTCATGTCATAAATTATCAAAATATGCGGAAAGATCTCAAGGTCAGTCCCCCTGTTTTCATCGTTTTGAATATTGCTCTTATGCTATTCAGATTAATTAACATGGAAACTCATTTATGTTATAGATGAAAATTTGACGCACCATTTTAAGAAATAAAAATAAAATTTGGAAATATGTTGGAATGAATTCATGGAAATATAGCAGAATCGTCCCATCATGGTTCCACCGCGTCGTGTAACATCCATTTCGCGACTCCACCGTTTTAAAGACGACTTACGCATCGCTAAAGCCTTGTGTTGCTTCTTTAGTTTGCCAAGATCCTCGGCGACAAACTGCTTGAAATCCCGCACCGTATCTAGTTGGTTACGTTTCTAAAAGTGGAGGTACCCCCTTAACGACTAACCAACCAATGGGCAACAAACAACAGATGTTTGTAATCGATTTACATAATTATGCGAAATAAAGCATTCCTGAGAAAATATTCACTCATTAGGCAATTCTCTTGGATTATTCTCCCATACAAATCTATGCTATCATTAATTCAAATTTAATTCAAGTAAATATTTTCTTTTTCATCAACTACAATTTTCTTCTTAATATTAGTATTTATCACAAATAATATTATTAAAAAATAATAATAATATTAATATTGATACGTGTTTGATTTCAAATAAAAGAAAAGTTCAGTTAATGAAAAAGTGGAATCAAATGGAATTGTGGAAAATGGAATAACAATACCTCAAACCCACACTGTAGTTGTTTCGCCTTATAGCTTAGATACGGAAACACGTTCGTAATATGCATGCCTCTGATTTCTGCAAAAATCTAAAAGGATGACTTTTGTTTTAGTGAGTTCGAGCAGAAAGACTACAGGGAGCAAACCTGGTCAGACGAGCTAAGATTCATGGCGACTGGTTGCTCTGTACCGCTCACATCTTTTGTGAAATCAACTATGCCTTCAAGGTAAAACAACATTGAAATTGCAAATAAATAACAATCAATAAATAAAAGTTGATAAAGAAAACACACAAAAATAAAGAAAAGTTAACAGAAGATATATAAACATTTGTCCTTCGCATTCTTACCAGCTTTGATACCAAATGTTTCGTCCACTAATCCTTCATAGACATGTTGCGAACACAGAATACTTGCCTTGTCTATGTCTAAATGCAACAACACTCAACCTTATACCTCAGAGCGACATTATGTTTCAGAGGTTAGGGTCAAGAGAGATGGAAACACCTTACCTTGATCTATGAATAAAAATGAGCCGATTTCACTGGTTGTGTTTTGGGCGGGGTTCTCATCTGATGACATCATTTGAATGAGTTTGAAGAGCAACTGTCAATGTAAATTGTACACAAAATTGTTTATATTATAGACCATTTTAAAACTCTTTCTTTCTTAATTTTTAATATTTTTGCTAAATCCCATTCAAATTGGGATAAAACGAAAGATCAAAAACAAAATTAATTCCATAGATGGATTACTTTTGTGGATTGTTTTCCAGTTGAATATAAAATGCTGACATCAACAAAACATTAGAATTCAAACGTAAAAAACACAAGTAAAACTTTAAAGAACAAATTTTCAAATGCCATTCAAAATAAGCAATTAGCACCAAAGAAATGCGACGAATAGGTGATGATATTAACGGCTGAAATGTCAAGTTTCTGTCAACTTTACAATTTTGCAAAATTTAATTTTAATGCTTCATAGGGACAAATCAAAAAAAAAAAAGGTTCGACAGATGTTATTAATCTTGAAATGTTTTCCACTTACTGCTGATTTTTCTCCAACACAAAAACCTTTCGCTATACTTCCAAAAGTTCCTTGGATAACATGAACAGCTCGTGCCAGTGTGTGAAGCCAAGTAGTATCGTTTTCCTACAAAAAAAAGAAATCGAAGTCTAATAATGTTCATCTTTTTAAACTTCCACAGGAGAACATCTTTTTGTGAAAACTAACACATAAAACTGTATTCAACAAGGTTATCTTAAGAAGAAAAACAACAGTTTTTAGTTTTCGAGACATGTTTCGTAGAACGTTCTACATTTCCAATCAATATAGATGACAAGAGTTACAAGGTTATCTTAAGAAGAAAAACAACAGTTTTTAGTCTTTGAGACATGTTTCGTAGAACGTTCTACATTTCCAATCAATATAGATGACAAGAGTTACAAGGTTATCTTAAGAAAAAAAACAACAGTTTTTAGTTTTTGAGACATGTTTCGTAGAACGTTCTACATTTCCAATCAATATAGATGACAAGAGTTACAAGGTTATCTTCAGAAGAAAAACAACAGTTTTTAGTCTTTGAGACATGTTTCATAGAACGTTCTACATTTCCAATCAATATAAATGACAAGAGTTACAAGGTTATTTTAAGAAGAAAAACAACAGTTTTTAGTTTTTGAGACATTTTTCGTAGGAGGTTTTGGAATGTAAAAGTGCTTACCATAAAGAACTGTCTGTAACATGATGGCATCTCTAGTGACATCATATCAATGTCAAGAGGGACGATATCCAACGGATATTCACTGATTGTCACATCTGTATGAAGAGAAAACTATTCAAATATCAAAATAACTAATTAATGATGCAATTATGTGGAATAATAGAGGGGGTAGTAAATGACTTGGGTTGGTTTAGGGAGTATAATACATCACCAATCCCACTCCCTGTGTCAATCCCACTCCCTGTGTCAGGCAATGTGAAGAAAAAATGTAATAACCTTGTTAAAGTTATATTTTCATGCAAGTCTGCGCAAACAAAGACTACTTAAGACAATTGACATTAAAGAAAGCCTTCAGATTCAATTGAACATAGTCTAATATTGTGTGGATTTTGCACTTGTACCAAAGGACAATGACATGTGAAAGACATATTATATTAATAAAATCTAACCAATAGAGAGTCAGTCAAAAAACTGCAGTACAATTAGTATAGCTAATTTTACTCAAGAACATGTTAAAATAACAATAGCTTTTTGAAATCTTCTCCACCAAATTCACTCATCTGAATTTACATCCTTCCTTGAAGAAATTCACCTATCATGTGTTGGGGTAAAGGTGCAAGCTTAACTTCAATTGCAGTGGTAAGTGAAATTTGATCCTTACCCCCGAAGACACCCTCCTGTTCCAGAATCAAATCGCAACACGTCAGCTAAAACAATGAAAATTCCATCCGTAAAATGAAACCTATTTGAAAAGAATCAAAGTAAGAAAGTATGCCATTCATCTGTGACAAATTTTGATTTTCCGCTGAAATTATAACATTTGATATGCATCTTAAGCAAATTGAAAAGCAGACACGCTTTTGGTCGAAAATAAGCAAATGCCAAAGTATTTACGTAATTTTTAAAAGTCTTTACAGTAACAATTTAATTGTAAATACTGTGGAAAACGATTGTTTGCGATTCCAAAGAGTGTTTCAGGCTTAAGTGGTAAGTACATCTACGCACACCACGCAAAGGCAAGTTGGTCATTCTCTATTTAAAAAGTGGTGAGTGCACAAAGTTCTGACAATCGGATATGAAGATCCATTTGCCGTTGCTTCTCAACTTTATTATGTGGCTCATCAAACAAAGCAACAAAATGCTCAACTTCCATGAGACTTGAAACAAATAGGGTGCGATGCCATAATTTACAACGTTTACTACATTTAGTTTTTACGCATACAAATGATTTGGCAATATCGCTGTCCGGGAACAAGGCAACAAATAGCATGTTTTTATTTGAGCTTGAATTATTGATTTATGTTTATTAATTTAATTATTCCCTTACATAGTGGACAGCAACAAAAAGATATCGTAGCAAGGCTCACCTGTCTTGGGGCGACCACAACATAGTACTCCCTCTCTACTTTCTTTGACTTATCAATGTTTATAAATTCTGCAAAAAACAAAACAACGCAAATCATCTAACAAGAACATCTCCTTTGTTCGACGATCTTTTTTCATGCTTGCAAGGGTTGGACAGACTCAAAAGATCAATTAAACAGGTTTAATCATCTGATGGAGCAGATGATTTTGTCGCTGGATGACTATGAAGTCAAAGCTGTTACATAACCCTAAAAAATGAGTCGAGTGAATGCGAGTGAGTTCATGAAACATATTGGGCATTCACGCCTGCACATAACTTATCTCAAAACCAAATAAAGAAAACTCTTCAACAAAAAAACAGAAGTACCTGCAATCAAAGCCATGCGGCTAGGATATGGACGCGTGATGAACATACGCCTGAATCAAAATTTCAATATTACGCTGATATGTTATATAGTTATATACAATCATTGTTAAAAAATTGTAAATTGTGTAAATGGATACAGTTGAACATCAAACACAACTTAGTTTTTCTGTAAAGTTCTTTGCGATGTTAAGGTTCACAACACTCTAATAACGAAAAAGGTTTAAAGACTACTAAAACAAACAACTGCTTTCCACTTCTGCTTAGAAAATCGTCAAATAATAAAAGAAGTAACATTGTTAAAAGTTGAAAATTAATATTTGGATGATAAAATAACTGAAAAATAAATTCAATAAATTGTAAATATTAATTTTGATTGAAATCTCACTTATTCGGACCGACATCAATGATGTTCCCGCGCTGCAATTTGTATATCTTCTGAACGCCATGTTGCTGCAAAACAAACAGATGACAACATCAATCAATACTTGAACATCGCATTGAACTTAACAAAAGTGTTATCTTGAAAGTTTCGCGAAGCATTCACGGAACAACCATAAACAACGTTACTGCAACAGTACTGTTAGTACTGGGAAAAAGTTCAAAATATCAAAAGAGATTCGATAATTATAACTATTGTTATTATTAATAAACATTTATATGGCTTCCATTTACAATGGTTCTTCTCCCTATAAATTAAAAAAAAGATAATTTATTAAATTGACAAAGAACAAAGAAACAAAGATTGTACGTAAAAGAAATTTCAATATACTAGACGGACATTCAAGAATGAATGAAAGAAAAGGATTGGAAAAACAATAGAATAATAATTAAGGACCTAAGAAGGGTGAATATGTAAAAGCAGTACGTTGGGGTATGCGGGTCATGTAACATCTTTGACCTCATAGACATAAGCACCCATGCCCTTTATGCACGGCTGCCACGGAGTTTAAAATGCAAAGTTGATATCTTGCGCGGGTTAACTCGCCACTGTATTCCCTCTTCCTGGGGTTGGCGTTAGGAAGGGCATCCAGCTGTAAAAACATCTGTTTCAATAAACCATCAGATGATTAAACCTACACAGTTGTTTGGGAATATCATCTTTTGATAACGTGCAACCCACTCTGAGTGGAAAAGGCCACGTAAAAACAGATGATGATGATGATGATGATGAGTACAACGATAAAACCCTCGCCAGGTCCTTATTTTTGTAAAGTTCCTCAGTGAAATTTAAATACATCTCCAGTACTTTTCACCTAGATTCCGATATAAAAGGAGAAAAGAAACGCATATATTTCTCTCAAGTGTGTTTCCCACTTACTTTGAGGTACGATACACCTCCACTGATTTGATCCAACGGTTTCATTAATTCCTCATCCAGAAACAAATCTTTATCACCTTCTGCCTGAATGGGAAAACATGAAATGATAATAAAGCACACTTCAGAAACAATTTTCAAAGGTTATACAGAAATCAAAGCCAACTGATGATGGTCAATTTTCCTTCATCATATTTGTTTATTTCACTTAATTAACATATTACAATAATTAACATGTATATTAAAGACACGTTTTGTTCCAGAATATTGAAATTTTTGACACATTGATTTTTAAGCATTCTATATTGCGATAAACCAAGGTCAATGAAACTTTACTCCAACACGCATATAATCCATTAAAAAATTCCCCAAATAACCATGGTATGAAAGAGTACTAAAAAAATATGCGATATATATAAACATTTAAACTTTGTCATCTTGCTAATGATTTCCTTAATATCACCCCTATTAATCTTTATTAAACCTAAACCTAATTAAGAAGACAAGACAATCAGACATATATATATCTATTATAGGTCATGTTAATCAATAAAAGCTAAAACTTTAAATGGAAAGTAACTTTATACATACGGATTGGAGCTGGTAACTAAGTTGATCTTTAGCATATTGTTTGAAGATTGACAGGTCCGGCAGTTGAACCTCAACCATGATATACACATGCTATGACACATGCGATGTCAGATCAGCAAATATATCTGCCGCTAACAATCAAGTTGTAAATTGGTACAACCTGTGTCAGCCTCTGGAGTGGGTTTTATTTTAATATTTCTCTCCTAAAAGTTACGAAAATGTAAGTATCCTCTAACTCATATATGATAAAATAAGTTTAAGTTTTTAACTTTTTAAGTAAAAATAATAAGAAATAAAAAAATAGAAAGTTTAATAGCATGCAATGTAACCTAAAAGCAGGTATACGAAGTGTGACTGAAAATTAACGAGACTCACTCTACTGTTTTCATGCATTAGAAATTAAAGAAGAAATTGATAATAATATAATATTTACAAAAGATCACTCCTGCTATGTAAATCAGACAGTTTTAGTCTCAAAAACAAATTGCAATGCTGCAATATCCTCCCTAACCACCAGACTTTGACATCCTGTGAATTTTCCTGTTCCGACGGGTAGAATGTGTTATTAGATGGAAGCGTCACACAAACGTTGAAAAGATGAAAACAGTCACAAGAAGAAGAACATGTTCAAGAAAGGAATGCCATGGGCGTGGAAACTTGTGCGGGTATGGGAGTATTTTGAAGGTGATAAAAAGTGATTATAATAAATATATAAAGTCAATAAATAAATCAATCAATCAAAGTCAAATAAATCAATCATAGTCTCGTTTCAACCTCATATTTTAACATGCATACATTCTGCATGAAAACGAACAAGGCCCAAAAACAATTCCACTTTCCAAGATTTGAAAACATGAAAGAAGAAGATTTTGAATTGAGAATATCTCTAGAATGTTTTCTCATCCTTCGCAATCGAAATCTTGAAAGTGTAAATTCAAAGTAATCATTGTAGCGCAATGCATCTTAAGTTCAAACTGTCGGCTACTTTCAGATCATTCTGACCGTACACTATTCCAACATCCAATGTGTTGACGTGAGCCTTCCTTCCATATGTTCATTCATTGTACTCATTGTGTTTCAGCAATTAGTCTTTTGGTACAATCGATTTTATGAATGGTGTAATCGAAAGAAAAGATGGAAACATTTAGAAACCATGAATCTACAAACATCTTGAAGAGTTGATTTTAGATTAATCACATATGAAGATAGATAGCTATGAGGAAAACTATTGATTCGTGAAATATCTACATGTTCAATATACAATGTGTACAACATAACAAAGCCCATAGAAAAAGTGATTTATAGGGAATTTGTGAACAATAAACACCATCAAATATATTTATACATATATATATATAATAAACAGTTCTAGGTAACATAGAATTAAATAGCGTTCTTCAAAAATAGGATCTTTTAAATAAATAAATAAATATTTAAATGTAATATATTAACATATATTAATATATTAACTATAAAACTATATATCCTATAAATATTATATATATATTTTTAAAGAATAGCGGAATACATTTCAAGAGAAACAAATTTACAAAAGAAAAACAAAACAAAGAACGTGATTTACAAAAACGTTTTTTTTACTGTCAACAGAGAGAGATAAAATTTCCAACAGAAGCATTCCAACCTATAAGGGACATTGAATAATAATCTATTTAGCTGCCATGGATATTCTCGGGTGAGATGACTTTCAAACGGTAGTACAGAGTCTCAACGTGATGATTTGCGGGTGGAGATGGAGTGACGTCTTTTACAATGAGAACGTAGTCTCCTGCATGGAAAAAATATTTGAAAAACCAGATTCTAACAAACATTCTAAATGACGTCCGGCACCTGGCTTACAAAATCTCTCATTCAATTCATCGTCCTTTTTCGTTCTGCTCTTCTTTTTCTTCCCACTACTGATTGTTTTGCCTTTTACCATCCCTAAAATTTTCTTTCGATCATTGGGTTCAATAGAGGTGGCATCCGTTCCTTTGCGGCTACTTAACGATGTGAAACAAAACAGTTAAGAGCTTAAATGAAACACTTCATTAACTTCACTCAAAAAGATATAACAAATTATAGTAAGTAATTAATCACCAATTAACTTGTATTGCAGCAAAGTTTTATTGAATTTTTCTTACCATCAAAATAATTCAAACAATTTTTTCCATTTGTCTTCCTTACCCGTTACATTCCTTAGCAGGTGCATTGACAGAAGACATGGACAGAGAGGAACAGGTATCAGAAGATTTAGAGCCTGGCAAAATTAGGTTGTTGAATATAACTTCACCTTTGGACGAGGACTGCTGTTCAACATCAACAACTACAAAACAATAAAAACAGCTTAAATAAAGGAATGATTGTACAATTGGTCAAAAAATATCAGATCAGTAAAACGTTTATCAAAAATAGCTACTCATATTACCGCTAGTAAACAATATTAAATTCACGACTTTTGCTATAGAACAAAACTTCGCAATTTAACTAAGTATTTCCACTTTGATTTGCGGTTTGCGAATATTATTGCAAAATGGAGAAATTAAACTATCTGGAATCAAGTTGAAATTTACCTGCACTTTCTCTAAATGACCACTACTCATTTTCAAACTTACATGCGAATGTTTCTGTCTCTCCATGGTCACACTCACTTGACTCAACATCTTGTTCCTATCAAACAGTAGAAGAAAAACATTTATGCACAAATTGCTATATAGGTGAAATGTGAAATTATTGCAAACAGTAACTGGTATGTATAGATGGGAATGAGACTGTTAGCCTACATTCCAAGTTGGTAGACATATCATATCGATGTTAACAATAAAAGGTGGACGTGAAACTCTTTACAAAGACAGAAAACTTGACTTCAAATGTTGCAAAGATAAAATATAAATAAAATATAAATTGATAAATTACAGAGCAAATGACATTATTTTGACAATGGTAGCACATTTTTTTCTAACATTTTCACAACATTGAAGATTTTAAAAATTGTTAAAACTCTACAATCTAAAGTGTTTGGCTCAGTAAGAGGCCAGGGTTACTGTTTTAACAAATCAAATCGTCAATTTTGAAAAAGTACTTTTTCATTTTTGCCCGGCAAAGAAAAATTTAGTTACATTGTTGAGCATAAAGCAACAATACAGTAGCTGCCGCTTGACTCAAATACTTGGGTAACACGAAAGTTATCAGTTTCTACAGGTTTAGACATTTTTTTTGAAAGACTTATGAAAATGTCAAAATTATGCAGCTAACAAAGAAAGGCAAGGAGTAAATACAGACAACTTGTGTGAGTCCTGGAACTCAAGGTAACATTTCATTTGTATTCAATCTGCGAAATGTAGGACATTCTATGAGCCATAGAAACCAGTACCTGAAAGCTTTTGTTTGATTGTTCGAAGTTAGCGTAACACAAGTATTTTTTTAAATCATTCGCTTTCAACAGCTATTATTATTATAAACAAATATTTACACAGATTAATATAAACTGTTATGAATGCGGGTCCTGCCCGATAAAAATATTGTTAAGTCAGTAAAATAAATAAATAATATAAAATAAGTAAAATTTAAAACCTTATTTACAGTTAATTCGATCTTTGGGTTAACATGACCAAATCTGCTATTCTTCTTACTTCAAGTGGGAGTTTGTTGAAAAGCTTAGCTCTGGAAAAATAGTACCCTTTTCTTGCGACTTGTAGTATAACCTTGAGAAGCCTCGCAAGATTGTTCTGATATCCAGTGATTGTTCATCGCAAAATATCCATTGAAATTAACTGTATGTTTTGTATTGCAAGCACAATTTCGCACCAATCACCTCGAGTGATAATGTCTTGAATACTTTTAACGCTGCCATGGCCAATAACACGTTCTTCTCTCCGAGTAATAGAGTCTAGTTGCTGTAACTGAGTTGTTGTTAACACTAATGGAAGAACTATAGGTCAACAACGGAACAACAATAGATTTGTTTTTTACATGCATTTGCGTTGAAGTATGGTTTTATCCTTTCCAAAAGTCTCAGATGAGCCGTCATTTTTTGTACTTCCAATCAAAGTTGTTATGGACCTGAGAAACTTGATACTAGTAAACTTACTAGAATCTTCAAGTCGAAGATAATTAAAGTTTTTGTCTGGTCCCTTGAAAATTTCAGATAGCGGGATTCAACTGCACGTCTTTCAGGCGCAGAGAAGAGAATATTTTTTATCTCTGTTCTAATTAATTATATTTCTAAACTGAAAATTAGTCTAACATTTGGAATACTGCGTGTCGTAGGGCATCACGATATGGAAGCTAATCGATAGCTTAAAGCTGGAAGATTTCCAGGCAAGAATAAACGTAATTAGAACATAAATCAGAAGTTTTATGACAAAGGAAACGTATTTTGGATGGAGACAATTACACTCCAGACGCGTAGCCAGTTTATCGCAGGGCTCTACTTATTTATTTAAATTATAATAAAAAAGAAATGGCAAAAGGTTTTATGAGTTGTTGGACATAATCTTCGCCACAAACCTGTCTTAAATAACAAAATCCATAGATATATATAGCTTAATTTTTTCTAAGAATCAAGCTTAATATCCACAGTTAATGAACAAATTTAGTGGAAAATAAAAGATACAGTATCTTTTATGTATTTACTTTTAAATAAATACAGTTAAATACGTTTAATACAATTTTGAATCATTGATTTTGAATCGAAAGTTTCGAAACGCACTGGAAACGCTTACAAATTGGGTGGCTGGTAAAGAAATGGTAGAAGAAAACTATTTTGGCCAATTTTCTTAGAATTCTTTTAAAAATTGTTTTCATAGATGTTTTACTGATTCCATTTTGTTCCCATTTCATGCAGAGTGACTTAATATATCAACACACTAACCTCAACTCTTTTTTCCACGACATTCTCTTCAGCAACTTTGCCTTGATCAGTCAAGTTTTCTTGATCTCCTCGTTCATTTAGTTCAACGCAAACACCCCTCATGGCAATTGGATACGATATGTAATCACTGAAACATATTTGTAAACAAATGTGAAAAGAAAAACGTTTATTCAAAATGATGCACCACCATTTACAGTTTTAAGAGTTTCTTGTATATTTTCCGATGATGACTGCAGTCATGTTCAACAGGATGGAAAAGTGGTTTATTCAAATCACACCGATATCTAGCTTTTTCATAATTGTTGATAAGTGTGCAGTGTTAGACAACATTGATTTGTACAATATTGTCTACCAATACGCCTTGGCGTACACCATTGACTCCAACGCCATTAAATTTATGATCTGCCAGCCTTCATATTCAAACGCATACAATACCTCTCATAAAACTCATTTAATTTGAAACAATTCTCGAAACTAACCAATCTTAATGCTGAAACCTGAATGCTTCGATAAAACACAATAAAATCGCTGGAAGTTACCTTTGATGAAAATTGCCGTTGACTGATTGTATTTATAACTTTATAAATTGGTTAAAAATTTATAACTAATGTCTTTATATAGTACTTTAAATATCTCCAAATTAATGAAAAAACTGGAAATTTCACTAGCATGTTGATGGAAAATATGCAAAACAAGAAGACACTGTTGGCTTGGAATCATTGTTTGTAAGATCAAGCCAGGACAGAATCAAGAAAAATAATGGATTTAATTTTGAATGACTAACCATCGTATATGAAACTCATCATTTGAAAGATAGAGATCATTCTACATTTTCATCTTCTTTTTACAGTTAATTTTTTATCTCAAAAAATGTTAACAAAGTTCTATAAATAAAACTCAAAAAATTTACCATGTCTTTTCTAAACTTTGACAGGAATGTACAGGTTCAGGTGCAGTTTCGCAGTCTGGATTTTGCAAATACTTTCCGGCACTGATTTGAAATTTCCGACCTGACTCTACACAAAAATATGCTTTCATATTAAAAAGGAAACAACGAAGAATACGACTTTAAATAAAATTAAATTCAAGTTAAGATGGAAACATAGATTGTTGATTCCTCAAAAACATACCTTCTATATCAAATTCACTTATAAAAATGAAGTTAAAAAACTTGACACCTAAACCACCATTTCATTGGTTGAATTAAATCTATGATGTAATCATGTTGGTGCAGTAAATTTGTTCTTTTTAGGATTGCAAAATCATTGCATTGCAAACGCCGAGTCTTTGCGAAGTTACTCTCTCTATGGAATCTCTCACGGGAGGTACCTGTCTGGCTCTGTAAATTGTTGAGAATTCCCTACTCGTAGTGCCCCTGTATTCCACCAAATATTATTCCACAGACCGAGTAAATTTGGTGTATGCTAGAGAATTGAGATATGGCTCAACTATGAGTTGCAGCATAGTTCCATGTGAGAGTAGCAAGAGTTTTTGGACCAACCATGTGGCTCACAAGATGTCAGTGGGATGAAGAATGCATTCTGATGGCTAATGAAAGGATTATAGACAATAGCAGAGTAACATGTTTGAAGAACATCCGCGAAAAGCCTATATATTACAGATGTAGCAACATTAAACCAGGAGTGTTACACCTGATGTGAAACACGTACAAACCGTAAAAGGAGACTTCATGAAGCGATGTACCAGATGAACGTATTATCTCAAATAAGTGAATTATTTGAAAACAGTGGCTTTGTAGATGTTTTGCAGTGGATTTGTAATTAGTTTTTGCACAGGGTAAATAATTCACTTAGATTTTAGGAAACAACAACGAACATTGCGACTACCTGTCGTTATTTGGTCATCAGCAGTCAAGCAGTAGATCTTCAAAGAGAACATAACGTTATGCTGAGACACAACCATCTCTTCATTACTGATGACACAAAGTTTCTGGGGCTCCACTAAAAGAAGACCAAAGCATAGAAAAATGCTTGTTTTCTGTAAGATAAACGAAAGTCAACAAGTAAAATACCCTGATTTATCACAAACATAAGTCATTGGAAAATAGAAAAGAAAACTTTGAAGTTAGGAAAATAGGAGATAATAGAAAAAAAAATCTCATTTAATTTTATTCTAATTTTCACGTAAATACAAATACACAGAATAACAAACAGAGAGTATTACTTACGCTGGGCTCGATTATTTAACCATATACCATCATATGCGATGCCAGAAGAATGGGTAAGTGAGCCCTGTCCATGAAAACAACCGCCCCTCCATTGACCCTATGTGAAGTAATTGAATGGTGGTGTGGTTTTACTGTAATGAAATACTGTGATTATTTTGAACGAAACATAGTTGAGAAAACCTTTCATTATTTGGTGTTAAACCAATAAATTTTGAGTAACTACTACTACTATCCATTTGTGTCATCGGACACGTCAGACGTGTGTATGACGGGTAGTCCTTAACATCGTTCATCATCTCGCTTAGTCATTGGTATCCTCTTCTGGGATGGTCAGGGCCGTGAGGTCTTCCTTCACGCTTTAGTGCCAGCTTTTCCTTGGTCTTCCACACTTCCTTGGACCAGTGACCTCCATTTTTTATACAACGGTTGATCCATGAGTCACTGCGCTTTACATGCATAAACCATCGAAGTCAGTTTGATTGTATCCTCTTTTCGAGTGGCTGTAGGTCGAGCAGCTGCAGGAGGCTTGTTGAGGAGAATATAATAATGCTTGGCTTAACGTGGCACATCCAGAGTAGCATTGATCTTTCATTTTGTATGAGGTGGTCAATGTCTTCCTTGCGCAGTGCTCAACATTCAGAGCCGTACAGCAGGGGTCTAACGCAACAACGATAAAGGTTTCTGCGTATATGGTCAGCAGGGGGAGGAGTTCTCACCCAGGTAGACAAAACTATCAGCCACCTTCAGAATTTCCTCATCTAGGATGGTTTCCGTCAACGGTCTTGCATCTAATGGACGAGCCGCTCCGAGGCAACGACGGCACCGAAAATTAGGATCTTGTACTAGCCTACCCCGAACCTTGAAGTACTCCCACTTTAACAATAAATTCCTTGGGAATTGTTAACTCTCACTTTACTATTTGCATCTGCATACATGGCTTTGACGACTTTAATAATCCAATCCAGAAGCCCAACAACGCCCACCAAAAAACCTCACAAGGAACTCTGTTGAACGCCTTCTCAAGGTATACAACCCTTAACAGCTAAGAACAACTCAGACTGCAAATGTTAAAAGCATTTTTCTGCGGAAAATGTCTTCCTGAATAACAATAGTAAATCGCACCCACCTCGTACAAGCTGCCATCTTCAAAGTGCATGACACCGTGGCCATGTTGCAATCCATTCACCCAGCCCCCTACATAAACAGCTGAATTTCTAAACGAAAGAAAGATGGCTGCGGACATTGAATGTAGAAATCACAGTAACGTTGCGCAACACTACTTCCATGCTCATGGTATTTGGTAGAAATATCTCGAAGAGACACATGTGGACCAAAGAGTCGTCATTAAGATATTTAAATCTCATTGAAGTTATAAAAAACAACAACACTTTCACAACACAACACAAGAAAACAAAAAAGACTGTATATTGATGTAGACATCACTAATATTAATACCAATATTAATACAGTGCTTGGAATAAACAAGCGATGGTGGACACAATGAGCATCCGATTTGAAATTGCTTCTGTATTATGTTAAGAAAAAAGGTACAGTGTTAATTCTAGCTAATTATGTTAATTTACGGTATTATTTCAAGTGTTTTAATACTAATCTTTGAATGTAGAGTATAACTCTGTAACATACGTGCGACACAATTTACCTGAAGACCTTTCTACCATCCCCGTGAGGTTTATGAAAATGAAATGAGCCAATGTAAACTTCGCCATCAAGCGACTTAAGTACACCATCACCTGAAAGTGAAATATAACTTTCAACATAACTTCCAACAAGAGGTTCAAACCACAGAACAATTTCTTAATTTAATTGTAAAAAGGTAAGCCAAGTAAACTTTCTCAACTAGTAAACCTTGTAATGAAGAAACTTCAGGGGGTCAGTCCAAAGAAAATCATATCATTACTAATGTTATCATTGACCGTTGATAAAGGACAGAAATTCTCCATATATCTCTCTGTTTCAAAGTGACTTTACTTACTAGCTACCAATTCACTATTGAGTCAACAGAAGAGCATTTTTCCTAACAATAAAGCGTTCACAAAAAGCAAACTTTCACCCTCTCTTTTGTTGTCGGCCCACATTCCGTCATAAACATCTCCGTTTCCGTATTTCAAAACACCTTTCCCATGCATTTCTCCATCGACGAAATCACCAATGTATTCATTGCCACTGGAAACCCAATATCGTTTCCCTGGTCCCGTAATTTCCCCGTTCCTGAACACGCCCTCATAATAACTACCGTCTGCCATTGTGAGCTTGCCAACACCTACATTTACAAGCAATACACTTCATAGTAAGATTTTATGTTGCAAAACCTTTGTTATCTGAAATGCTAATTTGTGACTTTTTGTATGTACATTTAAAGTATGCACTTTTTTAAAGATGTGCAAAATATATTTGAAAATTTATTGAATCTCATTGTTAAATAGTTTAAAGATTTGAAGAACTTTCTTATATAGGAAATAACAGTAATAATAGTTTACTTTCAAACGTTTTGAAAGTGGAGCCATGTTTCTTGATTTAAAAATCACACCTCGTAATTTATATAAGAAATCTATAAAAACACAATGCTAGTCTCAATGTTTTTTGTAAAGAGACTTTCCCCTCACCTTCTTTGACACCATTCACCCATTCACCATCGTACTGGAAAAACTTGTTTTGATAATGATAAGTACCATGACCTGAAAGAATACACCCAACAAAGAGTGATGAAAACCTATACTGGAGAACTTTGCAACAAAACAATTTTTTTTTTTTTAGAAAGGAAATACATAGGAGAGACAGGGCTATGACTCAACAGGGTCCTGTGTATTGAGTCTATTTTTTTTCACCGGGCCCATGGAACTTTGCTGTTATAGAAGGTCCAACCCTCTCTCAATTCTTAACCCAGAAACATAAAACAAATTCTGGAAACTCTAGAATAAGCCACTTCAAAGAGAAACAAACTGAACGCAGTACTTCCGTTGCAAGATTCGACTTGAGTGGGAGTCGAATCAAGGACCTCTTGATTCTGAGCGCAACGCTTAGAACAATGTGCCACTGCTGCTTAAAACAGTTTTTGTATTTGAAACTCTATTGCTATTTGTGGAAGTTCACACTCAGCATTCTTATGAAAGTTACTGGTTAATTAAAGACAAAAATGTCTCTGCATCTACAAAGGTTTGCTATGCACGTGGATGTGGAACATTTTTAAAAATTATCTAATTACAAATTTAGTGTGCAATTACAGAATAATAGCATACTCCTCCATAACAAGAATTTGAAGCCATTACAACAGGTATTTCATTAATTAACTGAGTAAAACAGTGAAGCTTCTAAAAGCCATGCGATTCTAAAAAGAATTATTCGTCTTTCTATATCTAGAAGGTAGGGTAGAATTTATGTTTTTCATTTGATGTTGTTTAAGTTGTAATTAAGGCTCTTAGAAAGTTTTCTAGCTACTCTGGTAGAGTTATTCGTTAAAAATGGCAAAGCAGCAAACTTTTTAAAAAAATTATTGAAAAGAGGAGAAGAAAAAAAGCTAAGTGTTAATTATGACATTGATTCTTTGTTGTTGTTTTGTGATACTGAATGTTTTATCATGTTTTAATTGCCCCCCCCCCCCCCCCCCGACCAATTTAATTGCTGTTTGGGGACTTGCAATTCCCTGAGCAGAAATTTGCTTGTATGAATTTGTATTGATTTTTGTGTAAGGAACTCGTCAGTTCGGGGAATTATGATATGTGACTGACACAATAATTCACTGAGTTTTTCTCGTTGACGAAGTCAAAACGCCAACAAAGTTGGCTCATTTAAAAATAATTCGAAGTAATTATTTAACACTAAGTGTTGTTTAGCTGTTTTTAAAAAGTAGATTGATTAATTGTGTTTTTTAAAAGAATGTCTAAAAAAGGCTTTATAATTGGTTTTGTAATAGGTGAGCTCATTCTTGCTTACTCAATAAAAACTACTATCTCAGCCACCCCAGCATCAACAAATAACTATGATAAGTATTCTTTGATGAGCTGAATGGCTTTAAGAAAAGTGGGAAAAGGTGAGTGCTTATTTGTTTTAAAAAGTAGAATTCTTATTCTGAGTTGTCTTTTACAACTTTCTAAGAAAGGATTTGTAATTTAGTATTTTAAACGGTCAGTTATTATTATTATTGCAAAACTCTGACGCTATTCTCTACTGGAGCAATGTTGACAACAAAATGATGAAAAATCTACAAAGCATTTTACAGCAAACTTTAAAGATTAAGCGGGAAAAAAAATTTGAAAAATTTGAAACAGAGAATGGTAACAAGCGAACAAGTGTAGGCTGGTGAAGGAAGCCTTCCTGCGAGTATGTGTAAATTTAAAAGCAAAACAAAAACAATATGTGGCAAGGTTAAATAAGGTACTTGTCAAATATGGTTGCACCAAACTATTAGAACCTAACCTTTTCAGTACTTTAAGACTCACCATGCCTTAGATTTCCTTGAATTTCACCAGCATACGATCGCATTTTACTTTTGATCATTGTCAGCACAAACCAATCAACAATCACTACACTTCAACAACAACCAATCAAAAGGCTGCACACACTAGCAGCAGCCAATAAAAAAACTGGACTTAATCTATATTTAAAACAGAATAATAATCTAATTAACTGATAACAAAAAAACAAGAAGTAATAAATGTGAAAATAAACTTTTATTATTTTTTGTAAATTCTACACAACAAAGAAATGAGTTCAAATAAAGTTTATTTTGATGACTTGCCTCAAGTGAAAGCGTTTCTCATACAAAGTGTTTAGTGCAATAAAATGCATAAAAATAGAAAAATGTAATTATAAATGACAACATGAGAAAACATACAAGAAACAGAAATCACATTTTACGGAAAACAATAGTTGGCAAATTTCTTAAAACAAAATTATATTGATAAATTATCACTGTATAGATGACGTCTTTGTAATAGCTTGAGTCACACATATACTTTTGTTTTAACAAGATTTTCACGAGAGACATTTATTAAGAAATTTATTTCAAAATATCCCAAAGGACGATGTTTAAACTATGAAAATTACCAAGTATTTACAATTTGAATCTTTAGTCTTAAGACGATAAATAGTCCAATAAAATGTTGATGATTCGAAGTTACTTTGCAACTTTTTAGTTTTTAAAAATGAAATTAAAAAATTTAAAACAAAAATAAAGTAAAAATTAACGTTAAAATGGAAATTTATTTTGTCAGTAAATATAAAAAGGTTAGTCACGTAATTGATTGGAACATTGACAATACAGCCATCTTGATGGTTTCTACGGTTACTTGAAGAAGTAACGAATGGGTGGAGCAGGAAGCTCTTCTTCATCATTTGACAAATCAAACGAAATTATGAGATCAACATACATAACCTCTGGTGGAAGCTTCAAGAGTTTAATCATGCTAAACGAAAACGGATGTCAAAAAACATTCAAATATTCAAAACGTTTGATTCTACTATTCAGGAAGGAAATAATCTGAATGCTTCTCCAGAGTTTCAAGATATTGATTAATTGTATGAGATTCCATCTTGAATTCAAAACATAGAAATAAACACTTACAGAGTGTAACAAGTACTAGTACGTAACACACTTACTCTTGGTTTAATCGTTTACTATGACCCGGCATAATCGGCATGTACACCATCTTCAAGCCATGACAGACCATGTTCACAGATAGACTGTACTTGTCCTGGAAACACAAATCAAGTACATCACGTATGGAATTCAAACGCTAAATTTATTCGTGAAATTATAATTATCTACAAAACTATTTTATTTACAGAATAATATTTTGTTAAACGGAACAAATGTAACAATCCAAATTAGCTACGTCATCACAACATTGTGCATACATTTCTGACGGATTTCGCCCCTTACTTTGAAATGTTGAATGAAATCATTCAGCTTGAAGTCTTTATGACCGCGGACATCCCATCTGTCCCAGCAAGTGTATTCAAGGTTATCCCTGAAACGTACAAGTCTAATACTACACTTAATGTATTCATGCAAATATATTTATACCGTAAATATTTTTAATATTAATAGCACAAGAAATACAAATCTATAACTGTCAAAAAATAAATTTATAAAGAAAATGAATAATCAGTATTTTCACAACATTTTGTGCAGCACATTTCGTTTTAAGTTTGTTCACTGTGCGATCAATATTTTGTATTGGTTTGTTTTTAACTAGGCTCCCAGAATGCTAATTAAGCATTATCATGAAGACCTCGACCCAGAGTTTTAGTGTATTTAATTGCTGTCAATTGTGTCTTAATCAACACCTCCTGGATATTTTAATTTGGAGTATTGAAGTATAAGTATTGGAGTATAAAACTTTAAATCCGTATTTTTAAAGTTATTTTCTTGCGGCAATTCTTGAAATTTTTAATCTATATATTATATGATTCTACAATTTAATAAGTGAAATAAAAATGTATATATATTTTTGATGCAAACATTTTAAATCTTCTAGGGTTGCTTTAAAAGGAGAAACCTCTTTTGCTTGTATTAAATTGCATTTAGGTTGGCTGGAAGTTGACGTCAAAAGACTGTGTAAATTTGCTCAGCGTAATAATATTTTCTTTAATCACTAATCAAGATTACAATAAACATTCGTGAGGAATTGTATAAAGGCCTAGTAGAAAATATTTGTTTTGAATGTTTCGTGTCTCCCCTTCCGAAGATTCAGGTGAGGTTTAAATATCACTACACAGTACACAGGAAAGTATTATTTTGATAAAGTGTACGGAGTAAACAGAAATTTACTGAATAGTTTAATTAAAGTTCAAATTAAAGTACTTTTCACTTTACAAGAAGAAAATGGGGCCAAAAAAATCTAGATTCAATGGCTGAGAGTAAATGATATCTTACGCACGCGATTTTCGTCTTCGGGGCGATGGCCGGCTCAGAGAGGACCATGAGAGGTAGAGCCAAATTGAGGAAGCAATTCTTCAGCTTTTCAATAGGTAGCTGTGCAACCACCTTCAAAAGTTCTATGGTTGCCTAGAAAGCAATAAAAGCAAATAGAAATCTATATAATAATACAGAGTTCCTGTCGTACACGCCACAGACTTACCATGACTAATCCTACTATAAAACACAACAAAAAGGTGTCTGACCAATCACTTTTAATACAGTCAAAAATGCTAGGATTTGCATTGAGTTTTTTAAATGGTCACTTTCTTTGATACATTTGAACTATTTTTTAACAATCATGCCATAAATATAGTGACTCAGTTATTCTTTCTCATTGAAGCAATGCGTGCAATTTGCACGGGATATATAGCTTGTATTACAATATTATAACAGAGGAGATGGCGATGTTGGTCTGCCAACCAATAAACAAGTACTCACCAGACCGGCGATTGCAGCGGTTGTAGTGGCGATGGCGGGTATGATACGACCCGCTATTCGTTTTGTTTTGTATCGATCGGCAACATCGATGTCATACATCATAGCACGAAGATTCTAGAAGAATCTACAGTTGTAATCAGTGAATAGCCCAGTATTATTTGCGTGTATTCGCTAAAATATTGAAACACTTTTAGTTTTGGCAATATGCACTCATTGTCGTCATGGAATGTCTAAAAACTGTCACTCTATAGAAGATCTATTTATGATTGTTTTAATTTTGTCATCAGTAATAACATAACTAGCAAGACGATATCCATGAGAAGTTGTGTATGCTACATTCCCTTTAAAATAAACAAAACTGAATGGAGAGGGTTGATGCAGCGCAGAAGACACCCAAAATGAACAACAGAGTAAATATCGATGCTGTACGTGATTCGATAATGCAAAGTCGGAGAATGGAAGTACCACAACCTCCACCACGCTAGCAAAACTACGGTTGAAAGGACCATCTTTTAGCATTTACTTAAATAAGGAGTGAGGATTCTCAGTGAGGAAAGAAACAGAAACTTGATGTCAAAAACTGAGGTATCAGGGATGAAATTTGATCATAATGCAAAACGTCAAAGAATGTAATCGAAAAATGCCATATCATTCATTGGCTCCTAAGAAGGTCAAAAGTTTAATCTACATGGTATTTTGAGACAAAGAGTAGGTAACTATAATTGAATGTATACAGAAAGACATCACTACCATTAATGTGAATTGTGCAAATTAAGAGAGTAGACCAAGCGTAGAGAGAAACTTGGGAGAGGAGACAGTGAACTGCTTACAGATAGCAGATTCCATTACATTCCATATTCACTGTATTCTTCCTAAAACCAAAGAGGGGTTTTATAATCGGTTATGTTGAGAAGGATCCAGATGGTGAAAGCAGTGTGATAAATAGAGACAGGAAAATTGTTGATGTTGATACTTCAAGAGATGGACCAAATGGCAAATAGAGTACAGTGTATGGGCATGTGTAATTCTAAACATGGAGCCATGTATGCGAAAATTGACAACGAAAAAACAATGAATTAACCCCTTAAGTGTTTCTGACATAATATTATGCTAGATCGGTTGTCGTTGCCGAAAACCTATTTTTGATCAAAATAACCTACACTATTTCGTACCAGGTACCGGATAAAAAAGAAATTTTTACTTTCTATAAATATATATATATATTATTAAATTAACTAATAATAATGAAATCACAACTTACAGAAGTCGCGGTGATGAAATCGATATGTGAATTGTTGTCATCGTCTTTTTCAAAATGTTCAGCTGATAACGTTGTCACTTGAGCAGAAATATCAAAGTTAATTGCTGTACTTGCGTATTTACCATTCAATCTGGTTGTTCACGGTTACAATAAATCAATCAAAATTCTAACTCCTAAAATGCGTTTAGTCAATGGGTTTTTTTTCCGCTAAACATGCTTTAGGTATGTGGGAAAAACACAATTATTCATCTCAAACGTGACTGAAAACCTAAATTATTATCGGAAATCTATCTGTTAGCTTAACTTTCATTTTCCATGCTAGCATGGGGTCTATTAATGGTCTCCTTCCTATCTGTCTTTATTCGCTCTTTCCGCGGAAAATAAAAATATATTGAACATTGATGAAGGAATAGAACAAGAAATTGAAACGTTGAAACTCGTACAACAACCAATTATTCAATTACCGTTAAAATTTCTTTCTTCTTTCAAGTACGCTATCAGTTTATTGATTTTGTCATCGTTATCTTCGGGAACATCATCCTTAGAGGCCTTTTCATCAATCTCTATTTTCTAGAAGCAAGGTGGGGATATTTATGATGTTGCAATAATCAATACCCAAAGACCACCACAAGTAGTCCTACCATAATTGTAATGTAAGCAAAAATCTTTTGTCTAACAGGGAGATTAGGGGTCACAAAAAGCTTTATAAAAAAACTTTACTGTTTTTAAGCGATTTTTTCTTGATTAAATCAAATGCTCACCTTAGCTGAGGCCTTGAACTGAGGTACTTTAACATTCTCTACGATGTGAGAAAGGTCATCCAATGAGACAGGCTGGAAATGAATATAACACTATTTCCCTTTGGTTACTTTATCACAACTAGCTATATAAAACATAGTTACTGATATTGTAACTCGAGAATAGACATGGTGTCAGCCTTTGTTTGTAACACAACCAAGTGTATTTCAATTTGAAATCAAATATTTTGAATTTCAGTATAGGAAAAAACTAAAATTCAAATTTTTGGACCTCCCCGGGCCACTCCCATTGGAACAGATCTGAGAAAGCAGAACAATAAAAATTAAATTAATAATATATTTATATTTTATTATTATTATAAAAAAAGGCTTTTTCCTCATCAAGTTCAAGTTTCCGCTTTAGTCACTGACCTCAGCTTCAATACTGCACACACGAGCAATGATCTTTGCGTAGCTTATAACAAACTGCGTATGCCTAAGATTGAACAAGACAGACAATTAAACTAATGTAACGCATAGCAACACGCAAACAAGAAAAACAGACTTTTTAATAATTGTAGATGTTTCGTTTTCACGACCAAATGCAAAAGCTCATGATTCTAAAAAGTTTTTTTGCAGAACAAAAAAGAAAATAACTCATAATTACAATGGTTACAACATGAGACAAGATGAGAGTGAGAGCAATATCAGCTTGTTGGTGTGCACAGTGAAGAGCATTGTGAAAGACAAATATTTGAAGACAATCATAGATGCATATATTAGACAAACTTTGTCTTCATTTCACTTTGACAATCCGTTGCAATGAATATTCTTTAAATGATAGAATAACTAAACCTCTTATATATAAATATTTAAAAAATAGCTATGATCCTACAAATTAACTTAAACGTCAATCATTCAATTTTCTCCCTTCTTGAATTCACATGAATCATGATGTGTATGGCAACTAATCAACAATAAAAAATCATACAGGGTATTATGAGCGTCAAATTTTATCGGTGTTGGACGATTCCGTGGTGATTGCCAAAACAAAGCTGTAAAAATAGAAGGAGTTCAATGGCGGATTTTCTGAAGAGCATTACAGGTTTTTATGTGAAACATGAGGTTGAAACTTTTAAGAAAATGAAGCAGGCTGAGATTATCTCTAACGTTAGGAAACTCATTCCATTTAAACCTTTATACTCAACCATCCAAGCAAAAAAAAAACTCACGTATAAAAGAATTTATGTAAACTTTTGAAGCTCTAATTCATCAAAGGTTTATCCAAAAAGCTCAACTCTATGCTTAAGTTTCTTATACAACAACAACATTGTACAACCAGCATTTAAACGAAAGACATGTGTTCAAGGGTGGGTGTGAAATGTATATACATGGTTTTAAAGAAATTCACCTAAAAAACAGTAAATCATGGTATTCCTTTTTAATTAATCACACAAAATTACACAGATGAGCGATGATGATAATGATGACTCTCAGACTCTACATGTTCACAGTGCCTGAAAACCAATTGCAATAATCTGCTTAACCTGAAATCATTGCATTGGTGGCAAAGAACACAAGAGAAAAAATGTTTAAAAAATCTGTCAATCATCTGAAATAGATTCCATTAGATCCGATTGATATTGATATTTACAACACCTTGTCAGAGAAAACTTTAGATGGAAACTTTATCCTCGCTTTCTAAAATGAATACTATTTGTCTGCCATATTTTCTAAAATGACAATTTTGCTGTGTTATTTTCAAACTCTTCATAGAAAAATGTTTTAGACTTGTTTACAATTCGCAAAGTGTTTCACAATTTATTTTGCCACTTCAAATTATTAACTATTTCAATGAATAACAACAGGTTTAAAAATATAACAAGACTTTTTTTGTTGACCTTCTTTATTTTTATTATTATATGTGCAATTGAAATTTAATTTCTGTTGTTTTATTTCTATTAATATAATCTTTACTTCGTCAAGAAGTTAAGTTACTCTATTCAATCAATCAACAAATCTTACAGCCATCTGGTAGTCTGGTATCCAGCGGAAACGCATGCAACAACTGCAAAGCCTAAAAGAAATATAATAAAAATTATAGAAGTGTAGAGTAATCATAAAGTAAAAACATTTATTGGTCTTTGACTTCCTTATTTTAAAAAAGCATCGGATTTCACAGTATACTGTTAAAAATATAAAACACAATTCAAACACAATTGATGGTCAAGGAATTAGAAAATACAGTGCTCTTGATTAGTTCGGCAATTTAAGCAAACAAAACCCCTCCCACCTTATTATGAAAGTAACTTGAAAATTTAAGGTAGGCTAACTGCAAACAGGCTCGCCAATCCGCAGGGCGATTCCTCAACAATGAGACAGCCGCAATGAAGTGCTCGGGAATGTCCCTATCTCTCTCGTAAGCCTGAAAATAATCTCTCACATGTTATATATGCCATCTTTGAGTTGACATGTGTTGATTCGTGATTTGTAACACAAAAACTACAAGATAAGAATAACAATAAACAATAACAATAGGATAGGATGTAGAGAATTTACTAGATGTTGATATGTGAATATTTCATGTAGACAACCTTTGCATCAATAAATAGAAAGAATAAGCATATTTCAAAATGGTGAAGCTTCCCACATTTATTATCGTTAAATTGCATATATTACATATAAATTGCGAATTAAGCAAAAATGTTCTTGTGCAATTAAAAAATTTCAATCGATATATCTATTATAATAGACCTCCATTAGACCTTTCAAATATTCCGTCTCTATTAGTAGTTATCAGTGACAAATAAGTCATGCCAAACGAAGATGTATAAAGTCAACAAGTAAATGAGTACAGTCAAAAGGCGTTTAAACATCGATATTTGTCATTTATGATTTACAATTGACTTCCTAAGACATGGGGACTAGAGGAAGCAAAAAAGTGCAGTGAAACAATAATGGAAGATAAAACTTGAGGTCAGAAACCCAGGATATTTGGCCTCATATATTTGGTGTCAGATATACTTCTATTCACAAAATTTGCAAAAATTATTCAGAGAAATTTATTGTAAAGCAACTAATAAAAATACGAAGCAACATAAAAATATAAGGATTATAAAATCAGAAAGGATAAAAAAATTCAGGGATTTTACACTGTTACTCTAACCTTGACGAGAGTTTGTGGTTCGTTGTGTTTGCTCCAAAACTTGTTAAACGTCTCTGGTTTCACAGTAAACAAGCTGTCAAACTATGAAAAGTCAAAACATAAGCAAGTAAGTCCTTGTTTAAAATAAACAACAACATTAGCAAATACATCCAATGGGACACTCTGAATGGTAGACAGGCATCAAAAATATATATATATATATATATATATATATGTGGCATAGTACACCTTACTGTTATACAATGAATATGTGAAATAGATTCCTTGCTAACGAAAATTTTTAAGATTTATTCAAAATAAGGAATTTTGTACATTGTTGAAATAAAGGTAAATAAGAATGGTAAATATATGGGGTCAATACTGGTGGTGAAGAAGGGCCAAACGAAATAGTGAATAAAAGCAAACTTAGAAAAATACAAACTCTTATTATTGTAATTGTAACTTAAAAGGATTTTTTGCACAACCAGAAGTAGAAAAAAACTTTTCAGGACAATTATACTGCTATGCAACTAACCGGCAAATAATTTTATTACATTTGAAGCAAAAAAATATAGTTTACCTTATCTCTGGCCCATTGTATTGTGTGCTCGATTCTTTGAGGAAACGATTTCAGTGTGCAATACGGTACATCTTCGTCCACAGGGTCACGCTGAAATATTTAATCCATTATTATATATTATCATGTTTATTATTATTGTTAAGTTTGCGTGAATAACGAAAAGTTGTCATATCGTGGTGTAGCCACGTGAATTCCATTACGAAAGAATATTTTAAAATTTGCTTTTTGCTCTATTATGAAGCATAGTTCACACTACTCATCGAAAAGAGCGGAGTCAAGAAATTCTACAATGTCAAACTGAGAATGATTCTTCCGCAATGCTAATTTCTAACGAGACACAACTTTGACAATCAAAACCAACATAGTCAATGGACTTTTGTTAAGTTAACTAAGCTGGTATATTTAACATTGGTAAGCAATATTAAATTGCACGGCAATATTTACAGATGGGCCCACATACTTAGGCAGGCCTGCCAAGTCTCACGGTTTTGCCGTGCTTTTTTCACCAGCTGAAATGTCTTTTTTCTCTTTTTCGTATTCCTCAAGGTTTTTGCACTAATCTCAAGGTTTTTAAAGACTTTTTTTTAAAATCTCCAGATTTGGGAAAATAAAATGTGGCAGGTCTGCTTAGGGCACCAAATTGTGCCAATCATTAGACACCCAACCAATTTGGATTAGGCTTGCATTACGCAATGAGTCTCTCAGGTCGTGAACACGCAAAGAAAAAGCCAGGTGGACTTGACACTGGGCTTCAGCGAAAGAAAAAGATCACCCATAACAACTAAGCTAATAACCAATAACATTAAAACATATAAAGCAAGGAGAAAATTTATTATACTATTATTTCAAGCATTATACGTAGCAACACTGTTTGGCAGGTGTGTTGTGTAAAAAGTGAAAAATAAGAACAGCTCACCTGGTTGGAATACGATTCTGTCATGTGTGGAACAACAACCTAAATGAGATACATACATCAGTGGTGGTGCGACTGTAGCAATATTCATTTATATTTATAAACAAATAATTAGTAAGAAATGAAATGAAATCTAGAAGATTAATGTATTTTGAACTTTATACTTGTTAATATTAATTTCAAACTGTTACGTCTTCTTAATAAACAGGATGTCTGCACGTAGAAGGAAACAAATTTAAAAATAAACCAATTGTTATAATCATAAGATTATTCATTATAGGGTTGCTTACTAGTCCCATCCTAAGTGTCTTGCTTTGTTAGGTTGGTTTTAGATTAGGTCTTATAACAATAACATACATATAACATTTAATTAACTATACTTTACAAAACAAAATTTATATTCTGATGCAAAAACGATTAACTGATGATTATAATCAGTACCCAAACAACTGAGTAGATAACAATGAAGTTGTTAAGAAAGAAATTGCCTACCCCAGTGTCTGGGAAACAGCATAAAGATTCGGAAAGTGAGTGAGTGAAGTACAACAAAAATAGAATGTTTAATTAAATGAAGAAGATTCAGAGTAAAGAACAAATACAAATAGATAGGATAGTGGAAGAGAATTGGTTCAATGAAAAATGTTGAAAAGGTTGTTCCATATAAGAAATCGTCAAGGTGGTACCTGCACGTGACCTTTAGAACCCATTGTTCCAGTCTCTATTAGTGGTTTTGTATTTGAAACACATCTCCTAGCAACAAAAAGAATTAGAAAGGCTTTTACAGACAGATTTTATATTATCTTCTATGTTTTCAATCAATAGTTTACAAGAGTTTTGAGGTTATTTTAAGAAGAAAAACAACAGTTTTTAGTTTTTGAAACATGTTTTGTAGAACATTCTACATTTTCAATTGATATAGATTGAAAGGTCACAAGGCAAGGGAACTTTGCTTTATTCTTACCCATCAACATAGCGCCTGGCTTCAACATTATCCAATGCATTGACTACAACGTCAAACTTTTGGAAAAAATCATCTGGATATTGTTTTTCAGTTTCCAAACAGACTAAAAACAGAATAGCACATAAAACAAAGACAAAAATATAAAACATTATATACCACCTTTACTTGATAAACATTCAGACAACTTTCTTTGTCAAATTTTCTTGTGATTATAGATTCATGTACAAAAAGGATTGTAAGAAGCATTGCGAAATGAAGACAAAGTTCGTCAAATACTGATATTTAAACCCATGCTCTATAGGTGATTTTCAGAGTAAGTTTACAAAATCAGAGTTACCTCGGTCTTCATTTCACAATGCCGCTTACAAGCATTTTCATCATCAAGCTATACGCCTAAACAAACTACTTTACTCCCATATGTATATAGATTTTAAAGAAAAACCTGAAGAACAAAATAACTTAATGTGAGAATTCATAAAAGTCAATTATTTTTAAGTTAATGTTCATATAAATTCCATCGGAGATTTTAAGCAAAGAGACTAATAATCAAATATTGTTTTCAACGTTTGTAATAAAAAGGAAGTAACACTCTACATGACATAACGTCTTTAAGAACAAACGTTCATAAGAATCCATGTTACCTTTATTTTGCTGGGCCTCAATGCATATGTCTAAAAGTAAAGTAAAGAATGAAGGGAAGATCAGCAATTATTTAAACAGGTTTTAACTATTTAAAAGGTTGCTCAGTGGATAGTATTCAGTTAAACCAGGCCGGTTGGAATCACATATCCACCATATCTTTCTTTCTCAGTTACAGCTGAGTTCTTGCGCAAAACTCATTGCATAATGCAAGATTATCTCAAATTGCTTGGTTGCCTGGTGGAACAATTTTTGTAAACGCAAATGGCAATGGTATGCCAGGACTAACAGAGCGGGAAAGGATTAATTCTGATACAACTTTGACATATAATCCTCCTTGGCCTCCTGTACTTAAACAAAGTAAAACAATTATTGGAATGGTTCCACAGCTTGAAACTAAACAATTTTGTATAAAACGGTTACAAAACTTTGCGTTCTAAACTGCATCCAGTTTTTATGTGGTGCTTTAATAGAATACAGAGTAGGTTTTTTGAACGCGTTTTGGAATTTAATTATTTTATATTTTCTTCTTCCATGAAAAAGCATACAAAACTTTATAATTGTGCAATTGACATATGCCTTAGAATGCAATATGTCACAATTTCATGGCCAATGAGCAAACATACTTTTCAAATTTGTTCTGTCTCTCCAGAATACAGTCCAATAGTAATTTCTCCCGGCTTCATTTTCATGGCAAATTACAGAGAAAGTCGAGGAAATATTCTTAAAATCGGGCTTCTCCCTTAGGATACTATAAAAATGATAAAGCTTTTTTAATTACTTTGGTAGAAGTTTTAAATTTGTATACTACCATACCACACACCTGGGTTGATTATCTTTGTGGCATTTGACGCAGTAACCGATTTAGATTGCTGAAGAAAAAGAATTAGTAACAATAAAATAAGAGGTTTTTGAAAGTTCAGAGTCAAAATGATTTTACAATGACGAAGAGAAATCCTCCCAAAAATCATGGAACCTGGTCAAAAAACATAAGTTGTCTGTTCTTGGTTGGTAGTTGATAAAACCAACAATAACAAAACGTTGTTAGAACAAATAAATATTTCAATTTTAACATTCGTTTGCTTGTATTATTCAATATGAAAAAGGAAAAGCATATTTCTTGTTATATATGTTAGTCTCGCTTACTTTTTCCTCAAATCCCTGAAGCTTAAACCAACAAGGAAGTTTAATAATTACAGAGTGAATGGAAAAACAAGGGACAGAATGAAACACAATTCACCTGTATATGCCATGGTCGAAACAAAAACTGACGATTCAAATTCGACTTTTCAATGAGGTCGTTATCAGTGACGGTAACCTGACCATGTGTAGCCACACCGAGGAGAGCAAAATTCTTCAAAAACTCACAACCAATTGCACCGCATCCAACCATGAATAAATTCAGTTTCGAAAGTCTCGCCAACAAATAATCGCTTAAACAGTGACTCAACATCGCATATCGACCACATAGTACGGTGTGGGTTTTATCAGTAACCAATTCAGTGGCATCCAGGTATAAAAACTGTTTCAAGGGGGTGAATTTTCCAGAAATCGCTTTTAGCACTTCTTGTGATACTATTCCACCCATAGCGGCACACAATGGCACTAATTGACCACATCCCGTCCTACACAACATCTTTAGAACACCTTCATCAACATTTTCCACATCTAAGCTTTGCGCAATTTCGAGAAGTTTCTCATAATCATCTTTCAATGATTCAACACGATTTCCGCGCTCTAAATGTACACTCAAACTGTGCATTGCCACATGAGTTTGCAATGGTGCCTGCATTTTGGACAAATCGTTTATAAGAACATCCGGGTTCTTCAACTGCTCTTCTAACGACTTGAACTGCAATTTAAGTGGTTGTTTAACCTTGATGAATGAACCGCCATGTCTATATTCTTCAAAAGTTGAGGTGTCGCAATTTATACTGAAAGTGTATGGTGTAAGATATCGCACTTCAAATGTTTTGTTGGTTAATTCTTCCATCCCGTTTCGTAGGTCCTTCAACTGAACTTTGTCATTGGATTGCAACCCATGGAAGCGACTCTCTAATGTGCCCACTACCGCCGGGTTAGCCTGAAATACAGAAAAAACAAATTCTTGAAATCATGCAGGATGAGAATACAATGTAAAGGATGAGTTTTGAAAAGTCTAAAGCCATTAATTCTGATTTTTGATAAAATAATACAAAACTCATGCATTGGACATGAAAATTCCATAAACAATCAGCTTCATCTTAGCAATGTTACCAACAAACTTCACCTGAGTAATGTTATTAACAAACTTCACCTGAGTAAAGTTACCAACAAACTTCACCTTAGCAATGTTACCAACAAACGTCACCTGAGTAATGTTACCAACAAACTTCACCTTAGCACTGTTACCAACAAACGTCACCTGAGTAATGTTACCAACAAACTTCACCTTAGCAATGTTACCTACAAACTTCACCTTAGCAATGTTACCAACAAACGTCACCTGAGTAATGTTACCAACAAACTTCAACGAGTAATGTTACCAACAAACTTCACCTTAGTAATGTTACCAACAAACTTCACCTGAGTAATGTCACCAACAAACTTCACCTGAGTAATGTTACCAACAAACTTCACATGAGTAATGTTACCAACAAACTTCACCTTAGTAGTGTTACCAACAAACTTCACCTGAGTAATGTTACCAACAAACTTCACCTGAGTAATGTTACCAACAAACTTCACATGAGTAATGTTACCAACAAACTTCACCTTGGCAATGTTACCAACAA
This sequence comes from Candelabrum cocksii, assembly GCA_963930725.1. Taxonomy (NCBI): domain Eukaryota; kingdom Metazoa; phylum Cnidaria; class Hydrozoa; order Anthoathecata; family Candelabridae; genus Candelabrum; species Candelabrum cocksii. Next base: position 3,838,941 of record OZ005674.1, read on the forward strand.
ACTTCACCTGAGTAATGTTACCAACAAACTTCACCTGAGTAATGTTACCAACAAACTTCACCTGAGTAATGTTACAAACAAACTTCACCTGAGTAATGTTACCAACAAACTTCACCTTAGTAATGTTACCAACAAACTTCACCTGAGTAATGTTACCAACAAACTTCACCTTAGGAATGTTACCAACAAACTTCACCTGAGTAATGTTACCAACAAACTTCACCTGAGTAATGTTACAAACAAACTTCACCTTAGTAATGTTACCAACAAATGTCACCTTAGTAATGTTACCAACAAACTTCACCTGAGTAATGTTACCAACAAACTTCACCTGAGTAATGTTACCAACAAACTTCACCTTAGTAATGTTACCAACAAACTTCACCTTGGCAATGTTACCAACAAACTTCACCTGAGTAATGTTACCAACAAACTTCACCTGAGTAATGTTACAAACAAACTTCACCTTAGTAATGTTACCAACAAATGTCACCTTAGTAATGTTACCAACAAACTTCACCTGAGTAATGTTACCAACAAACTTCACATGAGTAATGTTACCAACAAACTTCACCTTAGTAATGTTACCAACAAACTTCACCTGAGTAATGTTACCAACAAACTTCACCTGAGTAATGTTACCAACAAACTTCACCTTAGTAATGTTACCAACAAACTTCACCTTGGCAATGTTACCAACAAACTTCACCTGAGTAATGTTACCAACAAACTTCACCTGAGTAGTGTCAAAAAACAAACTTCACCTTAGCAATGTTACCAACAAACTTCACCTTAGTAATGTTACCAACAAACTTCACCTTAGTAATGTTACCAACAAACTTCTCTGTATACTCTTCTCCATCTTGATCGGAAACATAGAATTCATCACCGAAATCACAGAACGAGTAACTGAACACTCCTCTCACATCAGTCGAAATAAACTGAAAAAAACATGGTAGTAGAATAGCCTTCTTATAAGACAAACAAACCAGGTGCTATCATCATTATCATGAAAAGCGACAACCAATTTTAATACCTTAAAATTAACTCAAAACATATCTAGCGTTTTATTTTTTGCAAAGTTCAAAATGCTTAATTCTGTAATTATCATCATCCATTAAAAGATTTCCAAAAGAAACAGACTAGACTTAATTTCCAGGACTCCGCGGTCCTTTGTAACTTACACAAACTTGCGGAGTTAACTTGCGACAGTAGTTGTTGATAATAATCTGTTGCTGGAAGGTCAACTCTGTAACAACTACGCACTGTAAATGACAGAAAAATTTGTCAAAATTTTTTATTCCGAAAGTAAGTCAACAATATTTTCTCTATGTATTTACAAAAATTCACCAAATAACTCTTAAAGATAGATATAAAATAACACTGGTCAGATAAAAAATAGACAAAAGAAACAATCATTTGATAACGTTCATAATCCCCTTTATTAAAGTACTTTACTTGAAACTCTGCCAACATTTTCAGATTTGTGGAGATTTCTTCGCAAGAGACCTTAACATCAACGTGAGGGTTCAGCTCAGAGAGATGCTTGTGACAGGCGACTGCTCTATAAATAACATAGAGAAGGAAGAGTAATTAAAGGAGACTTTAAAACAAAAATAAAATAATGAATCTATAGAATTTAGGTTTCTTTGCTGAATGTCATGTAAGGGCATGTAAAGATGCCCAACCAAATTGGCTGTCTATCAGTTGAATTTTCACTTGCCATCAACAGATTTAACCGTAAAATGTTTTCGAACAGATTGAACTTCTATGACAAAACTGCATGAAAGAAGCTCATACTCCATGGTGTGCAAACAATAAATATTGATGCAGGCCACTTTAAAAAGAAATAAAAATGTCTCTGAGCTAAATGATAGAACTGTTTGAGGAAACAAAATGTTCATGCACAACTACCGTAAATCTTCTTATAAACGCCCCCCCTTCTTTTAAACGCCTCCCAGCCTATAAACGCCCCCTATAAAGATCAAAATTCTAAATAAACGCCTCCCTCTAATAAACGCCCCCTCCTTGTTATTTTTATGAAATTTTTGGAGTCAGCATTCAGGAAGTGTGTTAATAGGCTTGATAGCTCTAAAGGAACATGTCCAACTAATTCGCTTTCACCGCCGTCTTTTACCTTGAATATTCCAATTAGTCCAGGAGTATTAGACAAAAAATGGGCCAAAGGTAGAAATAAATATGCTAAAGCTGAATTTTTCAGGATAGGTCCCTAATGTTGTCTGAAACAACATACTAAAAGTCCCCGGGTTTCCCGCGTGTGCTTCCACCCATTTAGGCCATTTTTCAAAATGGCCGCCATCTTAGCGATAATTGTCATATCTTGGTAACCGGTGGGTGTAAATCAATTATTTTGGTGTCAAAATACTCAGAAGACCCATATTTATATTCATTTTAATGGAACAGTTTAACTAAAAATTACCCGAAATGCCATTTTTGACCTTTGACCCTAAAACCGAGATACCGCGATATCTCATTAACGGCTAGCCGTAGAAAATTAAAAATGGTTCCAAATTATTTAGAATACCCAACTTTCTATTCGCTCTAATGAAAGAAAAATATCAAAAACCCCGTATAAACCCCTATTTTGACCTTTGAACTATTGACCTGGTGATAGAAATATCATTTAGTATCAAAATACACAGAACACCATTTTTTATATTTCCTCTTATCTATTGTGTATGCTCCAAATTGTCCCTTTTGGCTTCCCATATAAAATTACCCATAATTCATTGCTGGTGTTGTCTTGTTGGTTGGTTGAAAGTTTCCTTCTAATTTGAATATGGATGATAATAGAAAAAAACAAAGGACGAGGTGAGATATGAAAATATATATTTGTGAAAAATGTTTTCCAGATACATTTTACCTATAAATAAACTGAAGATTTAGATTTTATTCCAATATATACTTTAAATTTGGGCCTAGGCTAATTGACTAGGCCATCAAAATTAGTTGGTTACAAAACTGTAATAGGACTTTGACTCTGATTAAGGTCTAGGCACTCTACATAAATAAAGAAGTTGTTTTGTTTGAATAACGATTATAAAGAAGCAAACACTTTTGGTATTAGATAGATTTATAAAACAAAGATCAAATTTTGATTTTTGTTGAATGTTACACAGCACTGCTTTTCCACAGGTTAATGTCTGAATGTGTGATATGCAAGGAAGAAATTGTTACCGCCGATGATATATCAATGGTGACATCCAAAGGGCTTCAAACACTGATATCATCTAGTCTAGCACGTGATGATGGGTTGGATGTTGAATTTAAAAATATGACACTGCCACAGTCACTGCATACAAGTTGCAGAAAACAGTATACTAGACCAACTAGTATAAAGTCATATCAGAACAAAAGTGATTTGGTCAAAACATCTTCTGAAGATTTGAAGACATTACGTTCTTGCACCGAAAGAGCTTTTGACTTCAAAAAGGATTGCTTGTTTTGTGGAGAGGACGCACAAATCCCTGTTAAACACAGTTTAAAGCGTAGAAGGTCTGTAAGTAAAGTTGAGACAATAGAATTACGGGAAAACATTTTACAACGAGCTAATGAGCGTAATGATCAATTTGGAAGGACTGTATTAGCTCGAGTACAAAGTTGCATTGACCTCATTGCTGTTGAGTCCGTATACCATACTGATTGTCGACTACGGTTTTTTCTTCATAACGTACAAGATGAATCTTGCAAACGTCCACGTGGCAGGCCTGAGAATGAGTATAAATCTGCAGCTTTTCAGAAACTCTGCAACTATTTAGATGAAAATGATGAGTGCCAGTACTCCCTAGCGGAGTACACGACTTATTGACACATTATCCTTGGAACATACCAAGCTGTATGTGAGGCATACAGAACATACGTCCTCAAACATTACCATAAAGGTGCCACAGTAGTCTTTGATGGCTATAATGGACCACCATCAACCAAGTCGTCTGAGCAAAACAGAAGAGCAAAGACTTGTACATCTGCAAATATTGTCATTGCACCGAATCTACCTACCACAACATCTCAAGCAGCATTCCTTGGCAATAACTGCAACAAGACACGACTTATTGACACATTATCCTTGGTCCTTGCGTCAAGTGGAATCAATGTATTACAGTCGGAGTCAGATGCTGATACTTTAATAGTATCTAAAGCCTTTGAAATTGCTGAAAGCTTAGAACCAGAAAAACCAGTTGTAGTTGTTGGAACAGATACTGATTTGCTAGTAATGTTGGTAGCACGCGCCACACCATCGATGAACATTTATATGCTATATAGTTACAACCCAATGTCACTGTATAGTGTAAAACAAATACAAAATGCAATAGGGAGTACCAAACAACATCTTCCATTTATCCACGCAATGACAGGATGTGACACAACATCAGCATTGTTTGGACAGGGCAAAGTAAAGGCATTTAAACTTGCACAGAAGCCAAGTGAAAGTTTATGTTGCAAAATGAACATTTTTTCACAGCAATCCAGAACACATGAGGAGGTTGCTAATGCAGGTGAACAATTTCTACTTGTACTATATGGAGCTGAAAAGTTTGCAACACTAAATAAATACAGATTTGTAGCATATAAAAGATCAGTGGCAAAATTAACAGCAAGCAGCTCTTTTAACATTTCAAGTCTTCCACCTACTAGTGCAGCAGCTAAACAACACTCATACAGAGTATATCTCCAAGTTCAACAATGGTTAGGTCACTCCTTGCCTTCCACAGAGTGGGGCTGGAAACAAGACAACAATACTCTAATTGCAGTTGCCACTGATCAGCCCGTTGCCCCACAATCATTATTAAAATTGGTCAGCTGTGCATGCAGATCTGGTTGTGGCAAAGCCTGTGGTTGTAGAAAGAAAGGCATGGTTTGCTCGGAGATATGCATTCACTGCATGGGGGAGAGCTGTAGCAACACAGTTACAAAAACTGTGGCCGAGGATTCCAACTAAAAGTCAGTTTTCTATGTTTTTAAAATTATGTTAGTGTTATGTTAATGTGAACATTTTTATCAGAGAAGTCGTCATTGGTCACTTTTTATGCATACAAGTTACCCAAATCATCATTGTTATAATTTAAAGTATTGTAGGTCAGAATCTGAGCCCCAAGTATTTTCTTAAAGTATAATACAACATTTATATCATTAGATTCAATACAAATAAACATTTGAAATTTTCACAAGCCATTGTTTAGACATTAACATTTAATTGCGAATTTAAGGTCAAAGGTCGAAATATAATATTCGTTCAACTTTTTTATAAGAGTAAATATAAAAATTAGAGTATTTTTACGCTAAATCTGCTAATACACGCCTACTGATCAATGTTATTTCTATAAATGTAATTATCACCAGGTCAATAGTTCAAAGGTCAAAATCTGGGTTTCTATAGGGTTTTGATATTTTTCTTTCATTAGAGCAAATAGAAAGTTGGGTATTCTGAATAATTTGAAACCATTTTTAATTTTCTACGGCTAGTCGTTAATGAGATATCGTGGTATCCCGGTCTTAGGGTCAAAGGTCAAAAATGGCATTTCGGGTAATTTTTCGTTAAACTTTTCCATTAAAGTGAATATAAATATGGGTCTTCTGAGTATTTTGACACCAAAATAATTGATTTAGACCCACCGGTTACCAAGATATGACAATTATCACTAAGATGGCGGCCATTTTGAAAAATGGCCTAAATGGGTGGAAGCACATGCGGGAAACCCGGGGACTTTTAGTATGTTGTTTCAGACAACATTAGGGACCTATCCTGAAAAATTCAGTTTTAGCATATTTATTTCTACCTCAAAGTCTAATACTCCTGGACCAAATGGGATATTTGTCATAACCTTTTGCCTCGTCTCTCTCGTCTGGCTTTGTGGTCAATTCTCCCCCTATAACAGGGCCCCAATTTGTTTTGTAAACATGAAGCCCTCTGATTATACTTCTAAATCTTCATACCGTAAAATTTTATGTGAAGAAGTTCAAATTTACCAAGACGATCATTAACTCTAGCCATATTTTGGAAGTTTACTGCTGTGATAAAATGAATTTTGAAGTATTCAAATTTTCGGAAGATTCAAAGTTTGCTTTTTATTTGTAAATAGAACAAATTGAATTGGTAGTTTTTTTTCGTTGTTGACAGTAAAAGAAAGATGGCTTCACAAGAAAACCGTTTTTCCTACTCCATGGATTTCAAAAAACAGGTAATTGAGTTCGCAGAACAAAATTCAAATAGAAGTGCTTCTGTGAAATTCCATGTTGACGTAAAGAGAGTACGAGAATGACAGAAGAAAAGTGAGATATCACTAATGAAAAGTAAAAGACAGAGGCTAGATGGCGGTGGCAGGAAATTAGCGAGTGAGAAACTTGATGAAGAGATTAGTCCAACATGTTACGTGTCTCCCGTAAACTTGTCATGTTTAAAGCAAAATCAAGATTTGACGAGATGTGTGGGGAGGACAGTACACTTAAAGAATCTTTTGTTGCAAGCCGTGGTTGGTTAGAGAAGTTCGTGAAGAGACATTCCCTCTCTTGCAGGTAATATCATTTATCATAAGTTATGTAGAAATAGAGAATAGTATCCATTATTTTATATTATTATTATCAATTTATTTTGTGTTAAAAAAACAGTTAAAAAACTAATAAAAACCAACATGGTTATCCATGGTTATTTCACGGCCAATAAAGGGTTACAACAAATTATAGTGTAAAATATTTTCTTTTCTCGATTTTAAACGACAAACAGCAACAACTCAAAAGGATCCCTCGCAACTAATTAACAAATTAGTAGCCTTTGCTATTCATAATCGCCGCTTAAACATGAAGAATAATTTTAATCCTTCTGATATCATCGCTACGGATGAAACACCTGTATGGGCTGACATGGTAAGCAGTATGACAGTAAACAAGACTGGGCAGAAAGAGATTGTGCTAAAAACAACTGGCCACAAAAAAGTATGTGACAGTGTTTGCCTGGCTGCTAAAGCGGACGGTACCAAGCTGAAGCCGTTCATTGTTTTCGGAGATGCTAAGCGAGAATCAGCAGCAATTAACAATTAGTTAAAATCAAAGTGTGTTGTTGTCTCTTCCGCAAATGGCTGGATGAACAAACAACTCACAATTCAGTGGTGCAAAGAAGTCGTTGAATCTTTTGCCTTCCGTAAAAGGCTTCTTGTGTGAGATACATTTGAAGTTCATATGACCAAAGAAGTTAAAGTCTGTTTGAAGGGGATGAAAGTCGAAAGCGCCCTTGTTCCGGGTGGTTGTACTAAATACTTACAAGCCCCTGATGTGTACTGGAACAAACCATTTAAAGGAGCACTGCACAAAAATCCTCGCCTGGTTTCTGAGTGGACAAGACGTGTTTTTTCTGCTCCTAAATCAGATAGCTGGCTTATATGTTACTTGCGTTTGCTTAGCTGGAAAGGAAAGCAACGATAAAGTATTCGTAAGTTGTTTATGGTGCGGCATATTTAAGACTTGAATCTCTAGCTAGCATTTCCTTGAGATATTCGAAGTCAAGTATCCATTCTCTCTTCCTTTTTCTGGGTTGTTGGGGATCTTCGGGAGATTGGGTTGTAACCCCAGTGGATTGCCCCATATCCTGAAAAAATAGGGTTTGAGTCTGGGAAAACTTTTCTTTTCGTATTTTATTTGTTTTAAACATTTTAAGAGATTTTACTTGTTGTTGTGGTATACAGATTTGTTTCTTATAAAAAATCACATTTTAAAATCGCAAACTTCAATTAAACAACATCCGTTCATAATTTTGTTTAATTAAATAATTTGCGCATCGTTATCGCAAGTTGTGGAATGGTTTCTATTTGGAAAATTTTTTTTTAAAAACACCTTTTAACATTTCATCGTACTTAATATTTTAACTTTTGTCAAATCTTGAGAATATGGCAACAAACAAGTCAAGACACTCGTGCCTTTTCTGCAAACACGAATTACTTACAGCAGCAGGTATAAGACGCCACATGTTGAAATGCAAAAATAGACCGGCATCATTCGATCCTGAGACTCCAACAAATGACAACAAAACAAATAATACAATTTATCTTGCCCCGAAAACACCACGAACACCAAGAATGCTACCAGCATTACCAGAAAAAAAATATCCGAAAACAGATTTGAAAACAACCAGCAAACTAATACCAAACCTCCCATCGTACGGTAGAATTAATAGAATTCCAACTAACAATTGGAAAAATATTGTGAGTGTAGACTTTGTTAACACCATCGATAATGCATATGAAGAGATAATAAACTGGAGGAAAAATCTTTTCAGAATACCATCTGGCCAAGCTGTCAAAGGTTTCATCAAAGAATTAACGTTTTGGATGGAACAATTTAATAGTGACACTCAGTTAAAAGGGATATCGTTAAAAGTATTCATGGTATTGCCCTCACTTCTACTGCAGAAACCATCCAGAAAAAGCAAAGCAAAAGACCATCTAAAAAGGTTACATGATAGATTAATCACATGGACGAATGGAGATATCTGCGACCTAATCAAGGAGGGTAGAAACATCCAAAAGAAGTTGATATCTTCAAAAAAAAGAACAGACGAAGACGCAGCCAGAATATTTTCAAAACTTATGTTTCAAGGGAAAGTGAATGCTGCCCTCAAACTTCTCTCTGAAGAATGGGATAATGGTATCCTTCCATCTGATGAAAATACCTTGAAACAACTTAAAGAAAAACACCCTAAACCATCGGAAATCCAGAATGATTCTTTATTTAATGGACCGATAGAAGAAGTGCATAAAGGCTTTTTTGACTCCATTGACGAAGCTATGATTGAGAAATCTGCCCGATTAACGAAAGGTGCTGCAGGACCATCGAATTTTGATTCTGAACAATTCAAACTAATTCTGGTTAGCCGAAAACACAAAAATGAAAGTAGAGATCTTCGCGAACAGATCGCTTTATTTGCACGAAAAATATCTACCACCGCCATAGACCCGCTTGTTCTGGAACCTTATGTGGCATGTCGACTAATTCCTCTAAACAAAAATCCTGGCGTTCGTCCAATTGCAATTGGAGAAGTGCTTCGACGAATTGTCGGAAAAGTAATTGGATGGGTTTTAAAGACAGAAATACAGGAAGCAGCTGGTCCACTTCAAGCTTCGACAGGTCTGAAAGGTGGCTCTGAAGCGGCCATTCACACCATGCGAGACATGTTTTCTAATGAAGACACGGAAGCCGTGATTGTAGTTGATGCTGAAAATGCTTTTAACTCTCTAAATAGAAAAGTGGCACTCCATAACATGCAATACATTTGCCCTGCATTCTCAACTGTACTTATCAATACCTATCGTTCCAATTCCCGTCTAATAATTCGGGGAAATGAGGAAATATCATCGTGCGAAGGAACAACCCAAGGCGACAATCTAGCTATGTCTTTTTATGCTCTCGGAATAAGTCCATTAATTCGCCAACTCAGAACCACTATCCCAGATGTCAAACAAATATGGCTAGCTGATGATGCAACAGGCGCCGGAAAACTAGCATCACTTAAAGTTTGGTGGGATACTGTGATAAATGAAGGCGAAAAGCTTGGATATTTTGTAAACGAGTCAAAATCGTGGATCATTATAAAGGATCCGAACCGGCTAGATGAAGCGAAAGAGATATTTAAAAACAGCAAGATAAAATTCACTACGGAAGGGAAAAGACACCTTGGAGCTGCATTAGGAAGTGAAGAGTTTAAAGTATCTTTTATGAAAGAAAAAGTCAAGAAATGGTGCAGTGAAGTTGAAAAATTGGCAGAATTTGCAGAAACACAGCCACAAGCAGCTTTTGCTGCGTTTATACATGGTGAACAGCACAAATTCAGCTATTTTCTTCGTACAATTCCAGACATCGAACATTTACTCAAACCCCTAGATGATGTGATAGACACAAAGTTTATTCCATCACTTTTGGGCTCCGAAATTTCAGTTGTGGAACGAGAGTTATTTTCACTTCCTATCAAACTCGGCGGTCTCGGTTTACCCAAGATTTCTGAAAAATCGTCTTCAGACTTTGAAGCATCCAAGAAAATAACTGCTCCGTTATGTGCAATAATGGCTATGCAGGGTGATGCGCTACCTAAAGAAGACACAAACATAAAAAACGATATTCAGGTTCAACGCGACAGTTTATTGAAGGAAAAAGCTGAGAAAATTGAAACACGAATAGATTCTGAAACACTAAGAGCTGTTCATCAAGCAAAATCAAAAGGTGCCTCCAGTTGGCTGAGTGTATTACCTTTAGAAGAGCATGGGTTTCTCCTTAACAAAAGTGAATTTAGAGATGCACTGGCACTTTGTTACAACAAGCCACTAAAGGGACTACCATCTACCTGCTCTTGCGGTCAAACCTTCAACGTTACACACGCTTTAGACTGCAAAAAGGGTGGATTTGTAATTATGCGTCACAACAACCTCCGCGACTTCGAGGCTAACCTACTGAAGAAAGTGTGCAATGATGTTGAAGTGGAACCCCCCTTGCAGCCGATCAATGGTGAGACGTTTCAGACTCAAGTCGCCAAAGGAGATGAAGCAAGACTGGACATTCGTGCGAGAGGATTTTTTCGTCACGCGCAAAACAACTACTTTGACGTACGTGTCACTAATTGTAATTCTTCCTCGCAGATCAACAAAGAGCAGAACGTTATCTTCAAATCTCACGAAAATGAGAAAAAACGAAGATATAACGAACGTATTATGAATGTCGAACAAGGAACCTTTACCCCACTTGTTTTCTCCGTTAACGGCGGTGAAGGTCCAGAATGTTCAGTTTTTCACAAACACCTAGCTGAAAAAATTGCTACGAAAACCGGCGATCGATACGAAAAAGTTCTAACTTGGATACGTTGTAAAATTTCATTCATTGTTATACGTTCTGCCCTTATATGTGTGAGAGGTAGTAGGAGTGTTTTTACAGATAAAAACTCTGATGTTGTCGATGATTTCACCATTGCCTGTGACGACATTAGAATTTGAAACACGAAAGAACGAGTTGTGCTTTTACTTTTATTGATTTTTACTAACATATAGTATGTATTTTAACTCATTTTTATTGCAGAAATATATTTGTTTTACTATTTAAAGGAGCACTATCTGAAATGTACAATGAGTGGCTGGCAAACGGTGTTCATCAATTCACAGAATCAGGAAACATGAAAACTGCCCCTCGTTGTTTAGTTGTCGAGTGGATTATTAACGCTTGGCAAAAGATACCAAAAGATCTCATCATCAAATCTTTCAAAGGGTGTGCGCTGAATATCAAAAATGATGGAAGCGAAGATGGTTTTATTAATTGTTTTAAAGAGAAACAACCTTGCGAAGCTGGAAGAGAGGTATTAAACGAGCAGAATGCATTGCTTCATGATGTAGAGGGAATGGACACCAATCCTTATGGTAATCGAACAGAATCGGATGTTGAAGAGGCAAACGCTTCGTTCAATCTTCGAGATGAAGATGAAGAAGAATACAATCTTGTAGTCAATATATAGTTTGAAGTTTGTAGTTGATATGTATTTTGTAGTCAAAAAAATCAATACAAAAACTTATAGTTTGAAATAAACGCCTCCCTCTAACCTCGACCTCAAAATTTAAATAAACGTCCCAGGCGTTTAATAGAAGATTTACTGTTTGAGGAAACAAAATGTTCATGCACAACTATGTAACATGTAACATTTAAATTTGTGTTTTTTAGTATCTTAAAAGTAGAACTTCTTTCAGTAAAGCTAATTCACTCAACAAACAAAAACGTAACACTTTAGTGGTAGTACAACAACAACAGTTCATCATCATAGTTAGCTATTTCTAAATACAAAGAACAATGGTGTTTTTCATATTTTGGTTGAGATTTGTCTCTTTACCTGGATAGTTTCGCTTTTATATCTTCTGCATTAATAAAGAACTGCACACCAAGATCCTTCTCCTCACACACAGTGTTATCCAAAAGAGTCACCGACTAAAAAACAATATTTAACATGGATAAACAATGAACTGGCACACACGGTTAAGTTCAATGGTGTACTTAGGATGCACATATGTACGAACGAAACCACTCAACCAAACAACTTTGAGGTAAACTTGCATTGCAGTGTGTTTTGTTAAAAACCCAACTGTTAACTAACTCTGCGAAGAAAAATATGGTTTATGAGGAAATTTAAAACCAAACTTTTCAGGTTGTTGGTATTAGAAAGTTGTAACCACTAAGCTAACAGTACCTGAGGAATAACTTTGCCAGTGCAGAAACTAATTTTTTTCAGCTATTTTTTATATCTGAGGTATATCAATTAAATATCTTGGCGACTCTTGGTAGGTGGCTGATTAAAATGTCAATGAATTGTAAAGGAGTGTTCCAGAGATTTTTTCATTCATCAAAATCTCATTTTGAGATTTCAGAAATATATACCTTGACGCCGGCCAATACAACATTCTTTGCTGGAACAAAGAACACAAACGTGGTTAACAAGTAACAAACAAAAATAACAAAAAAAATCTTTGAAGAAAAATCGTTAAAATGGATATACTGGAAATAGTGACATACATCCATTTTTCTGGGCTCAAAACAAACAACAGTAGTTACTATCGTATCAGAATAAAATAAAAAAAAACGGTGAAAATTCAGGATTTGAAGAATTCACTAACAACCTAAAATCACAACGTAGACATTACACTTTAGTTCGCATTTTTAAACTAAGTTGCACCCACGTTATTGTAATAAAATATTTCAGCAAATCATATATTTCAATCCCTGTGATTGATTCAAACAAAAGATTGTTCCTACCTATTTCAACCCCAAGTCCACCCAAGCCAACAATGAGGATGTGAGATTTCGCTAACTTCTGCATGGCGCTATCACCAAGCACGTAGCGTTGACGACTGTGTGAAAACAAAACTACATGAAACAATAATATGGTCAAAATAACTCTCAGAAACAGGTGTAGATAAGGGGGTATGTCCCCCTTCGTTAGCGCAAGACGTTGGATACCACTCCTAACACCCATACATGCTTCCGAGTCTGTGAAGCCAATTATAGTAACAGTAATTTAAAATCCATATTTTTCCTACGACTTTCTAGCTGTTACTACAAACATTGTAACTCTAACATTGTTAACTTATCTAAATATATACTTATCCTATACACCATAGAACAAAACGTTTGACAAACTTTGCAACCATACTTTTAATAACTACTTAATGAAACTATTTAAATTCAAATAACGATCTATAGATAAACAATTCTTTTCGATTTTTTAACGAATAATTGTGAATATAATAATAGCAAAAACGCAGAGTACGTAAACAAGTTAAGGATTGTATCAACTAAGTAATAAAATAAAAGAATGAAAATACAAACAGCGGGTGACCAAGTAGATAATGTGATTTCAAAAATCTGAAATTTGAAATATGTTTCTTTAAAGATTTAAAAGTTGTTATGGTTTTTATGGTGAGAATTCTTTATGATTTTCACTTATTAAGTATCGATTTAATGTTTAAGAAGTTATTTGTGCAATTTAGTGAGTTATCTAACTATTTTTAAGTTAACTATTATTAATGAACTTTTAAAAGTGAAAATGAATGAAATGAGATGGGAAACATTTATTTCTATGATTATGAAGAATATCTACAAATTTCTGTTTTTGTTGATAAAAAATTCATATTTGCCAACTTTTTCTAGCCATTATTACTGAACTTTCAACCACTCTACCGAGCAAATATGAAGGAAATACGATGGGAAATGTTTCTTTCTAGGAGTATAAAGAATAGTTAGCTACAAATTTCTGTTTTGTGGATGAAATATGTTTGTAGAAAGGATTAAATATTTATATATTTTTTGTTTGTGTTTTGATATCAGTGAACCTTTTGTTTTCTTATCGACTGTATTAACTAAATATGATTATTACAAACACACAAAGGCGAGCTAACTTGATTATACTATAATTAAAAAATGGTTAAGAATTAAGAAGTGGTGCGTGCAATTTGGAATCATAAATAATACACCGCAATGGGTATATATTTATATAAAAACATAGAAAGGCGGACTGACACAGTTATTCTTTGTCTTAGAAGTAATGATGGTGAAGTAGTAATGAGTGCATTTTGCACTCGGGTCTTATTGCTAGTTATTTACTAATTGCAATGCTGCCTTACAGAAGATTTAAAAAAAAGACACAAGTTGAGTGAAACATTCTACCTATAAAGCGAGTCATCTATCTCTGTGTCTTCCATCGCGGTTTTTAATTATTGTCTGAAACATGAGGGAATATGAGGAAATAAAAATAAAATTTTAAAATTTACTAAATATATCATATTGATATTGATTCAGTTTTCTTCACACAAAGTAGATATATCGTTAAAAAATTCCTGAAATTTTTTTATTTCAAGTATAGAAATCTTTTTCGCTACTTTCAACACCCGTCCAAAATAAAACCACAAAAACCCAACGATAGCAACATAGAGAAAGAGTATCATCAGAGTGGGTCGAACTTTCTGTACACATAAACATGAGTGCCTGTCTGTTCTTCACGAATGAATGAATGGAAAAATCTTCGGATCTAAACAGAAGGGACACGATGAGCTTAGAAATTAAATTAATATTTACTACCTATATAAAGTTGCACCCATCACTTAAATATAGTGTAACAGTGTGCATATAAATATGTATTCTATCAATGATGTTCTACGTGCAAATTCACTTCTTAATTAGAGAACAACTGAGCGAGTGTTGGTGTGTTCAAAATAGTCACAGTTGAAAACAAGGCTAATAGGACAATACAACCTTTTTACAAATATATCAACAACTAAACGGAAATTTGTAGCTAGCTATCCTTAATAATACGAAAAAGCAACACTTGCTGGGAGGGGAGAGGGGGGGGGGGGGGGGGTCTTAATTTCAAGGGGGGTTGGAAAAATAAAAGAGTCACAATTTCATTGTAATAACTAAAAGAAAAGTCTTATGAGAAAAAACATTTCAATCAAAGGAGAAAAACTTTTTTTCTTTTGTTTACTAAAGACAACAATAGACTAACGTTCGGGAAAAAAAAATAAAATTTTGGGGGGAAATAACTAAAATGTATATATCCAATCTTTTTTATAAACATGTTAACAACAAAAACAACACCAGAAGAAATACTATTGAGAAGTTCTAAAATGACACCTTGTTAATTAGTAGGCCACAAATATTACCTCTTCATCCTACTGTTTTAATCAGTTTTATTTTATTTTCTAATTCCCTTGTTTTGTTGTATTTGAACAAACAAATGTATGGTCTTGTTTTTAATGACATCTTGATACGAACATTTGTTTAATATTTAATAGATTTAAAATTTAAAACTGTAATTATTTATTAAAAACAATATTAACGAACAGCTATGGAGCTGAAACCTACAAACAAACCAACCAACTAAAAACGAAAAAGATCAAGAAGACAAAACTGAAAAACCAAATCATCTTCTTGCAACGATGCAACAAGAACAAAATTATCCCGAAGTCACTACACGTTCGCAGCCCAGTTCGAAAGAGGACATTGTATTGACGTCATTTGTTTTTCAGTTTTTAACTTCTTTTTATAACGGTTTTATTAGTCTAATGAAGACCTACACTAAGCAGGTCGAAATATTACTAAAATAATAAAATCATGCGAACGACCAGACACATGTCTATTAAATATGTATGGTCTTTGTTGCACAAATTGTAAATTTTTTAAAGAAATAAAACACTTTTTTAGATGTTACATGTTTCAGAAAATTCACAAATCTTGTTATATACACTGAAAGTAATAATACTGCGCAACACTAATGTGTCAAGAGTAGGTCGTGGGAAGTAGAGAACAGGTGAATATCTAATAATGTTATACAGAAATATAATAATGGTTCAATCAAACGTTAAAGATTAAAAATATTAAAAACACTTGACTGGGCTTCCGCATAGACATCTGCTATTTTTTTCCAAACTTCCTTTCATTGGCAAATACTCTCAACAAACCTCAAACAAAATTCGTCACCTGATTAAATGTCTTTGTAAAGAAAATACTATTCACTGACTGAAAGAGAGACTTAACTTCATTTAGCCTTTTAGAAAATTTTATGACTACAAAATAATAAGGTGCCATTATTTCCAGATTCTGACAGTGCCATTTTTTCTGGATGCTAATTTTCAAACTTCACTAATTCCGAGAACTGTGTTTGTAGGTAGTTTATTTATCTCTTTGCCAAAACTATAAGTGCTTACAACTTCAGAATTTAAATAATAAACTTGTATAAATTTCATTCTAAACCATAATTCTATAAATTGTTTGAAGTAAATATCTTCACAACTGTCAAATGAAATTATGAGAAATTGTTTATTTACCATGCGGTAGCCAGACTCTTCTAAAAAATCTGGTACAACCTAAATTAACAACATAGAAAACAATTAATTCCGCATAACTATAATCTGGATTATAAATGTCTGGGTTAATAAATCGTATAGTATATTTTGTCATTTTCGAATTTTTCAGAACGTCAATTCAGAGCAATTTATAATTTTCTGATTTCTAAACTGAGGCAAACAAAAAACACACAGATATAAATATTATTAATATTGTAAATACAAAAAAACAAATTCAACTTGGTATTATTTTATTAAACAACAAAGCTCTAAACTCAATTTTAGGAGATAATATTTCTTCGAAAAAATGTGAAGATAATAAATAGTCTGTGAGGAAGGTTCAAGTTGATTAGTGATCATGGCTTCAATTAAACAACCCTATTTTTAAAAGAACATTCAACAAAGTCTGAAACTTTTTCTGGATTATGTTATGTTATCAGCTAACTTTTTGAATATATCACGATGAGAACATACCTCGTCTACTGAATTGAACACAACAACGTAATTGGGCAAACTGTCTTCGGATCGCAACCAAACTAATGGGTCGTAGAAAAACACTGCACCTTCATCAGACATGTCCAGATTCAGTCCTGGTGGCTGACATGTCAAGAAACGCAGTGAGGCGTTGGTGTGGAGATAGCTAAAAGCAATGAAGAAACTTCTTAACGAATAAAATCTCAATGGAAAGATAGATGCGGTGATTTCAATGCTTTTTCAAATTTATAAAATTAGTGAATCTTTTAATGGCAACGATCACAATTTTTTAATTTTAGGGGTGACTGAAATACATAAAAAATTAATAGTTTTAAAAAGTACATAAGAAATGTCTCTGTAATTTATTTAGCTCAAAGTACTGATAAATAACATTTATTACTATTGATGATACTAAAGATGTACTTTTTGCAAAACGATTATTCATACCTGTAATAGGGTGTAGAGTGGCATGGCATGAGGAACAACACTGAATCTTCGTCTCGGACTTCATTACGCAAGAAGTTCATGGCATCAATGGTTCCACGTTGATGTACAAGACAGAAATATAACGCCAACATAACGTTACAAAATATGTTTGAATAAAACAGCAGCATGAACAGTTTTGCGGAGACCTTCCGTTGAACATATCTCAAACCTTCGCCGGCGTAACAGAACAGTATTGGGAGAATGGGTAAAAGAAAACGTTGCTCTTTGTGTGGAATAGCACTGGAAAAAAGCAACAAGTATTCAGATGAGATCAGAAATGAATGTTTCAAATAAAATTACAATTTCGTTTTCATGATTTTAAAGACATGGCTTTAACATAAAACATAAATTTTAAAGGCACCAGCCTGTACTGGATAAATTTGATGCAACATATATTCATTCATATATGCCTTTTCTACCAGAAAATTTCTTAATAACTTAATAACCATTTTACTTCCATTATTAGGTAAACCGAAAATCTTTCCAGAAATTCAAAAATGGGGTTACACATGTTCATGTTTCATTTCCAAACATCATGAAAATAGGTTTTTGAATCTAAGGTTTGGAAATTTGCAGTGACCTACTGTCATAATCTCAAAATAATCTACCTGAGTCTAGAAACATTACTTTAGAACATACCACAAAATCACTAACCTGTGAATAAGTATGTACATCATGACTTCGAAAATCAAATATCTTTGTCGACACAACAGTAAACCCACAATAACAAACACTATTGTAGTCCCTAGAAGCATTACAAGGCCAACAGAAAAATACCAATGCCACGGATGGGTGCCGTAAAAACTGCCAATGTTTTGGAAGATGTTAAATTTGAGGAAATTGAAGTGAGCAAACACAAAATCTTCGTAGAAATACAGGTCCACTAAAAGCATGACAGACATCAAAATCACGGAAATATTTAGCAGGGAAATTAGATTGGCGACAAAACTATTTTTGAAAAGATGCTTCAACACCAAAGGTGCCCATATAATTGCGCTGGTTGGTCGCACAATGCACGCTATGCCGCCCCAAATCAAAGCCGTAAAAAAACTGGTACTGCTTTTCGAATGCAATGTAAACATGGACAAGCCGTAGACATTAAAACACATTTCCGCCGTGTTAGACAATGTCCTTGATCCAGTGTAGAAAATGAACCAAGAGGTCAGATTCAAAATGTAAACAAAGTCGGCTGTACTTTTGCAGTTCGACATTTTCATTGACAAATTGTAGACACTGACATCCGCAAAAGCGGTCATTAACGATTGAATAACGTGTGGTCCGTTCACAATAAGGAAACCCATATCGAGGTAAAATATTCTCAAAATATGAAAATAGATCTCAAATAAAAAAGGATAGAAGTATGTGCGTATTTGTTCCCTCCACTCCCATGTTAAATAACCGTAACCAAAGGCTTTCCAATGAGCTACTTCAGTACTTTGCCAATATTCATCGGGAACAAAAAACGACTTTGTAAAAAATACAGAACACAAACGAACAACAATGCTTAGCAGTAACTTCCTTGTTAAGTCAGGCACACCTTTATTGCTTTTGTTTTCTTTTCCGTCAAGCAGGATGTCAATCAGATTATACTTTGGTGATGAATTTCGTCGGTACATTTTTGTCTATTTATTATTATTACTATATATATTTCATTAGAAAATATTTAGTTTGAGAAATTGAGTTCAATTAAATCAAGGTCAAGTAAAAATTACATATAATTTTCGAACATTAACTGGTCAAATAAATTTACACAAAAATTTAGAACACAGAAAAAAACACTAAAAAAAACTAAAAAGGTGTCTAAAAGTAGATATTATATTACTCGTAAGAAATACTAAAAAATGGGAAATTCTACTGTATAATTATTCTATTCAAAATAAAATATTAAACATCAAAAAGAAATACACACACACATATATATATATATATATATATATATATATATATAGTGGTATACACTTATTGTTCGACAATTCAACAAACTTAATTTTTCAGATGGGAAAATATGAAACAAACATCGATTTAAATTTTTTCATTCAACAAATGTTACACTTGATAAATTTTTTTATGGTTGTCACAACAATGACAAGTAAATGTTAGTGTCGACCACTGATAATATTTCATGGCATGGAAATGTTTGAAAAACTTGTTGAAGAGGATAAATGTTTAGTTTCACCAAGATCAAATTATGCACAGAAAAACACAATGTTTAGTTCTAATTATGCGCAGAAAAGACAAAATTCAGTTTTAATTACAAACAAAAAACACAAAGATTTTAAAACTTGACAAAGTTTCCCTGCATAGAGTAATACAGCTTCATAATTTCTTGACAGTTATTTAAATGGATTACTGGCAGTTGGGCCCTTCTAGAAATCAAGTCCAAATAATTCACCAATACAGGGAGATTGACGGTAACATTTTCGTTATTTAATATTTCTTGCATGCTATTTTCAAACTTTGTGTGCAACAAAGGAAACCCTTTGATCTCTTTGTCAATATGTTTGCATTTAGGACATTCAGCATCTGACAAGATGGAATAACATTGTAGGCAACGGAAATTTGGATTTGTTTCAGAAATTTGTTCATATTGAGGCCAATTCTCTTGACAAGGAGTGCACATGCATTTAAAAAAATATTGATCCAACAGGTGAGCTCTGCGGCTATTTCTCCCTTCAACGGCATACAAAAACCCATAATTATCCACAATCTCTTCTCCCTTTGGTATGTGTTTAATAGCACGCAATACACAAGTATCACCATAGCAATGCCGCACAACCGATGGATCACAGCTGTGATTCAGCAGACTTAAAGTTGTATAGAGAGCCGAACCAATCTCTTTTAGCATAGAATCTTTAAGCTGGGATGAGGGCTTTAACTGCAACTCTGATACTTCATGAGCGTTACATGGAAGTATTTGTATTTGCTTGAGCAAATGAGCAGCCACTATGCAAACATCTTTGTCCATACAAAAATCAGACAAACAAAGGATTTTTGCAAAGTAAATGGCTAAAAGTGTTCTTCTAAACAGATCTGCGGGTTGGCGTAATTTACTGTTGGCGACTAAACTGTACACACACTGATAATTTGTCGAATCAAAAATGTTCCATGACTCTGTTTCATTAAAGGTCTGTATACGCTGTAAACCTACTGTAGAAATGACCTTTAGTCCCAGATGTGCAAGTCCAACATCATCATTCTTCAGACTACCTAAATACTTACATTCAAATGAATGAGATATGTTCCAACATTTCTCTTCGCATGTCACAGAGCAGTAAACAACAGTGGAACAATTACGACATGGATAGCTAACTTTAAATCGATTTAGGCAGCAATAACAATGTGTAAGGTAGCATTCTGGCAAGCAAAGAGATGTAAATGCTTTTTCAACTACAATTATCTCCCCAACTTGGATGTCTTTTGTTGCAACAGCATGTCTGCCTTTGTCAGAGGTTTCCACTATAGAAAAAGAACTGGAAGCACATGGATATAAAGGATGTATTCCAGACATTATCACAGGTCTTTTAATTGTATAACATGCATTTTGTTCACAAACTGACTCACACAAAACATTTCCATTACATTGTTTTAAAAGTAGATGAATGCTATCAGTTTTAGCCTGTTGTTGATTTGATGATAAATCACTAACCTGTATGCTTTTTAAACATTCATTGAATGCTTCTGCTCCCTCATCAAATACAGAAAGTTCTATGCAACATTTGCCAAGTCTTTCAAACAGTTTATACTTTCGATTCGTAGGATAATTATTTTCAAAAGAAAGTGAAATGTCAATACGGCAGAGACCATATTCACTTTGTTCAAATAATGCAACAGAACGATTTGCATATGCTAATCCGAGTAATGCAGACCGACTTTCTGCAAAAATAATGCTTTTAGTGTAATAAGACACAGCCTCTTCTAACTTGTGCTTGACATAACATTTGTTTCCTGAAAGCCGAGCAAAATCACTGATTTTGGAACTTTTTGGACACCAATTATTTTCTACCAAAATATTTTCTACGGACTTGTGACCCAAAATAAATGCCACTCTATCAAAATCAGTTGTTATTTCTTCAAATTGTTTTTCAATATCATTTGAAGTTTCTTTTTGCAGATTCTTTGATAACAGCTTGCACCAAGAATTAAATGTAGACATTACTTAACTAAAATGAAAAAATATATCATGTATAATCATTGCATTGCAAAAACTGCCAGCTGCTTGTTATATACATAATTTGCCTGTTAGCTTGTTTTTTAGATACTTTAAAAGCAAAAAAGTAAATCTGAGTCAGGAATAACATTCGTACATCAACAACATTCACAAGCTACGACAAGAACAAGCTTGTTGGAAGGAGGGAACTAGCAATAGTTTTTACCAACTAGCTAATTTTACCATGCTATAATAACTAACTATGATGTATAAAAAATAACAACCAGTCCAGTTCAAAATCAAACAAGGCAATAATTGTCTTTGAGCAGAAAAAATGTCAGTATTTCCGCTTCAAACGAAGCAAAATGAATTCAGGTATCTTGTCTCTAATTTATAATGGGCGTGTCCGTTGAGATTTGCTATTTTGTTTACAGATCTGCATTGAGAAATTCGGCATGATGCCTGTAGGTTGTTTTCACAAATGTCTTTCAGTATACCTTAACAGGAAAGTAACGAATTAGGAAAATAACAACAGCGTTAATTTTATGACGTTTAATTTCATATATACGCGTTAATAAAGTGATACATTAATTTTGTAAAAAAGGAAGCATTTTTTACATCAGTGGAAAAGTGAATTTAAGAATTTTAAAACAAAAGATGTTTCATTTTGTTAATATGTATTCTATTCAACTATACTTTCGATCTTCATTTGAACAAATATAACACTTTCGCTTATTCCTCATATCAACATCACCTCTTTCATTCGATTCTCGCAGTAAATAATGGCTTTCTCCGTATGAAATCGACTTGTGATCTTCATTTGAACAAATGTAACACCTACTCTTCTTCCTTATATCGACTTCATCTCTTTCATTTGATTTTCGAGGTAAATAATGGCTTTTTCGGTATGAAATCAACTTTCGATCTTCATTTGAACAAATACAACACTAACTCTTCTTCCTTATATCGACTTCACCTCTTTCATTCGATTCTCGTTATAAAGAATTGATTTGTTGGCATGAAATCGACATTCGATCTTTATTTGAACAAATATAACACTTACTCTTCTTCCTTTTTTTGACTTGACCCCTTTCATTCGACTCTCGCGGGAAATAATGGCTTTCCAGGTATGAAATCGACTTTCGATCTTCATTTGAACAAATGTAACACTTATCCTTCTTCGCTATATCGATTTCATTTCTTTCATTCGACTCTCGTGATAAATAATGGCTTTCTCGGTATGAAATCGACTTTAGATTTTCATTTGAACAAATATAACACTAACTCTTCTTCGCTATATCGACTTCATCTCTTTCATTCGACTCTCGTGTTAAATAATGGCCTTCTCGGTATGAAATCGACTTTGGATTTTCATTTGAACAAATATAACACTAACTCTTCTTCGCTATATCGACTTCATCTCTTTCATTCGACTCTCGCGGTAAATAATGGCTTTCTCGGTATGAAATCGATTTTCGATCTTCATTTGAACAAATATCACACTTACTTTTCTTCTTTATATCGACTTTGCCTCTTTCATTCTACTTTCGCGGTTAATAATTGCTTTTTAGTTATGAAACCGACTTTGGATCTTCATTTGAACAAATACAACACTAACTCTTCTTCCTTTATATCGACTTCACCTCTTTCATTCAATTCTCGTTATATGGAATTGATTTGTTGGCATGAAATCGACATTCGATCTTTCTTTGAACAAATATAACACTTACTCTTCTTCCTTTTTTCGAATTGAAAAACCTTTCATTCGACTCTCGCGGTAAATAATGGTTTTCCGTTATGAAATCAATTTTCGATCTTCATTTAAACAAAGATAACACTTCCTCTTATTCTTCATATCGACTTCATCTCTTTCATTCAACTCTTGTGTTCAATTAATGGGTTTTTCGGTTTGAAGTCGACTTTCGATCTTCAATTGAACAAATACAACACTTACTCTTCTTCCTTTATATCGACTTCACCTCTATCATTCGACTCTGGTGGTAAATTAATGGCTTTCTCGGTATGAAATCGACTTTGGATTTTCATTTGAACAAATATAACACTAACTCTTCTTCGCTATATCGACTTCATCTCTTTCATTCGACTCTCGTGTTAAATAATGGCCTTCTTCGAATGAAATCGACTTTGGATTTTCATTTGAACAAATATAACACTAACTCTTCTTCACTATATTGACTTCATCTTTTTTATTCGACTTTCGCGGTAATTAATGGTTTTATTCGTTATGAAATCGATTATCGATCTTCATTTGAACAAATATCACACTTACTCTTTTTCATTTATATCGACTTGCGACTTCGCTTCTTTCATTCGACTCTGGTGGTAAATTAATGGTTTTCTCGGTATGAAATCGACTTTCGATCTTCATTTAAACAAAGATAACACTTACTCCTCTTTTTGATATTGACTTCGCCTCTTTCATTCTGCTTTCGCGGTTAATAATTGCTTTCTAGGTATGAAATCGACTTTGGATCTTCATTTGAACAAATACAACACTAACTCTTCTTCCTTATATTGACTTCGCCTTTTTCATTCTGCTTTCGCGGTTAATAATTGTTTTCTCGGTATGAAATCGACTTTCGATCTTCATTTGAACAAAGTTAACACTGACACTTCTTCCTTATATCGACTTCATCTAATTCGTTTGACTCTCGCGGTAAATAATGGCTTTTTCGGTAAGAAATCCACTTTCGATCGATATTTGAACAAATATAACAATTACTTTTCTTTCTTTTTTCGATTTTACCCGTTTCATTCGACTGTCGCGGTAAATAATGGCTTTTCCGGTATGAAATTGCCTTTCGATCTTTATTTGAACAAATATCACACTTACTCTTTTTCATTTATATCGACTTGCGACTTCGCTTCTTTCATTCGACTCTGGTGGTAAATTAATGGCTTTCTCGGTATAAAATCGACTTTCGATCTTCATTTAAACAAACATAACACTTACTCTTCTTTTTTATATTGACTTCGCCTCTTTCATTCTGCTTTCGCGGTTAATAATTGCTTTCTAGGTATGAAATCGACTTTGGATTTTCATTTGAACAAATATAACACTAACTTTTCTTCACTATATTGACTTCATCATTTTTATTCGACTTTCGCGGTAATTAATGGCTTTATTCGGTATGAAATCGATTATCGATCTTCATTTGAACAAAGAAAACACTTACCGTTTTTCATTTATATCGACTTGCGACTTCGCTTCTTCATTCGATTCTGGTGGTAAATTAATGGCTTTCTCGGTATGAAATCGACTTTCGATCTTCATTTAAACAAAGATAACACTTACTCTTCTTCCTTATATCGACTTCACCACTTTCATTCGATTCTCGTTTAAGGAATTGATTTGTTGGCATAAAATCGACATTCGATCTTTCTTTGAACAAATATAACACTTACTCTTCTTACTTTTTTCGAATTGACCCCTTTCATTCGACTCTCGCGGTAAATAATGGCTTTTCCGTTATGAAATCGATTTTCGATCTTCATTTGAACAAATATAACACTTACTCTTCTTCTTTATATCAACTTTGCCTCTATCATTCGACTCTCGCGGTAAATAATGGCTTTCTCGGTATGAAATCGACTTTGGATTTTCATTTGAACAAATATAACACTAACTCTTCTTCGCTATATCGACTTCATCTCTTTCATTCGACTCTCGTGTTAAATAATGGCCTTCTTGGAATGAAATCGACTTTGGATTTTCATTTGAACAAATATAACACTAACTCTTCTTCACTATATTGACTTCATCTTTTTTATTCAACTTTCGCGGTAATTAATGGCTTTATTCGTTATGAAATCGATTATCGATCTTTATTTGAACAAATATCACACTTACTCTTTTTCATTTATATCGACTTGCGACTTTGCCTCTTTCATTCGACTCTCGTGGTAAATTTATGGCTTTCTCGGTATGAAATCGACTTTGGATTTTCATTTGAACAAATATAACACTAACTCTTCTTCACTATATTGACTTCATCTTTTTTATTCGACTTTCGCGGTAATTAATGGTTTTATTCGTTATGAAATCGATTATCGATCTTCATTTGAACAAATATCACACTTACTCTTTTTCATTTATATCGACTTGCGACTTCGCTTCTTTCATTCGACTCTGGTGGTAAATTAATGGTTTTCTCGGTATGAAATCGACTTTCGATCTTCATTTAAACAAAGATAACACTTACTCCTCTTTTTGATATTGACTTCGCCTCTTTCATTCTGCTTTCGCGGTTAATAATTGCTTTCTAGGTATGAAATCGACTTTGGATCTTCATTTGAACAAATACAACACTAACTCTTCTTCCTTATATTGACTTCGCCTTTTTCATTCTGCTTTCGCGGTTAATAATTGTTTTCTCGGTATGAAATCGACTTTCGATCTTCATTTGAACAAAGTTAACACTGACACTTCTTCCTTATATCGACTTCATCTAATTCGTTTGACTCTCGCGGTAAATAATGGCTTTTTCGGTAAGAAATCCACTTTCGATCGATATTTGAACAAATATAACAATTACTTTTCTTTCTTTTTTCGATTTTACCCGTTTCATTCGACTGTCGCGGTAAATAATGGCTTTTCCGGTATGAAATTGCCTTTCGATCTTTATTTGAACAAATATCACACTTACTCTTTTTCATTTATATCGACTTGCGACTTCGCTTCTTTCATTCGACTCTGGTGGTAAATTAATGGCTTTCTCGGTATAAAATCGACTTTCGATCTTCATTTAAACAAACATAACACTTACTCTTCTTTTTTATATTGACTTCGCCTCTTTCATTCTGCTTTCGCGGTTAATAATTGCTTTCTAGGTATGAAATCGACTTTGGATTTTCATTTGAACAAATATAACACTAACTTTTCTTCACTATATTGACTTCATCATTTTTATTCCACTTTCGCGGTAATTAATGGCTTTATTCGGTATGAAATCGATTATCGATCTTCATTTGAACAAAGAAAACACTTACCGTTTTTCATTTATATCGACTTGCGACTTCGCTTCTTCGTTCGATTCTGGTGAATTTTAGGAGATAATATTTCTTCGAAAAAATGTGAAGATAATAAATAGTCTGTGAGGAAGGTTCAAGTTGATTAGTGATCATGGCTTCAATTAAACAACCCTATTTTTAAAAGAACATTCAACAAAGTCTGAAACTTTTTCTGGATTATGTTATGTTATCAGCTAACTTTTTGAATATATCACGATGAGAACATACCTCGTCTACTGAATTGAACACAACAACGTAATTGGGCAAACTGTCTTCGGATCGCAACCAAACTAATGGGTCGTAGAAAAACACTGCACCTTCATCAGACATGTCCAGATTCAGTCCTGGTGGCTGACATGTCAAGAAACGCAGTGAGGCGTTGGTGTGGAGATAGCTAAAAGCAATGAAGAAACTTCTTAACGAATAAAATCTCAATGGAAAGATAGATGCGGTGATTTCAATGCTTTTTCAAATTTATAAAATTAGTGAATCTTTTAATGGCAACGATCACAATTTTTTAATTTTAGGGGTGACTGAAATACATAAAAAATTAATAGTTTTAAAAAGTACATAAGAAATGTCTCTGTAATTTATTTAGCTCAAAGTACTGATAAATAACATTTATTACTATTGATGATACTAAAGATGTACTTTTTGCAAAACGATTATTCATACCTGTAATAGGGTGTAGAGTGGCATGGCATGAGGAACAACACTGAATCTTCGTCTCGGACTTCATTACGCAAGAAGTTCATGGCATCAATGGTTCCACGTTGATGTACAAGACAGAAATATAACGCCAACATAACGTTACAAAATATGTTTGAATAAAACAGCAGCATGAACAGTTTTGCGGAGACCTTCCGTTGAACATATCTCAAACCTTCGCCGGCGTAACAGAACAGTATTGGGAGAATGGGTAAAAGAAAACGTTGCTCTTTGTGTGGAATAGCACTGGAAAAAAGCAACAAGTATTCAGATGAGATCAGAAATGAATGTTTCAAATAAAATTACAATTTCGTTTTCATGATTTTAAAGACATGGCTTTAACATAAAACATAAATTTTAAAGGCACCAGCCTGTACTGGATAAATTTGATGCAACATATATTCATTCATATATGCCTTTTCTACCAGAAAATTTCTTAATAACTTAATAACCATTTTACTTCCATTATTAGGTAAACCGAAAATCTTTCCAGAAATTCAAAAATGGGGTTACACATGTTCATGTTTCATTTCCAAACATCATGAAAATAGGTTTTTGAATCTAAGGTTTGGAAATTTGCAGTGACCTACTGTCATAATCTCAAAATAATCTACCTGAGTCTAGAAACATTACTTTAGAACATACCACAAAATCACTAACCTGTGAATAAGTATGTACATCATGACTTCGAAAATCAAATATCTTTGTCGACACAACAGTAAACCCACAATAACAAACACTATTGTAGTCCCTAGAAGCATTACAAGGCCAACAGAAAAATACCAATGCCACGGATGGGTGCCGTAAAAACTGCCAATGTTTTGGAAGATGTTAAATTTGAGGAAATTGAAGTGAGCAAACACAAAATCTTCGTAGAAATACAGGTCCACTAAAAGCATGACAGACATCAAAATCACGGAAATATTTAGCAGGGAAATTAGATTGGCGACAAAACTATTTTTGAAAAGATGCTTCAACACCAAAGGTGCCCATATAATTGCGCTGGTTGGTCGCACAATGCACGCTATGCCGCCCCAAATCAAAGCCGTAAAAAAACTGGTACTGCTTTTCGAATGCAATGTAAACATGGACAAGCCGTAGACATTAAAACACATTTCCGCCGTGTTAGACAATGTCCTTGATCCAGTGTAGAAAATGAACCAAGAGGTCAGATTCAAAATGTAAACAAAGTCGGCTGTACTTTTGCAGTTCGACATTTTCATTGACAAATTGTAGACACTGACATCCGCAAAAGCGGTCATTAACGATTGAATAACGTGTGGTCCGTTCACAATAAGGAAACCCATATCGAGGTAAAATATTCTCAAAATATGAAAATAGATCTCAAATAAAAAAGGATAGAAGTATGTGCGTATTTGTTCCCTCCACTCCCATGTTAAATAACCGTAACCAAAGGCTTTCCAATGAGCTACTTCAGTACTTTGCCAATATTCATCGGGAACAAAAAACGACTTTGTAAAAAATACAGAACACAAACGAACAACAATGCTTAGCAGTAACTTCCTTGTTAAGTCAGGCACACCTTTATTGCTTTTGTTTTCTTTTCCGTCAAGCAGGATGTCAATCAGATTATACTTTGGTGATGAATTTCGTCGGTACATTTTTGTCTATTTATTATTATTACTATATATATTTCATTAGAAAATATTTAGTTTGAGAAATTGAGTTCAATTAAATCAAGGTCAAGTAAAAATTACATATAATTTTCGAACATTAACTGGTCAAATAAATTTACACAAAAATTTAGAACACAGAAAAAAACACTAAAAAAAACTAAAAAGGTGTCTAAAAGTAGATATTATATTACTCGTAAGAAATACTAAAAAATGGGAAATTCTACTGTATAATTATTCTATTCAAAATAAAATATTAAACATCAAAAAGAAATACACACACACATATATATATATATATATATATATATATATATATATAGTGGTATACACTTATTGTTCGACAATTCAACAAACTTAATTTTTCAGATGGGAAAATATGAAACAAACATCGATTTAAATTTTTTCATTCAACAAATGTTACACTTGATAAATTTTTTTATGGTTGTCACAACAATGACAAGTAAATGTTAGTGTCGACCACTGATAATATTTCATGGCATGGAAATGTTTGAAAAACTTGTTGAAGAGGATAAATGTTTAGTTTCACCAAGATCAAATTATGCACAGAAAAACACAATGTTTAGTTCTAATTATGCGCAGAAAAGACAAAATTCAGTTTTAATTACAAACAAAAAACACAAAGATTTTAAAACTTGACAAAGTTTCCCTGCATAGAGTAATACAGCTTCATAATTTCTTGACAGTTATTTAAATGGATTACTGGCAGTTGGGCCCTTCTAGAAATCAAGTCCAAATAATTCACCAATACAGGGAGATTGACGGTAACATTTTCGTTATTTAATATTTCTTGCATGCTATTTTCAAACTTTGTGTGCAACAAAGGAAACCCTTTGATCTCTTTGTCAATATGTTTGCATTTAGGACATTCAGCATCTGACAAGATGGAATAACATTGTAGGCAACGGAAATTTGGATTTGTTTCAGAAATTTGTTCATATTGAGGCCAATTCTCTTGACAAGGAGTGCACATGCATTTAAAAAAATATTGATCCAACAGGTGAGCTCTGCGGCTATTTCTCCCTTCAACGGCATACAAAAACCCATAATTATCCACAATCTCTTCTCCCTTTGGTATGTGTTTAATAGCACGCAATACACAAGTATCACCATAGCAATGCCGCACAACCGATGGATCACAGCTGTGATTCAGCAGACTTAAAGTTGTATAGAGAGCCGAACCAATCTCTTTTAGCATAGAATCTTTAAGCTGGGATGAGGGCTTTAACTGCAACTCTGATACTTCATGAGCGTTACATGGAAGTATTTGTATTTGCTTGAGCAAATGAGCAGCCACTATGCAAACATCTTTGTCCATACAAAAATCAGACAAACAAAGGATTTTTGCAAAGTAAATGGCTAAAAGTGTTCTTCTAAACAGATCTGCGGGTTGGCGTAATTTACTGTTGGCGACTAAACTGTACACACACTGATAATTTGTCGAATCAAAAATGTTCCATGACTCTGTTTCATTAAAGGTCTGTATACGCTGTAAACCTACTGTAGAAATGACCTTTAGTCCCAGATGTGCAAGTCCAACATCATCATTCTTCAGACTACCTAAATACTTACATTCAAATGAATGAGATATGTTCCAACATTTCTCTTCGCATGTCACAGAGCAGTAAACAACAGTGGAACAATTACGACATGGATAGCTAACTTTAAATCGATTTAGGCAGCAATAACAATGTGTAAGGTAGCATTCTGGCAAGCAAAGAGATGTAAATGCTTTTTCAACTACAATTATCTCCCCAACTTGGATGTCTTTTGTTGCAACAGCATGTCTGCCTTTGTCAGAGGTTTCCACTATAGAAAAAGAACTGGAAGCACATGGATATAAAGGATGTATTCCAGACATTATCACAGGTCTTTTAATTGTATAACATGCATTTTGTTCACAAACTGACTCACACAAAACATTTCCATTACATTGTTTTAAAAGTAGATGAATGCTATCAGTTTTAGCCTGTTGTTGATTTGATGATAAATCACTAACCTGTATGCTTTTTAAACATTCATTGAATGCTTCTGCTCCCTCATCAAATACAGAAAGTTCTATGCAACATTTGCCAAGTCTTTCAAACAGTTTATACTTTCGATTCGTAGGATAATTATTTTCAAAAGAAAGTGAAATGTCAATACGGCAGAGACCATATTCACTTTGTTCAAATAATGCAACAGAACGATTTGCATATGCTAATCCGAGTAATGCAGACCGACTTTCTGCAAAAATAATGCTTTTAGTGTAATAAGACACAGCCTCTTCTAACTTGTGCTTGACATAACATTTGTTTCCTGAAAGCCGAGCAAAATCACTGATTTTGGAACTTTTTGGACACCAATTATTTTCTACCAAAATATTTTCTACGGACTTGTGACCCAAAATAAATGCCACTCTATCAAAATCAGTTGTTATTTCTTCAAATTGTTTTTCAATATCATTTGAAGTTTCTTTTTGCAGATTCTTTGATAACAGCTTGCACCAAGAATTAAATGTAGACATTACTTAACTAAAATGAAAAAATATATCATGTATAATCATTGCATTGCAAAAACTGCCAGCTGCTTGTTATATACATAATTTGCCTGTTAGCTTGTTTTTTAGATACTTTAAAAGCAAAAAAGTAAATCTGAGTCAGGAATAACATTCGTACATCAACAACATTCACAAGCTACGACAAGAACAAGCTTGTTGGAAGGAGGGAACTAGCAATAGTTTTTACCAACTAGCTAATTTTACCATGCTATAATAACTAACTATGATGTATAAAAAATAACAACCAGTCCAGTTCAAAATCAAACAAGGCAATAATTGTCTTTGAGCAGAAAAAATGTCAGTATTTCCGCTTCAAACGAAGCAAAATGAATTCAGGTATCTTGTCTCTAATTTATAATGGGCGTGTCCGTTGAGATTTGCTATTTTGTTTACAGATCTGCATTGAGAAATTCGGCATGATGCCTGTAGGTTGTTTTCACAAATGTCTTTCAGTATACCTTAACAGGAAAGTAACGAATTAGGAAAATAACAACAGCGTTAATTTTATGACGTTTAATTTCATATATACGCGTTAATAAAGTGATACATTAATTTTGTAAAAAAGGAAGCATTTTTTACATCAGTGGAAAAGTGAATTTAAGAATTTTAAAACAAAAGATGTTTCATTTTGTTAATATGTATTCTATTCAACTATACTTTCGATCTTCATTTGAACAAATATAACACTTTCGCTTATTCCTCATATCAACATCACCTCTTTCATTCGATTCTCGCAGTAAATAATGGCTTTCTCCGTATGAAATCGACTTGTGATCTTCATTTGAACAAATGTAACACCTACTCTTCTTCCTTATATCGACTTCATCTCTTTCATTTGATTTTCGAGGTAAATAATGGCTTTTTCGGTATGAAATCAACTTTCGATCTTCATTTGAACAAATACAACACTAACTCTTCTTCCTTATATCGACTTCACCTCTTTCATTCGATTCTCGTTATAAAGAATTGATTTGTTGGCATGAAATCGACATTCGATCTTTATTTGAACAAATATAACACTTACTCTTCTTCCTTTTTTTGACTTGACCCCTTTCATTCGACTCTCGCGGGAAATAATGGCTTTCCAGGTATGAAATCGACTTTCGATCTTCATTTGAACAAATGTAACACTTATCCTTCTTCGCTATATCGATTTCATTTCTTTCATTCGACTCTCGTGATAAATAATGGCTTTCTCGGTATGAAATCGACTTTAGATTTTCATTTGAACAAATATAACACTAACTCTTCTTCGCTATATCGACTTCATCTCTTTCATTCGACTCTCGTGTTAAATAATGGCCTTCTCGGTATGAAATCGACTTTGGATTTTCATTTGAACAAATATAACACTAACTCTTCTTCGCTATATCGACTTCATCTCTTTCATTCGACTCTCGCGGTAAATAATGGCTTTCTCGGTATGAAATCGATTTTCGATCTTCATTTGAACAAATATCACACTTACTTTTCTTCTTTATATCGACTTTGCCTCTTTCATTCTACTTTCGCGGTTAATAATTGCTTTTTAGTTATGAAACCGACTTTGGATCTTCATTTGAACAAATACAACACTAACTCTTCTTCCTTTATATCGACTTCACCTCTTTCATTCAATTCTCGTTATATGGAATTGATTTGTTGGCATGAAATCGACATTCGATCTTTCTTTGAACAAATATAACACTTACTCTTCTTCCTTTTTTCGAATTGAAAAACCTTTCATTCGACTCTCGCGGTAAATAATGGTTTTCCGTTATGAAATCAATTTTCGATCTTCATTTAAACAAAGATAACACTTCCTCTTATTCTTCATATCGACTTCATCTCTTTCATTCAACTCTTGTGTTCAATTAATGGGTTTTTCGGTTTGAAGTCGACTTTCGATCTTCAATTGAACAAATACAACACTTACTCTTCTTCCTTTATATCGACTTCACCTCTATCATTCGACTCTGGTGGTAAATTAATGGCTTTCTCGGTATGAAATCGACTTTGGATTTTCATTTGAACAAATATAACACTAACTCTTCTTCGCTATATCGACTTCATCTCTTTCATTCGACTCTCGTGTTAAATAATGGCCTTCTTCGAATGAAATCGACTTTGGATTTTCATTTGAACAAATATAACACTAACTCTTCTTCACTATATTGACTTCATCTTTTTTATTCGACTTTCGCGGTAATTAATGGTTTTATTCGTTATGAAATCGATTATCGATCTTCATTTGAACAAATATCACACTTACTCTTTTTCATTTATATCGACTTGCGACTTCGCTTCTTTCATTCGACTCTGGTGGTAAATTAATGGTTTTCTCGGTATGAAATCGACTTTCGATCTTCATTTAAACAAAGATAACACTTACTCCTCTTTTTGATATTGACTTCGCCTCTTTCATTCTGCTTTCGCGGTTAATAATTGCTTTCTAGGTATGAAATCGACTTTGGATCTTCATTTGAACAAATACAACACTAACTCTTCTTCCTTATATTGACTTCGCCTTTTTCATTCTGCTTTCGCGGTTAATAATTGTTTTCTCGGTATGAAATCGACTTTCGATCTTCATTTGAACAAAGTTAACACTGACACTTCTTCCTTATATCGACTTCATCTAATTCGTTTGACTCTCGCGGTAAATAATGGCTTTTTCGGTAAGAAATCCACTTTCGATCGATATTTGAACAAATATAACAATTACTTTTCTTTCTTTTTTCGATTTTACCCGTTTCATTCGACTGTCGCGGTAAATAATGGCTTTTCCGGTATGAAATTGCCTTTCGATCTTTATTTGAACAAATATCACACTTACTCTTTTTCATTTATATCGACTTGCGACTTCGCTTCTTTCATTCGACTCTGGTGGTAAATTAATGGCTTTCTCGGTATAAAATCGACTTTCGATCTTCATTTAAACAAACATAACACTTACTCTTCTTTTTTATATTGACTTCGCCTCTTTCATTCTGCTTTCGCGGTTAATAATTGCTTTCTAGGTATGAAATCGACTTTGGATTTTCATTTGAACAAATATAACACTAACTTTTCTTCACTATATTGACTTCATCATTTTTATTCGACTTTCGCGGTAATTAATGGCTTTATTCGGTATGAAATCGATTATCGATCTTCATTTGAACAAAGAAAACACTTACCGTTTTTCATTTATATCGACTTGCGACTTCGCTTCTTCATTCGATTCTGGTGGTAAATTAATGGCTTTCTCGGTATGAAATCGACTTTCGATCTTCATTTAAACAAAGATAACACTTACTCTTCTTCCTTATATCGACTTCACCACTTTCATTCGATTCTCGTTTAAGGAATTGATTTGTTGGCATAAAATCGACATTCGATCTTTCTTTGAACAAATATAACACTTACTCTTCTTACTTTTTTCGAATTGACCCCTTTCATTCGACTCTCGCGGTAAATAATGGCTTTTCCGTTATGAAATCGATTTTCGATCTTCATTTGAACAAATATAACACTTACTCTTCTTCTTTATATCAACTTTGCCTCTATCATTCGACTCTCGCGGTAAATAATGGCTTTCTCGGTATGAAATCGACTTTGGATTTTCATTTGAACAAATATAACACTAACTCTTCTTCGCTATATCGACTTCATCTCTTTCATTCGACTCTCGTGTTAAATAATGGCCTTCTTGGAATGAAATCGACTTTGGATTTTCATTTGAACAAATATAACACTAACTCTTCTTCACTATATTGACTTCATCTTTTTTATTCAACTTTCGCGGTAATTAATGGCTTTATTCGTTATGAAATCGATTATCGATCTTTATTTGAACAAATATCACACTTACTCTTTTTCATTTATATCGACTTGCGACTTTGCCTCTTTCATTCGACTCTCGTGGTAAATTTATGGCTTTCTCGGTATGAAATCGACTTTGGATTTTCATTTGAACAAATATAACACTAACTCTTCTTCACTATATTGACTTCATCTTTTTTATTCGACTTTCGCGGTAATTAATGGTTTTATTCGTTATGAAATCGATTATCGATCTTCATTTGAACAAATATCACACTTACTCTTTTTCATTTATATCGACTTGCGACTTCGCTTCTTTCATTCGACTCTGGTGGTAAATTAATGGTTTTCTCGGTATGAAATCGACTTTCGATCTTCATTTAAACAAAGATAACACTTACTCCTCTTTTTGATATTGACTTCGCCTCTTTCATTCTGCTTTCGCGGTTAATAATTGCTTTCTAGGTATGAAATCGACTTTGGATCTTCATTTGAACAAATACAACACTAACTCTTCTTCCTTATATTGACTTCGCCTTTTTCATTCTGCTTTCGCGGTTAATAATTGTTTTCTCGGTATGAAATCGACTTTCGATCTTCATTTGAACAAAGTTAACACTGACACTTCTTCCTTATATCGACTTCATCTAATTCGTTTGACTCTCGCGGTAAATAATGGCTTTTTCGGTAAGAAATCCACTTTCGATCGATATTTGAACAAATATAACAATTACTTTTCTTTCTTTTTTCGATTTTACCCGTTTCATTCGACTGTCGCGGTAAATAATGGCTTTTCCGGTATGAAATTGCCTTTCGATCTTTATTTGAACAAATATCACACTTACTCTTTTTCATTTATATCGACTTGCGACTTCGCTTCTTTCATTCGACTCTGGTGGTAAATTAATGGCTTTCTCGGTATAAAATCGACTTTCGATCTTCATTTAAACAAACATAACACTTACTCTTCTTTTTTATATTGACTTCGCCTCTTTCATTCTGCTTTCGCGGTTAATAATTGCTTTCTAGGTATGAAATCGACTTTGGATTTTCATTTGAACAAATATAACACTAACTTTTCTTCACTATATTGACTTCATCATTTTTATTCGACTTTCGCGGTAATTAATGGCTTTATTCGGTATGAAATCGATTATCGATCTTCATTTGAACAAAGAAAACACTTACCGTTTTTCATTTATATCGACTTGCGACTTCGCTTCTTCATTCGATTCTGGTGGTAAATTAATGGCTTTCTCGGTATGAAATCGACTTTCGATCTTCATTTAAACAAAGATAACACTTACTCTTCTTCCTTATATCGACTTCACCACTTTCATTCGATTCTCGTTTAAGGAATTGATTTGTTGGCATAAAATCGACATTCGATCTTTCTTTGAACAAATATAACACTTACTCTTCTTACTTTTTTCGAATTGACCCCTTTCATTCGACTCTCGCGGTAAATAATGGCTTTTCCGTTATGAAATCGATTTTCGATCTTCATTTGAACAAATATAACACTTACTCTTCTTCTTTATATCAACTTTGCCTCTATCATTCGACTCTCGCGGTAAATAATGGCTTTCTCGGTATGAAATCGACTTTGGATTTTCATTTGAACAAATATAACACTAACTCTTCTTCGCTATATCGACTTCATCTCTTTCATTCGACTCTCGTGTTAAATAATGGCTTTCTCGGTATGAAATCGACTATCGATTTTTATTTGAACAAATATAACACTAACTCTTCTTCGCTATATCGACTTCATCTCTTTCATTCGACTCTCGCGGTAAATAATGGCTTTCTCGGTATGAAATCAACTTTGGATTTTCATTTGAACAAATATAACACTAACTCTTCTTCCTTTATATCGACTTCACCTCTTTCATTCGATTCTCGCGGTAAATAATGGCTTTCTCGGTATGAAGTCGACTTTGGATTTTCATTTGAACAAATATAACACTAACTCTTCTTCGCTATATCGACTTCATCTCTTTCATTCGACTCTCGTGTTAAATAATGGCCTTCTCGGTATGAAATCGACTTTCGATCTTCATTTGAACAAATATAACACTGACTCTTCTTCATTTATATCAACTTGCGACTTTGCCTCTTTCATTCGACTCTCGTGGTAAATTTATGGCTTTTTCGGTATGAAATCGACTTTCGATCTTCATTTAAACAAAAATAACACTTACTCTTCTTTTTTATATTGACTTCGCTTCTTTCATTTGACTCTCGTGGTATATTAATGGCTTTCTAGGTATGAAATCGACTTTCGATCTTTATTTAAACAAAAATAACACTTACTCTTATTCTTCATATCGACTTCATCTCTTTCATTCAACTCTTGTGTTCAATTAATGGGTTTTTCGGTTTGAAGTCGACTTTCGATCTTCAATTGAACAAATACAACACTTACTCTTCTTCCTTTATATCGACTTCACCTCCATCATTCGACTCTGGTGGTAAATTAATGGCTTTCTCGGTATGAAATCGACTTTGGATTTTCATTTGAACAAATATAACACAAACTCTTCTTCGCTATATCGACTTCTTCTCTTTCATTCGACTCTCGTGTTAAATAATGGCCTTCTTGGAATGAAATCGACTTTGGATTTTCATTTGAACAAATATAACACTAACTCTTCTTCACTATATTGACTTCATCTTTTTTATTCAACTTTCGCGGTAATTAATGGCTTTATTCGTTATGAAATCGATTATCGATCTTTATTTGAACAAATATCACACTTACTCTTTTTCATTTATATCGACTTGCGACTTCGCTTCTTTCATTCGACTCTGGTGGTAAATTAATGGCTTTCTCGGTATGAAATCGACTTTCGATCTTCATTCAAACAAAGATAACACTTACTCTTTTTTTATATTGACTTCGCTTCTTTCATTTGACTCTCGTGGTATATTAATGGCTTTCTAGGTATGAAATCGATTTTCGATCTTCATTTGAACAAATACAACACTAACTTTTCTTCCTTATATCGACTTCACCTCTTTCATTTGATTCTCGCTATAAGGAATTGATTTGTTGGCATGAAATCGACATTCGATCTTTATTTGAACAAATATAACACTTACTCTTCTTCCTTTTTTCGACTTGACCCCTTTCATTCAACTCTCGCGGTAAATAATGGCTTTCCAAATATGAAATCGACTTTCGATCTTCATTTGAACAAATGTAACACTTATCCTTCTTCGCTATATCGATTTCATTTCTTTCATTCGACTCTCGCGGTAAATAATGGCTTTCTCGGTATGAAATCGATTTTCGATCTTCATTTGAACAAATATCACACTTACTCTTTTTCACTATATCGACTTCATCTCTTTTATTCGACTTTCGCGGAAATTAATGGCTTTATTCGGTATGAAATCGACTTTCGATCTTTATTTGAACAAATATTACACTTACTCTTCTTCCTTTATATCGACTTCACCTCTTTCATTCAATTCTCGCGGTAAATAATTGCTTTCTCGGTATGAAATCAACTTTCGATCTTCATTTAAACAAAAATAACACTTACTCTTCTTTTTTATATTGACTTCGCTTCTTTCATTTGACTCTCGTGGTATATTAATGGCTTTCTAGGTATGAAATCGACTTTCGATCTTTATTTAAACAAAAATAACACTAACTCTTCTTCCTTTATATCGACTTCACCTCTTTCATTCGATTCTCGCGGTAAATAATGGCTTTCTCGGTATGAAATCGACTTTCGATCTTCATTTAAACAAAGATAACACTTACTCTTCTTCCTTATATCGACTTCACCACTTTCATTCGATTCTCGTTTAAGGAATTGATTTGTTGGCATAAAATCGACATTCGATCTTTCTTTGAACAAATATAACACTTACTCTTCTTACTTTTTTCGAATTGACCCCTTTCATTCGACTCTCGCGGTAAATAATGGCTTTTCCGTTATGAAATCGATTTTCGATCTTCATTTGAACAAATATAACACTTACTCTTCTTCTTTATATCAACTTTGCCTCTATCATTCGACTCTCGCGGTAAATAATGGCTTTCTCGGTATGAAATCGACTTTGGATTTTCATTTGAACAAATATAACACTAACTCTTCTTCGCTATATCGACTTCATCTCTTTCATTCGACTCTCGTGTTAAATAATGGCTTTCTCGGTATGAAATCGACTATCGATTTTTATTTGAACAAATATAACACTAACTCTTCTTCGCTATATCGACTTCATCTCTTTCATTCGACTCTCGCGGTAAATAATGGCTTTCTCGGTATGAAATCAACTTTGGATTTTCATTTGAACAAATATAACACTAACTCTTCTTCCTTTATATCGACTTCACCTCTTTCATTCGATTCTCGCGGTAAATAATGGCTTTCTCGGTATGAAGTCGACTTTGGATTTTCATTTGAACAAATATAACACTAACTCTTCTTCGCTATATCGACTTCATCTCTTTCATTCGACTCTCGTGTTAAATAATGGCCTTCTCGGTATGAAATCGACTTTCGATCTTCATTTGAACAAATATAACACTTACTCTTCTTCATTTATATCGACTTGCGACTTCGCCTCTTACGTTCGAATCTCGTGGTAAATTTATGGCTTTTTCGGTATGAAATCGACTTTCGATCTTCATTTAAACAAAAATAACACTTACTCTTCTTTTTTATATTGACTTCGCTTCTTTCATTTGACTCTCGTGGTATATTAATGGCTTTCTAGGTATGAAATCGACTTTCGATCTTTATTTAAACAAAAATAACACTTACTCTTATTCTTCATATCGACTTCATCTCTTTCATTCAACTCTTGTGTTCAATTAATGGGTTTTTCGGTTTGAAGTCGACTTTCGATCTTCAATTGAACAAATACAACACTTACTCTTCTTCCTTTATATCGACTTCACCTCCATCATTCGACTCTGGTGGTAAATTAATGGCTTTATTCGGTATGAAATCGATTATCGATCTTCATTTGAACAAAGATCACACTTACCCTTTTTCATTTATATCGACTTGCGACTTCGCTTCTTTCTATATTGATTTCGCCTCTTTCATTCTACTTTTGCGGTTAATAATTGCTTTCTAGGTATGAAATCGACTTTGGATTTTCATTTGAACAAATATAACACTAACTCTTCTTCACTATATTGACTTCATCTTTTTTATTCAACTTTCGCGGTAATTAATGGCTTTATTCGTTATGAAATCGATTATCGATCTTTATTTGAACAAATATCACACTTACTCTTTTTCATTTATATCGACTTGCGACTTCGCTTCTTTCATTCGACTCTGGTGGTAAATTAATGGCTTTCTCGGTATGAAATCGACTTTCGATCTTCATTCAAACAAAGATAACACTTACTCTTTTTTTATATTGACTTCGCTTCTTTCATTTGACTCTCGTGGTATATTAATGGCTTTCTAGGTATGAAATCGGTTTTCGATCTTCATTTGAACAAATACAACACTAACTTTTCTTCCTTTATATCGACTTCACCTCTTTCATTCAACTCTCGCGGTAAATAATGGCTTTCCAAATATGAAATCGACTTTCGATCTTCATTTAAACAAAAATAACACTTACTCTT
Organism: Candelabrum cocksii; assembly: GCA_963930725.1. Classification (NCBI taxonomy): domain Eukaryota; kingdom Metazoa; phylum Cnidaria; class Hydrozoa; order Anthoathecata; family Candelabridae; genus Candelabrum; species Candelabrum cocksii. The sequence goes on from OZ005674.1 coordinate 3,879,742, forward strand.
CTTTTTTATATTGACTTCGCTTCTTTCATTTGACTCTCGTGGTATATTAATGGCTTTCTAGGTATGAAATCGACTTTCGATCTTTATTTAAACAAAAATAACACTAACTCTTCTTCCTTTATATCGACTTCACCTCTTTCATTCGATTCTCGCGGTAAATAATGGCTTTCTCGGTATGAAATCGACTTTCGATCTTCATTTAAACAAAGATAACACTTACTCTTCTTCCTTATATCGACTTCACCACTTTCATTCGATTCTCGCGGTAAATAATGGCTTTCTCGGTATGAAATCGACTTTAGATTTTCATTTGAACAAAGATAGCGCTAACACTTCTTCACTATATCGACTTCATCTCTTTCATTCGACTTTTGTGGTAAACTAATGGCTTTCTCGGTATGAAATCGAATTTCGATCTTCATTTGAACAAATATAACACTGACTCTTCTTCATTTATATCAACTTGCGACTTTGCCTCTTTCATTCGACTTTCGTGGTAAATTTATGGCTTTTTCGGTATGAAATCGACTTTCGATCTTCATTTAAACAAAGATAACACTTACTCTTCTTTTTTATATTGACTTCGCTTCTTTCATTTGATTCTCGTGGTATATTAATGGCTTTCTAGGTATGAAATCGACTTTCGATCTTCATTTAAACAAAGATAACACTTACTCTTATTCTTCATATCGACTTCATCTCTTTCATTCAACTCTTGTGTTAAATTAATGGGTTTTTCGGTTTGAAGTCGACTTTCAATCTTCAATTGAACAAATACAACACTTACTCTTCTTCCTTTATATCGACTTCACCTCTATCATTCGACTCTGGTGGTAAATTAATGGCTTTCTCGGTATGAAATCGACTTTGGATCTTTTTTTGAACAAATATAACACTTACTCTTCTTCCTTTTTTCGAATTGACCCCTTTCATTCGACTCTCGCGGTAAATAATGGCTTTTCCGTTAAGAAATCGATTTTCGATCTTCATTTGAACAAATATAACACTAACTCTTCTTCCTTTATATCGACTTCACCTCTTTCATTCAATTCTTGCGGTAAATAATGGCTTTCTCGGTATGAAATCGACTTTCGATCTTCATTTGAACAAATATAACACTTACTCTTCTTCTTTATATCAACTTCGCCTCTATCATTCGACTCTCGCGGTAAATAATGGCTTTCTCGGTATGAAATCAACTTTCGATCTTCATTTGAACAGATGTAACACTTATTCTTCTTCGCTATATCGATTTCATCTCTTTCATTCGACTCTCGTGTTAAGTAATGGCCTTCTCGGTATGATATCGACTTTGGATTTTCATTTGAACAAATATAACACTAACTCTTCTTCGCTATATCGACTTCATCTCTTTCATTCGATTCTCGCGGTAAATAATGGCTTTCTCTGTATGAAATCGATTTTCAATATTCATTTGAACAAATATCACACTTACTCTTCTTCACTATATCGACTTCATCTCTTTTATTCGACTTTCGCGGTAATTAATGGCTTTCCCGGTATGAAATCAACTTTCGATCTTCATTTGAACAGATGTAACACTTATTCTTCTTCGCTATATCGATTTCATCTCTTTCATTCGACTTTTGTGGTAAACTAATGGCTTTCTCGGTATGAAATCGACTTTGGATTTTCATTTGAACAAAGATAGCGCTAAAACTTCTTCACTGTATCGACTTCATCTCTTTCATTCGACTTTTGTGGTAGACTAATGGCTTTCTCGGTATGAAATCGACTTTCGATCTTCGATCGACCCGTAATCCGATAAAACCATTCCCCCGAGACATCGCTTTTTATCAAATTTTTTTGTTCTATTCGAGCTGCGTTGAATTGATCACGTTGTTCTTTAGATCGATCTGGGTTGATGTAGGTACCAGGTAATGATTTTTTTAGAAATCTTGTATTTCTTAGAATTTGATTCTTTGTCTCAGAATTTTTCAGTGATACAAGGAGCGTCCGAGGTTTGTCGTTGTTTTGCGGACCTAACCGTTTACAATCTTTGATAACGTTTCTCTCAAGTTTAAGATTACACCCTTTATGAGCAACGTTAAGGAAATCTGCAATAGGGTCTTGAGTCTCAACACAATTGTGAACAATGAGATTCAATGATCGGTCTTGTTTGTTTATCTTGTTAATGGTTTCTTTTATTATTTTCGATGAGTTAAATTGGTTCACCTTCTCGGATTGTGAGTTGTTCTTTGTGGCCTCAGCATAGTTGCAGTAAATCTTTTGTTGTCCGTCAAGAATGCTTGTTGATAGTTTATCAATTTTATTCTCAAGTTTATTCAACTTCTCAATAATTCGATTAACTGGTGGTTCTGCTATGTTCATACATATTTTTTGGCAGGTATCACATACCCAAAATAACTTATGCATTTTGATTGCTTGGTAAGCCGATAGTGATAATGATTGACAACTGATATGATACCAAAATTTACACATGTCGCATTCAATAGCGTCATCGGTGTCTTCAACTTTAATCTTACACGGATTGTTCTTATTTCCGGGACAAATATCTTTGGATTTGTTAAGAGCCATAATAACTGACAAACGTTAAACTTTTCAATCAACAAGTGAAATACCTTCAATTACTTATAATTGCAAACGGATGTTGAAGTGCAAATGTCTTGCAATTATGAAAATTCGGGTTGTAAGAGCAGAAAAGCGCAAATTCAAGATCGTAGAACAAAAAAATAAAATGATTTAAATAATGTACTAGGGTAAAGAAAAGTTGTTCCACACTCAAACCTTATTTTTTCGGGATATGAGGCAGTCCCCTGGGGTTTCGACCCAAGCTCCCGAAAGTCCTCAACAACCCGGAAATATTCGATGAATGGAAACACACAAAATGTAGCTATGCGAACACAAATATACGTGAGTGTAAAATGATATAGTCAACAATTTGAAGATTCAGTGACTGAGACAGTTGCTTCCAACAAACTGTAATGCTAAGGTTTAATAAATTGCGAACTTACGATCGAATTTCTAAGAGCTTCCAAAACGCGTCTGCTCGGAGCAAGCTCAAGATTCAAAAAAGCCAAAAAATTGTTCATTTGAACAAATACAACACTAACTCTTCTTCCTAATATTGACTTCACCTCTTTCATTCGATTCTCGTTATAAAGAATTGATTTGTTGGCATACAATCGAGACAATAACTTTGCATTCATGCTGATGTTCTTTAAATTGTGTGTAACTATCGTGTTTTTAGGTCTACATATTTATATAATTTGTATTGAAATATTTCTATCTTTGGCTTACTTATTTGAATCTTTTAATTTCTTACGTGATGCGACTCACATGTCAACATATAGTTAAGGAACTTTTTTTTCGCGGTAAAACATGAATTTTCTAATCGATATATCACCTACCTGGTTTGTAAATTTGTTTAGTTCAAATAATCCATCTCCTATTATTGAATCTTATCCTTTGTTGTGTTGCGTTCTTCCCTGCTTTAACTGACGTCAAATTTTGTTATTTGACGTCAACAATCACGAAGTTAATGTTCTGACGTAACATGGCGCATATTATAATCTGTAATCACTCCAGCGGAAACAAATCTATACCCGTAATCCCGTATCCCTTTAGCGATGCACAGACGACATTGCCCTCAACAGATTTGCAGAAACCTTTAGAGAGATTCAATATTTTATTTTTGATTAACTCCGACCTTTTGTCTAATCTCCTAACAAATTTTACCTTTTTTGTCTGAATACTGTGTTCTCCATCTTGGTGTCTCAAACCCTCAACGCAATCGTATATTTAGTTTTAGTATCGTAACTAAATAAAACAAACTGTGAAAACAATCTAGACGTGAATATTGATAACAAGGCTTTCCAAGTAAGGTTATAAGAAAATCTCTTACTATCTTGATGGTAGTGTATTTAGAACTTTATTTTCTTAATTTTGCATTTGTTCGTCCACTGTTAGAGTATGGTGCTGTTTTGTACCCTCGTTATGTTAGAGACAAAGTGGCTGTCGGAATAGTGTTAAGGCCAGCTTCGAAATGTGTTTCAGGGTTACGCGATCTTCCGTACAGCGAAAGTTGAAAAATATTGACATCAACAACATGAAGTATCGATTCTTGTGAATTGACATGAACGAGTGCTGCAAACTACTTCACCATCACTACAAAGTTGTCAATACAACAATAATTTGCAATCAATCTCCATCGCTGATGCGTAGGACGTGTTTTTGTGGTTCAGAGTATTGAGGATTTCGTGAGTGATTATTTGCGCTTTCTATCAGACATTTGACATAAGACGCTTTACATTGCAGGTATACTTGTCATTGTTTCTACCGTTTGTTTCTTCTTGCGGTTTTTCACATCCCTCAAATCTACAAGATTCAACATTAATCATTTTCCGGGTTGTTGAGGATTTTCGGAAGCTTGGGTTTTAGCCCCAAAGGACTGCCTCATATTCCAAAAAAATAGGATTTTTGAGTGTGGGAAACCTATACTTTTCCATATCATTATTACACCATATTTCATTTATCAATATATTTTCCCTTACAACTGCTGAGCGCAATTACCTAGAAATTATCTACCAATTAAAATCCTTTTTACGGTGAACTTCCGTTCATAATTATCTCTAATTGGAAGATTGTTTTGTGGCTCTCCATCGCTATTGCACCTGAGTAATAATCAAACTATTCTACCGTCGTATATATTTGTATTTAATACACCATAATACCTTATAACAAAAATCTACTTTACCCTATACAACTAAAAGCATCCGTGTCAAACTAAAACCTGTCTTCACTTCACTGCAACGAAAATGACGGACTTCTCAATCTGTCCCGGACACAAAGACAAGTTATGCGGGCATATGACCAAAGACGACAACCTAGCAATTGAATGCGATGTATGCGCCTACTGGCACCACATAGATTGCCAAAGCATTTCAAAAGATGCTTACGAGGCAATTGCTAAATTTAGTCTCTTCTGGGTTTGTGACTCGTGCTATATTAAGTGCATCCAAATAAACATGATATCTTCCGTCTTTGACAAATTAAAGGAAAATATTAATGCCGGTCAAATTGCAATACAAAGTTCATATGCCGAAGCCACCAAGTCATATTCTAATGTAAATAAAAAATCGAAGAAATCACTAAAAAAGCTAACGTTATCAACGGAATTTTAGATCTTGAAGCTATACCACATACATCAACTCAAACACCACCCACACATCTGCACCACTCAGTTAGAGACTGGAACGTAGTTATTTACAACTTACCTGAAAAAGAAGACGAAGTTAAAAACTGTTTAGATCTGTTCAGCGGAAACTACAATGTTATTATTGAAAAAACGGAAATTGATAACGTTAGACGGCTTGGAATCAAAATGGATTCTAGAGTTAGGCCGCTTCTTGTCTCATTTAAAAGATTAGAGACCAAGTCTAAAGTCATGTCAAAATCAATTAGCGTGAAAAACAAAATGGCCAAAATCTTTGTAAATCATGACAGAAATAAACGCGAACGAGATTTCCTTAAAACAAAAATCGACGAACGAAATGATCTTATAAAAAACGATTCATTGGGAGAATGGTTCTATCGGATCACCGGCCCTCCGCTACCACCCATAATTGTCAAGGAGCCAAGAAAGGACTTCCTACAAAACTTCCTCAAAACTAAAATGGGTCAATTTCAGACCTAGAAATCCATTAAGTACAAGTTTCAAAATTCTCTATACAAATATCGACTCTCTGATGAATAAACGTATCAAATTAAAGGCTATTTTAATCCAACACAACCCGCATGTCATATCGTTGACTGAGACACTAACGAAAAATTCACGTTACAACGTTCACACCAGCGAACTCGCAATCCAAAACTACCAAACTTTTTCGAACTTTTCTGATGCAACCTGCCATCGAGGAATCACTGTCTACATCTCTGACTCCATCGAATCTTCGAAAATAGAATTAGACGAGCTACAAAGTGAAGCATTGTGTTGTGAAATTAGATTTAAAAATTACAAACTTCTAGTTTTAACATACTACCGTTCTCCTAACAGCAATGAAGAGAACAATGACAAATTAAACAAACACAAACACCTGCTGCCGTAAATATCGAAATGTCCTTATGCTGAGAGACTTCAACTTCCCAGATATAAACTGGACAAACAATGCAAACCCTATACCACACTCATCTAAATCCGAACAATTCCTCGATTCAACTTGTGAGTCTCATTTATATCAGCATGTTTTTAACCCAACACACCTGAGACTCAAAGAGCAAAATGCTACTACAATCGATCTCGTTTTTACCAGTGAACAGAACATGATCACTTCTCTCTCACACTTACCACCGATTGGAAAGAGTCACCATTAACTCCTATCCTTTGAACTTCTGACAAAATCAAATTTTATTCAGGATCAACTATTCAAATATAATTATAATAAAGGGGATAACAAAAAAATAAACAACGACTTGTCTATATACAATGCAGACTCTTCTCTTGCCACTATTGATAATTGGAATTTTTTACTCAGCACACTAGCAACAAGTATCGATAAAAAGATTCCAAAAAAAACAGTAACGAAAAAACATAACCCGAAGTGGATAACACGGAGTGTCATACATAAACTGAAGGAAAAAAGTTACAAATATCGCATCTACTTATCAAATAAATATCTATCAAGTTACCAAGATTATTGCAGAGCGAGAAATCAAGCAAAATCTGCTTGCAGATCAGCCATTAAGGAATTTGAGAAAAATATCTCTTACAACATCAAAGACAATCCTAGAGCGTTCTATTCATATGCAAAATCAAAAACACCAACAAAAATTTTTTTCCCCAGATATCAACTACAATGAGATTGTTGCAAGAACCGATCTAGAAAAGGCAACTAGCTTTGATGCATTCTTTTTAAGTATTTTCACGCAGCAAAGCGACTCTACCCCCTTAGACTTCTCATGCTCCCTTAGCTTCAAACTACCGTCCAACCAGTCTTACATCTGTTGCGGCTAAAGTCTTTGAGAAGAATATTAAGGATTATCTGTTAACTCATCTCCTAACACATGATTTACTTAGTAGTTACCAACACGGCTTCCGACCTGGTCATTCATGTGCCACAAATCTTTTAACAGTGTTAAATAGTTGGACACTAGCTCTTGATGAAGGGTTTGCTATTGACAATATTTACCTTGATTTTCAAAAGGCTTTTGATAAAGTTCCCCACGTTAGCCTGGTCAGGAATTTAAAAGCTTACGGGATTGAAGGTGCAATTTTGTGATGGATCAAGGTCTTTCTACTTAACCGTCGTCAACGAGTTGTAGTAAATGGGACATACTCTGACTGGAAAGCAGTAAAGAGCGGAGTACCTCAGGGTTCAGTCTTAGCCGCATTGCTCTTCATCGTTTATTTTAATGTTCTCCCTAATGTCATATCATCGACAGCTGCACTATTTGCTGATGACACAAAAGTATATCGCGTTCTCACTTCAGTCGTATCACATTTTCATCTCCAAAATGATATTGATATTCTAATAGATTGGGCCAAAAAATGGGGGATGGTGTTTAATTCTGAGAAATCCTATTCAATGTACGATCATAACATTTCAAAAGAGTTGATATCAAAACTGTCAAATGCGAACGCGACTTAGGTGTTTCTGTCGACTCTGAATTAAAATTCTCCCATCATATTAAAAACCAAGTGAATAAAGCAAACCAACTATTTGGTCTCATAAGAAGAACATTTACATTTATGGATGGAAATTCTTTCAAACTTCTGTTCACCACGCTAATCCGACCACATCTCGAATACTGTGGAGCTGTCATCAATCCGAGATTGCTACAAGATAAAAGGCACATTGAGAAGAGCCTTAGGAGAGCCAGCAAGCAAGTTCCGAGAATGAGAGACCTTCTTTTTAAGGATCGTCTTTCTCGTCTCAAATTACGAAGCATGCGCTTCAGATTTATCCGCGGTGATCTCATAGAGATATTCAAATGGTTTAAAGGGTACTACAAATGTACATCAAAACATTTTAATGCCGAAAATCGTGTGATCACACGAGGTCATCATTTTAAACTGAGGAAGCAGCACTGTCGTATCGAGCTGAGAAGGAACTTCTTCACGATGCGTGCGATTGATCGTTGGAACAACCTACCGCACGAAATTATTAACGCAGCCTCCCTTAACATCTTTAAAAATCTGCTAGACGTACACTTGCAGAATGAAAAATATTTGATCGATTAAAGCCTTTTACAATTTTTTTTTTATTATTATATTTTACTTCTTTTCATATTGTAATATCTGTAGTTTTGTCTGCTTCTAGAAATCTGTTGTCTAAACTCGAAATTACAGTCAACTAATATATTTTACACGTTCATATTTTACACATTTTACTACTTATTTTTCTAGTTTTTTTATATTATATATAACGTTTATTATCGGTATAATCAGCATTTGTAGGTTTGATAGGCCTTCCTGCCTATACAATTTTTTTTTTGTAAACCTTATATCCAATAATAATAGTAATACTTTCAACAACAACAACTCGATGACTCGTGGTCATTCTATAAACTTGCACTGCTATCTGGATCTCTGTGGAAACCTCTTCATTTTGTGCGTAGTTAACGTTTGGAACGCACTTCCCGAAGACATTGTGAATGCCGCCTTTTTAAACATACTTAAAAATCGCTTGGATAATTTTTAAAGTTTGATTTCCTCACTCAATTCTTCTTGACTTCGTCACTTTCGCCACACTGTTTGATTTTTCTACGCTCTTTTACGATGCTTATTTGTGTCTTTAGCGATACGAGTATTCATTTGTTTTTGGACTTAAGATAGCTTCAAAGGCATTTATATTTTGCCAATACATTATATCCTTGTACATCTGGACGGATTTCTTTTGTGGTTGGCAGAAAAACAAGCCGAATTGAGCTCACAATAATTTCCCTTAGATGACGTCATAGAAATGTTTGGCAGAAACCAAAACTTTACATTGAGTTTATAGCTCTACTAATATTAGATCTTTATTTCCTACATTATTTATTTCAAGTATCGATTTTCATTTATTCTTAATGTCATCAAGGGTCGCTTAAGGCTTGGGAACCACGCGTTTTCCCTTCATATAACCTGAGTTTGCTTAGGTTTGTTTTAGTTCTTTTTAGATTCTTTTCATACCGCATGCGTTAAAACACAGTACGATGTCCGTAAACTACTTCGGCTAAGGGTAGATTGTATTCTACTAGAGAATTAATATTTATTCTGAATAATTATAAATTTCATTTCTACCGTGCATTCCGTACAAAACCATTTTCTTCTGCAATCTTGTAATGGCGGAAGCAGGCACGTTTTCACACAACCGATGGTACCATCCAAGGCAGCTGAATTCAGCTGAACAACCAAGACTCTTGATGATAATCATTTGAATTTGACGATGCCATGCAAGAAATACTTTTGACGTATTTGAAATGGTTTTCAAATAATTTTGAAAAACCATTAACTTTTCCAGCAATCATTTCCCCGTAGAAATATGAATTGAACAATTACTCATGTAATAAGACTTATTTTCCCGTCAATTTCTACATCAATTTTTATTCAATTTTGCAAATACACATTGTGTTTTTTTATATAATCAATCACATATTTCAAGTCAGTCTTGGGGTTGCTAAGAGTAAAAGGAACATTCAGTGCTCAACCACCTTTTGATAACGTATCAAATGAAGTCTTTCTGCTGAGGTTTACTAGAATGAAAAATCGAAACTTCTCATCTTTTCAAGATTTTTAGGAAACCAGCAACCAGTTTGAATTTGAATGAAAGTTTGAATTTTGTTGGTTTTTGCCAAAAGAAAAAAGTTACAACACTAACTGAAACTAAATCGCAATTTATTAAGCATTTGAAAAATAAGATTTTAAATAAAATGAAATGCTACATGATTTGAGCACTCAGAGTTGCCAAGAAGGTTGCTTAGCTTTTTGTCTCGATTTGATGGCTCAAGCCTTGGCAACCAGGTTGCTTATGAAAAGCATAGTGTAATAATTTTACACAAATTTCTAAAGATTATTTTACTAACAACCTTTGTAGACGATTCTCTGCTACTTTCAACGGGTAGGAATATACAATTGAAAACAAGAACAATGACCTAAACCTTCTTAATCCATTATTTAGCGTCAGGGGCTCCGCGATTGATTATTTGGAAAGTTCTAGTGAATGGAGTTTGTGGGATCGCAATAAAATATTGCATTTGCCAAGTTTAAGGGCTACTTAAGTTATAATTAAATAACAAAGCAGCCTTGAATTGTCTACTTTCCATTATCACTTCACTATTCTTTATGTAATATTTTGTAATGCTACCCAAAGATTCATTTTGTAAAACATTGCAAGAGATTCTGCAAGGCTGAAACTTTCTTCTTGGACATCATATCATTATCTTCATCTTCACCATCCTTGTCTGAAATTTTATGTGTTCCTCGCTTGCATTATTTTTCTTTAATGGCATTGACGCAATCTTTACGTGTGTTTTTGTCGCCAGTCAATTTCATGTTAATTCATCATGATATTCATCATTCATCAACTCTCGCACATGCGCTATAAATTTTAAATCGGCATTACTTATGGCAACCCCACACTTCTCAATACCATTTTTTATTAAATTTAGAATATTTTCCATTTAGCGAAACGCCTCTCATTATGTCATTGGTATAGTAACCCTGTCTGATGTATTCTTCGATTCAATTCCATTGAATCCTGTCCTGGATTAGCACGTCTTAAGCCTTTTCCTGGACACGGGCAGCAAATGTACGGAATCAAGTTCCTCTTGATCCTGTTTCTTGTTACAAAGAGCAACAGGCACGACAGCCAATGAACCTCCACAAGCGGTCGAGTCATGAAGGTGGGAATCCATCGGAAAAAGTGCAGTGGTTTGAGGCGCAGTGGCATGAACGTGAACATGTATATTCTATATTAGAGAATGTATACGCAATCAGGTTGGAAGACGGTCATTAATATACTCCGTCCAACCCATGCTAGGATGGAAAACAGAGGTTAAGCCGATAGATGAGTTCTAAACCAATGTAAAGGGGGTTCGATTACAAGATCTGAATAATAAACGAAATACAGAAGTATACATCACGTCCCTTTTGCGGAAGACGATTGATCTTGAGCACCTGTTGTGATGGATGCTTTATTTTCGTTCTTCACCTGACGCTTCTATCATAGTTGCTTTTTTTGGCACAAAGTCGTTTTCAAAGTCGTTGTTTGACACTTTAGGAAACACACTAGTATCGAGTTTGGGTTCTTGCTTGTTTTATTTATAAGGAGTCACGTATTAGCAGTGCACAATCAAACATACTTCACTGCGAAGTGAATATTTACAATGTGCAAGTATAGCTAAACCTTCCATTTCACTAGCATCACGTTGAAAAAAGATTTACAAGTTATAGTTTCGGGGATAATAATGAAAACGCTATCTGTTAGGATAGTACAAATAATATATATTTAAGTATATAAAACACTAGAAATATTGTTAGTAAAGTTAATTCAAACAATCATAAAAAATTGTTCTTTATTTAAGACAAAAACTGCATGACAGCATGGCAGCTATGGATGACACATGTAAGTAATTATTATTAAGGTCAAGGTTTACAGTAAATGTATAGGCATATAGTTGCCTGTCAACGTATAAAATGAAATTCAAATAAATATATAAATAGTTTTTCTCACAGAAATGACAACAAATATAGTTCACGTAAATATGAAATACACACAAAGACGAGAGATTTAATAAAAACTCACTGGAAGTTGACTAGAGGAGTGTTGGGTAAGGAAAGGGTAGGAATTTAATAGAAATTAAAATCAATCGATAATAACTTTTTCCTTCCACAAATATTTGTTGAGTAGTACTTTAAATATGTTGAGCGATGAAGCGCATCCGGTAAACTGTTCCATCTTTCGATAATTCTGTTCGAGAAAAAGTATTTTTGTACATCGAGTCGAATGGATTCCTTCCGAAGTTTGTAGTTGTGACCACACGTAAATCGTCTGGTTTCAACATTGAATAAGTTGTTTTCGCATTTGTAGTGCGAGTTAAACCATTTGAAGACTTCGATCAGATCTCCCCGCATTCTTCTGTATCTCGGCATATTTAGACTTGCCAGTCTTTGTTCATACGAAGCGTTTCTTAGACCTGGAATCAATTTTGATGCCCGCTGTAGAACTTTTTCAATTTGACGTTTGTCATGTATTCCAAAAGAGGGCGCACTAATGAGGTAAACAGCTTTTTAAAGATGAAGGGGTCCATATAGGTAAACGTTCTGCGAATTAACCCAGCTAAGCGGTTTTTGTAATACATATTAGATAGGCATGAAAACCATTTGCTCAACAGATATATATATATATATTTGATCTTTTAAGCTATAAAAAAATCACAATGTGTTACATATACAGATGTGTTCATAGTTCTCTCTCTATATATATATGTGGTCTTAAAGGTGAATGTTAGCTACACCTTCCAAAACGAAACGAATTCACAAGACTTTATCCAAATAGAGCCAAATAGAAATATGGTATTAAACTGTTTTTACAACTTTGAAAAATGCTCACAATTCAAACCAAGAAACATCACCATGTTGTTATTACCACTCTGACAATACTGCTTTTACAAACATTAACATAACCTCTAAGAATTACAAATATAATATGATATACACATATTTCACAAGAAATCTACCACAAGAAAGTTATACTAGAGACCCATTGTGTGTAAGAAACCATTTCTCTTTTTGTTGTACCAAAATTGACAAGTTAGTACAATCATTTTGAAACACATTCAATATATCCAATTACAATGACAGCCCATGAGTATGCACCAGCAAACCTGCAGAATTGAATCCCATATTTTAAAACCTTCACTTTATGAGCCAAAAGCCATGACTTCTATTTGAATGCTTTAAAAATGGTTTTGCAACAGAGGTTTCTTAAAATTTTAGGGATTTTTCTAAAGTTTCTTTTGTAATTTCTTTCTATATATATATGTAATTATAAATGTAAAGTTTGTAATATTAGCATTTAAACAAATTAACTACAGTATATACCAGTGGATACCCCTTAAAAACTGCATAAAAAGACGAGGTACCCACTACCACCAGATAGAGAGTAGTTGATGAGCTGAAACCTTTTCTGGTGAAAGTCAACTTTATATGATTGTTTTCCCAGGTTTTTCATTCAAAGGCTTTGCCAAATTTTTATGGCAGTACGAAAAGTGGTCATTTTTGTATTTTACCCCTTATAAACTATTATACTACTATATTGACTTCAAATTTTGCATACTTTCTCCATATAATGTGTTTTATGTTATTTTAGTCAATTTTAGAAGGATTCTTTTCAGGAAAGCTTATTCATACTAAAAAAAACCCTTAAAACTACACTCTTACCCCTTAAAAACTATAATCTTTTGCGGTTTGATGAGAAGTTACCTTTTTATGGTTTAATAACATGTCAGGACTTCAATTCTATATGGATTTTTTAACTTTTCAGGATTTGATGCCCATTTTATATTTCAATATATATATGTGTTTTTGTAGGCAATGGTTAAACCAACATTTAAACTGCAAATAAAAAAACAAGTTTTGTCTGTATTTGGTAAGCCTAATTCTAAGGCAGAAGCAATTTTTGCAAAGGAAAACTATCAATAAAAAAGAAGCTCAACTTGAAGAGGCAGAAAAATGGCGCAAGACTAATGGGAAAAAAGGCTGCCTTAATTTTTTTGGTGATTGTATTTGAAAAAAAAACATTCTATTTTCAGATGTACCTTTGGTATAGGTACTTAAAAAGTATAGGATGTATGTACCTTAATCTCAAGTGCCTTTTGACAAATTTCAAAAAACTAGATTTTTCAGGCTATAATTTACGGTATTTTTTAATTTTTATTTAAGTATGTGAAGCATCAAATTTAGGCATTTTCTGAAAGCTTGTTTATAAGAGGTTATGAAAAACTGTATTTTAGAACATCTAACCAATTCAATATATATATATAAAGTTTAATTTGTAAAATATATATTTTGTTTTTTTAAGCTTCCCACAACTGATATATACATGTTTACCTAATAATATATAATAATAATAATAATATATTTCTGGTTGGGTGTATGTGTTATTTATGTTCCTCTTTCTTGTTTCTCCAGCAATATATATACTGAAAGTAGTACCATGCTTCGTTTTCCATGGCAACGATTTATATTAGTATCATTCCTTGGAGTTGCATCAGGTTTCTATGTTTTTGAGCCAAAGTATTTTTTTGATTTCCAACAAAAACACAAGATTAAATCCAATCATGAGAAAGAAACACAGAGCTAGCGTAATCCTTTTGTGCGAAAGAATTGAATTGACCAGTTGTGTTTCGTTTGTGTCATGTCTTTATTATATATAAATAATTTTAAATCTGTGAATATTTATACATTTTATGATGGTGAACAGTTGTCTTTTTTACTCAAAGTGATTTTGGTGGAATTTCAATAGTCATTATATACTAGTCTCTTCCGCTCTCCTCTGTCTCTTCACCGCGATCAAATCAATTTGGCTTCTCACTCTTTCTCCTTGGCTCCTGCTGTGTGTATAGTCTTCTTTGATGCTGTTGGAGCATCATGATGTCAATAATGAAATCATTGCTGATGCAGAACTAAGCCAACTTCCCCTCTTTCGTTTTGCTCTCCTAGAACGTGGATGCCAATGCGCGCATTCTTCTGTCAGTGAGTGACATTTTAGTCCTCTTGTCTAGGTGGATCTGCTTTGCCATAGCTGACACCCTAACAGGTACTACCAAAGAGCAATGACAACTTTGGGGTATCTCCACTTTCCCATATGCTCTGCCCTTCCTAAGACCAGAGTTTCACCATTGGATGTTATACCCAGTACAAATATATATGTATTTTAGATCTTGGATATTTTTATTTAAACTATAGAAACAAACAGGTTCATGAAATAAAGCTTTCCACAAAATGTCAACTGCAAAAATGTTTGCATGCAACAACATTGCACCAGCAACGGAAGGAAGGTGTGGCTTCTTCGTGAAACGCAAGCAGCGATACTGTAAAATGTTGCCAACTAAAAACCAGAATTACTGTGCAGAACACATATGCGAAGATGATAATGAGGTATTTGTCCAGACCTTGTGTAGTGTTTGCTGTCCTCTATTAAAAGCTATTATATATAGTTCTTTCTGAATGGCTAACTGCAAGACAAACAATGATTTAATAGGTTGTGATAAGATCTGGAAAAAAATTGTAGTTATTTAAATAAATTAAAGAGATTTTCTGGCTCAGAGTCTATTGAATGTGAAGTGATGAAACCAACTCAAATAGGTATCTTCGGGCTGCAAAAGTAACTTAGGTCACAGAAATATGTATAGAGATATAAATTATAATTGGCTATTATGGGTACTATAAATGGGTTTATAGTAGTTAGTTTGAAAACAACATTGGTTTTCTCATAAAGATACAAGCTATGAATTTTTTTTTTAGAACAGTTTTTGCTAGTCCCTTGAATACTAATCATGGATAAACGATTAAAAGTTTTGTAATTTGACTGAATAGAAACACTTTCATTTCAATCAATGCTCTGATAGGAGGAGAGTAAAATCTGTTTGTAATGTTGGCTTGTCTGGCATGTCAGTTGAAAAATTTCGTACATTGGCTTATCTTAGTTAGAAAACGTTCATTACCCCAGGGAGCACTGTGGCTACTTCTGCTATTTATTAAAAAAAGTTGAAATCAGCTTTTACAAATCTGGTATACTTCAATATTCCATAAGCTCATCTTAATAACCATGTATCCAAAATATGTATTTTTGCATGCAGGTGAGCTGTGAATCAAAGAAAAGAATCCCTTGCCCAATCGATCCAAAACAGTAACACACTCTTATCTTTCAAACAACAAAGACAAAAACGTCTTCAATATTTATGTTTATATTATGATAGTAAACAGAATTTTTAAAATATTGCGTACATATATAAATATATATATATATATATATAGCATTTATTGTGGTGAAATGTTCTCATTTTCCTTTGTTTCATTCCACTTTGTATATCACAACAGCACTGTTTATGAAGATCGATTGGAGAAACACTTGAAGAAATGCAATGCTGTTACAAAATTGCAACTAGTAAATTTGCTTTGTTGATGCCTGAAATGCAATAAATATAAAGTCTATTCACTATCGTTCCTCGCATTGAATTTTAATAATATTGTTATAATATTTATTTAGAAGTTCTCCAAAATAAGTAGAATCTATAATAAATAAACGCAATACATTAAAGTGGAGAATAATGCTTTGAATTTAAAAGTTTATTTCATCATCACAAAGACCTTTTTAAACTTTTTTTAGCCATATTTCACTAAAGATATAAATATTGGGATCAAGAACGCCACGCAAAGTTCAAAGGTGAAATTTGGCTGTTGGTGTTGAATAAAAATTAATTTCGCATAATGAACTTGATTGAATATTCAATACATTTGAAAGTTTTATTTTTCAAGAATCACTAACAAATTTAATAAAGCATTTCTGATATTATTGAAGGGTGGAAATATTTTAATATTTATTTACAAAATAAAATTTTATTCCTGATTGTATAAATAAATCAAAATTAATATTACTAACCATGTTTCCATTCATAAATAAATCATTTGTTGTTGACTATGAAAATACCACGGAAATTGTGCACCTTTGCAGTGCCATGCGACCAGCATAGCACATTAAACCTGCCTTTTGTTATGTAATAAATGAATAATGTTGAAATAATACAGCAAAAGGTTTTCTTATACTGTGATGTAGTTTTCAATTTACTCTTGTCATTCTGTTAGGTGACACTGTGTGAACTTTCTTGCGATGAACTTAACTTGTTGATAGAGAAGGTCCGATCTATGTATAACAGGATCTCTGGTACTGTTCTTGTAACGGAAATGCTTGAATTGCATAATGTTTTAAACAAAGAGCTAAACAACAAAGAGTACAGTGACAAACTACGTAAGCAGTTGTTACAACAGGTGAGAATATTGCTGATGTATATTTTTGGTTTAAAATATTGTGATTATTGTTAATGAACTTGTTTGGAGCGTGTAGGTTGGCTCTGTATTATTGCTATGTTCAGGATCTCACATCTCTGTAATATTGCTATGTTAAGGATCTCACATCTCTGTAATATTGCTATGTTAAGGATCTCACATCTCTGTAATATTGCTATGTTAAGGATCTCACATCTCTGTAATATTGCTATGTTAAGGATCTCACATCTGTAATATTGCTATGTTAAGGATCTCACATCTCTGTAATATTGCTATGTTCAGGATCTCACATCTCTGTAATATTGCTATGTTAAGGATCTCACATCTCTGTAATATTGCTATGTTAAGGATCTCACATCTCTCTAATATTGCTATGTTAAGGATCTCACATCTCTGTAATATTGCTATGTTAAGGATCTCACATCTCTGTAATATTGCTATGTTAAGGATCTCACATCTGTAATATTGCTATGTTAAGGATCTCACATCTCTGTAATATTGCTATGTTAAGGATCTCACATCTCTGTAATATTGCTATGTTAAGGATCTCACATCTCTGTAATATTGCTATGTTAAGGATCTCATATCTCTGTAATATTGCTATGTTAAGGATCTCATATCTCTGTAATATTGCTATGTTAAGTTTTAGCAATTGTCAGCAGCCGTAAAATGTTATGAAACAATTGTTTTTCTCAGAATTAATAAAAATAAAGTACTATGTTGTGGATATGACGGAAAGCAGACATAATTTTATTTGGTCCTGCTCTTTCACTTTTGCGCATTTAAAAAGAACTCATAAGAAAACCACGCGATCGAAAAACTTTGTATCCCAGCAAAGTGAACTGGAAAACCACATATGAAGGCGTGGCAACAATTGTCCTGACTAAGCGAGCTAGCTTGCCTCATATGCCCTTAAAGCAAGTTTGTGCTGCCAAATAGATATTTTGATATATACTTTATATTTATATATTCACTTTATCTTTTTTTAATTCTGCAACATACTTCTTTTGTGTGTCAATTTTTACATGGCTATTCATCGCGCTCTCTCTAGGCATCCTTAGTGAACATTCTTGAAAAGATGGGTGCTTTAAAAGATCGAATAACGATTATCGAGTTTGGAGCTGGAAAAGGTATAATGTATCAAGTGCTTGTGTGACTACTATCTTGAAAGAAACAATATCCAGCGATTTTTGTCATATGTTAGGCAACTTCGTTACTGTACTCTCGATATATAATAAAACATCGATAATCAGAACGAGAAAGGAGTTTTAAAACGGAAATTCCTTAATGATAGCAAAATAAAAAGCGCAAGAAACAAGGTCATTGACCTGTAGACTGTAGGTCATTTTCAGAGAATGAAGAAGCTTAATATATTGGAAGGTGGGTATTTTCCTTTTTAGGTGCCCTCTCTCATTGGATGCAGAAGGCTATTGGAGATAAAAGCGACTGCAAGTTTTTTCTGGTGGATAGACACAGCAATAGAAACAGAGTAAGCAATTATCTCTTGTCTGATTTAGTGCATGGCTCAACATGTTAATGTGACAATCACTGATAATGTAAAAGAAAAAAAAATGTAAATATTCTAACTAAATACTGTAAATCTTGTAGGCAAGGCCTTGAATGTTATTGGCAAAGCTTGGATTAGTGATGTGTGAACATTGGGTTTCTCAGTGACAACCATTTCCCCGTTCTTTCAGTAACTAATGTTGAATTATAACGATTATATAAAAGGGGGGAAATTTCCTTTGTTTATTCTACCACGATGTCGGTAGTTTCAAATGAGTTTTTGCTCACTAACTTACTTTCTGAATTAAATTCGTGTTTGTAAATCGAAATCAAGTTTAATAATCACGGAGCAACTTTTGTAAAATACGGAACAGGATACACCGAATTTTGTTGATATTTAATATGTTTTCTTATGAATGTTTTTCTCATTTGTTGTTTTATATTGTGATATTTTTACAGTAAAATTAAAAAAACTTGAGATCAGATCAGATCATAACTAAACTATGCTTTCTTTTCGAAGCTAGGGATATATTATGTGTCTCCACATCTTTAGTTGGATTGCTACCACAAAGGCGATGAGCAAGGTCCAAGATTTGAACGTTTAAACATTGACATACAGCATTTAAATCTCGGTATGCATGATGGTCGGCCCTCACAATAAATATATCAATGCGCGTTATATAATGATTTGCAGAGCTCGATCAATAAACATTCTAATTTTTATGTGGTTATTTTTTAATGTACGTTTTTTATGAAGCTTTATGTTTAAAAAATAACGTTTTTTAAGGAAACGTAGCGACCCTCAATGAATGCTCGAATGAGATTTGTGCCGTTGGAAAACACCTTTGCGGTGGAGCTACCGATCTCTCCCTGAGGTGTCTTTTCGAATCCACGCAATCGCACGATGCGGAAAGGTCAGTCTCTAATAACTTGACTTGCTCTGTATTTAAACGGGAAGGACAAAAGCTCTTCCCCCCCCCCCTCCCGCACAAGAACATGGTTTCTCTTCAATTGTTAGGCTAACCCTAATAATAAGGTTGTAAGTATTGAGGTAATTGGTAATGGGAACTTTTGTCCGACATTTTATATCTCTTGTTATATTTGCATGTGCGTGAAGATCAAACTTCCTTGAATTTCTTGAGAAGAAACGAAATCTAAAAATAGAGTAGTTTTGCCCGACAACTCCAACAATCTCTAGGTCTTGGTTTACTTTTCTTTGCTTATTTTCAAGTAATAGTTATCGCACTTATCCTACTATAATGGAGGAAAAACCTGAGTATGTTTGTTTGTTTGTTTGTTGTCCGCCAATCACGCCCAAACGACTGGATCGATTGGAACCAAATTTTCAGGGTATGATTGTGATGGGATGGTTTTTAGCCAAAAAAATTAATTTAAGACAAGTTTTTATTTAAATAAATTAATTAGATGTGATGTTACTTATCGATTGCGTAGGTTTAAAATTTATAATAATAATTAAATATTTTGGTGTCAGGAAATAAACCCTCCGGAAAAATACCCCCCCCCCCCCCCCCCCGGAGAATTACCCCCTGGAAAAATACCCCCCCCCCCGTACAATAAACTCCCCGGAAATATACCCCCCGTACAATAAATCCCCCGGAAAAATACCCCCGTACAATAACCTCCCATGAAAAAATGCAGCCGTTGAAAATCTGTTGATACACGTTTGTTTTTTATAAGAAACCTAGCGAAGGCCCTAGTATCAAAAATTTCTTAATTTTTTTAAAATTTTAGTCCTAAAAGTTTCTTAACTAGTTTCTTATTCTAAAGTTTGGTTTACAAAGAAAATAACAAATTCGTTCGATTACACGTTCGATCAGGATGGTTCGTGCTTTTTGATCAGGAAAATGTTTACAGTGAATAATTGGTTTCTCGAACTCTATTCGAAAATATATTGATAAGTGAAATATGGTATAATAATGATATGGAAAAGTATAGGTTACCCACGCTCAAAAATCCTATTTCTTCAGGACATGAGGCAGTCCCCTGGGGTTACAACCCAAGCTTCCGAAAATCCTCAAAGACCCGAAAAATGGATGATCTTGAAACTTTAGATTTGAGGGATGTGAAACAATCGGTATACCTGCAATGTGTAGCAGCAACAAATTGTAGCATCATGGTTCGGTGATGGAACTTTCAAAGTCTGTCCAGACATATGTTTTCAATTGTATACCATTCGTGCTAGGATCAATCAGCGAATCATACCCTGTGTATATGCTTTACTACCAAATAAAACTCGACAAACTTACGAAAGACTTTTAAGGTATCAAATCAAGTTCTAGCGGTTGGAAATCCTCCTTTGACCTGCCTAGCTGATTTTGAGATAGCAGCTATGAACGCTGTCACTATCATTTTTCCAGAAACCGAAATTACTGGTTGTTTTTCTCATCTTACTTCAAACATTTGGAAACGAATTCAAGCTTTTGGCTTACAAGAGCAATACCAAGCCGATCCTGAGTTTTCGCTTCATTTGAGAATGGTTGCAGCTGTTGCTTTTGTGCCACCAGATGATGTCATTGATGTGTTTGAGCGACTGTGCAATGTTATTCGAAATACCTATCAGGATGATGCTGACCATCTCCTAGATTATTTTGAAGATAACTACATAGGGAGGTTCCGACGAAATGCACACCACGCGCTGTGCCACTTTCTCCCATCCAGATATGGAACATGTTTCATCGAACACAGCAAGAGATCCCGCGAACAAACAACCATATTGAAGGATAGCACCGGCGCTTTGCTTTTTGCTCGTCTTCGCATCCTACATTATGGAAATTCTTGGAATTGCTAAACAAGGAACAATCTATAAACCGTGCTGAGATCTTGCAAGCGGAAGGTGGACATCCTCCTCCAGCACAGCGTCGTCGATATATGGATTGCAACGAGCGAATCCTTGCAATATTAGATGATTATCCAAATCGTGAAAACATGCGTTATCTTCGAAGCATCGCTCATAACCTCGGGTTTTAAAGAACATGTAACAATAATTCTTTTGATTTTCTTACAATCATTCAATCTAATGAGAAATATAACACTTTCGGGAGTTAATTTTCTCGCATTTTTTTTATTATTACAGGGCTATATTTCTGGGGTTCATTTTACGGGGGTATTTTTCCGGGGGGTTTATTGTACGGGGGTATATTTCCGGGGGGTTTATTGTACGGGGGTATATTTCCGGTGGGTGTATTGTACGGGGGTATTTTTCCAGGGGGTAATTCTCTGGGAGGGGGGGTATTTTTTCGGGGGTATATTTCCTAGAACCAATATTTTATGGCTAACTTTGTTTCCTAAACAAATTCTTTCTCAATTTAAATGTATAATTAATTTATCTTTATGTACATGATTACCTAGACATTTTTGGGAGGAGATTGGCATAGATTGGTAACATACATACATACATAATTCCTCAATTATCATATTATTGTTAACGTCCGTAGGACGGGTTCATTGCTAGTTACTTTAATGTCAGAAATTTTCGCGAATGGGCCTCCAATTCGTGAAATTAAATGCCCGCGAAATATTTCATATTTGATCATTCGCGAAAATAAATTCCCGCGAAAAAAATCCTTTTTTTGCAGATTGGCGAAATTTTTCAAAATTTTATATTAAAGTGAAAATCTTCACAAACAAAATTGAACAGTTCAGTTCAATCCAGTACTATGACAGTCTTCGCCGGTTTGGTACTTTTTTGTTACTTCTCCTTGGCAAAACGTTCTAATAGCACGCGATGCTGTTTCAATTTAACCGATTCGATAAAGACTCTGTGAAAAATTTCACTTAAAAAATGGATAAAACTTGAAAAATTCGCGAAATTAAATGCCCGTGAAATATTTCATTTTGACCGATTCGCGAAATGTAAAAAATTTCGCGAATGGACCGATTCGCGAAAATTTCTGACATTAAAGTATAGTGTTACTCATATTCGTGAAGAATTTTGAGTTTATATGTAACATTAACACCATTCCCGAACGTTTTTCTGAACTGAACTGAAACTATCATTGATTGATCAAACTTGATGGATGAATAACAAGCAGGTCTTGAAAATTGTCATTCGATTCCGTTGATGCGGAAAAACGGATTCAAATTAAAGATCGGGCCTCCAGCGGGAGAGGGTTAAAAGAATCAGATTTTCAAAATTTATTCCACCAAACATATCTCCGGTGTCCTGTTTTCCCTAGTAAATTTTCTTTTTTCGCCAGCTCAAAAGCGTCGAAAAAACCTCGTTTGAGCTCTCCGTTGAACGGGCGCGTGCGCACGTGTTTGTTCGCATTGTGCTGTTATCACCGATGCACGTGGTCAACGTACACTGGTAGAGAGGCTTTGTCACGTGATGGCTTCACTGAGGTCGACTTCCACCGCGTCGCGAAAATGGCGTCTTGGTCCACGTGCGGATTTCGAAAACGAGCGAAACGTAAGTATTATAATTATATTTACATTCATTCATTCGTATAAATAAATTCCATGTAAATTAAGGGAAATTTTTTAAATTTTCTTCGATGAAGATATGTTGCCATGACTTCACCAAGAAGACATGTTTCCATGACTTCACCGAGAAGACATATTACCATGACTCCACCAAGTAACCATGTTAATTAGGAGGTTTCTGTCGAGCCCCTTGTCGATTGTATTTCGGTTTGGCGCCAGTAGCAACGACAGAACTTCCTCAGGAAGAGCGTGCGTATTTTCTTCTGCAGGAATATATAGATGAGAGCGTCGGCGATGAAACCACACGAATATAATATCAAGAGAATGTTCGACATGAAAGCGGTGCCGCCGACAAGCGTGTAGAAGTATACCAAGTTCAGTGTGTCGGGTATGACGACAAAAAAAACAAACGTGATGATAATGAACGAGGGAGCGTAGAAGTTTCTTTTCTTGAGGCGTGGCCTACCTCGCACGCTCATACCGTATTTTCGTCTCACTTTGCCGTTGTTACAAGAGGGTTGGCCCACTGGCATGATTTTACCCAACGACGGAGAGCCGTAGCAACGCAGTTTGCGGTAGATGTAAATATAGACGGCCACTGCGGTGATCATGAAGATACCTTCGTAGGTCGGAAACATGATTTTGAAGATGATCCAGCGCACTCTGATGTTGTAGCGGAATTTTACTCCGAACAACACCGCGCCCGTCAAACTCCCGAACAACCACGTTATTATGATGGCGGCTATCGTTTTTCGTTTGGAGAAGTAGAGATTGTATTTGATGTTGAGGTAGACCTCCAAGAAGCGATCGATTGTCAACAAGATGATTAGGCCGAGGAATGGTATTGTAAAGAGCGAGCAGTTTAGCAGAATCAAGATGCGCGTTACACGTCGCTCGTGCCATTTCCTGCTGCTCACGTTCTGCAAGACATCAAATACGTTCATGCCGATCTCTGACACGCTTAGGTTTAGTATGATGATGTCTTGGTTGCGCGTTCGTATGTGCTTGTGGCTGAGAAGGAAGATACCGATCGAGTGAAGAGTCAATGAGACGACGGCCAGGAATATCGGCAGATTGGTGACGAAGTCATGCGAAAAGCTGCTCTGCGCTTGCACCTGCATCGGCCTGAAAATAAACACATTATGGCATACTTTGCTTTGTATACAAGTACATATGTAAACAGTGGGCGTCGTATCTTGCAATGGAAACGTTGAGTTTAAAAGACAAACGCGATGCTGTGAAATATTTAACTGACCAGCCGCTAAAATACCGCTTCTGAAGAAGTATGAAGACACTAGCTGAACTTCGATTCAATGAAATGATTGTTAAGAAACGTTCGGTAAAAATGTTTAAAGACGATAAATTTTATAAACTTATATGATAGGAGCAGGCATGCCAACTCTACTGATTTTTTTCTCCCGCCCTATGAAGCAAAATACTTTTTCCACACAAGAAAAAACCCCAAATATTAATTCAAAACAACATGTTTTCTGACTCAAAGTAATGTATAAAATACGAGCTAACACGCGCGTTTCGCGATATAAGTTTATTATGGTATACATATGTTTATTATTATTGACGTTATCACGTTATATTCTGACAGTCGCAAAACCTTCCTACCATTCCTCCGAGTGTACTTTCATTAGATGGCTCCATGGGGACATTTTAAGTTCTTTGTACCAGTGTACCTTCGAGAAGACGTGGCCTAATGACAGGTGCCTCATAGAAACCTTTATCAATAATACAAACACACCAGCAAATTAATTCATTCTGTAAAGCATTGGCACATGAAAAGAACGTTTGGTAAGCAAATATTTGCCTAAGTTGTTCGTGAACGCCTATTCCTTCTTAAAACACATATTTTCTTTGTACAGTTTTAAGGCATAAATCGCGGCGGATCTTGTACCTATTTTCACGCGCGTTTTCATTCTTTTTCCGGCGATTTTGCCGAGTTATTGATTTATGATCATAAATTGTCATATATTAGCGAATATGTGTGACGCAGCCGTAAACATGTAAGCCGACTTTTAGATAACAATGACGCGACAGAAAAGACGACTTCAGATCACGTGATTCAAGACGACCTCGATAGATGCAAAAAACTCAAGTATGTTTGCATTTAACTTTTAACCCATTCTCATAGCGGTTCACTAATAAAACGGTCAGTCAAAATAAAAGTCGGCAGTAAAAATTTAGTCACTTTTTGCCTGCTAAAGTTCGCCACTCTCATTTTCATCAGCACAGACAATTGACAACGTAACAACAAAATGTGGAAACGCGAAATTCACGGATTCTCTCAAATTCATAGCATGTTCGTTTTTTGTCACTTTCGATGTTTCACGTCAAGCTTTCGTCATTTTGTTTCTCCGGTGATGATGATGATAGGTTTCCGTTTAATTCCCTCGCTTTATGAGCGTTATTCGAACTCAATCGAACGTTACCAAACTAAAATCGATACACCGAAACCATCATAAAGTACGAATTTGAAAAAACTCAAACTTGTTATTAATTCGGATTTTTAGTGTGGCAATCAGATTTAATGCATTTTGCATTGATTGCACTGACACGAACAAAGAAGACCTTGTCTCTTTGTTGTTGGGTTATTATTCGTTTATCTTCTTTCGCTTGTTTTTCAGTCTCAGTTCATTGGAACAGGAGGAGATCGGACGCATGTGCAAACGCATCATAGATTACGGACGCGTAGAGTACGTGCGTTGGCATGGTTACGACGCAGAACTCGTGCGCTACATTCCGCAAAGTATCACTCCGGAGAACATTGCATTGAAAGTCACTGTGATGTCTTGAGTTTAGGAATCGGCGGTTGTATTTTTAGTGGAGTGACGTCATCGTAAAAGTCGCGCACCCTGGCGAAAATATATAGACCTAGATGACAAAAATCAAAGTGGTTTATAATTTTAAATTATTATGATCTCCTTGTAAAGTCAATTTATTCCGAGTATTATGAAACGGTCTATTTATGGAAAGAAAGTAAATAAATAAATAAATATGGTCTACTACATACGCAATTCGAGTTTTCTACTTTCAAAACAATGGTGACTCGCATTTCCAGTCAGAGAAAAAAGGTTAATTTGTAGTAGCCATGTGTGCATGAATTCTGGTAAATTCTTTATTGGCCACTTTTGCAATAATGACAAATTTTCCAATCATAATTGTGAGACTCTTAAACCATTAAACTTAGATTTTTTGTTTATTCAAAGTCAATGTTACTTCCATCTACGGAGAAAAAGATACAATTTACGGTTTTCATTGAAAGATAATCAAAACTCATTATTTAGTCATTCTAAATCCCAAAATATCACATAGCAACGGACTTGTTTGTTTGTTTTTTTAACGAGGCTCCCAGAACGCTCATTAAACATCATAAAGACCTCGACCCGCAGTTTTAGTGTATTTAATTGCTCCCATTTGTGCTACGGTTATTTCTGATGAAATACAGCGTTTTTCATTTATAACCGCTCACTAAACAACTTTGTGATAGCATGGTCTCCAATCCAGAATCTTTCGGTTAAGAGCCTTACCGTTACGTTTTCTATTTGTTTTCAAAATGGTTCTCGTATAGAAGTTGTTTGTTAATGTAAAACACTACGTACTAAACAAAATTATCACAAATTTTGTCCAATTTATATTTATCTTGGGTTAGGTACCAGTAAGTAATTATCTGAAATAATATTGAACTTTCCAAAACAATATATACAGGGGCGTACCGTGTGTGTGTGGGTGGGGGGGGGGGAGTCGTTGCGTGCGGACGACCCCCCCCCCCCCCCCCCCCCCTTTTGAAACTATGTGCCCTTTTTGACAAAAAAATTCAGATGCAATACTCCTGACATCAAAGTTACATCATGGACATACTAGGAAGAGTCGTATATCTATGGTTACATACAGTGCCGTAGGCTAAAAAATTGAAACTGGTTGAAGCTGGAACTGGATGAATCGAATTGCAAAACTACTTGAATTTGCGAACATTTGAAATACTATAGAATTTTTATTGTTTTTCCCTAGAAGATAGTCTAAATGTTTCAAAATACACACTTTTCATGGTTTCCCTTTTTAGATGATGCTTTAGATTTCTTAAAAAAGTTTTTAAAAGGGCTGTTTTAGGCATTCTAGAGGATGAGAATTCTAAAAATTTTTTTAGCACGTCGGCCCCAACCATGATGGGGCATCCTTAGATACTAAACATTTTGCCTCGCCCCAATATCACATTGATGGTTACGGCACTGACATAACAACTGGTTTCACTTTCCTGCGAGAGAAAGATAACATTCTATTGAACGATTGATTAAAAGAAAAGGTAAAAACGGTCGCCGTGCAATTACAATCACTGTTTTAGTTCTTTTGTCGCTATTGTTTTAACCATTTTGCAAAAGCAATATTTACGGTGAATTAAAATTACAACATTGTACATTAAATAAAACAGGCTTCACCGGGGGCTTTGCTTCATCGTCGGAGCCCAAATTAATAAAAGTTTTAAAAAAATTGTGCCCTTTTCATTCTTAAGTTCGACCCCCCTCCCTTTTTAATTTTTACGGTACGCCCCTGATATATACCGTAAATCCTTTAATTAACGCCCCCCCCCCTCTGATAAACGCCCCCTTAAAAACAAAAATAATTTATATAGGTTTCCCTCTTTTAATCGCCTCCTGATTTGAGAGGGGCGTTTATTAGAAGCATTTTTGAAATGAACATGCATCCTTTAATAAATCTCTCATCAGCTAGCTGGTAATAATAGACAAAAAAGGCCGTTGTTTTTTTTTAAGAATTATTGTCACATATTTACTTAGCAGAAGGAAAAAGTTGTGTGAGATATACGCGAAAATTAAATAGTAATTTTTGTTTTTAGTGAAAAAGCTCCAATGTCAAATACGTTTTCTTCTGTTTTTTTATCTAACACTTCGGATATCAGTTTGAATTTCGTGTAACAATCGTACTGTGCGAGAACAACCAAACCAATTTCACGTTTACCGATTATTGTTACGTTTAAAAAGTTATTATGATCGACGTTCAAAAAATGGTGGAGAAGACTTGATAATTCCAATGGTGCATGTGTCCAATCAATTCACTCTCTCCATCTTCCCTTTCTTTGAAAATTCCAATTGAAAACTTATCGTACTCCAAGGCTTCATTTCTACATTCTGGTTTAGCAAAGAGTGCTTCGTTCTTAATACATAGGAGTCCACTTGCTTTTGTAAACATGATGGCGCGTATGCTACTTCAATATTTCATTCTATGAAGATGCTGCAAGTTATTAAACGATTCGACTTTAGCCATATTGAAAACCCAACACGTTAACCATGTGCTTCTTGAAGATCAAAGAAAGCAGTTGTATTACAAAGATCATAAAAAAAATCCATTTGAAAATGAAAATGTGCGCGAATCAGATATTGAAGAAGCAAAAGAAGAGAGCTTTTATTTAATAATAAGTTAATATCTTGAGAGTTTCTATAAACGCCCTCTTTTTTTACCGCCTCCTTCTATTAAACGCCCTTCTAAAATCTCGGAATATAAATTAAACGCCCGGGCGTATATATATATATAAGCTTTTTTACTTCAATGTATTCAACAAACAAAGATTTTTGTTCTAATTGTACACATAGAAAGACCTTAAAATTATTGTTATCAAAAAACATTTTTAAATTTCCTGCTTCTTATTTTTTTTTATTTTAAAAGAAAGAGGCAGCAAGAAGACAGTTGGTCAGGTCACTTCAGAAAACTAAATCCAAGCAAAAATCTGTACAATCCTAATCCCTACCTAAACGGAGTTAGGTGAGGCGTTTGACCAACCAACAGCTCTACTTCTTCAAAATCGTCACCCGTTAGGGGGCATCCATAAAGTACGTACGCAGTCAAATCGTTAATTTTGGACATAATTGATTAATGCTATTGGGTGCTATTCGACACCTGACAAAGACAAACATAATTAAAAACCTTTTATCACTCGTAGATCCAAGGACGTATAATGAGTGCGAAGTGACTCATATGACACCTAGGTTATGTGATTATATTAGACACTTTCAAGAAATTAAGTGATTAAAAAGAAAAAATTCATCGAGAAAGTCTTTGACACCCCCTTGTACATACGCCTGTGTACGCTTTTGGAATTTGCATTAAAATAAGCTTTGTCAAATAAAAGTATCATCCATACGCATGCGCATCATTATTTCTCAATGCAAAGAACCGAAAAGTAAATAAAAAATTATCACGAATATCTTAGACGTCAAAAACATGACGGTTTTGAAATTGTACTGTAATTGCAAAAGCTGTTTTGAGAATTTCGTCATTCCATAATAATGGGATTAACAATGTCATCCATTTCCCTGTTCCTGTTGGCATCATATACAAATTCAAGCCGCATATCGTAAACGGTTGTTAAGATATTTCGGCTGCAATTTCTAGGAGTCTACAAACAAGCGTCTATAAAACTCAAAAAACCCGTGATCTTAGTTATTCATTCTATGGAATACTATGAAACCTTACGCCGTTGCTCGGGGACAGTAATTAATTTTTAAATAAGATAAGCCAAATGTGATGAACTCAGAAAGGAAGTGTCGCTGCAGAAACAAGATTAAAGATTTTTAATAGTACTTTAATGTGAAAAATTTTTGCAGGGATTAAATTTCGCGGATTTTGAGGATATTTGCCTAATCCGCGAACATTTGTCCCCGCGAAACTTTTGAATAAATGTCTGGTACGCGAAATTTTTATAATAAAATTTCCGAAAATTTTCCAGTCAAATTTTCCACTACTTCATACTTCGTACTCAATTTCCCTGTTTTTACTTGATGCTTTGCCCTTCAAAGCCCTGCTCTTCAAAAGGACATTTTACCACCTTCTAATGACCACTGACGGTACTGACCTTGTGAGTTTCATAAATTAACAATTTTTTGTATCTGAGGATAAGAGCTTTCCAACGATACTAAAGGCGACACCATAAGAGTGTTTCCTTGGCCAGAATTTGCCTATAAAAGTTCATTATTTGGAGATTTCTCGACAATAAATATGGCTTTTTGTTGTGAAAACGAATCAAGAACCAATTTTGCCGGTTTAAGAAAATTTAAAAAACGTCGAAACTAAGTGCCCGCGAATTATTTGGAAAGGGCTTATCCGCGAAAATAAATCTCTTGCGAACCGGATTAAAAAATCTGCGAATATCTTTACTCTCCACTGTTTAATAAATACTTCGTAAATATCGAACCTAATTTAGCCCAAAATATAAAACCATGCAACTTTAACGATTATTTAATTTCGAGCAACATACCTAATTTTTAAAAATTATTATGAGACAGGTAAGTCCTTTTTTTGTCTTAATGTGCAAATTATTTGACAACTAGCACGATAATGATTAAACATGTTTTAAAATATTATGGTAAACAAAAGTTCTTTTGTTGTAAAAAAACTAACAAACGTGACATTAATGGGCTGTTTCTTCTCTTTGAAAAATAGCGGTAAAGTTCTCTTTTTAAAATCAGTTAGGGGGTGATTACATGAGTCCGTAATCTGTATCTGTAGCTCTTTACTCGCAAGTGGCCTTTTAGGCCTTGTTTTGAGCAATTTTCAATAAAAAAAAAAGAAAAAAAAAGAGTCCGGTAAGCCGGGTTGAAATTTTACATATATCAGATATTTGGCTGTGTGGATGGAACGCACATCCCAATTAAAACACCGCAAGCAAATTCTCAGGATTATTTCAACTACAAGCAATTACATTCTATCGATGTTCAAGCAACTTGCGATTTCCGAGGGCAGTTCATGGATATCGGTTGCAGATGCCTGGTTCAGTCCACGATGCTAAAGTTCTTTCGAATTCTCTGGTGAATGTCAAGTTGAGAAATGCGCAGATACCCTCTACGTTATAGTGGCAACAATTCCTGGTCAAGAAAAAGTACCAAATTACTTAATTGCTGACCACACATACCCATTGACGCCTTATTGTTTAAAAGAATACACAACGTGTTCCACAAATGAACAAGTATTATTCTATACAATGTTAAGATCTGCACGAAACCCTATTTCGTGTGCCTTTGGTATGTTGAAAGCACGTTGGGTATTAATGACTAGATGAATAGATATCAAATTAGAATCTGTGTCAACATTGGTATATGCATGCTTCGTTCTTCACAACTTTTCCGAAACAAATAATTCTCCCCTTGATGAAGTTATGTTAAAACGGCAAATGGCTAGAAATAAAATCGAAGCAGAACAATCGAATAATACGCTAGCTCCTGTTTATTCATGTAATACAGAAGAAGGTGAAATGGTACGCTCCATTCTAACGTCATACATCAAAGACAATATGCCAGATGATCTATGAAATTTCAGCCCGCTTTCCTTAACAAATCCTCATAATTTCTCAGAAGCGATTATATGAGAAAAATTTCAACCCGGCTAACCGGGCTCATGTAATTACCCCCTTAGCTAAACTAAAACTTTTTAACAAAACGAAAATAAATGCACACAAAATCGCTAATCTTCTGACTCGCGAAAATTAACGACCTTAAAATGTATATTTTGATAAGTAAGCAGACGCTCTGTTCGTCTTGAGGATGTATTTATTGTTTTCTTCTTCTTTATCCTAACAGCAGCGGACATTAAACAAAGCTTGTTACATATTTCTATTTGAAGTTCCGCACGGCTGCCGAAATTCTCACGAAGGAATGTAAACATTAAATGTGCATATCTGTTATGTGCTTTAAACAGTATTCGATGCTGTTTTTAATTAAACGACGGTTTTTCGTTCAGAACACATAAGAAATTGCAAACGAAAAATCTTTTATTGCAATGATGATTAGTGTAATATGTGTCTACAAACTTAAGCATGAAGCTCAAACGATGTCATCTTTAAGAAGGCTGATATAGAAGAATGCAAAAGGCTTGGATCTAAACACATCATTGAACACAATACGAAACCCCTTGTGCCACTATTTAAAAACTAAACCATCAACATTTCTTCATAGAAAAGAACAAAGAAACCAAGCAAAGAACAAAACGGGTTAACATGTCCCCAACCATTAATATTTTGACAATGCTAAATGCTACTGATTCATTGCAACATTTCCTTCAACAATGGTTGAAGATGGTACTTGCCGGTTATTCCCCTCCCCCCCCCCTAAAAAAAAAAAAAAAATTAATTTTTGCTCTCTTTTTTTCTTAACATATTTATAATGCCATTGAGGTGGCCAATAAGCGGCAATATTTGTCAAAATATGTTCAAATAAGTCAACATTATTATAATGTCTTTGCCTCCACATCCATTCACAAAAATACGAGTCCAACATGTGACGGTGGGTTCCGTTATGTCGTTTATTTCGCTCTTTTGCGGATCTCCACGACCGCTCAACACTTTGCGTGTGCGCCCCAGTATTAGGATCGACAAAATTAAGGAATGGTGGCATCTTTTCCTATACCAAGTTCTGTCTGTACAAATTGTATTTTGGTATACTCTTTCAACCAACAATATATAAATAAAATTATTTAACTTTGAACCCGCCAACCCTATTCGTACAGAAAATTACGATCGACACTCACGAGAGCGACATCTCCATCTATCACCCTTCTCTCGTAGTTGCAGTGCCAGTAGTGGTCAAAATGATGAGAATAAAAAATTCAGACATGGGTTTTACACTGTCTGGACAGGTAAATTATCGATAAATATCTTATAAAACACAACAAAGAATCCTACGAAGCATACACCAACGCCCTCAATCAAGCAAAAACTAGAAATCAACTACACGTATTTTTTTTATAAGAAACCCGTTTATAAGAAACTAGATCTAGATGCCCTCAAATAGTTAAGAAACTGTAGTACTACAAAAATATTTCCTAAGAAACCTTTGACTGGTTCTCAATAGCGTCGTAAATATGCTAACTTGAAATCGAATTTTTTAACGGGATGACCAGACATTGTTGTCTGAATAATATAAGGTACGTAAGATAAGTATAAGGTACAAAGAACCAAATAAATACAGGATACACATTTTTAACATACGTCTGTTAATGATAACTAACACTTATACTTTTATCAATTTTATGATTTAAGAAACTATTTAAGAAACTTTTTATACTTAACCTCCCCCAAAATTAAGAAACTGCAACTACTAGTGCCTTTGCTTAGTTTCTTGTAAAAAAAATACGCGTACTTTAATGTCAGAAATTTTCGCGGTTTTGGCGGAAAAAAATTTTGCCCCAGATCCGCGAAAATTGTTTTCCTTGACCGTGAAAATAAATTCCAAAAATAAGTAAATATACCTTTTCCTGATTCGCATGAATTCCTAAGGAATTCTTATTTTTGCAATGAAAAGAGTCGCAAAAAGTGATGAAGAGGAAAATGATGATGTGTATTATCCACCGGTTAGCGACAGAAATATCTTTGATGATGAGGCAAATATATATTGTAAAAAGTTAAAAGGTTGTTGGGTATTAAACATTTAAATTTCTCTTTTTCGGCGTTTCCCACTAATAACGCTTAGATTTTTCCTAGAGAACTTTTAGGAGTTAAAATTTAAATTAATCCGCGAAAATTTTTCAAGTTGCTTAATCCGCGAAAATTTCTGATATTAAAGTAGAAATGCATTAAAACTATTCTCGAAAAAAAACAGGCGGAAAATATCTTCACAAATCCGAAAGCTTTCTTTGCGTATGTAAAATCAAAAACAATCGCAAAACCTTCACCTGCCTCAGCTTAAAAAAAACACAAATTACCTGGACCAGCCTGCATCCAACCAGAAACTCTCAAGGAACTTGCCGAGGAAATATCAGAACCAGTTTCTATCATATTGTAAAAGATTTTCGAGACAAGCATAATCCCCGAAGTCTGGAAAGATGCTATCATAAGACCGTTATTTAAAAAAGCAGACAGAACATCAGCCAACAATTACAAACTAATAAGCCTCGTTAAAGTCTTTGAAAAAATTATAAGATCATACCATGTTATATAAGATTAAGTTGTTAAGTACTCAACAACACGGATTTCTTCCGGGCCACTCATCTTGTATGCCAAATCTTTTAACCGCACACACTCCAAATTTGCACTGAGACACTTGATAAAGGTTTATCTGTTGACATTGTTTACTTAGACCTTGCCAAAGCATTTGACAAAGTATCACACAATCTCCTTCTATCTAAACTTGAATTATATGAAATAACAGGTAAAATATTACATTGAATAAGAACATTTTTAACAAACCGATAACACCAGGTAGCGTGTAATGATAAATGAAACTTACTGTACTCGGTCAAAAATAACCAGCACTTCAAGGATCTTCCAAATGATCTTGTAAATTGTATTTCTTCGCATTCTTCTCTTTTTGCTGATGACACAAAAATCTTCTTTCCTTTGTTGACACCTACATGTCACTACCACCTTCAAAATGAAATCAAAACCATTGCGAACTGGGCAGCAAAATGGAAAACATGTTATTCAACGCTGAGAAATGTTCTGTTATGCACTTTGGAAATAGTAATCATTTATAAAGACTTATAGTCAAGTCAAATCGTGCACAAATTATGCTTTTCATTCTAGAAGCATGAAATTTGGCACAGTGGATCTTTATGACAATTAGAACTTTTTAAGCTTGGGAGCCACCTGTAGATATCACATCTTGGCTATTTTACGGACCAGAATTTTTGCTCAACACATACATTGTTATATACCATTGAAAAGCTTATTCAAAATGGAACATAGAGTATTTACGATCAAACTCAATTAAAATATATCACGTTAAAATCAATAAAATCTGTACGTGATCTTGCAGTACTTATTGATAGTGACTCATAGATCAATAAAGCATTTTAGGAATGGTTAGAAGAACTCTTCTTCGGCTTGACACTTACTTGTTTAAACGCCTATTTGTCACGCTTATAAGACCACATTTTATTGCAACTCAGTATGCTTTCTAAAATTCCAAAATCGTCCTACGAAAGTCATAAAAAATGATCCTGAAGTTACGGAATATACCATACAATGAACGATTACTAAATCTTCCATCAATGAACTACCGGTTTTTTAGAGGAGACCTTAAATCGAAGTATACAAATGGTTTCATGTTTACAAGTGTGAAAGGAAGTTATTCGATGCAAGCAGAAAGATCGATACACGTGATTTATTCAAACTAAAGAAAGAAAGTTTTGTAGGCTCGACAACCGGAAAGAGTTTTTAACAATGCGCGTTGTAAATAATTGGAACACTCCCTCCCAGATGATATTGTCTGTTCAAAAACTTTAAAACAATTTTAAAATAATTTAGGTAAAAAGGAATTTTCTGTACTTTATTTCACTGTTTGCTTATTGGACTTTTTCTTTTGTTCGGTTTATTACTTTTTAAGTTGCTATAGGTTGACAGGCAATACTTATGCCAATTCAATATTGTCCATATTGTAAACCTTATTAATAATAATTGGACGAACCGGACCTGTAATTAAGAACCGAAAAGGTTCTATATAGGATTTATAAAAAAATTATATAATAAATTTAACCCACTATCTACATATTGAATAAGAAATATTTTTTTTGTAGTCATAAATTATTGCATAAATTTTTTAATATTCGCACAATGTAAACAACTGCGCTGTAATTTCTTTTATTGTTCATGTTTTGAGAAACACAA
The DNA here is from genome assembly GCA_963930725.1 of Candelabrum cocksii. Lineage (NCBI taxonomy): Eukaryota > Metazoa > Cnidaria > Hydrozoa > Anthoathecata > Candelabridae > Candelabrum > Candelabrum cocksii. The sequence goes on from OZ005674.1 coordinate 3,915,336, forward strand.
AACCTGGTGTCGAAAGCAGCATCAGGATTTTGTTATTTCATAAATCGCCTGCCAGTTTTATTGCGAATCGAGCCAAACAAAACAAACTATAAAATAATTATGGTAGGTGTTGGTTTTGCTAAATTAAGGGGCTTGAATGTTGAATCAGTAGTTTAAAGCACACCTTTAACCATCGGATATTTTCAAGACGCTTCCTGTTAGGTTTAGGGAATTTCATGCATCAAAACAATAGGGGGTAGACATTATAAGGAAATGCACATATGGTGCAAGTAGCTATAAATCATTAGACTTTTCTCGCTGAATTTCGTTGCAGGTTTCATCGTCAAGATCATGACTGCAAACTGCAATGAATATTTTCTTTTCTTCCTGATAAAAGCTTTCCACTAGTAAAATTAATTTACCTTAATAACCTTAATAGTATTCCGACACAACAACTACTATAAAATTTTCCACAAGTGTAGCAACCTAAACCAAATTTTGTAAATAACTGAATAGTAGAAAGTTTCTCACATTTCCTGATTGATATTTATGAATAAATTCTTTATTTAACATTTAGTACAGTATAACTTGTCATGTGCAAATTTGAGCAAAGAGATGATTCAGTGAATATTTCTAGCCATAAAAGCAAGTTGATGAGTTGTGAAATATTTTTTTCTGAATCGAGTGATCAATGATCATCAGCGTGACATTTTAAAATTGGTATACAGTATATACATTTTATATATATTTCTTTTACTACATTGAGAGCAAGATTTTCAATTAGAATTATTCTGAAAAAAAACTTTCAGAATCTGCTCAAAATTTGGTTCCAACAGTATATAACATGTTCAAGTTTATTGCTGGTGAAGGGTTAGAAGCAACATGCTTTGACCCCAAAATACCCTGTTTTGACCTTTTAATAAACTCTTCATTCTCTGCTAGATTTTGTGACCACTTAAGATTTTCCATAATATTATGGAAATTTTGTGTCATTGACACGAAATCGTCATTGACACGAAATTTTGAAGTACAACCATAACTGTAATTATCAAAACTGAAAGAAATGTTGAAAAATCATTGACTATGAATAAATGTATGAGCATTTTGTAGCTAATTTGGGACTTTTTTACCCTGTGCTATTATACCAGTCTTAAAGGACGACAGGCCCCGAATATCATTTCCCTTGGATGATAAATGAAATTTTGAGGTGTGAAGACCAAACTGGAGTACCAGGTTGTTATAGGAAATAAATTAAAAATAAAATGAACAAGAATAATCTCAGTTTAAATTTCTTATACAAATTACACACATACATTGTGTCATGGTGCAACAAATACTGTCTTGTTAATTCAGACAATATCTAATGTTGAGATTGTTGACCACTTTCTTTTCTTAAGTTTCTCTTAATGCAAACCTGGTATCCGATTCAATTTTTGGCAAACTCTACTTTTTAAACATGTCACTTTTAAGCTTCAAAAATCTGTTGTGTACAAATACTTATATTTGTTGTCCAATCAATTAACACACATTAATTTTTCTGTCTCTAAAATGAATCTAAAAGAATACTTTTTGCTGCTCACTCTCAAATGTTGGCAAAAATTTGTTGAAAACTACACATAAAGCTACAAAAATTTAATTTAGTCGGTAAATTTGTCACCCATAAGCTTTCTTTTATTCCTAATTTATATTTTTAACGATCTGAAAAACATGTTTATCCCTACAGTATTATATAAGTAACATGAAACATTGATAATTATCTTTACATTATATCGTTATGGTTTATCTCATTGACAGGCCATAATTTCTTCCGTAAGTGTGCTCACTGAAACATGTAGCTCTGTATATTGCAATTCTAACACGTTAATCATTTTTTCTTAAATTCTAAAACTTTTGAAGGAACTATTTCTATAAATAGTCACGTAAATATTATACAGCTTATCAACTCTTCTTAGGCTGGCGATTTCCTTCGTGGCCTTCCATCGTATAATAAAGATAATTTCACAAAATTTAAACCGAATGATCACGTAAAGGCAACTGTGAGTATTTCCTTGGATAGCGATATATAATAATATATTTTTGAATTTATTATGACAGAGTACAAAATATATACAAACGAAGGATGTAGAGGAATCTCCACAAGGTTTGTTGTTATTTCATATCTATAATATACATATAATGAAAGCTGTTTGAATTTGAGATCTGCAGATTGAATGTTTTTAGATCTATCCATCTATATAATAAGCCCACTGTGGAGCTTTTAACATCATGTGTTTCTAAGGGAAAGTGTTAGTTTTAAAAATGGTTTGTAAAGGTTTGAAAGTGTGATAATTCAAAAAGATTTAACGGTCTTTTGGGTATTATTATTTCATTATACATTAAGGTTATATATATATATATATATTGTTATATTTTGTTCCCTTCTTCTATTTTTAGTTATTACGACAGACAAGACAAATATTCTGTTGAGGTATCTACGGAGACAGCTGGACGTTAAGGTAGTTTGTTTTGTTTGTCTGGTGCTTTTGTTTCATTTCATGCATATCTCTGTTATTATGTTTATTTATTAAACCAAGAAGAAGAAGAAGAGTTCTCTTTAAATTTCCAAAATACTTCATTGAAAATTCTTTTGTTAGTTGAGTTGTCAATCATTTTATGAACTTCTTCTGTTAGGAATGGCCGTTAGGGAATTGCTTAAATTTTACATAGCTATTTTGAAAGGGATATATTGGAGCATGTATTTCAGAAAAAACGTATCCCATCGGTCGGCACTGATACGCCCGATCCAAAGAAACGTCGACTCGATCAGCCAAACAATGATTAGTTTTTCTCAGCTGTTTAAAACTGTTACTTTATTTTGTTTGGCTTCTTTGTAACATTTGTTAATAACGAATTAATCCATTTTTGCTGATAATCGTGCAACGAACACAAATAGTGAGTATTTGTGAAATGTTAGAAACATTCTAAACTACGCTAAATAAAGTATATATATAAAATGAGTGTATTAAAAAAATGAAAATAACCGTCTCCTTTGGTGTAGTTCCCCATTCCCTTTCCAATAGAGTAATGTTTTTAAATTTCTGCTAAAACGTGACGTATAAATTGGAAAGAGTACATTTTATGCCGGAAATAGATCAGCATAAATTAATATGTTGGTAAGAAAGAAGAAGAAACGTCACGCATAAATCCGTAATCGTAGTTTATGAAAATAAACTCGAATAATCCTTTGTCCTTGCGAATTCACTAATTTTCTTACGACTGGAGAGTATTCCTCTTGTCTGCAAATGAAGAGAATCTTTGCTAGGTCTCAATAACCAGTAACGGGACACTCCGCATGTTCACTTTCAACTGAATTATCATCATCCCTCGTCTTCCGTTTCTAACAGCCGGCTAAAATTTAAGCATCAGTAGTTGGAGGCTGTACAGCTAAATGTAGAGGAAGCTGCATCCATGCTCTGTAAACTTCTATAGGGTTGAACAGAACGAAGATCGGCAATCTTGTCTTGTAATTCCTGGAAAGGATTATCATCTTCAATGTCAGGTCGTTGGCCGTTTCACCAAGAAGTTATTACATTTTTTCTACGTGCAGGCGATAGAAATCGTTGTCACGATGACGTTACAGACAAAAGAATAAACCTTGGCGATAGACTACAGATTCCTTGCTCATTTCATTTTACTAGGGGCAAAATTTATTAATAAATTGATAAAAAATAATGATGATGCTGAATGCACCGAAGTTCGAATTAGCGAAAGTATTTTTGACCGTGTATAAGACTTTCTTAAAGCAAACTCATATCAAGGGACTTAGGAATTTGATGGATGTATACTGTTATTCATCCGACCCCAGTATTTTCGTTTCGTAAACATACCTATTTGCACGAAATAATGATGTATGCGTGTGTCCACGCTTCAGTTGGCAGCACGAAACAATGATGTCTTTGTGTGACCACGCAACAGTTAGCAGCACGAAACAATGCTGTCTTCGTGTGTCCACGCAACAGTTGGTAGCACAAAACATTGATGTCTTTGTGTGTCCACGCAACAGTTGGTAGCACGAAACATTGTTGTCTCCGTGTGTCCACGCAACAGTTGGCAGCACAAACCAATGATGACTTTGTGTGTCCACGCAACAGTTGGCAGCACAAACCAATGATGTCTTTGTGTGTACACGCAATGGTTGGCAGCACGAAACAATGACGTCTTCATGTGTCCACGCAACAGTTGACAGCACGAAACAATGATGTCTTTGTGTGTCCACGCAACAGTTGGCTGCACGAAATAATGCTGTCTTCGTGTGTCCACGCAACAGTTGGTAGCACGAAACATTGATGTCTCCGGGTGTCCACGCAACAGTTGGCAGCACAAACCAATGATGTCTTTGTGTGTCCACGCAATGGTTGGCAGCACGAAACAATGATGTCTTTGTGTGTCCATGCAATGGTCGATCTCGAAGCAAATCTATCATTCGGAATCAGGTCTAAGAGCTACAAGTGTTTTGTTAGAATTTAAACAAAAATCTGTTTGTTTCTTTTTTATAAAAACTGGACTTTGTTAAAAGTAGTTATTGCCAGACAATTTCAAAACAATTGTTGATTTGCGCAAATATTTAGTTAGTCGCTTGAATATTACTCATAAAAATGTAAGAGTTTTAAATTATTTTGACTTTTTCAGGAAATAGCGAAACCAATGCTTTAAAGAGATCTGTTCATATGTTAGTCGTTAATTAATGGAAGTCATATCTACGTTTACCTGTACATCTTAAAAGGTAATGACTGAACCTTTTTTCCCATTCTCCATTCCTAATACTTTCTTATAAAAACTTCCCGATAACTCGAAACTTTCGCTACGTAAACTCGGACTAGTTTCCTTGGGGAAGTTTGAGTTACCGAGATTTTCCATAAAATTTGCGAAAGTTAATATACACAAAATATGCTTATAACTGGCCATCAGCAAAAATAAATTCATGCAAAATGTAACCTTTTCTAGATTTCTATTTTTTCTGCTTAGCAGAACACACCGTAAGTAAACGCATTCAACCGGAAAAATCTTTTGTTCCCCAAAAATTTATCCGCACGTGGTAATATAAACCGTATATTTTCGTAATCAGCATTGATCATGTTTTTAAAGGTATAGAACAATATTGTTTTTATTAACACTCGAGTAAAGTTTACTCTCGTGGTTCTGTCACCTTCAAAGTTGACAAAAACCTAGTCAGTAGCTACATGTTTAGTGCGCAGCGGGTTGTAGGTTAGGAGCCCGTGCGATTTTTTGCAAGAAAATGTTTTGAAAAATGTTTCTTAAGTAAAATTTTATGAAGATTGATTTCAGAAAATTTGTAGCACCATTGTTTTTATGATTTATAAGTTATGACGTCACATTTTTAATGTTTTTAAAAGTTTCTTAAACAGTTTTGGTAGAAAATGTAGACTATTACACATAAAAAACGTTTTTTAACAACAAATTAACTTTTGACAACAAAATTACCATGAAATGCATTTTTTTATCATATGCAAGTATGGAAGACATATAACCAACTCTAACTGAATTGAAGCAATGGAGGGACACAATCTTCATCATTGTTTACCAAACCAGTGAAATTGGTGCTAAGCTCTTGCTTAAATCCAAGTATAGAAGCAAGTACAATTTTTGCTGCCCGTTTCAGTACACCTTTAGAATCATAATGTTCGTTTTCTTTTTTAACAGCAGTGTCTAGTATCTTACATTTAAATTATTTTAAATAAAAACACTGGGATTGATTACGTTGAGAGGATGTGGCAAAATCGACACTGGGATTATACTCAATGGTTTTTAGCTTCAACCACTTGAGTTTTGTCCTGTATGATCGAGGGTCATATGAACTATTTTCTTTTAAAATTTGTTCGTATTTGACAACTATATCTGATAACAGAAAAACTGAGCTTAGACACATAGACTTCTCTAGTTGTGGAATGAAGTACACTAAGCAGGCACGATCCATTGACATTTCTTCCTGTTTTATTATAAAAACTAGATTTTATACATGCTTTGCCGTATTTTAGATCACCTGCCTTAGCATCAAATGGAGCAAGATAGGGAACGTGTAGAGCCTGATTTTTATCAAACAATTGCCTAACCTTTCACTTTATGTTTTTACTTTTTCATCTGTTTCATCCGGCAGAAGAAACACGTTCTTGTTGAAGTTGTCAACTTAAGACCTAGTTAATATTTTAGGTTTTTCAACTGAAGGTACCTCTTTGTTTAATACAAGTATCGGTAGAATGTCGCAAAACCGAAGAAGGGTTTTTTGTCGCTTGAACTGTGATAACTAACAGAGTATTGATCATCGCGTGTATAAGTTATTAATGATTGAACAGACATAACATCACTTACTTGTTATGATTAACACTATTCTATCAAGAAGGCTATATATCACTCTTTGGATGTTTTAGTACTAATTCTTCTTTAGTGTATTGATGAGTTAAAGTCATCTCTCAACACAAAGGGCGAATATCGTTCTCGCGCTTTAGTCATTAAATTATAATTATCGCACAGCTCTTTTTAAGCGCTCGCCTTTTTAGTTTATGTTGTTTTGATTTTTCATACGTAGTAACATTGCTTGTATTGACTGTTTGTATATTCTGATCTGTAGTATATTATACAATATCTTTTTTAACTGTTTTTAAACTGTTCATTTCATGTTTTTAGCCTTATGATGATTTATATTTAAATCGAAATATATTGCGAATAATATTATGTTTTTGGTAACAAATTATTTCAAAATAACACAGTTTAATTCTATTTTTACGGTAGACATTTTTAAAATTATCCAAACTACATCGTTTTTTATAAACAACACTTTCCCAAGGTATTTGCAACAATCTTGTCGAATACATATTACCGCTGTTCACTGCACAATATCGTTTCATAAAGTTTCATAGTTAAAAAATGAAGGAAAAACAAAAGGTTTGCATGTATTCGAATTTAGAGGTCTAATTTTCAGAAGAACCAGTAAATGTCGAAGCTTGCACGACGACAGACGAACTAAGGACATATTTCGAGCATATTAAGAACAACTTCTTTCACTATTTGGCATTCGAAAATCCGACAAGAAATCAATTATCACAAGTGTTGTTCCATAGCAAAACAAAGTTTTGACAGGATTTGCGACGTTATTTTCCCGTCGTTTTAAGCGACGTAAGTTTTTCTTCTATATCTACACCTGTCTGTTACCGTCTTCCGCCCCTGTAAAAAAATAATTTAAAAGATTACCGTCATAAACTCTCTAGAAACCTCAAGCATTCATTTTAATGTACACATCACCTCTTTTTATGGGCTTTCAAAGAACCCTTCACAAACGCCCAATCCACGTTTATTTTTTGGCCCAGCAATTCCTCACCGTTGAGTGCACTGAGGGCGTTCTGAGCTTCTTTGAATGTTTCGTACTCGACCAAAGCATATCCCTATAACACATCAAGCGAGCCATTGGTTTATTGCGTTGATAAAACTAAAAGATGGCTCCACAAAATTCCAACCTTTTCCTTTTTTTTATATTTTCATCGAAAAAAATTATTTTAATTAAGTAAACTGTTAACGGTAGAATTTGTCTGATATCAAAATGGACGCGATTCATAAATGACACAATAGGCCAAGGATTCTTGAAAGTTACTGTTCAACCAACAGTCTTCACACAACAAGCTTCTCGAAAAGAATTTCCTGGTAGACTGGTACCATGCAGAAAAACATTGCAAAACTGAGTCATTGAAAATTGTTGCTTACAAGGTGACAATCCTGCGGAAACAAAATGATTTTGTCAAACTGCCAGAGCATTAACAAAAGAATTCCCATGCTTCCTGACATATCCCTTACTTTCAAGTAGCCTGTCCTTCTGTCCAGATTCAGATGCATGTTGCGGATGTTCCCGTAATCCCCAAACAAATTATGTAAGTCATCTTCCTGGGCTTCCTCTTGTACGTTCGTGATAAAAAGTATCCACCCTTCCACAGCTGTAAGAAATGAGAACGTGTAGGACGAAAGCTACGTTTAAATGCATCAGAATATTTCAATGTAAACGTGAAAGCTTATTGGACGAAAATTAGTGTGAAAAGTGAAGAATCGACAATTTATACAAAAAATAGTAATTTGTGAAAAAATTCAATGTATAATTAGAATAAATATTCTTTTACAGTGGTGTTATTAGTGGCTAGTGTTATGTCGGTACGAGGATTTTGTGTGTCAATGAAGTGTTAACAAAACTAATTTTATTGTATTTCAGGCATTGTCTATATCATACAGACAGTAGTCTGTATATAAACTAGCCATCACATTGGATTAAAGCAAGCATTTTCCATCACTAATAATCATATACAAATGGAGAGTAGCTTACAGATAACAGTAAAGCAAGATATAGAAATTTAGAATGAATAAACCAAGAAAGTATTTAACAGAAAAAGCTACAACATAAGAAGTAGAACGAAGAAGTTACAGGGAAGATTTGAGGTTGGAGGATGACCAAAATTGAATGAGATTGAAAAGAAATGCTGTTAGTGTGTGGTGAATCCGGTCATCTCATAATCGGGGACAAACTCAAGTAGTAATAATGATGATGACAATTAAAAATTACCAGTGAGTATCTAAACATGATCATTGAATATTCATTTTTGTGACACACAAATCACTCAAAAAGTATTCTTAACTATTCTTTTAAAAACATACATTTTTGCGGCCCACCACTCAACGAAGTGTCTTCATCGATAGATTCAAATGGTTCATTCGTATGAGATACAGCAGCCTCTGGAAAAAAGATGCGGTGAACAAACGCTAGGTAGTAAAAACTGTACTTTGTTAAGTTCTTAATCGTTCATTTTTGTTGATAAATCAATTAATATTACAGACTCTTGCAGACAACAATCATAAGGTTATTTCAATTATTAACATAGTTAACATAATAAAAAATAATTATCAGCCAACATATATATATTCAGGTAGCCACGTTAATCATTTAGCGACAACCAAAATTACTAAAAATTTAAAATGATAAATAAACATGCTGAAATCTAAAAAATGTTTCGTAAAAAGTACTGACAAATTACAACAATAAAAAGAGAATAATACTTACCCCTAAACCCACGCCCTTTTCGTTTTCGCACAGACGACTTCAATCGAGAGAGGTCACCTATAAAATTAAAAGATGCATTCAAAATTAATAAAATACATATATACACATAAATCCAATTCATTCAAAACAATAAGTGAAATTTTTTGTATATAATTTGTTTTTGTTTTTTTTAGAAAGAAATGGTTTTGAAAGTCTATTCAAGATCAAACTCTTTGATAAAAATTTTCCTCATTAACTTCAATTTGAAAAGATCACAAAGTTTTATCCTGTGTTGCAATGGGTTCCAAGCCTAAAATTAACATTTTTAAATCCATAAATAAACAAGTTGTATCAATTTTTATCTTATATATACTGATGTTAAAGTTCTTTGCTAAGTTTATTTTCTTTTACCACAATTTACTTAAAGGGATTCCCAAGTTCTCATACAAACATTATTACAATAACTCAAAACCGAATGTAAAAAATAATACGATAACTTGTTTTTAAAGTCGCTATCTCTAATCCTCTAAAACAACGAAGAAAGTCTCATGTTTTATTTGCCATTAAAATTTTCACGATGTTTACATTTTTAAACCTCGGTTCAGACCTCTTTGGTATAACGCGACCTGTGACGTACAAGGCATGTAACATCATTGCGTATTGTTTGCTTTTGGAATAGAAATGTCTGTTCAACCTTATCGCTTTGAGCCAAACAAAAAAAACTTCACAAAAAAATAAGAAACACGATGATAAGGATGAAGAAAGTGTGAACGGTAATGAAATTTCAAACATTGAAGAGTCAATCGTTGAACACATCAATCGCCGTGAAATCAACCAAATTCAATTTAATGATGGCATTACTATAAATATTTACTAACTTTGTTGTGATTTGCTTCGTTATTATATCGTTATAAAATTGTTCTGTCTATTTTTTCTTTATGACTTCCCAGGTGTTTTCACATGTATGCATAATTTAGCTCATCCAGAAAACGAGTTTCAATGTATTCAATTTAAATTCCAGACATCTCTTGTGTTAAGCCAGTCTTACACGCTCCAATTTGTATGATAAGATTTGTATGACACAACTAGTTGGCCAACTTTTCTGTATGCTTACACGCTCATACAAATGTTTTCAAAAATTAAGTAATAACTCTGTCTAATCTTGCACGCGCTGAGTGTGGAGCTAGCTGCCGCAACAGCCGTGGTCGCTATTTAGCTATAGGAAAAAAAATGAAACAGAGAAAAGCTAGGAGTGTGTGGGTTAAACCGTGGCTGTTACGACGACCACAATTAGGAGCATGTGACACGTTACTGGCTACAAGATTGATTGGAATATGCAAACTATTTGAGGATGTTCCAAGAAAACTTCGCTAAACAATCGTGTTTCTCCCACTCTTGATTAAAATCCTCATTTAACTGAACCTTTTTTGCTGTCATGTTTGTTTTTAATCGTAATGTTCGTGCAAAACTTAATGAAAATGAAAATAAAAAAAATACATTCCGCGAAATTCGCAGTTTTTAGACCTGTCAATCATGAAATTTTCTTCCGCAAAAATTTCTTCCCTTAAGGTAAATCAAATTGCGTGAAGACGTAAATATTTTTTCGATCGCTCAATGATATCGTCTTTTGTTTCAGTGCAGACTGGAGCCATGACTCGTTTCTTACCAGTTAGTGCTTGTTTATAAACGCTGTTTTTCATCACGCGAAAGTTGTTGTAGCGCTTGTACAACAAATATATGCAGAAACCGGCTTACAAACTAAACGGCTTAATCTCATACATCAAAACTACGTACCATGTACGTCACAACAAATATGATTACCTCACTTTTTTGCCTTATACGGACAATGAAGTCTGAATCTAGTTAGAAATAAACATTGCGGGAAGAAGGTCGAAGAGAAAGCGTCGCATTGAACAACAACAATTTAAAAAACAGAATAACTAGTTAAGTTGTTATTTGTTATGTTTGGGACAAATTCTATTCTTTTTTTTTAGATTTTTATTTATATATGTTAAATATGTATGAGAACTTGGGAATCCCTTTAAAAAAACAACAACAATTTTTTTCCGTTGAAAAGCTTAAGCTAGTAAAACAATTATTTATATACCATCCTCATCTTCTTCCATGAATTCGTCTTTCTCATCAATATCAACATCAAGAACTTCAGCCATGATTATGTTTTATGAAATCTAATGTTTAAAACAGTTTAAATATATGGACAAGTTCATAAATATCAGTCAAGATTTTAACCAATTGTGAACATTTGCACCTTTCCCCCTGAAGCCACAATTTCGAAATCAAGTATATATGTTGGAAGAAAGGGACCAATACCATGGTTAAGATGAAAAATAAAAATTAAACAATCTGAAGGTACCATCTTTCTGGCACCATTTGGTACAAAGATATGATGAATTGATCTCAAAACAATGTAATAAATGGATAAAAAAAATCACTTTGTAAATGGCAAATGGTTATTTGTAAGACAACGTAAAAATCGTAAAAATTCAATTCAAAATTTCAAAAATTTCGTAAAAATCAAAACAGCTTCAGCAAAAGCAGATCAACAACTGGGCAAATTCTGACAGTCTATAGGCTCATGGAAGGTGTTAGAGCAAAAAATCTACCAGCTTGTCTTCTCTCTGTTGATTTCTCCAAAGCCTTTGAGTCAATTCACAGAGAGAAAATGGAAAAGATACTCAAAGCCTATGGAATACCTGATGAGACAGTATCTGCCATAATGGTGTTGTATAAGAACAAAAAATTAGTACGATCACCAGATGGCAACACAGACTGTTTCGACATCGCAGCAGAAGTTCTTCAGGGTGACACGCTTGCACCCTCTACCTCTTCATAATCACTCTTCATTACGTACTAAGGACATCTTTGGACAAACACAACAACCTTGGTTTTACATTATTAAGAAGAAAGTCGAGTAGATCCTCCCAAAAAGCTAACTGATGTAGACTATGCAGATGACCTAGCTCTCACTGCAGATACCATCGCAGATGCATCAACTCTTTTGCATCATCTTAAAAATGCTGCTAAAGATGTGGGCTTGTATGTGAATGCATCCAGAGTTTTTGACCTTCAACCAACAAGGCTCAATTCAAACAACATCCGGAGAAAAGATCAAAGCTGTTAAAAGTTTTAAATATCTTGGCAGTGAAATAAGCTCCACAGAGCAAGATATGAAAATTCGCATTAGAAAAGCGTGGAGAGCCTTTAAACGTAGCTTTTTTAGAGCTACAGTTGAGACTGTCTTGATGTATGGTATGATTACATGGACATTAACCAAGACTCTTGAATCCAGACTCGATGGAACCTACACTCAAATGCTTAGAGCTGCATTGAATTTATCCTGGAGACAGCATCCTACAAAAATGCAACTGTATGGAAACATCCCTCCAATCTCAACAATCTTGAGAGAACGCAGAATGCGCTTTGCTTTGAAATGTTATTAACTGGCATCAAATAAAGTCAAAACTACAACCTAGATGCTTATCAAACAAAGGGTAATTTTACAGTCTTTTAGGGACTCATCTCAGTGACTTCATTATCACAAAAAAATTTGAGTAACTTTTCAATGGTATTATCAATATTTTTGAATTATATGATCATCTTTCTTATATTAGATGCCATATAATGGATAAAAGGTTAACAAATAAATTAAAGGGATGCCCACAAATGATTACAAACACTCCACGTCTCTCCAATAAGATAAATGCTTATTATAAAAGAAATTATGTGGTTGTTAAAAAACAAAATATCCCAGACACTCGTATTTTATGCATGGTATCCAGTTGATCGGAATAGTCCTAAAAACATTTTTGCAACATTTAAATCCAAATTTCAGTTGTTAAAAAACAAGTGGAATAAAAATGAAGATTGTGATTTTTATCCTAACTTTGTAACCAAAATAGTTTAGGGGCAGCAACCACTGGTCAGTTGAGTTTCATCAAAATACATCAACCAACCAAATTTGATCCAAAGAGAAACGATTTTTGTAATTTTAAATATATATATATATATTATATAATATGTACGATATTACAATACAAATTTCAGAGTGCTATAATAATAATAAGGTAAACAAGCCAAATACTACATCTGTGTAACAACTTTACTTTAAGTTTCATGTTTCACAAAGTCTTTGTTGCAAATTCAGTGAATTCTGCAGATTTTTCTGAGGATAACTCCTTGACACTCACTTTAATTGTAAAATAGAAGTATTATTATTGGGAGTAACAAATATTTATACAGTACATATAACTAGTGTTAAAGAATAAGACTTACTTTGTTTTTGTGAAAGTTTAGCATAGTTTAAATATTGAATAAGAAATATAACGTTCATAAGATAACATAACCATTTATGGCATAAACAACCTATCTGAACGTTATATATTATTATTATACAAAACATGACTTGACAAAACTTTACAATTCAAATACTAAATTCAAAAACTATGAAAAAAGAAGAGCATGGCGATATGCGCGGCGATATGTGGTCGGCCATCTTTAGATAATTTCGGGACCGGAAATTTCATTTTAATTTATTCTGAAATTTATTCGTATATTTTTTAATTCATAGAAAATAAGTAAAGAAATAAAACCATATTTTATTACCTTCGTTAAAATGTATCATTCTTTATCTATATTCTCCAAAACCTATACTTCACCCAACTTTAAGGACGTAAAGTTGTCTATCCATTTTTCGTTAGCGCTTGATGTTACGTGAACCAACACCCATACTTTGCCGCATCGAAATGCTACTCATTCGCTGAGTTTGCGAAAAATTTTACTGGCAACCCTGTAAATCTAAAGTGCTTTAATAACTGAGCTATCCCGTTCTTTGCATACAGTCAGTATTATAGTATTAAATAGGACATGGCACTATTAATAACTTTGATAAAATACATGTGCGTAGAAGCCAAAAATTGTTTGGGAGGACACAACCACCTCTGCCCGAAAAAATTTTCTGCCGGTTATAAGGTCGTTAAATCAAGTATATGTGACAGCGTCCGCAACGGCCTGATACCTCCTCTGCTTCTGATTTATCTTCTTCCATGCTTCTATATACCGGTGCTTCATTTACATTTTCATTTTCCATGTCTAATATAATAACATTGGGTGTCAAATCAACAGTCAAGCTTGTAGAACTGGTGTTGGCTGGATCATTTGCAGCAGACGGAGTTCTACTTCTAAAAGTTGGCAAAAAGCATAGCCTCTGTTAAAGAGGATCTTTTTTCTCAATTGAAGCAAATTTAACTGATAAACTGTTTTTGTGCTTTCATTTAAAATATTCTGACTTATAATCAGAATATAGAACTGCCGAACTAAACAGACTAGAGCGTAATTACATGAGAATGATTAGATGGATGTCAAATGTGACATTGAAAGATAGGAAGCCTTCAAATGAGTTAAGAGAACGCTGTGGACTCAAAAGTGTAAGAGAATTTTTGCAAAGGCGTCGGCTTAGATGGTTTGGTCATGTTGAGAGAATGAATGATAATACCTGGGTTAAGAAGTGTAGAGATTTAGTTGTTGATGGTAAGTGTGGCAGAGGCAGGTCACGGACAACACGGAGCCAGGTTGTGAAGAAAGATCTTGTTAAGAAACGTATTCAGCCTGGGTTGGCGCAGGATAGAGTAGGATGGAGGCGTTATGATTTGTTGTAACTATAAGCGTTGCCTTAAATGTTGGTCATTGGTCAAAGACTCTAGGCTATAGTTGCCCGAAAAAACTTTTAGTGGCCGAATATTCAACACATTTGTACAAATGGGGGGGCTGTGCCTCGCCTCCTACGCCACTGATAAAATATCTTATTTATTCGAAAAGGAATCTCATTATCTTTGAATTCTTTTGGACAAAACCCTTCGTCTCTCCAAGTTACCTGTCTGTAAATATAAGGATTAGTGAAGAAGCTAGCACTCAGAAAAACCTTAAATTCGTTTGTCATCTGGAACTATTTCCCAGCTTTCTCAACGTTCAAGATAGAGAGTCGAGTGAATTTTTACTCGAAGTTTCTCTTTATTTGTAACGCGATTTTGAACAGTTCATACAATAGAATAACTACTCTGTGGTTTATACAAGGGGGTATATTTTCTAAGATCTTCAGATTTTTTACTTGAGAAAAAAAATTTTTAACTTGTTTTATATGAATAAATCAATTTGCTCAAAGTGATATTATACTCATCCAGTTGACAATGGTGTCGAACAAGATGGTGTGCCAAGTAAGGTGTTCGCACACACACCTAAATATTTAACAAATTTCTATTGCTTTAGACACGAACATAATTGCCTTTCCTGTGCAATTCTCTGTTGCCAATATTCTAACTAACTCTTGCGGAAGGGCTATCAAACCTCGCTAGATGACTTTTAACAGTCAATTTTCAATACAGGAAATCACCGCAAGCGAGATAACTCATCTAAATATAAGTTTCGATGTATTTTAGCAGTCGCAAAGGATATCTCCGGTTAACCTCCTCGTAATTAATGAGAAGTAAAAAAAGCAAATATAAACCGAATTAGTGGAGATCACTCAGTATAACATCCCTGTGATCACTAGAGGTAAATAAAGACACCATCGTAGTATCACGTTTTTCGTATTTTAATCATGTCCTTCAACGCGCATTTGCGATACGTCACCGGACAGCAACCATGCTTCTCGATATACGTAAACAAACACGTGTAACAGAACACGAAACCCGAGTTGACGATGGTCGTAGGGTTAACGTGCGACCGTCGACATAATGGACATAGGGTTTTAGAAGCAGGGAGAGATACACCAGCAGACGATATCTGAAAGAAAAAATACAATAAGAACATATAAGAGTACCTCCCATCATCGTTATCTATTTTCCATGCTAGCACGTGCTAAACGGGGTTTCGACAGATGATATTCCCCACAATTATGTAGGTTTAATCATTTGATGATTCATTGGAGTAGATGTTTTTTACAGCTGGATGCCCTTCCTAACACCAACACCAGTGGAGGGAAAACAGTGGTGAGTTAACCCACGCAAGATACCAACTTTGCATTTTAAACTCCGTGGTAGTAGTGCATAAAGTGTATGGGTGCTTATATCCATGAGGTCAAAGATGTTAAATGACCCGCATACCCGGGAACAATCATTTCATGTCGACACGTTCATGTTCAGGAAATAAAACGACAAAAACATTTCTCGAGAGTACTGTTGAACTACGATATTGAAATAGAAACCTTTGTGTCATTTAACCGATCGACGAATGAACAGTCGTGAACAAATGAATTTCCACATACCTCTGGTACTGGCGGGGGCTTGGGCACAGGCAATGAAGCTATCATCTTGGAAACGCCGCTTTCGTGATCGTAGAAGAGTTCGATGAACTGCAGAGAGTAAAAGAAAAGGGGTGCCATTTTCATTAAAACGCTGGCGGTAACGTCCGGTATGAGGCGCAACATGCGGGCGTATATGGGTAATTGCGCTGATGGCATTTCCTTGCGCAGTCCATTATCGTACTTTAGCTGTATGCGAGTTAAATAGAGCAACGGACGGGCGTATCCAGTGAAACTGAATACGTATCGAATGTAGTTGATCGTACGCATCCACTGAAATGCGGTGAGAATTAGCGGGAGATTTTCGGTTAAAGTTGATCTGTTTCCCCGTTCGTTCAGTTTATCCTGGTATCTTTGAAGTTTATCGAAAAGGTAGGGTAAAACAACGACTGATAACAACGACAAGGTCTTGGCGTAACGGAACAAGAATGACGTCTCCGGTGCAGTGCATTCCCTCGCCAGCTCATAAAACCTCTCCGTGGTGGAGCCCAATTTACAACGTAAACTGTATTCTTCCACCACCAACAAAACGGCGTAGAAAATCTCATCCGAATATTTCAACACGCGCTGCGAGTGCGCGGGATATTTCTGCGCGAACACCTTGAGCACGTATTCCCACGCGGGTTTCAACGACGTCCGCAACGATTGCTCAGCTATGACGTCGAACAAGGTCGCCGTTCGACTTGATGACAGGCGGTACTGGACGAAAGAACTCATAGCTTAACCATTCAACTGAAAATCGAGGGTACATAGATTAAACGTAAGAAGAATTATAGATAAAGGAAAAAATCTTCCAACATATATAGAAAAGGGTAATGTAAGTACATATTTAAGAGCAAAGAAATTGTATGCTGACACATTTTATTTTTGAATAGATAATACATTTCTAATTATAAAAAAAACAGGAGATTACATACATAAATTCATTTGGAAATATAAAAACGGTATTAAAAATAATGACAAACTTTTTAAAAAAAATTAAACATTTAATTTATTAATTTTATGCGTATTTATGGGGTGAAGAGCCATTATTGTAAATGGATAAGCCCAGAATAAAGCTTTAATAATAAGAACAATTTCAAAAAATATTTCCTGTGATTTCAACATATGACTGCGGAATAATTATAAAAACAAAATATATGCATATTCAATCGGTTACCATGACAATAGAAACAATTAAATTATCTCATTGTGTAATTATACATTTATATAAATTACTTTTAATTTTTAAGATAATTATTCCTGTAACCTTGTTACGCTCTATCGTACGCATAGTAAACCCCCGGCATTGCTGCCGACATAAAGGCAGTATATACAGTTCCTTCGTTCAATACAGGGGGTGTTGACAACACTACGTCAAGCTGGTTAATGGTGAAGTTGACAGGGCCAATAGAACGCATGTGTTTGATGGCAGCGTCACGACGGTCGTCGAACGTAGGGGGCTGCATCCAGTGGTCGTAGTTCGTTTGTACAAGGAACCAGCTAATGGTACAGAATCACTTAGGAATTAAACCATAAAAATAAAATGTTTTTTTTTATTCATTTCTGTATTTCAAACAATAATTTAGTGTTTTAGGATTTACTCCGAAACTAAAAACAAAACAAATAAAACCCATTTCCATCAGACAATTTTAAAATACAACATCGAATATTGAAACTGATTTAACAAAACAATGAACGCAACCAAATATGGCTTGCACATACTTCAAAATACATGAAAGAACGAAATTCTGTACTGGTCATGTCTCTTCCATGTAACTAGGTAACAACGAGTAAATTGTTATAGAAATTTGTTTTACCCGTCGGCCGTTTCATTGAGATAGTAGAGATCCTTGAAATAGTTTTGACCGCGTGTTACGACCACTCCTTCATGAGGTTTCACGCCACCAACAATAAAGTAGGCGGAGACTAGAAGCTGGCCGTCTGAGATCATTGTCACTGCCTCGTCAAAGGATCTCGCTGTTTCAGCTGCGAGTCGTAAGAACAGCTACAAAACGTTTTTGACTAATCAAGCAAAACCAATACACTGTTGTGATACCTTTTCATCATTTCATGTGAAGTTTGAAGAAAGTTACTCTAATGAATATTAGAAGCAGAAGCAAAAAATAAAATGCCAGCTTTTGGCAAAAACCTTCTCAGAACAAAGAGAAACTCACTTGCACACTTGTGAACCTTTTAGCAAACAACGCTTCGAGGATAGCTACTATGCTGCTGTCTTTACTATATCGTTGGTTTATAGTTGTTGTGAACAGGTTTGGCTTCATTACTGTAAAGAAACCCACTTGTCCGACGAAACTCGTGGATTTAAACATCAATTTGCCTGAAAATAGGCACAAAATGGATTTCCGGAAACTTGAAAACAATTTTGTTTTTGGGCTTAATATTTGCGCTTAGACCTTGAATTTAAAAACTGGACTACAATGAAATTTTACGTGCCCATTTAACTTAAAATACAGAGCAGACATTGAGAATATTCCAAGGAACATGCCGCGATAATAATGGGAAAAAAGATTATTTTGAAAAACGGCAACATTTTACTCTTTCATGGTGAAGATATATCAAGTATGAAGAGACTTAATAATCAACAAAACAATTGGAAGTACTTAATCGTTACTATAAACAATAAAATATGTTCCAAGCACAAATTCACAATATTGCAAACAGTACCTTGTTTCCTAAACTCGATATTTGCATTCAATTTGTTCAAGACGCTTTTGAACGAATAGTCAAGATTTCTAGCGTGGAATATTGTTCCATTCTCGTGCCGGACAACAATACTTGTGCACAAAATGCTGGCTTCGTAGAAGACGTTCATGAGGAACACTTCCGGCACCGTCAAATTAAGTCCTTTAGCAACGCCTACTAGCTCCCTCGCATATTCTCGTGGAAAGTAGTTTTCCAAATGAAACGCTGTGATAAGCCTTTCAGTCAACTCCAAGTATTCCACTGGCACTGCATGTGAGATTAGCCCACGGAGTTGCAGTTGATACATCCTGTATTGTTGAGCGACGTCTACCCATCGCACCTCTGGTTCTAAATCAAGATTTATTGTGTGCGTCGGAAGACCCCGACCATCCTGACATTGCACCAGTGTGAACGTAAAGAGTATTGTTGTTATAGAAACTACATACATCTAAATGGAGACAGATGACATGAAAATATGTCAAAATTGGTTTTAGGAATTGCCTAAACAGTGAATCAGAATCAACAAGATTATACTAGTCAAGAAAAAATTGTTTATCTAACTTCTTTATATTTAGTTACAATTTCATAAGTAAAAAAAGATTTTATTCAAAGTCAAGAAACACACCTTCACAGAAATAATAGTAATGCAAAATATATTCTTTAAATTACCAGATATTACGTAAAATTCCCAACCATAAAAAAACTGCAAGTAAATAGAACCATTTAGTCTTCTGCAAATCTGACATTGAGTTGTTTTCGGATTTCATCCATGTATTTCATAACCCTTTGGGTATCACCATGCGGCACAAAATCACTCTCAAGTAACCCACGGCTGAGACAGTTGTGAACATGATCAGCTTCATATCTAGAGAACAAAATATTTTTAAAATGGTGTTTATATTTAAACACTTTAAATAACTTGAAAAGATAATGGGTTTGTACACAATTCTGGTGACGAGTAAAACATGCATAGAAAACCTGAGCAAGACTGAGTTGACGAAGTTTGTCTCTGCACAATCCAGTAGAGGAAACTCTCTCTCCTCTATGCCACTTGCACTTTTAAAAGAGTACTTTGTTGCAGACCAGAATGGCTCGTCAATGAGAAGAGTGCCGTTCGCACAGGACACAATGCATTTGTTTTCAAGTTTATGATCTTAAAAGAAGAAATTAAAACAATTACATCCCCATTACTCTCAGCAATCTCACGGTTTACTTAGAAATACACCAAATTGCATTCTTCCATTCTTCTTTAAACATTCTAATCTAAATTTTTAGAATTAAAACTATGGAAAATGATAGCTAAAATAATAAAGGATCAATCACTAAAGGAACCTCCATCACTGAGTAATTGAGCCGTTCTGTTCCCTTCATATAGTAACGTTACACTTTCTGACCGATCAATACCACAGCTGCTGTCAACATGTCCACATGCTACTATTTCTTTCGGTTCTTCGCCACCGAAAATCATATCCGCAATTGACAAAGTGTAAATACCAATATCCAGAAGTGTGCTGCCACCGAGCTTTGGATTACACACACGTTCCACTTGGAATATGTTAGGAAAGCCAAATGTGATCCTTGCAACTTGCGGTGCACCAAATTTCCCATTTTCGAAATTTGAGAGAACCTCACGGTATAACGGGTTGCACTTTGTCCACAGAGCCTGAATTGGTGTTTAGAAATGAAAAACTGAACTCAAATTTGGTGGACTCAAATAAAAAACTAAATCAGATTTCTGTTATCACAAGGATTACATCAATTAGAAGAAAAAGTAACATCAATGATATCATGAAACTAGAAGAAGTATCAACAAAGAATTAGAGTCAATAGTAGTGCTGGACTGAGGAGGGGAACCGTAATTTTCTATAAATATCCACCTTTTCTTCGATTACATTTGGAAATCAAAGAAAAAATGTCTTGTCTTTTTAATGGCACTTCTTATATCTAATATACATTCTCGTATATAGAACTTATCGTACCTCCATGAAAAAAACTTTATTTTGTTTAGCAACAGCCAGCACTTCATTCAGCTCTTTCGAGTTCATTGTCACAGGTTTCTCGCATAGAACAGCCTTCCCATTATTCATTGCTAAGATGCTCAATTCTTTATGCGTGGGATTTAATGTGCCAATGTAGACAACATCAACTTTCGGGTCTTTTACTACATCCTCATAACAACCACTAAAGTTGTCAATGTTAAACTTTTCCGCAAAATCCTTTGCTCTGTCAACATTTCTCGCCGCCACTCTGTGTATAACATGACGATCTTTAGAGAGAGTGGAATGAGCAAGAGCAAAATCGTAACAGATCTTCCCACAGCCAATGAACCCCCAACGGAGCGGATGGTCTTGAAACATGATTCTGCTGAGACTCACACAAGAAATATATATATATATACATATAGATGTTTTTATTTAAATTTTCAGGGTTAGATTATGAAAAGGCAGCACAGAATTTTTTGGAAAAAAAAACAATCTTACATATACTTTATAGAAAACCATAAAAATCCAGCAAAAAGAAATAAAAATACTAATAAACAATAATTTATTGTATAAATAACATACAATGTAATTCAAATGATAGGTGGTATTACAAAAATGGCCATGAAAATATGTCAGGTCATAAATCTTCTCCCTGGGATGTAGAATCGTGATCCAAATCACTATTATAGAATTCAGCATTGTGTTGTATTCTAAACAAAAATACATATGTACATCAAGCAAGCAAGTTATTTGCTTCTTTATAGAATGTGTAATTAGTCTGGATTGAAAACATGGTAGAAGAAGCCATTCTGGCTTGCGAATATTGACTACATTTAAAATAACTTCAAGCCTGTCAATTTAATAAAATCAGGTAAAAAGACATATTTTAATTCAATTTAAAATGAGAATAATTGAGCTAATAATATTTAAATCTAAAAATAAAAGTATAAAAAACATCTTAACTTTCGTATAAGTGGCCAGTCATCATCATCATCATCATTTACATTTTTCACGTCTATTTTCCATGCTAGCATGGGTTAGACGGGGTTTCAACAGATGATATTTCTCACAATTTTGTAGGGCATGGGTGCTTATATCCATGAGGTCAAAGATGTTACATGACCCGCATACCCGCATACCCAGTGGCCAGAAATAAAAAAACTATGTCTTACATTAAGTATTTGGCCGTCCTGACAAGTCAACACTCATGCGAACAGTTTGAAGCTTAGTAGAGAAAATGGTATATTAGCCAAGATGAGGCATTAGGTACGGTTTGAGACTTATGTAACATTTATCATGCTATATTTGGACCCACTTAAAGTATGCTTGCCAAGTATGGGGACAATCCACTAACTTCATAATTGATATATCAATATTACAGAATAAAGCAATGAGAATTATGCACTTCGAAAAACCAGATATGAAAGCAGATATCCTTTATTACCTAAGTCATTATTCTGAAAATCAAAGACCTTATTTATCTCCAAAACAATCCTCTGGTCTGCGGGACCATCGAATGGGCCTACTACCTTCCACTTACGATAATGTTTTACTATATACAATGTCACAACCTTAGGTCAGCCACTGTTAACAATGTTTAATTATATTACGACTACCCATTATGGTAAAAAACTATTCGTCATATTGCATCCTCCAACTAGAACACTGTCCAATGGCATTAAAATTTCAACAAGCTCAAGATCTGAAAGCTTCTTGACAGTTACACCTAGTAGGCAATTAACAGGTAACTTTTGTTTGTTTCTCTCTTTGCTTGATTGTGTGTGTGTGCTTATTATGTAGTTGCTTGTAGTCATCTTTTAAATCTGTGAATGTGTTTATGTTTAATTGTTCTATCTCTTACTTTATCTTATCGTTTTTTGTTGTCTTTCTTTTCGCTATTATTACTATGATATTTACAGAATTTATTGTCTGCTATCTTTTATATGTAGTCTTATGTCCTTTCCTTGTTTTAAATCTTACTGTTTCTGCCTTTTATTAATGCCTATGTGTTTGCAATTAGGTATAACATCTTCTTTTCATCATGTCACCCATGTCACAATTAAACAAGCTGTCCATGAACAAATGAGTTTCAACATACCTCTGGAACTAGCGGAGGCTTGGGTACAGGCAATAAAGCTATCATCTTCCAAATGCCGCCTTCGTGAGGCTAGAAGAGTTTGATGAACTGCAGAGAGTAAAAGAAAAGGGGTGCCAGTTTCATCAAAACGCAGGCGGTAACGTCCGGTATGAGGCGCAACATGGGGATGTAGATGGGTGATTGCTTTGATGGCGTTTCCTTGCGCAGTCCATTATCGTACAATAGCTGTATGCGAGTTAAATAGAGCAACGGTCAGGCATATCCAGTGAAATTGAACACGTAGCCAGTGTAGTTGATCGTGCGCATACACTGAATTGCGGCAGAATTTCAGTTAAGGTTGATTTGTTTCCACGTTCGTTCAGTTTTGCCTGGTATATTTGAAGTTTATCGATAAATTAGGGGGAAAACAACGACTGATAACAATGACAAGTTCTTGGTGTGGCGCCAAGACCTATACAGAAAATATGTACGTATTTAAAGGAAACATATACCAGATGGCATGCAAATATGTCTTCTAAAGCTTATCTAACTTCTTTATTTTTAGTTACAATTTCATATAAACTAAAATTAGAAAATCTCCAAAAAATAAAAATAGATTTTAGTCGAAGTCGAGAAACACACTCACAGAAATAGTAATGCAAAATATGTCTTTAAACTACCAGATATTACGTAAAATTCCCAACCATAAAAAACTGCAAATTATTAAAACCGTTCAGTCTTGTGCAAATTTGACATTGAGTTGTTTTCGGATTTCATCCATGTATTTCATAACCCTTTGGGTATCACCATGCGGTACAAAATCACTCTCAAGTAACCCACGGCTGAGACAGTTGTGAACATGATCAGCTTCATATCTATAGAACAAAATATTTTTTTAAATGGTGTTTATATTTTTAAACACTTTAAAGAACTTGAAAGGATAACGGGTATGTACACTGTATGCATAGAAAACCTGAGGAGTACTGAATTCATGAAAGTAGTCTCCGCACTATCCAGTAGAGGAAACTCTCTCTCCTCTACGCCACTTGCACTTTTGAAAGAGTACTTTGTTGCTGACCAGAATGGCTCATCAATGAGAAGAGTGCCATTCGCACAGGACACAACGCATTTGTTCTCAAGTTTATGATCTTAAAAGAAGAAATGAAAACAATTACATCCTCATTGCCCTCTGTGAGACGGTTTGCTTAGAAATACACCAAATCGCATTGCTCCATTGTTCTTAAAACATTCTAATCTAAATTTTTAGAATTAAAACAATGGAAAATGATAGCTAAAATAATAAAGGATCAATCACTAAAGGAACCTCCATCACTGAGTAATTGAGCCGTTCTGTTCCCTTCATAAAGTAACGTTACACTTTCTGACCGATCAATACCACAGCTGCTGTCAACATGTCTACACGCTACTATTTCTTTGGGTTCTTCGCCAGCGAAAATCATATCCGCAATTGACAAAGTATAAATACCAATATAAAGGAGCATGCTGCCACCGATCTTTGGATTAGACATATGTTCCACATTGAACATGTTAGGAAAGCCAAATGTGATCCTTGCAACTTGAGGTGCTCCAAATTTCCCGTTTTCAAAATTTGAGAGAACCTCACGGTATAACGGGTTGCACTTTGTCCACAGAGCCTGAATTGGTGTTTAGAAATGAAAAACTGAACTCAACTTTGAGTTAAACTCAAATAGACAGTAAAATCAGATTCCTGTTGTCGGAAAATATTTGAAAAGTCTCCACAGGATAACATGAATTAGAAGAAAAAGTAACATCAATGATATCATGAAACTAGAAGAAGCATCAACAAAGAATTAGAGTCAATAGTAGTGCTAGACTGAGGAGGGGAACCGTAATTTTCTATAAATATCCACCTTTTCTTCAATTACATTTGAAAATCAAAGAAAAAATGTCTTGTCTTTTTAAAAAATGGCATTTCTTATATCTAATATACATTCTCGTATATAGAACTTATCGTACCTCCATGAAAAAAACTTTCTTTTGTTTAGCAACAGCCAGCACTTCATTCAGCTCTTTCGAGTTCATTGTCACAGGTTTCTCGCATAGAACAGCCTTCCCATTATTCATTGCTAAGATGCTCAATTCTTTATGCGTGGGATTTACTGTGCCAATGTAGACAACATCAACTTTCGGGTCTTTTACTACATCCTCATAACAACCACTGAAGTTTTCAATGTTAAACTTTTCCGCAAAATCCTTTGCTCTGTCAACATTTCTCGCCGCCACTCTGTGTATAACATGACAATCTTTAGAGAGAGTGGAATGAGCAAGAGCAAAATCGTAACAGATCTTCCCACAGCCAATGAACCCCCAACGGAGCGGATGGTCTTGAAACATGATTCTGCTGAGACTCACAAAAAAAATAATATATATATATATATAGATGTTTTTATATAAATTTTCAGGGTTAGATTATGAAAAGGCAGCACAGAATTTTTTGGAAAAAAAAACAACCTTATATATACTTTTTAGGAAACCATAAAAATCCAGCAAAAAGAAATAAAAATACTAATAAACAATAATTTATTGTATAAATAACATACAATGTAATTCAAATGATAGGTGGTATTACAAATATGGCCATCAAAATATGTCAGGTCATAAATCTTCTCCCTGGGATGTAGAATCGTGATCCAAATCACCATTATAGAATTCAGCATTGTGTTGTATTCTAAACAAAAATACATAAACATATCAAGCAAGCAAGTTATTTGCTTCTTTACAGAGTGTGTAATTAGTCTGGATTGAAAACATGGTAGAAGAATCCATACCGGCTTGCGAATATTGACTACATTTAAAATAACTTCAAGCCTGTCAATTTAATAAAATCAGGTAAAAAGACATATTTTAATTCAATTTAAAATGAGAATAATTGAGCTAATAATATTTAAATCTAAAAATAAAAGTATAAAAAACATCTTAACTTTCGTATAAGTCATCATCATCATCATTTACATTTTTCACGTCTATTTTCCATGCTAGCATGGGTTAGACGGGGTTTCAACAGATGATATTTCTCACAATTTTGTAGGTTTAATCATTTGATGATTCATTGGAGCAGATGTTTTTTATAGCTGGATGCCCCTCCTAACGCCAACCTCAGGAAGAGGAAAAACAGTGGTGAGTTAACCCACGCAAGATACCAACTTTGCATTTTAAACTCCGTGGCAGCAGTGCATCAAGGGCATGGGTGCTTATATCCATGAGGTTAAAGATGTTAAATGACCCGCATACCCGCATACCCAGTGGCCAGAAATAAAAAAAACTATGTCTTACATTAAGTATTTGGCCGTCCTGACAAGTCAACACTCATGCGAACAGTTCGAAGCTTAGTAGAGAAAATGGTATATTAGCCAAGATGAGGCATTAGGTTTGAGACTTCTGTAACATTTATCATGCTATATTTGGACCCACTTAAAGGGTTCCCAAGTTCTCATACAAACATTATTACAATAACTCAAAACCGAATGTAAAAAATAATACGATAACTTGTTTTTAAAGTCACTATCTCTAATCCTCTAAAACAACGAAGAAAGTCTCGTGTTTTGTCCGCCATTATTCACGATGTTTACATTTTTAAACCTCGGTTCAAACCTCTTCGGTATAACGCGACCTGTGACGTACAAGGTATGTAACATCGTTGCGTATTGTTTGCTTTTGGAATAGAAATGTCTGTTCAACCTGATCGCTTTGAGCCAAACAAAAAAAACTTCACAGAAAAATAAGAAACACGATGATAAGGATGAAGAAAGTGTGGACGGCAGTGAAATTTCAAACATTGAAGAGTCAATCGTTGAACACATCAATCGCCGTGAAATCAACCAAATTCAATTTAATGATGGCATTACTATAAATATTTATCTGTTTACTAACTTTGTTGTGATTTGCTTAGTTATTATATCAGAAAATTGTTCTGTCTATTTTTTCTTTATGACTTCCCAGATGTTTTCACACGTTATGCTTAATTTAGTTCATCCAGAAAACGAGTTTCAATGTATGTATTCAATTTAAATTCCAGACATCTCTTGTGTTAAGCCAGTTTTACATGCTCCAATTTGTATGATAAGATTTGTATGACACAACTAGTTGGCCAACTTTTCTGTATGCTTACACGCTCATACAAATGTTTTCAAAAATTAAGTAATAACTCTGTCTAATCTTGCACGCGCTGAGTGTGGAGCTAGCTGCCGCAACAGCCGTGGTCGCTATTTAGCTATAGGAAAAAAATGAAACAGAGAAAGGCTAGGAGTGTGTGGGTTAAACCGTGGCTGTTACGACGACCACAATTAGGAGCATGTGACACGTTACTGGCTACGAATAGGAGATCGATTGGAATATGCAAACTTTTTGAAGATGTTCCAAAAAAACCTCGCTTAACAATCGTGTTTCTCCCACTCTTGAATAAAATCCTCATTTAACTGAACCCTTTTTGCTGTCATGTTTGTTTTTAATCGTAATGTTCTTCGTAAATCGCGAAATTAAATTCCGCAAAACTTAATGAAAATACAGTACTAACTATTCCCCTAAACTCTGCAAACCGCGAAATTCAGGTATATTACCTTATCCGCGAAATTCGCAGATTTTAGACCTGTCTATCCCGAAAATTTCTTCCCTTAAAGTAAATCAAATTGCGTGAAGACGTGAATATTTTTTTGATCGCTCAATGATATCATCTTGTTTCAGTGCAGACTGGAGCCATGACTCGTTTCTTACCAGTTAGTGCTTGTTTATAAACGCTGTTTTTCATCACGCGAAAGTTGTTGTCGCGCTTTTACAACAAATATATACATAAACCGGCTTACAAACTAAACGGCTTAATCTCATACATCAAAACTACGTAACATGTACGTCACAACAAATATGATTACCACCCTTTTTCGCCTTATACGGACAATAAGGTCTGAATCTAGTTAGAAATAAACATCGCGGGAAGAAGGTCAAAGAGAAAGCGTCGCATTGAACAACAACAATTTAAAAAACATAATAACTAGTTAAGTTGTTATTTGTTATGTTTGGGACAAATTCTATTCTTTTTTTTTTAGATTTTTATTTATATATGTTAAATATGTATGAGAACTTGGGAATCCCTTTAAAGTATGCTTGCCAAGCATGGGGACAATCCACTAACTTCATAATTAATATATCAATATTACAGAATAAAGCAACGAGAATTATGCACTTCGAAAAACCAGATATGAAAGCAGATATCCTTTATTACCTAAGTCATTATTCTGAAAATCAAAGACCTTATTTATCTCCAAAACGATCCTCTGGTCCGGGACCATCGAATGGGCCTACTACCTTCCACTTACGATAATGTTTTACTATATACAATGTCACAACCTTAGGTCAGCCACTGTTAACAATGTTTAATTATATTACGACTACCCATTATGGTCAAAAATCTATTCGTAATATTGCATCCACCAACTGGAACACTGTCCAATGGCATTAAAATTTCAACAAGCTCAAGATCTGGCTTCGTTAATCTTATAAAAGCTTCTTCACAGTTACACCTAGTAGGCAATTAACAGGTGACTTTTGTTTGTTTCTCTCTTTGCTTGATTGTGTGTGTGTGCTTATTATGTAGTTGCTTGTAGTCATCTTTTAAATCTGTGAATGTGTTTATGTTTAATTGTTCTATCTCTTACTTTATCTTATCGTTTTTTGTTGTCTTTCTTTTCGCTATTATTACTATGATATTTACAGAATTTATTGTCTGCTATCTTTTATATGTAGTCTTATGTCCTTTCCTTGTTTTAAATCTTACTGTTTCTGCATTTTATTAATGCCTATGTGTTTGCAATTAGGTATAATATCTTCTTTTCATCATGTCACCCATGTCACAATTAAACAAGCTGTCCATGAACAAATGAGTTTCAACATACCTCTGGAACTAGCGGAGGCTTGGGCACAGGCAATAAAGCTATCATCTTCCAAATGCCGCCTTCGTGAGGGTAGAAGACTTTGATGAACTGCAGAGAGTAAAAGAAAAGGGGTGCCAGTTTCATCAAAACGCGGGCGGTAACGTCCGGTATGAGGCGCAACATGGGGACGTAGATGGGTGATTGCTTTGATGGCGTTTCCTTGCGCAGTCCATTATCGTACATTAGCTGTATGCGAGTTAAATAGAGCAACGGTCAGGCATATCCAGTGAAATTGAACACGTAGCCAGTGTAGTTGATCATGCGCATACACTGAATTGCGGCAGATTTTCAGTTAAGGTTGATTTGTTTCCACGTTCGTTCAGTTTTACCTGGTATATTTGAAGTTTATCGATAAATTAGGGGGAAAACAACGACTGATAACAATGACAAGTTCTTGGTGTGGGGCCAAGACCTATACAGAAAATATGTACGTATTTAAAGGAAACATATACCAGATGGCATGCAAATACGTCTTCTAAAGCTTATCTAACTTCTTTATTTTTAGTAACTAAAATTAGAAAATCTCCAAAAAATAAAAATAGATTTCAGTCGAAGTCGAGAAACACACTCACAGAAATAGTAATGCAAAATATGTCTTTAAACTACCAGATATTACGTAAAATTCCCAACCATAAAAAACTGCAAATTATTAAAACCGTTCAGTCTTGTGCAAATTTGACATTGAGTTGTTTTCGGATTTCATCCATGTATTTCATAACCCTTTGGGTATCACCATGCGGTACAAAATCACTCTCGAGTAACCCACGGCTGAGACAGTTGTGAACATGATCAGCTTCATATCTATAGAACAAAATATTTTTAAAATGGTGTTTATATTTTTAAACACTTTAAAGAACTTGAAAGGATAACGGGTATGTACACTGTATGCATAGAAAACCTGAGGAGGACTGAATTCATGAAAGTAGTCTCCGCACTATCCAGTAGAGGAAACTCTCTCTCCTCTACGCCACTTGCACTTTTAAAAGAGTACTTTGTTGCTGACCAAAATGGCTCATCAATGAGAAGAGTGCCGTTCGCACAGGACACAATGCATTTGTTCTCAAGTTTATGATCTTAAAAAAAGAAATGAAAACACTTACATCCTCATTACCCTCTGCGAGACGGTATACTTAGAAATACACCAAATTGCTCCATTGTTCTTAAAACATTCTAATCTAAAATTTTAGAATTAAAACTATGGAAAATGATAGCTAAAATAATAAAGGATCAATCACTAAAGGAACCTCCATCACTGAGTAATTGAGCCGTTCTGTTCCCTTCATATAGTAACGTTACACTTTCTGACCGATCAATACCACAGCTGCTGTCAACATGTCCACACGCTACTATTTCTTTCGGTTCTTCGCCAGCGAAAATCATATCAGCAATTGACAAAGTATAAATACCAATATAAAGGAGTATGCTGCCACCGATCTTTGGATTAGACATATGTTCCACATGGAACATGTTAGGAAAGCCAAATGTGATCCTTGCAACTTGCGGTGCACCAAATTTCCTGTTTTCGAAATTTGAGAGAACCTCACGGTATAACGGGTTGCACTTTGTCCACAGAGCCTGAATTGGTGTTTAGAAATGAAAAATTGAAGTCAAATTTGGTATTGGGGGATTCAAATGAAAAACCAAATCAGATTCCTGTTGTCGGAAAATATTTGAAAAGTCTCCACAGGATAACATGAATTAGAAGTAAAAAGTAACATCAATGATATCGTGAAACTAGAAGAAGTATCAACAAAGAATTAGAGTCAATAGTAGTGCTGGACTGAGGAGAGGAACGGTAATTTTCTATAAATGTCCACCTTCAATTTCACTTAAAAATCAAAGAAAGAATGTCTAAGCTACGTTTTCTAAATTTATTAAAATTGCATCCCTTGCCAAAATTTCTTTAGTTTTCATATATATATAAAACTTATAGTACCTCCATGAAAAAAACTTTATTTTGCTTAGCAACAGCCAGCACTTCATTCAGCTTCTTCGAGTTCATTGTCACAGGTGTCTCACAAAGAACAGCCTTCCCATGATTCATTGCTAAGATGCTCAATTCTTTATGTGTGGAATTTACTGTGCCAATGTAGACAACATCAACTTTTGGGTCTTTCACTACATCCTCATAACAACCACTGAAGTTATCAATGTTAAACTTTTCCGCAAAATCCTTTGCTCTGTCAACATTTCTCGCCGCCACTCTGTGTATAACATGACGATCTTTAGAGAGAGTGGAATGAGCAAGAGCAAAATCGTAACAGATCTTCCCACAGCCAATGAACCCCCAACGGAGCGGATGGTCTTGAAACATGATTCTGCTGAGACTCACACAAGAAATATATATATAGATGTTTTTATATTTAAATAAAAAGGGTTTCAGGGTTAGATTATGAAAAGGCAGCACAGAATTTTTTGGAAAAAAACACAACCTTATATATACCTTAAGTGGATTAAATTGAACTGGGCTGATTCGCAAAAATAAATACTCGCAAAATTTTTGAGAAAAAACATTGTTTTTTTTCATTATCTTTTTTGGAAGAAAGATCGAATGTCTTTGCACCCTTTGGGTTTATGAACAGTTTTTTCAGTATCTTTTTTGCTTTTTTGCTTTCGGTGGTACATCAAAATCGACGTTAAATATTAAAATTGAACCTTATAACCCTAACAAGTGCGGAAATCTTCAAACCATCAGCTTATTGTTTATTATGACATTTGAAAAAGAAAATTTTTTGAATTCTAAAAATTTATGATTCGTGAAAATAAGTCCTCGCGAAAAATTTAAGGATGGCCGATTCGCAAAAATTAATACACGCGAAATATTTGGAAAAGGCTGATTCGCAAAAATTAGTACTCGTGAAATGTGATTTTTTGGACCTAGCGAAAATTAGTCCTCGCGAAAATTAATCCACTTAAGGTACATTATAGAAAACCATAAAAATCCAGCAAAGAGAAATAAAAATACTAATAAACAATAATTTATTGTATAAATAACATACAATCTAATTCAAATAACATGTGGTATTATAAATATGGCCATGAAAATATGTCAGGTCATAAATCTTCTCCCTGGGATGTAGAATCGTGATCCAAATCACCATTATAGAATTCAGCATTGTGTTGTATTCTAAACAAAAACATAAACATATCAAGCAAGCAAGTTATTTGCTTCTTTATAGAGTGTGTAATTAGTCTGGATTGAAAACAGAAGAATCCATACCGGCTTGCAAATATTGACTACATTTAAAATAACTTGAGTGAGTCTAATCAAATTCGGATACCTCGTACATGTTATTACAAATAAAATTTAGTAAAACTGTTTAGTTTTAGGTTGGTATATGGAATCACAGAGTCATAACTTACTTCGTTTCATCAGCAGCACAAAAAACATCTGGGTTTTCGTCATCTTCATTGCCGACTTCAAAGGTCAGTATATCAGGTGGCACATTGTTCATCTGGACACTCGGCGCCCCCTGGATGAAACGCAAATGATCGAAAATTGTCTGTTTGATATATTCCATGTATTGTTTACTGTTTTGGTTTGAGAACGAGCCTGACATTACAGGACATAACGAGTAGTCTGGCGCAAAGAACTCCGCATAATCTGAAGTTGCTGGGATCTTTTCGCTGATTGGTTCATCTAAAAGTAGCGATGTCTCGTACGTCCAGCATCTAGCAACGTTTCGAATAGTATACCCGCCACCGCCAAGTACTAGCAACGGAATGCCAAATGATTTGACGAATTTAACGCACTCTCCATGCCCTTTGATATTCAATGAAAAACATCCAAGTCTGTCCAAGGCAAGCGAGTCGGCGCCACACTGTAGTACAATAGCTGAAGGCATGTATTTCTCAACAACGGCTTGAATGATTGGTTTAAACAAGTTGATGTACGATTGGTCATCGATTCCATCTTTCAATGGAATGTTGAGTGAGTAGTACCTACCCGCTTCTTCACCTTGCTCGTACATTTCACCTGTTCCGGGGAAAAACAAGTTTCCATATTTATGAAATGAAACTGTCATCACGCGATCTGTGAGATAAAAAGCTTCCTGAACACCGTCACCATGGTGGATATCAATGTCAATATATAAAACACGAGCGTGATACTTTAGCAGTTCGAGAATCGAAAGCACGATGTCGTTAACGTAACAAAACCCAGAAGCCTCGAACTTCTTGGCGTGATGCAACCCACCCGACCAGTTGATGGCGATGTCGCATAAGCCGTGATTTAACCTCACCGCTCCCTGTAAAGATGCACCAGTGTACGCTGAGCAAAAATCGAAAAGCCCAGGGAAAATCGGGCTATCGTCACCAACACTAAACTTACTCAGAGAGTTCGTGAAACCGGCTTTATTAGTCGGTGTGACGCGCTGAAGGAAATGTATATATTCATCTGAGTGGAATCTCGTCATATCATGAGGAGTGGCATGAGATGGTCGATACACTTCCATCTTTCGTTGAAGGTTGTAGCTAAACACCAGGTTGTGGGTTAACAACAAACGGTGCGGTTTCATTGGATGACCGGAACCATAATGGTAGTTACCAATATCCGGATCATAAAAGTAGGCAATCCGATTGGATGACATAACAATTCTAGCTTGACATCTATGTAAGACTCATAAAATAGTATCCAAATTTTACAAACTGAAATTGATATTGAAATGCAACAGTTTGAGAAGCATGAATATGTCTTTCAATAAACCTACCTGTGGCGATGAAATTTTCAAGCATCTCTTACATTGCAACATAGATAGATGTAGAAGAGGAGAGAAGTACATATTTTGTTAAATTCGACAATTTAACTAGATATTTAAATATTTTTAAATTTCAATAAAAAATAAAAATTATTCATGAAATAAGATTAAATCGTAATCATGAAAATTGTTATATTTAATAAAACACACAAAATAATAAATAAACAATGTACAAGAAGTAATAAAACCACAAGCTTCGTAAGAAATTGCGCGTGAAAACATAGATTCAAGTTCCAAATCGAAAAAAGCTTTAAAAAACATCTAAAAACTTTGCTTAAATTCCACCATCTATATAATTACCTAAATAACCAACATATCCTATGCCTACCCTCCGCAAAACAACTAATAAATGCAATGATTAGGGTACTTTCTTCACTCGATCCAATATTCTCCTTAAAGCCATATTCGAGCTGTCAAGGAGATCGAGGCGTATATCCAATCGTATGAATAAAACAACGAAATTATGAAAGAAGCCAAGAAATGCTTCGTTGTATATATCCAATATGCGAAAGATAATATCTTCATTTTTCGACACTAACAGAAGATTTTGTTGCTCCTCCAGCCACATTTGTCCAATGAAGATCTGTATAACATACGCAGCAACAACCAAAGAAAGCACTTGCACAAAACTGCATTGAGTAACAAACACCGCATGGCAAAAGATGACCGGGTAGATGAGGGTAAAACCGAGCTGAAGAAGACAAAAAATTGTAACAGAAAGTGTAACAGAAGATTCAGATTGAAAATAAATACGTTAAATACGGTTTATTACATCTATTAATATAGGTTCTATCATAATAATGCATCTGTTTCAGAATTACCTCCAAAGTTTAAACCAATTGTTATTACCCATCTATAAAATTATAGTTATATATATAAATATTTATATACTTTTAGGATTATTTCTAAGAATATATGTTATTTTAAACAATTGCGTTTACACATTAGAGTAAGTAGTGGTACGTCTGAAATAAAACTGAATTTATCTACTAAATTTATTTCGTCAAAATGTGTTATTTATTAAAAATAAGGCAAATGAATAGTTGAGTATTAAAACAAATATATTTCTGCAATAAAAATGAGTTAAAATACATACTATATGTTAGTAAAAATCAATAAAAGTAAAAGCACAACTCGTTCTTTCGTGTTTCAAATTCTAATGTCGTCACAGGCAATGGTGAAATCATCGACAACATCAGAGTTTTTATCTGTAAAAACACTCCTACTACCTCTCACACATATAAGGGCAGAACGTATAACAATGAATGAAATTTTACAACGTATCCAAGTTAGAACTTTTTCGTATCGATCGCCGGTTTTCGTAGCAATTTTTTCAGCTAGGTGTTTGTGAAAAACTGAACATTCTGGACCTTCACCGCCGTTAACGGAGAAAACAAGTGGGGTAAAGGTTCCTTGTTCGACATTCATAATACGTTCGTTATATCTTCGTTTTTTCTCATTTTCGTGAGATTTGAAGATAACGTTCTGCTCTTTGTTGATCTGCGAGGAAGAATTACAATTAGTGACACGTACGTCAAAGTAGTTGTTTTGCGCGTGACGAAAAAATCCTCTCGCACGAATGTCCAGTCTTGCTTCATCTCCTTTGGCGACTTGAGTCTGAAACGTCTCACCATTGATCGGCTGCAAGGGGGGTTCCACTTCAACATCATTGCACACTTTCTTCAGTAGGTTAGCCTCGAAGTCGCGGAGGTTGTTGTGACGCATAATTACAAATCCACCCTTTTTGCAGTCTAAAGCGTGTGTAACGTTGAAGGTTTGTCCGCAAGAGCAGGTAGATGGTAGTCCCTTTAGTGGCTTGTTGTAACGAAGTGCCAGTGCATCTCTAAATTCACTTTTGTTAAGGAGAAACCCATGCTCTTCTAAAGGTAATACACTCAGCCAACTGGAGGCACCTTTTGATTTTGCTTGATGAACAGCTCTTAGTGTTTCAGAATCTATTCGTGTTTCAATTTTCTCAGCTTTTTCCTTCAATAAACTGTCGCGTTGAACCCGAATATCGTTTTTTATGTTTGTGTCTTCTTTAGGTAGCGCATCACCCTGCATAGCCATTATTGCACATAACGGAGCAGTTATTTTCTTGGATACTTCAAAGTCTGAAGACGATTTTTCAGAAATCTTGGGTAAACCGAGACCGCCGAGTTTGATAGGAAGTGAAAATAACTCTCGTTCCACAACTGAAATTTCGGAGCCCAAAAGTGATGGAATAAACTTTGTGTCTATCACATCATCTAGGGGTTTGAGTAAATGTTCGATGTCTGGAATTGTACGAAGAAAATAGCTGAATTTGTGCTGTTCACCATGTATAAACGCAGCAAAAGCTGCTTGTGGCTGTGTTTCTGCAAATTCTGCCAATTTTTCAACTTCACTGCACCATTTCTTGACTTTTTCTTTCATAAAAGATACTTTAAACTCTTCACTTCCTAATGCAGCTCCAAGGTGTCTTTTCCCTTCCGTAGTGAATTTTATCTTGCTGTTTTTAAATATCTTTTTCGCTTCATCTAGCCGGTTCGGATCCTTTATAATGATCCACGATTTTGACTCGTTTACAAAATATCCAAGCTTTTCGCCTTCATTTATCACAGTATCCCACCAAACTTTAAGTGATGCTAGTTTTCCGGCGCCTGTTGCATCATCAGCTAGCCATATTTGTTTGACATCTGGGATAGTGGTTCTGAGTTGGCGAATTAATGGACTTATTCCGAGAGCATAAAAAGACATAGCTAGATTGTCGCCTTGGGTTGTTCCTTCGCACGATGATATTTCCTCATTTCCCCGAATTATTAGACGGGAATTGGAACGATAGGTATTGATAAGTACAGTTGAGAATGCAGGGCAAATGTATTGCATGTTATGGAGTGCCACTTTTCTATTTAGAGAGTTAAAAGCATTTTCAGCATCAACTAAAATCACGGCTTCCGTGTCTTCATTAGAAAACATGTCTTGCATGGTGTGAATGGCCGCTTCAGAGCCACCTTTCAGACCTGTCGAAGCTTGAAGTGGACCAGCTGCTTCCTGTATTTCTGTCTTTAAAACCCATCCAATTACTTTTCCGACAATTCGTCGAAGCACTTCTCCAATTCCAATTGGACGAACGCCAGGATTTTTGTTTAGAGGAATTAGTCGACATGCCACATAAGGTTCCAGAACAAGCGGGTCTATGGCGGTGGTAGATATTTTTCGTGCAAATAAAGCGATCTGTTCGCGAAGATCTCTACTTTCATTTTTGTGTTTTCGGCTAACCAGAATTAGTTTGAATTGTTCAGAATCAAAATTCGATGGTCCTGCAGCACCTTTCGTTAATCGGGCAGATTTCTCAATCATAGCTTCGTCAATGGAGTCAAAAAAGCCTTTATGCACTTCTTCTATCGGTCCATTAAATAAAGAATCATTCTGGATTTCCGATGGTTTAGGGTGTTTTTCTTTAAGTTGTTTCAAGGTATTTTCATCAGATGGAAGGATACCATTATCCCATTCTTCAGAGAGAAGTTTGAGGGCAGCATTCACTTTCCCTTGAAACATAAGTTTTGAAAATATTCTGGCTGCGTCTTCGTCTGTTCTTTTTTTTGAAGATATCAACTTCTTTTGGATGTTTCTACCCTCCTTGATTAGGTCGCAGATATCTCCATTCGTCCATGTGATTAATCTATCATGTAACCTTTTTAGATGGTCTTTTGCTTTGCTTTTTCTGGATGGTTTCTGCAGTAGAAGTGAGGGCAATACCATGAATACTTTTAACGATATCCCTTTTAACTGAGTGTCACTATTAAATTGTTCCATCCAAAACGTTAATTCTTTGATGAAACCTTTGACAGCTTGGCCAGATGGTATTCTGAAAAGATTTTTCCTCCAGTTTATTATCTCTTCATATGCATTATCGATGGTGTTAACAAAGTTTGAATAGTTGAATGAATAGTTGAATGAATAGTTGAGTTGAGTGAAAAGGTTTTAAAGGAGTTTGGGGAAAAACCTTTGTGTTAACCATGATAAATATGGGGGGGGGGGGGGAGGTGAGTGAAGTCAGATTGTAATGTAATACTGAAAAAGGATGCTATCTATACCAAAACACTCTTTCCTTGAACATATACGATTCTGAAACAAACCAAAATATATTTTTGTATATAACGAAAAAGAACATTGTGTTTTCAACAGCAAGAACTTCTGGGGATATCTTAAATTTACAAATATTTACCCCAAGCAATGTGTCTTGCATCCAGCACAAAGCAATTATAACCAGTAAGTTAGCATACATCAGCATTGTGGGAAAGAAGCAACTTGAAATAAAGAATGCCGACCAAGTGATGACAGTGGAAGTGATGGCGTGAAGAACAACATTTCTACGAAGAAAGCATCATTATAGGTATATATATAAATAGCAACACAAATTTACATATTTTTAAAATAACAACATAAAAATTTTTAGTTTCGACATGTTTCGACCTTACCAAAATCATTTTCCAGATTGTTGTGTACAATGTCAAGCTGTAATATAGAAATGTTACATGAAAGTCGGTCGTTAAAGAGATCAATAAAATAGTGTGATCACGTATTGTCAGAGATGTGAAGTTATGCAGCATATAGTTAATATATAACAGGATGTTTTGAAACAATCCTGGGATATCATTAGGAATGACAGGCTCTTGAAGTAGATCACAATTTTTATTTCAACCTCATCATCTACATTCTGTATGTCTTGAATGAACTATTGTTGTCATAATGTGGCTTGATGACATTGCGTTGTGATGTGTTGCATCCACGAAAAGATGCAAATCGGTTGATGCTTGTTGCAAAAAACTTCCTATCTGAAATATATTGGTCTATAGCAGACATGAATCTAAAAGTTCTATGTACAAAATGTTTTTAATGCAAAACTTTTCAAAAAGCCTAAATATATATATGGTTTAAAAGAAATATGAATAGAGAGTTTTACGATTTTTAAGTTTCCATTAGATTGTATTTGAATATGCTCTCTTGAAATGAAATAGAGTACGTACAAGCAACGGATTGAAGAATGGTAAAGTGTTTGTATTATAATTTTAGTATATCTATTGTATACTCCTCCCAAACAAGGGAATGGAGTGGAATTTGCATAAATATATATATACAGTCAACATCTCAAATCCAAATGGGAGCGGCAAAAAGGTTCCAGGTAGCGAATGTTCGGCATTGGAAAATTAGGCTTTCACTTGATGACATCATGTTTGTTGTACCAACCCACACAAAAATAACTTTTTCATAATTATAAATTACAACAGAAAGATAAACATTCAAATCTCAAAATGTTCAAACTATTTTTGTTAGAAATTGAACTTCGAAATGAAAAGGTTTGGGATAGTGAGGTACCAGAACTGAAGGGTCTGAAAAATTGCTTTGAGATAGCGGATATTCAAGGATTTTTAAAATTAATGGTTATCCTTTTTTTCTCCATAAAATTTCGTGACTTTCCTCAGCTAGGGTCATGAGCAGGTGTGTCAAATTTGGACATTTTGATGTGTAGTGGAATGCATAGTGGAAAGAGCTTGTACACAAATATGATGTTGCGGGTCATTTTGACCTGCTGGACATTTTGATGTGGGTAAGCTGTACAGATCCAAACTAAACACTCCTCTTTGACAAACTTTATTTTGACTACCCAGTTAATTGTATTTTGACTGCGAGAGACCCAGGTGTGTAGAGGGGGAACTTTCTCTGACTTGTCCTTGTTCTTCATACCCCCACCAATAGAGAAGATTATACTGGAAATGACCAACTTGGAGGGGAGGTGTGTATTTCAGGAGAAATGGAAACCATTGGATCAGACTGACCTGCATGCTGATATTGGCATTCTGGTAGCTGGAGTGTACAGGTCAATGGGAGAAGCAACTGCAAGTCTATGGGATAAAGAGCACGGAAGGCCAATCTTTCGAGCAACAATGTCTCAGGAGACATTTCACATGATAGCTCATATAATCCGATTTAACAACCATAACACCAGAGCTGGTCGACGTGAAAGAAACAAAATAGCTGCGATTAGAGATGTATGGGATAAATGGGTTGAAATTCTACCTTTGTTGTACAATCCAGGTCCCCATGTTACTGTAGATGAGCGTCTTGTTCCATTCAGGGGGCGTTGTCCTTTCAGGCAGTATATGCCTAACAAGCCTGCAAAGTATGGCATCAAGATGTGGGCAGTCTGTGATGCAAAATCGAGCTATGCACGGAATATGCAAGTTTATACTGGAAAGCTACCTGGAAGAGCATCAGGGAATGTGTGTGGCAACAGGGGTGGCGCCAGTGGGGAGCTAGCTCCCCGTCAGACATCTCAGCCCCCCCCCCCCCCATCAGAAGTAAAGCAATATTAACAAAATACTGACATTTTTTAACGTTAGGTCTTTTTTGTGATTAATACAATTATCATGATATCAAGTTTCATAGCAGGTTATATTTAAATTTAGAGGTGCCAAATCTGTAATAGATTTGATCATCAATGAGTTTTGTGTTAAACTTAGAGTCAAGCAATTAGCCCCCCCCCCCCCCCCCCCCCCCCCCCGTCAGCGCTGTAAGCCCTTGCAAGGTCATAATGTCAGAGATGCATCTCTGAGCACAAGAAAAGAAATAAAGCCACAAATGATCCTGGACTACAACTCCACCAAAGGAGGAGTTGACAATTTGGACAAGGTAACAGCAACATACAGCTGTCAGTACACGACTGCCCGTTGGCCCTTGGTGATTTTCACTGATTTGCTGAAAATTCCTTTGTCCTGTGGACTGAAATCAACCAGCATTGGAATGCCGGCAAATTGTACCAACGTCGGCTTTTCCTGGAAGAGCTCGGCAAAGTACTTGTCACTTCCAAGATCCAGAGCCGAGCCAGGCCAGCTCGATCTCCAGCAGCTACAGCTCTCATTGAAAAGATCAAGATCAGCTCATCCAAGCAATCTCCAGTGGACACAGGTGTAAAGAAACAGAAAAGATGCCAGGTCTGTCCCTCCAGAGAGGACAGTAAAACTAGTACTAGTAGACTAGTACAAGGTCAAGGGTTAGAGAAAAAATATGAAAGGCTAAAGTATTTTCTAAGCCTAGGGCGGTAACAGCAAAATGGTCTTTCTGAAAGAATTATAGATATAAAAACTATAAATATAACTGAGTTTTACATATCTTTTTAGCAAGCTGCTCAAAAGATAAAATTTAGCAGCAATTTTGGAAATATATGAATAGTATATATATGTATATATATTAAAGGCCTCAAATGAATTTGAAAAAATATATACTTTTAATTTTATCTTTAGGTAAACTTACTTGAATTTTTTGTGTATGTAACGCTTGTAAGCAATTTGTTTAGAGACATCTACGAAGTAATTAAAATCAAACTCTAGGCATTTTCGAGTCGCCATTATGTTTGGTCGACATTGTTTTGCTTTGTCAAAAAAAATTATATTTTTGCGGACTTCCGCTCTTTCGAAATTTGAATGGACAGCAAATGGCGTTTCGCTTATTATTGATATTTCGTTACAGTTTAACTTCCAAGGGACCGACAGAATAGTTCGAACATCGGGGTTCGAAAAATCGAAGTATTCAGATAAAAGAGGCGGATTCACTTGAAAAACACTAAACATACGTGTTCTACATTTGTTTTGACGAAATTATTCATCTATACTTGAGGGTGCTTACAGACCTGTCAAGTCTACCGCAATTTTTAACAAAAATGGTGTCTCCCTCCGGCATGTATCATATTAGGGAAATCCTCCGCATTTCTTAGCTATATGCAACTAAAAATTTACGGAAGTCAATTTCTGTTTACTCTTACGATTTCTAACGTTAAGCCGAATCTCCACTAGGCGAAAAATGTCACTGCATCGAAAAGTTGGAATCAGCCACAAATAGAGACATTTGGTCGTAAAAAGAACTCATCTACAGATATGCAAAAAGCTGAAATCAAGTTTACAGGATTTTTGGCAGAGCATAATCTACCAATTGCTGCATCTACTAACCACCTTAGTTCGTTGGTTAAGAAATGTTTTCCCGACTCCATGATCGATCAGTCTTATGCCTGTGCCAAACAAAAGCGTTTTGTAGTTTGAATGAAGCTATATATCCAGGATTATAGTAAAGATTGATAAACAAAATGAAAGAATCTGTTTTTAGTTTTTTAACAGATGGGAGCAACGACCAAAATATGGAGAAAATGAATTCAGTGGCTGTGCGAATCTACGACGTTAATCAACATAATATACATGGGGCCATGTATAACAATCTAAATAGGCTTGTGGTCAAACTTTAACACTTGAATATGATATAACACCTAAAGGACTTTCGAATTCCGCCGTGTACCTTTTTGGAAAATTTTATTTTATGACGTCATTGATGACGTCACAAATATTGCCTAAATTTTGGAATAAATGCCTATTTTGGTTTTTTAACTTACTTTTAAATGCTTTTATGGATGCATTAAGGCTTACAAACTAGTTTACCACTTTCCTAACGTATTTCGATAAATTTACTTAAAATGTGACAAAAAGTGACGTAAAAGCATTTAAAAGTAAGTTGTGTAAGTAAGAGTGGCGTAAAAGAACATGGTTCCACCATGGGAGGATGCGGTAAGGAGGCTGAAATTTTTCAAAAGAAATTAGCTGAAAAACTCGCTGAGAAAAGGGATTCTCCTCCTTCACAGACAATGCGGTGGTTACGGTGTAAAATTTCCATCATGCAAGTTCGATCGGCCGTATTGTGCTTAAGAGGTTCACGGACACTATATAAAAGCAACGCCTATGAATAGTGGAGATATCTCAATCAAAGTAATTTATACGGGGGTACACTTTATATTAAAAAATTTATATAAAATAAAATTCTGTTTATTTAATTGTGAATGGCGACCGAGCATTGTTTTGTACTTTAAAACCAGAGGATTATATAAGGTTATATTTTTAAAGAAAAAATTGTTTAAATTTAAAAGTAACCAAAATAAGCATTTTTACCAAAATTTAGGCAATAATTGTGACGTCATCAATGACTTCATAAAGTAAGATTTTTCAAAAAGGTACACGGCGGAATTCGAATGTCCTTTAGGTGTTACATCATATTGACGTGTTAAAAGTTTGACCACAGCTCTATTTAAATTGTTATGCATGGCCCCCTGTATATAAAGTTGTGACAAAATTCCTAGATATGTGTCTAAGCAAGTCCTCAACCTCAGCTGGTATTTTTAGCTCCATAGATATGGCAATGAATAAGTATGGAATTCCTTGGAGAATCTGTATTGCCCTGGGACAATACTTCCTTCAATGTTGGCAAGCATAAGTTGTTGATTGTTGAAGCTAGAAAAAAAAATGAAAATATTATACTAATGAGTTGCCCTTGCCATATTGCACAACACAGCTGGTAAAAGTTCTAAAGCTTTCACCATGGCTGGCCGACGAAGAAAATTTTCTAATCTGAAAGCTCTAAAAACACATTATAAGGCTATTTTCATCCCTTGAGAAAAAAATTAATTGTGAAATGTTTCACTCCCATGAAACTTAATTATATGTGAAGTATAATCGAAAAGATTTTGGTTGTTACGGCCATGAGTACTAAGACGTTCTTAAGAAAATGACAGTCTTATTTTCTCAACTTGTTATAAAAAAGAGGCTGGAGAAAAAGTGTTTTTTTTTATAAAGAAAATGTATAAACGTGTATAAAAATATGTTCAGAAAAAGGATTTATTTGTTTTCCGTGAAAATGCGAGCAAGTCTTGTATAAACATATAAATGATTTTCGCAGAATTCAAACACACTCCTCCGTTGATCTACTAGCTCATATAGGCTTCTTGTAGTGTTAAAAATTCAAGTTAAACCCTCGAAATCGCGTTAGAGAGTTCTATAGAGTCTTGTATTAACTCCGCAGATATCACGTCGTAGGGAAACTGACGTCACAAAGTTTATTTGACGTCAAATCATTTTACGTTTTACGAACGTACAACAAGACACGTTTTTTGGTTGAACGAAATAAAGAGATATTTGTCGAACGGGAGAAAGTGAGTGGAAATGTTTTTAAGTTATAAAAACTTGCCGGTTAACGTGGCGCGGTTTCGCACATGCGTACTGTGTCATCATAGACCACTGTTTTTGAATGAAGAGGGTGTGGTTGAACATTATAAAGATGTTCATATGGAAGATGTACACGTTAAAAAAGTGAGAGAGTCAAAGAAGGAGTTGCAGAGAGAGGTACGTAAACTGGATGGTCAACTAAACAAATTGAATGAAGAAGCAAATGCGCATCAATCGATTCTTGAGAAAAAAGAAAGCATCAAAATACTAACCGAGAAGAAAAGAGAGGAAGAAGACCGACTGAAGGAGTTATTAAGCGAAAAATCTGAATTCGAACAAGAATACTTCGAGTTGAAGAATTTGTCGAATGAAGCAGAAAAAAGAAGTAAATCAAACATTCGTCTAATGAATACGTTCTCTGAGGAATTGGAAAGGTGCTCAAAGCAAATCCAAGAGAAAGAAGTGGAAGTCCAGCAAAAGGAAAGTGTAAAAGAGGACTTAAATAAAAAGTTGAGAGATCTTCAAAAAGAGACAATGAAACCGCAACGCTCTTTACAAGGTAGACGAGAGTTTGAGTAAAGATATTTGCGTAGTTACTGTTTAGTTTGTTTACAGGTTTAGAGTTGTTGAGAAGACAGCAAGATGAAGAGGTCTTAGCAGCATTCAACTCTCTGAAAAGGTGTTCTTCCGACGGTCACGTTACAACATGTCTGTTGGATAATCATCCAAATACTGAAGGCCATTTTCATTTTGTTTCTCGTAAAATCGTGCAGCTTGAACACGAGATCAATGAACTCAAATATAAAGCAGGCTACAACAAAATGCGGGCGTTTGATGCTCAAGATCATGCGGATGATGAAAGTAAAAAGATGGAGAATTTATTGAAAAAGTT
Organism: Candelabrum cocksii; assembly: GCA_963930725.1. NCBI lineage: Eukaryota > Metazoa > Cnidaria > Hydrozoa > Anthoathecata > Candelabridae > Candelabrum > Candelabrum cocksii. The sequence continues at coordinate 3,960,081 of OZ005674.1, forward strand.
GCACGAAAAAGATGCTCAAATAAGAGAACGTGACAAGGAGATTCGAGAGCTTCAAGAGAAAGTGATCGAGTTGCACGAGAAGTTAGATGCTTCGCAACAGCAGTTGTTTTTTGAGATGAAGAGGAACCAGAACTTAATGTGCGAGAATGAAGATTTAATGAAGAACATCTGTGAATTAAAGGTGAAGGAGAGAGATCTGAACGAAGAAAAGAACAAACTGCAAATCAAGATGCAGCGTTTAGAAGAGGAGTTGGTAGCGTCCAAAGAAAGAACAAAAGAAGAAGAAAAGGTCAAAAAGCAAAGAAAAGAGGAGTGCGTTTCGGTGTTAGAAGAACTCAGTTGTGAAGTTGAAGAGTTGAAAGGGGAAAGATTGAACAACTTATTTGTGATTGAAGAACTGAGGGATTCGCTAACCAAGATGAACAACGCTGAAGCATCTTCGAAAGAAAAACAAGAGAAAATAAACATTTTAAAGAAAATCAATGCTGAAAACGAAACGGTTCTTCTTCAGAAAGAAAACGAACTGTTCACTGCGAAAGGCGAAATGCAAAAGTTAAGAATGGATTTAGAAAAGAACAAGAGAGAAAAAGAAAATGCTTTGTGTTACTTGGAAGAAGTACAAGAAAGGAATGAGTTCTTGGACAAGCAAGAACGTGTGAAGGACGGGAAGGTAGACAGGTCAACGCAAACTGGGCCGCCATGTGAAGCGAAGGAAGAAAAACCCTTGAAAGATGAAATTGATATGCTGAAGAGAAGTAAACTTGCGTGTGAAAAAGATCTCGCAAAGATGTTGGAAAAATGTTCAACGTTAGAAACGCAGTTGAGCGAGAAAATGAACAAAATGACAAAGAGTGAAGAAAATCTTGAAAATTGTTTGATGAATGCAGCGAATCTTCGTAAAGAGTTTGACGAACACAGAACGACATCGCAGAATAAACTGAAAGCGAAAGAGAATGAATACGAGTTTCTCAAAGAACAAGTAATCATTTTGAACGAGGCTCTTGATGCAATGAAAGTTGACTTGAGAGAGAGTAAAAATTCTCGCGAAAGAATCGTCAGCAAGTTAACGGAAAGTGAAAACTGCAAAGAGCTGTTGTTGGAAGAGAAAACTGAATTAGAAAATCGAATTTATTCGCTAGAGAATCACATAAAAGTAGTGAAAACGGGCGATGAAAAGCCTCGGATGGAAGAAAACAAACTTAAAAGGAAGATTGAAGAGTTGGAAGCGAATGAGAAGGAAATGAAGAACGACATTGAACATTTAAAGATTGAAAAATGTGAGATGAAGAAGGAAAATGAAAACCTAAACAATCGCGTTGTGTGGTTAAAAGACCAAGTTGATGAAACTATTCAAATGAAGGAAATGCAGAAGATGGTAGACGAGATGAACATTAAAACAGTGAGAGCAACTGAAGAGCTACTCCAACAAAAAGAGTTATACGCAGAAAGTGAAAGGAGATTTCAGCGACTTGAAAAAGAACGCGAACAATCCTCCCTTAAATTGGACGAGAAATGTAAAGCCATAGTTCAACTGCAAGAAGGTTTCGATAGCAACGAGTTGCAGGTTAAACTTTATAAAGAAGCTTTAAGTGAAGAAAGAAGAAGCAAAGATAGGTTGAAAGATGAATTTCGACAGTTGGAAATGAAGATGGAGGGGAATATGAGAGACAATAGATCATGTGTTAACCAACTAAAAACAAAGCTGAGGGAAATGGAAGAAGAAATTTTGAGGGCAAAAGACGATCATAAAAGATAACTTAGACGACTGAAAGACAAAAAGGCGAAGCCATCGAGTCAAAACGAATCGGAAAACTCTCGATCATCCAGACGTTCTTCAAAGGTAAAAAGTATAGATAATTTATACTGTCGTTTTCTCATGTGCTCTCATTTGATTTCCTTTAGAAAAAATCTGAAAGTTTGAAAGGTGGCGACACGAGCAAAGATTCAAGAAAAACGTGAGTGTGATTGTATTTTTTTTTTCTTTGATAATTTCAGCAAACCTGAGAAACACTTTAATAATATGCGTATGTTTTGTCAATTAGTCGGTCTTCGCACAATGATAGCTGTGCTTCGTCAAGTGAAGCAATAAGAAGATCATTGAAAGAGTATTCTAGTATTTCAACATTTCACTCATCAGATGACACAAAAAGCGAAAATGACGCAAGCGAAATTGAAAAAGATGGAAGCATGAAAGAAGATGTCACAGAGAAAGACGAAAATGACGACTGGAGTAAATCAGAAGATGGAAGCATGAAAGAAGATGTCACAGAGAAAGACGAAAATGACGATTGGAGTAAATCAGAAGATGGAAGAATGAAAGAAGATGTCACAGAGAAAGACGAAAATGACGATTGGAGTAAATCAGAAGATGGAAGCAAGAAAGAAGATATCACAGAGAAAGACGAGAATGACGATTGGAGTAAATCAGAAGATGGAAGCATGAAAGAAGATGTCACAGAGAAAAACGAAAATGACGATTGGAGTAAATCAGAAGATGGAAGCAAGAAAGAAAATATCACAGAGAAAGACGAAAATAACGATTGGAGTAAATCAGAAGATGGAAGCAAGAAAGAAAATGTCACAGAGAAAGACGAAAATGACGACTGGAGTAAATCAGAAGATGGAAGCATGAAAGAAGATGTCACAGAGAAAGACGAAAATGACGATTGGAGTAAATCAGAAGATGGAAGCATAAAAGAAGATGTCACCGAGAAAGACGAAAATGACGATTGGAGTAAATCAGAAGATGGAAGCAAGAAAGAAGATATCACAGAGAAAGACGAAAATGACGATTGGAGTAAATCAGAAGATGGAAGAATGAAAGAAGATGTCACAGAGAAAGACGAAAATGACGATTGGAGTAAATCAGAAGATGGAAGCAAGAAAGAAGATATCACAGAGAAAGACGAGAATGACGATTGGAGTAAATCAGAAGATGGAAGCAAGAAAGAAAATGTCACAGAGAAAGACGAAAATGACGATTGGAGTAAATCAGAAGATGGAAGCATGAAAGAAGATGTCACAGAGAAAGACGAAAATGACGATTGGAGTAAATCAGAAGATGGAAGCAAGAAAGAAAATATCACAGAGAAAGACGAAAATGACGATTGGAGTAAATCAGAAGATGGAAGCATGAAAGAAGATGTCACAGAGAAAATGGTAGATGATTTTCGAAAGTATGACAGCACTAAAAAAGAAATTGTCTTTGGAGAATCGACATCGTTTGATGAATTTTTCGATTTGGACAAGAAAGAATCACAGAGTAGTGCTATAAGTGACAAAACAAATAATTCAAATGGGAACGGCAAAGATGAGGAAACGGATGACGAAAAAAAGTCAGAAACGGTATTGAAAGATCCATTTCACGCTTCAGCAAACGTGGAAGACAGCGATGAAAGTATAATCGAGGAATGCGAATTCTCTGATGACAACGATGACGAGAGCGATGAGTCACTTGATATACCAATCTTCGATGAAATGAAAACTACGGACACTCCTCTCGTGAACACAATCAATAAAGAATGTTTACCTTCCGTTGTGAAACCAATAGCAAAAGACAGTCCGTTAAATTTCAAACGAAATCAACCATTGGAACCGCTTGTTCTACCGAAGAGAACAAAAGCATCGCTACAAATGTTAACCACGGCGTCCAGTACCTTGCCAGGTTTCAAAGTAGATAAATTGGTTTATGGACGCAACAAAGCTGGCCCCTTGAATCGGGCTAGGAAACCCTTTTAATTCCTTTTTTGATAAAATAAAATTACTTCAAGTTTCTTTCATTTTTTTACTGACAGTAATATCAATTTCCAGCAGGGCGTGTCCCGACGTATGAAAGTCGTAGAAACATTTACTTTTGTACAGGCATCCTGAAAACGCAGATATTATTGAAACAAATGGATGAAACCCTCTCGACGAGAGACAAGTAAACATCAGACATAAGTAAATACTACGTAAGGCTTTCAGCAAATCATTCTTTGACGAGACATAATATGAAAACTTATGGAAGGCTCTTAATATAAAGCAAGATTATTGTTAATAATAATATAACAGAATAACAGAATATTAGACAGCATTTCAAAAACGTGTTTGTTGTTGATAAATTTGCAAAGTAAATTTCTAGTGTCACAAAAACGATTTTTTCCGATATACTAGCCGATTTAACCAGCTATTCGGTTTTTGTTGGATTCTCAAAACCGTATTTACCGTAAATGACTGAATAAGCGCCCTCTGCCGAATAAACGCCCCTGCCGAATAAGCGCCCCCATAGAAGTAAACATATTAATAAGCGCCCCTGCTGAATAAGTGCCCTCTGGGCTGTAAGGGGGCGCTTGTTCAAACAAACGTATAAAAGACAAAAATTGATATTAAGACGATATTATGATATTATTAACTATTAAATATAGGCATTTTTCTTACATGTCAAAATGTGAAAATGTTCTTGATTCGTGGAATTCATTATCCCCAGAAATGATACGGAATTCGTTCCAGTCATGTGCGTTCAATCTGCCAACTGATGGCTCAAAAGATGAGAATATACGTTTTAAGGAAAATCAGCAATGCAAGAAGGGAAAGGAGATACTTGCCTCTCAACTGTCCATTTTGACAGAAAAAGATAAAAATCCTTTCACCGAAATCGACGAAGAAGATGTCAACGAGGCTACTCCAAACCTTTTGCAAATTGACTCTGACGACGAAGAGGATGACGATATAGATATTTGCAGCTAACATTTTCATCAGTTTGTAGTATTTGAAATTTTATTTTGACTTTTATTAGATACTATGTTATTTATATGTTTATCGATTTCTTGATTCAAATGAATAAGCGACCTGCCGAATAAGCGCCCCCTCTGAAAGTTAAAATTTCTAATAAGCGCGCTGGGCGCTTATTCAGTCATTTACGGTACTCGAGTGTAAATTCTGGGCTCTCAAAGAGAGGCTCTCATTAAATAAATCAATAAGACATCAAAACAATTTCAACTTTTCTCTTAAATAAAACAATAAAAACAGTAACAAGATAACATAATAACAGATAATACTGAACACCCTTGTTGTAAACAAAACACTATTTAGAAAGGAAAATAACACTACAAGCTAAATTAGCTGTATTAAACATTTTTTTTATCTAATTCCCAATTGAGCGCCCCCTCTAGATACGTTTTATTAAATGAGCGCCCCTTTTGAGAAAATAAAGGGGCGCTAAATCGAGGGGGGCGCTCATTAAATCATTTACGTTAAAAAAGGAGCGTTAATCGAGGGGGCGCTCTTTCGAGTAAATGCCGGTTCCATTTTTTCTTGAATGTATTTAAATAAGCACGCTGTCGAAGTATTGAATCGGACAGAGTTCTAATATATCGACCTTTGTATTACTTTTACTTCAAAAGGCACCGATCGGAATAACATGGTTGCCATGGGCGACCGCCTATCAAATTATCCCTCGGTATTCGAGGACACTTCGAACTTCTTCAACAACGTGGAAAGAAGAAAGACATTTGAGGAAATGCAAACGTTTCGAGTAAACGTCGGATGTTTCATGGTACACCATACTTTTGGGCTACTACCGACTTAGGACTAACCTAACCAGTGGTCAAAATTATCCGTCCTTCATCCTTACCTGAACTTATTTTTATGCTTAAAGTATTTAATGATGAAGTTTTTCATATTCTTAGAAATAGATTTATCATTTATGAAGATTGTGATAACAACAGAAATTCTACATTACCGGTGTCCAATCAAGCAAACTCAACTTAGTCAGTTTTCTTTCAGCTTTAGAGGACCATACCTGTGGAGACTTCACTTCTGAATCTGGGAGATAGCTTTCCTTCCTTTACAGCAGTTAAAATATTTTTGAAGATATTTTGCTATTTGATTAGTTTAAACCTTGAAGTCTTTTAGTTTAAAAATGAAGACTATTCCTAAAAAAAATCTTAAGATCCTTAAATTTAACCTTCTTTACTTCTAAGATAGCTAAGGTTTTTCCTTTCTCAGTTTTCATCTACATTAAAAATTTCGCCAAAAAATTTGTTGAATGTTACGGTCAATTGACGAAAATTTCGTCACTTTTCTCAAGATTCTTCTATTGGAAGCTGCCGAGCAACACCATGCTGAGGACCAATTATTGTAGTGATCAAAATAACCGTACCGCGCGGGCAGGTTATCTGGATGGCCAGAGGAGAAACCGATGATGTCCTTGCAAAGGAAGGTTTGACACATTTCATCGAGAAACATTCATATTGCAATTTTTTTGGAAAACTTCAAATATTCTTTATCTTTCCCAGTTTTACAGAAATACTTGTTACACAGAGAGGCGTAATTGTAGAGCTCATGACGGACACTTTTGCGAAACAGATTGAGAGTAAAAAAATACAGAATATTATCTGCAAATATCATATATCTCAGGCAATATACAGAGAATTGCATCACTCGCTCATTCTGATTGGCAGGTTAGGTGCGTCATAAGATTTTCATCAGACAATCATTAAGACGCGGAAAAAACATTCTACGGCAGACCAATCAATTGATATCGGGCTACTGGAGAGAAGATGTATAGTGTAGGAAAACAAAGAGTGAATATTGAATTCGACCAGAAACAACTCAGTTCTTCTGATGCGAGCGAGATATTGACAAATTAAATGTACTTTTTTAGTCGGTTGGTTCTCTTACGTGCATAGCTACAATAAAAGGTACACGATGAAAGGTACTCGTTTCCCGAATGTTTTTCTCAATAATTTACAAGTTAATATACCAAGGTCCAGCTACGGATGAAATACTTTACGAAACCTGTTGACAACCTCCGTTACAATATAAACATCAACTTCACTTTCCGTTTCTTTGTTCGCTAAAATCTCGTCGAAAATCCGTTTAAACTGGTCGCAGTGACGTTTCTGCTGTCGGTAAGAGCTTGTGTTGAGGACCATATGGAACAACGAGAAATACTCCGTGCGCACCTGAAGAACAAAAGGGCACAATAAACGATTATTTGGCGAAAAAAAGTTATTCAGCTGTCTAATTCTAACGGCACTTTTTGTAATAACAATAACTCTTTGTGTTTTTCTCGTCAAATATTAGAACAGTGTATTGAATACAAAAATAGATGATTGCCTTGTCTTTTGACGGTCTGTCGGTGATTTGCCGTAGTATGATATCGATCAAAACGTTCATATCGTTTGAGTAGAAGATAGAAGAGGTGTCTGACGATGAAAACACGTCTATGAGGAACTTCAGTACGGAGTCCGGACAACTACTGCTACCGGACAAATTCGCTACGGGATCACCTAGCAACGGAATGCGCGATATGAATAGAGTGAAATGAAAACATGTGATTAAGAATATGTCGGATCGAACATTTCAGTTTTGTTGCATGGAGTAAAAAGTAAATTACGCCATTGACCATAATCGGATCGAAGGTCAGGATATGGAATATCTAGGAGTAACAAGGAGAACAAGGAGATTCTAAAAAAATGTTTACTTACACTCTTTGTTAACTAGAAGCAAAATCTTCTCCGTCAACACACGCCAGTTGTTTTGTTGGGGCAGAAGCTGCATGATCGTGTTACGTTCTAACGCTACCGGAAAACATAAGCCTTAAGCAAAACTAAACATCACCATACGCTTACCCGAGAAATGTTTATTGAATGACAAGAGAAGAGTTAGAAGACTATCGGCAAGTTCATCGTCTTCATCCGGTGGTTGTTCGATGCCGTCCAACAGAAACTGTACAAAGTCGTCGTTTAATTGACCTGCGAGAGAAGTATATCTGTAATTTACCGATCAAGGGGCAATTATAACTTACTATAGTGGTGATAGGGAACTGGTTCACCAGTGGATAGCAACAATGCAACCATACGCGCGCACTCCATATATAACGTCGTATCTATTATACACAATACACGAAATCTTTTAAGATATTGTTAATACTGGGTGTCAATTTCATGTTAAAATGTGCGGATAGAGATTTTCTAACCGTCGGTATCTTGTTATAAAAGAGGAAAAAAGAAATTGAATTGCCTTGTTCATGTATCAATAAAACAGAATGTATTGGCAACTAAACATACCGTCGTGGCTTCTCGTTAATGTAGCTGCAAGCTCTGTCGGCAGCACAGAACACAACATTTGCGATAGGAACTTTCTGTCAAGACGACACATACACTGGAAGGCGTTTAGTAAAGAGACTCGAAGTTTTGAACGAGGTTCCTAAACAATTTCAAATATTAGAGGTTTCCTTTAAAACTGAAACGGAGACCAACCATTTGAAAGTAAACAACTAGCTCGTTAACATAACGGCAGTCATTGCGCTGCAGAAGGTCCATACAAACAGACGGATCGATGTCATTCTAACAATAACAAAAACATGTAAAACATTAAAACGTCATTTGAAACATCGACTAGCTTGTTACAGCTTTTAGGGTTGCAACTAGCAAAGTTATTCACGATAATAAATTCCCGCCAACCGTTAGCTTTCTGTGGAATTGAGTTAGAGCAAAAATTTCAATTAAGCCGCAAAATGGTTGCACTCAAAATCTGTTACTTTTATTTACTACAAAGTGAATATTAGGTAGAGACAGAAATAAAAGGATGACTGCCACTTTACCATTGTTTGTATGAGTTGTTTCAATAAACGCTGTATTTCTTGATAATCATCTTGTATGGCCCAGTTACGTTGCTGCATGTCTGATTTATGAGTAACTAATTTGTCCAAAACATACTGCAATTGAACTAAGTCTTCCTCGACCAACCCTCCGCGTTGAAAACTCTGAGGAAATGAAATGATCACTTATGTGACATGAAAACTAGAAACGCTCACCAAGTGCTCTTCATTGAGTTGTGCAATTAAAGCCTTGAAAACAGGATCATCCGAATACTTTGAAGTATGGTGTAAAATGCAAGACAGAGCAGAAGCAGCCTTCTGGAAACTCATCGCGCAACTGATCATAGAAGAACAAATTTCTGAAGGTTACAGACAGACTGACTTAATATCCTAAATGATTTGCTTCAATACAATTTCACATTCATCTGACAGAACATGACGAGTTAAGAATGACAATAGGTTTACGTTGATTCAACATTTATAGAGTGGTGATCAAGCATCAAGATTCAAATTCTTTATCAAAAATTCACATTTCTCATATTAATATTAAGCAAACACTATTAATTGATAGCAGTGTTATTTTCACTCTTCAATACAGGTTGTTTTTTTATAAGAAACCTAAGCAATGGGCCGAGCCTCGAGTTTCTAAAAATTTGGTCATTTTGAGGCTGAAAAGTATCTTAAAATTTATCTTTTCTGACCCTCAAAAATTTCTTAAATTTTACCTTTATTTTGTCACAACCAAATTTTTCGTTGTTTATGTATACATATACTAAGAATAACAAAAGTTTCAAAACTCTTGAAAGGTTTCAGCCTGCCTAAGTTTCTTAAGAGTTTCTTAATTTTTGGCAAACCTGAGGCTCCTGGTTTCATATAGAAAAAAAACAATGTGTATTTCATATTTTGCGATTGCTAAGTGAAGACTAGATCCAAATAAGGCCTATCAATTTTTACAAAAAACATAGTTACCTAGCTCTTAGGTCGTCTATGATTATCTTAGCCAAGTTATTGGGAACAGGCTGCTTAGCTTTAACCTTGGATAAGTCATTTGCGCTCTTCACTAAAGTATCTTTACTTTGAACAGGTGGGAAAACAGTGCCATCTTTAACTTCAATGTTGTAAATTTGACTGATAGCACCAGAGGACTGAGTTGGTGGCAAAGGTGCTGAATGGCGTTTCGGAGACTTTCCCTTTTTTTGAGTTTTGACTACATCACTAGACGATTTCCACAACGATTCACCACGTGACACTGTTTGACGTACTAGAGCCAGCTTCCTGGACACAACAAGCAAAAGTAATAGATGTGTTGGTATCCATAAAGAACACTAACTGCAGATTTCTTCTTGCCACTGAGTCTTCACTCCCTCCTGAACCTCTTCGTAAGGCAAACATAGATTTATCAAGAGAAGCGAGAACTTCACTTGTAGAGGACTAATGTGAAAGAAACAAAAAAAAGCTTTCATCGTATGTGTCATGGGGCAAGTCAAAAGAAACAGTGTCACAAATGCACCAAATAAAATATATGTTCAGCAAATGTCCACCTCAGATACACAAATATAAAAAATGGTTTTGTGGTTGTATTTTACATATTTAATTTAGTTGTTAATTTTCAGATATAAAAAATGTTCATGTTAACTGGTATCAACTAGCGTTCTCTTTGTAAATAAATTTACCTCATTTACAAATTAAAAGCTCTAGAAATGGCATGTTTCTTGCTGAGGTTCGTTAAATGTTTATTATTACTCGGAGAAATAAACACAACTGACCTGAGTTAGTTGAAGGTAAGAAGCGGGGACCATGCCACAATCCCCCTTCTCCGTGGCAACATACCACCAGTGATCGTCAACTTGTTCAAGCAAATTGAACAAGCAACCAGAGTCAAAACATACCACGTCATTCCAACCTTTCCCTGAGAATGAGTACAAAGCCTTGTACATGCTGAAACGAAAATGGGAGTTTGCAACACTTAAACAAAGACGCTTTCCTAACAATATTTTAAAGGGGTGATTTTTGATATGACTGAAGCGAAGGATTTTTAACCAATTAACATCGAAAGTTTACATCAAAGAACTTGATTTTTGCAAAAGTTTTTAATGTATGTAAACTAAACTTAGAAGTCTATTTATTACTTAATTATTTTTTAAAATATTTAATAATTATACGTTTCTTTGGGTTTCGTCTTTCAATATCCCTCAGATAGACTTCAAAATCTTTTTTGTGTAAATAGAAAACAAAAGGAAAACAACAACAGGAGGTAGTTTTATTTTTTTGTAAAACTCATTTTTCTTCTTTTTTCTTTGCGTGATAGTGAAGTATACAATCAACAACATAGTGCAGAAATGTAAATATTTCAAAATTAAAATTCTGATCATGTGTAAAAATATAAAGTTCTTTCTTTCTATGGACAAACAAAGGCCCAATTAAGGAGTAAACAAACAAAAATTACACACAGTAATAATAAAAATACCACGCCGATTACAAGAATATTTAGAAAGGATATTACTTTAGATGTAAAGACATATTTTTTTTATTATGGAAATTCAAAACTCATTTACAAATTCAGGATGAAGTTATCACCAAATGAGATGAAAATTAAACAAAGAAATTGTAATTGGAAGATAAATTAATAGCTCTACTTAGAAAACTTTGTCTTATTATATATATATATATAATAATAATAAGTGTGTTAAAAGAGAGAGAAAAGTTAATCATATGACTCAACTATATAATGTATAATATATATATATATATATTTAACCACCATCTAAACTAGAAATAAAAGTGTACAGATAAAAGGAGTGACCAGCACAGGCTAATAATAAATAAAGTTTGACTTCGTATAAAAAAACAAGGGCTGCTTTGTTCTTTTAAAACTTTGTTCTGTTTTTTTTTTTGTATCTTCCTTTTAACATAGGGAACGTGTTTTTTTGGTTTTATTTTTAATTCTTGCGGTAACAACAACCCTTGTTTTCCTATTTAAGCTTTCTTATATAATTAACAAAGCAATTTTTTCTGAAAAAATTATTCTATTATTAACAGTGTAAATAAATTAAAAAGCGTATCTTATGTTATTAAAAAATGTAACTAAAAACAAACAAAATTGAACAAAAAGAGACAAAAGCAAAAAGGACTAATGGAAGAAAAAACCCGGAAAAAGCAGTTGTTCTCTTTTAAAACGAAACAACTTTAGAGATGACTACATCGGTGTGTTTGTATCATATATATATGTAAAGAGAACAATATTGAATGGACACTGAAACTCTAAAAATAACTAAGAACTTGAAGGTCAACAAAAAAGAAAACAATATCTATATTTCAAGCTAAAGAAATAAATGGGAATATTTGTTTTCGTTCGATTCATCAATAGAGTGGCCTATCTAATCATACGCAAAGCGGAAACTTAGCGAGAGAATCCTGGTACCGACGGTGCAGACTGCGAGGATGATCCGGGAACATATGCGGCAACCGTTGGAGCGTTGTAGACATTCGATGGACTGACGTAGTTTGGAATCTCGCCTCCGTGGTATGCTACGGATGTGGGCGTGACAACCCCAGATGATGAGTAGCTCTCCCCCCCACTAGACGGCTGCATAGAGTAACTCAACGGTGTGTTCAATTGACGAGGGATGTAACCTATCAATGCAAAACTTATTATGTTAAACAACAGAAATACTGAAATTCTAAACCTTATTCTTGTCATTATATACAAAAACATATATATATATACAGGACTCTGCAAATGTCACTGCATACATAAAAGCAACAACAACATGTAGATCAAGTTCGCAAGTTTAACTTTACAATCAGTAAAAGTACATTTGAGCGTCATCACTTACGTTTGAATCTAGCATATTGTTGACTGATTGATAGTTCTACGTAAAAATGAAAAAAATTACTACAACAAATGACTATTCATTTGGAGTAGGAAAATTAACTGGTCAAAATGATTACTGATTATCAGAGATATATCTTAGAGTTTATTAGCATTTTGAATTGCGATATTCACAGTCAAGTTAACAGAGCGAGAGAAAACCATTTCAAACCATTCATAGCGGGGTAGAGAGATGCCATGTATGCGTACTCGTCAACACGCTGGGGAGTGCTGTTGTTTGTTGCTAAGTTGCCATACCCAGCTGAACCAATGGACGCTAAACACAGAACATACATGGCTGTCAGAAAATTAGCGAATTAAATTTCTCGGGTGCTACAAAGCAAAACCAAAGAGAGTTTGATATATCTATATATTTCTTAAAAATGTTATTATTATTTTTCATTGCGACTGTCTAATCTATTTCTAATCGAGATTATTGGACATTTTGAGGGAATGTCACAAGCTTTGTGAAGAGTTTAGTTGCAATAGCCTTTACAATTTCTACCACAAACCTTGACCTTTTAACACAATAAAGATGACAAATTATTGAAACGCTTTCTCTTCTAGTATAGCCGCCATTTTCAAACTAGTTGTTTATTTAAACACGATTGAACGACAAAAAAGAAATCGGTGGGATAAATCTGGAATTGCAAATAGTTTGTTTTCGAATTGCAAATAGTTTAGTTTTATTAAATTTGCCAAGCTCAGTTGTAAGATGCGTGGTCCCTAACCAGCTGCAGATTTGCGTGGCCCAATGTTTGTTCAGATACAATCACAGTATAGACGCATCATTGTTTAATGTCCATTTCCATGCTAGCATGGATTGAACAGGTTTTCAACAGATGATATTCCATACAATTGTGTAGGTTTAATCACTTGATGATTTATTGAAGAAAATGTTTTTACAGTTGGATGCCTTTCCTAAGCCAACCCAGCGAGAAGAAAAACAGTGGTGGGTTAATCCACACAAGATACCAACTTTGCATTTAAAACTCTGTTGCAGTGCATAAAGAGCATGGGACCTTATGCCCATGTGGTCAAAGATGTTACATGGCATATAAGTTTAATTGAAAAGGTAATTTGTGCTCCTCAAAACGATGAACAAATAAACAAGTATAACAAACAAGTTCATAATTAAATTAGTTAACTTTCGGATAAAGCAATTTTTTCTTCATAATTTCAAATCAGACTATCGATAGTACTTAAGAATCTTCTCTCTCAGGTCACATCCATTGTGCACATATACTGACCATATTTGGTCTACAGGAAGTTCTCTTATCAATTCAAAATTGTCAATGTCACAAAATTACAAATTGCCAGTAAAACGAGAGAACTTCATTTTGGTATTTGTATTTGGTATTTACTTCTGTTAGTTTTAAAACTTTCAAAAAAAAAAACTGAAATGAAAATTGCAATCATGATAGTGGTAATCTTACATCGATAACATATAATTGACAGAATTTCTGTCTGTCTGCTGATGAAAATAGCAGATGGAACATCAGTAACGTAAAGAGAAGCTGGGCAAAGGATGACCACCAACTTTAAAATAATTAGTCTGGTGATTTGAATCCAGACTGTTTCTTGGTTGGCAACTGTTGTAGTGACAATACAAACAGCATCATTGTAAAACCTTCTATTAGTAAACTATTAAGAAAACCAACCAATCGCATTGTTAGTAGCATTTAGGCTTCTAATAATGCTTGCAAGTGTGTACGTTGATTGAAATTGACGCAAACTACAAGTGTAAACAAGTTACCTGCGGAACAGGTGCTTCCACTAGGCGAGGGATCATAAGAAGGCTCGTAGAAACCTTGCGGGCTCATACCACCCATTCCTATAGAGAAAGGTTTTATTGCTGCCAAATTCCCAAAGCAATAAACAATTTTTTAAACTATTTTTTAATTACACTTTTCATCTTTTCGGTTTAATTTCATTTAATTCGCTCACACCAAGATAAAAATGTAAAGGTGAATTAATCGCATTTCTTTTTGCAAAAGTCATCAAATCTATATATGTAAAGCAGTATACTGAGCACACTTACCACATTCAAAATTACAGGAAAATGTCATTAATCATTCAAATGAAACACAGAACAACGGCTGACCAAGGATCTTTTATACATCATCGAAAATTCAAAAGTCAGATTTATGTGAAAAAGAAGATGGTTGGTGGCTGTGCATTTAAAAATTATTGGTATCGGTTTCATGAAAAGGTTTTATAGTAAGAATTCTTTATGATTTCCACTTATAAGTACGCCTTCGGTGTTGGTAAAAACAAATTTTTTTGTTTAATAAACAAATTTACCATTTCACACCAATCAAAGCAAAGTTTACCCTGGCCCCGCCAAGTCATCCTTTTAATCAAATAATGGTGAATCACAAACTTGTTTAGTGACAACTAATACTTTTAATCATAAAAAATCATTCAAACTTGCTACTAAAGTCACAAACTATCACATTAATGATTCAAATTTCTAAATTGAAGTCTTCTCTGACCTTACAGTAAAGAAGATCGTAGAAGCAAATGGAAATTCTGTAACAATAGCAGCCAAGAGTAGAGATAGTTTGATGCTGAAGCAAATAATTCATTATTCACTTAATAGCTACATCCCTTGTTGTGCTCTTTGGTTATCAAACAGAGCATTGGTTAAAACATCTGGATTGTCTTTAATCAAGACATGTTTAGCCAGGAATAACTTAGTGTAAAGTAGTGTATATGCATGCTGATAATTCTTGCTATATGTTGCATAGATGCAATTGAATCATGTGTGGTTCAAACAGATATTGAAATTCCCCAACATACTGCATTTTGATGGCCTTGTTACAACAGCCAAAGAAAGTATCATTGTCAATGTTTGGTGATATTTCAGAACATTTATTAAAGCATTTCTGGAAAAAAAAGTCAAGAAGTGCAGCAGGAATGCTCAACACATCGCAACTGAACTTGATGTTTGTATGGTGTTACCTGCTCTACACAAGTGTCTTCTATGGTATCGGCAAGCCCTGAGAAATTCAGAAGAAATTTTTCTTTCTCTCGATGCACAATAATTTCAATGAAATATTTGTTTGAATTTTATCTTTACCAAAAGCTGCAAAATAATCTGTACAAACAACTTATCCACGAAAATTTTGTTTTCCAGTCAAAATCAAGTGGATGCTTGCATGTCTTAAATGCGTCATTTACACCAACTTATGTATATTCTTGTATAGCGAGCTGATTCCGTTCAGTTTTGTTTGGAACAGATGAAAATTTCCGCAAAATCACAATAACAACATCTACAATCTATCTTCGTGACTAAAAACCATGGCATAAAATTTTCTCAAAAAAGAGCATATTTATGTTCTGCAGCGTCATCAAACATTCACGGACATGTCCAGTACAAAATTTCAGAAATTTCTGTCAAGAAATTATTGGCCACAAAAGGAATACTTTAACAGATGAATGCAGCTTCAAATTGTAATTTCCAAATTTTGTTTGTTAGCTCCCTGACTTTTTAGACATTAAATAGGTGTATTTACACACAGAAATTTAAATTGGGTAAATTGATGTAGCAAACGCAGGACATGGCTAAGCCTCACCGGACTAAACCATATAGAGCACAAGAACAGTTTACCGAGATAATTCGAAGGATACGTCTGGTAGTAATTCAAACGTTGCCCCAATTGCATGTAAGGTGAAACAGGACCTAAAAACAGAATTAGTTAAAAACAAGCTGTTTGAATGGCAAAAATATAATTGAGCAACAATTCTGTATAGCTGCCATCTATACAATACAGAGTTCAATTCTTACACACTGTACAGGCTTATCATGACAATTCCTACTACATAAACCAAATAAATGCAAAATGGCGCCTGACAAATCACTGTTAATGTAGAAAAAATGTTGGAAAATTCTTTCTTCCAAAAAAAATAAAATAATTCTTTAAAAATCTTTATCCTTCGATATCTAAAAGAATCGGTAAGAATTCTTTATTATTTTCACTTATGTTTCCTTTTGATGTTGTTTAAGAAGCGGTTAGTACTTTGTTTACCTAGCTAGCTATATTTTGTGTAAAATTCTTCAATTTTTAAAGCTTTTCTAGCATTATGTAGCTGACTTTCGATAAAAGCTGATGCAAGCAAAGTAAAAGGTAAGTGTTTATCTGTTTTTAAAAAGAATTCTTTCAGTGTTTTCGAGAATGCACAAAGCGACAACAAACTTTAACTTAAAAAGTCTTTATCTGTATGTGTTATAGGGTATTCTGATTTTATTGTTGTGTCTTTTAAAACAGTGTCTAAGAAAGAATTTGTAGTTTAAATGGTCAGTTCATTTTTGTTCATCCTCATAATAATCTCCCCCTATCTCTTTCAACAACCACACATGTTTGGTGAACTATGATGAGTATTCTCCCCTATCTCTTTCAACAACCACACATGTTTGGTGAACTATGATGAGTATTCTCCCCTATCTCTTTCAACAACCACACAACATGTTTGGTGAACTATGATGAGTATTCTCCCCTATCTCTTTCAACAACCCCACAACATGTTTGGTGAACTATGACGAGTATTCTCCCCTATCTCTTTCAACAACCCCACAACATGTTTGGTGAACAATGACGAGTATTCTCCCCTATCTCTTTCAACAACCCCACAACATGTTTGGTGAACAATGATGAGTATTCTCCCCTATCTCTTTCAACAACCCCACAACATGTTTGGTGAACTATGACGAGTATTCTCCCCTATCTCTTTCAACAACCCCACAACATGTTTGGTGAACTATGATGAGTATTCTCCCCTATCTCTTTCAACAACCCCACAACATGTTTGGTGAACTATGATGAGTATTCTCCCCTATCTCTTTCAACAACCCCACAACATGTTTGGTGAACTATGATGAGTATTCTCCCCTATCTCTTTCAACAACCCCACAACATGTTTGGTGAACTATGATGAGTATTCTCCCCTATCTCTTTCGACAACCCCACAACATGTTTCGTGAACTATGATGAGTATTCTCCCCTATCTCTTTCAACAACCCCACAACATGTTTGGTGAACTATGAGGAGTATTCTCCCCTATCTCTTTCAACAACCCCACAACATGTTTGGTGAACTATGACAAGTATTCTCCCCTATCTCTTTCAACAACCCCACAACATGTTTGGTGAACTATGATGAGTATTCTCCCCTATCTCTTTCAACGACCCCACATGTTTAGTGAACAATGACAAGTATTCTTTGAAGACCTATGGCTTACCTTCATGTGGTGTACATCATCAAACAATTTATTTTAAAAATTTGAAACAAATCATAACCAAAAGTGGAGGCTTTCTTTGATAATATCATCATTAATTTAATCATTTTAAATCTTTTTAAATTATCTAATTTTTGTATTATAATCATGCCATAATTACAGTGACACAGTTATTCTTTCTCATTGCAGTAATGCGTGCAATGTGCACGAGCTATATAGCTAGTAGATTATAATGACATGAACCTTTCAAAAGTTAAACCAGTTATAACGAGTAAAAGACAAAATAATCTTGAGATGAGATATTCACACAGATTTATGATTCAAATTTTACTTGCATCTTTTAGAAAAATGGCGTAAGTTGAGAATATTTCCAGATAAGTATTTCATATAATTTAATAATTTTTTAGATGAATATTTTTCTGGTTTCTATTTCAAAAATGTTTAAACTTTTGGAGATTAGATATTTATAGTAGTATGCATGCGAGAAAAGCACGGTTTTGCGTAATGTTGCCTCACTTTGCATGTGTGAATCCTCTTGTTCATCCAGCTGTGTTTTCATTGTCTGCAAATGAACCGTTTTTACCTCTACCTACAAAAGCAAATGCAAGTTTTAATGGATTAAAGTGAATATTTATACAGGATAATCTGTTCAGTACTAAATTACTGCTATCATACATGTCCTGTTGGTTAGTCCTGGCGTACTTAGGACGCCCGTTTGCGCCTACGAAAATCGCTCAACCAGACAACTAACCTATTTAAGCTAGACTTGCATTACGCAATGAGTTTCGCTCAAGAACTCAGCTGTAACTCAGAAATAACGATTTTGCCGGAGATGGGATTCGAACCAGCGGGTTTGGTTTCGTGAGCCGAAAAATTTATCCACTGAGCTACAGCGCCAGCAATATTCCTTAAGTTGCAAAATAATGATAAAACGCTACACGGAAAAAAACATGTATCAATTCTCTCTCTCTCTCTCTATACATTTAACGTCTATTTTCCATGCTGGCACAGGTTTGACGGTTTTACTGATGGCACGCCTCCATCCTACTCTATCCTGCGCCAACCCAGGCTGAATACATTTCACAACAAGATCTTTCTTCACAACCTGGCTCAATGTCGTATGTGGCCTGCTTATGCCAAACTTACGATCAACAACTAAATCTCTACACTTCTTAACCCAGTTATTATCATTCATTCTCTCAACATGATCAAACCATCTAAGCCGACGCCTTAAATTTTCTTACACTTTCTAGTCCACAGCGTTCTCTTAACTCATTTGAAAGCTTCCTATCCTTCAATGTCACATTTGACATCCATCTAATCATTCTCATGTCATTACGCTCTAGTCTGTTTAGTTCAACAGTTCTAACTCCCCATGTCTCCCCACTATATAGAAAAATACTCCTTACACAAGCATCATACACCCTGCCTATCGTGCGAAGAGATATCACTCTAGAAGTTAGGAGAGGTAAAAGTTCTCTAAACTTTTTCCACCCAGATCTAATTCGAGTTATACAACTTTGTTCTGCGCCACCTCCTGTACTAATCATGTCGCCCAAATAACAAAAGCCATCCTTTGTCTCTAAAAAGTCATCACCTATTGGCACAGATTCTACTGACTGTCCAGTTGCTAAGGTAATTTCACCAGTACACACCATACACACATAGTCCACCATTGAAGTAAGTCGACCCTTTATACCACTACACTTCTTATGAACCCAATGATCACAATATTTGCAATATATTGAGTTATTACCAACACCCTTCCTACATACAGAGCATGGCCATCTACCTGAAGCAATAGGTGCTGAAATGCCAACTCCGCTGACCATAACTTTTGTCTTACCCATGTTAACTCTAAGCCCTTTTGACTCTATACCTTTCTTCCAAGTAGCAAATTTCGCAGTTAACTCTTCTAGACTATCTGAAATAAGCACAAGATCATCAACATACAATAATTCCCATGGACACCCTACTCTAAACTCCTGAGATAAAGCCTCCAAAACCATGATAAAGAGTAACGGACTAAGAACAGATCCCTGATGAACACCAACCTTAACTCCAAATTCCTTGCTATATGATCCATTCACTCTGACATGACTTCTGGCATTTTCATACATAGACATAACAACTGACACTATCCATTCATCGACTCTTATCCTTCGTATCGCCCACCAGATTACTTCACGTGGTACTCTGGCAAAAGCTTTTTCTAAATCAACAAATTCAAAATATAACCTCTTATTCTTTTGCAGATATTTCTCCTGCAACTTCCTGACTATAAAAATTGCATCAATAGTTCCCCGTCCAGGCATAAATCCAAACTGCATATCATCAATATTCACCCTATCTCTAATAAATCTTGCCAATATCCTTTCTAATACTTTCATAACTTGGTCTAACATTTTCAGCCCTCTATAATTACTTCTCTCCAGGGTATCACCTTTACCTTTAGAGCAGTTTACTATAGAGCTAATTTCCCAGTCCGCAGAAACTACACCTTGACTGACGATAGCATTTACAAGCTCAGTGATGATGTCAATACCATCCTCACCAGATGCCTTCAGCATTTCAGAAACAATCCCTGATGGACCAGCAGCTTTACCATATTTCATCTTACTAAGATCCTTCTATCTTACTAATAAGATCCAATCCTTTTCTATTCTGACAGCAGGACCCTCAATTGGACTAACTGGTGACAAAAGACTGTGGTCCCATTCAAACTCCTCATTTAGTAATTTACTATAATAACTTTCGCAGGCCAATTTTTTAGCACTATCATCAAAAGCTAAAACTCCGATGTCATTTCAATTGTTTATAAAAAAAAGCAAGAAACATGAAATAAAGAAACAACAACACAAAGATCACTCACAAGTTTTCCGTTTATTTTTTGGTAACGTTCTTTTGTAGCGTTTATGACACATTCACGACTTTCAAAGAGCACAAAAGAGAACCCTGGAAAAGAAATTTAAAAATTCTATGTTTTTGTTATAACAACCCAACGATAACAATTAATTAAGCTTTATCTTAAATGACAGTTCTTAACAAAAGAAGTTCATAAAATGATTGACATGTGACTAAAAAATGTGACTAAAAATGACTGACACCTAACTAACAAAGAAAACTCAACCTAAGCCTAGTGTTCATTGTACAATTTACTATTTTAAAAAAGGGCTACGAAACTGAAAATATAACTATAAAAGTTAGAAAATAATATAGAAAATATTGATTTGCCAGCGTCACATTTAAAAAGAACAAAGATTTTATATACAGTCAGAAGCAAATATGGTATACCAAAGTATTATTAGATATTACCTCGCGCGCGTTGTGTGTTTTGATCTTTTGGTATCTTTACTTCTAAAACCTGTTTATAGAGTTACGTTGAACTAAATATGGGTCACTTAGATGTCTAACGTAGAGTTTAAATAGTTAACCAAAATGTGTTTAAAGAATAGCAAATTGCTTGAATAATGAAAAATGTTGGAAAATTACTCAAGATTATAAGGACTTTGGTGTACCAACCTTTCCAAACTCCTGGAAATGTGTCTCCAAATCCGACTCTGTTGTACCTTGAGCAACACCACCAACAAAAACTTTACACTCTGGGTTCCTGTCAGCTCTATTTGAAGTGATACCCTATGGATCATAAACAAGCAAGCAAATATAATAGACAAGAAAATGTTTGCAGGGTTTAGCAATATTTATATTTTAGGTTTCCACCCTCCCAACTCAGTAGAATCTGTAGAATCTTGAATATTTTTCTGAGAAGAATCCTCCAGTTGGAGTTTTAGGCCAATTAACTACAAACATATGCCCAAAGTAACACTGTGTAAATCGCTACATTTTTTTGGTTGACGAAGACGACTATCAATGAACAGAATTTATTCCTAGCTGATTCATTCAGCATTGGATTTCCCAGTCACAGGACTCTTGGGTCCACCTTGACAATGTTTCGACAGTACTGCCTTCAATTTCAATCGTTGTTTTTTGTATAGATTTTGTTGGATGATGTTGAGAGTGGTGTCCAACAGTTCTGGTGGCAGTCAAAATTCAACTAGACGTCCATAACCAATCCCTCACTAAATGGTTGAATGCAGCTGACAGATCTACGGGAAGTAGAAAGCATGTGATAATTTGTTATTTGCTGGATTTGTTTTGTGATGTAAGCAGCATGGTGTGCACCGTGATTTGACCGAAAACCATCTTGATTATCTGTCAACGGGTGTTCATACCAGTCTTGGATCCAATTTAAATGTTCAAAACAGCCTTCCCTGCGCAACTACCAATATTCAGTCCACAGTACATGGTCGGATCCAGTTTCAATCTCTTTTCTTTTCAACAAAGCTTGAACTTTTCCCAAGTTAAACAAATATTTTAATTGTTTCTCTTTCATGAAATATTTCAATTTCTTTCTATTTTGTGTCATATTTATGGGTAATTAATTAATTTGGGATGAGTAACACGAGAAAAGTGTTTCAGTGTTTTTGTGTGAATTTCCATGTCATGCATGCACCCTCCAATACTAGCATAACATTATAGCACTTATTTTTATGAGTTTGAAAATACGACATGGATCTATTATAGGTGTGTTGAAGGCACAAGATAAGAAGAATGTATATGCAAATTCTTCATAACAGTCAACACACACAAGCAAAGTGGCCAAATAAAAAAGTTGAAATTAACAGAGAAATTGAAGATGATAAAACTATATATATATTGAATTTGCGCGTTATACCATAGCACGTAGAATATTCCCTTGATTCGGACCCTTGGGCACAGCCTTCTTTGCGTCAATCTGCCAAAAAAACACATTTAAAAAATGCAATGGAGTTTAAAATAAAAAAATTTAATTTCTCGACTTAAAACGTGTGTATTTAAAAAACTACTGTTTTCCAAGCATAGAAATGATATTGTTACTTGTTCCAGACCAAACAGTGTTCCCAACTATATAAAAGTTGCATTTTAAAATGATGCCAAGACAGATAAACATCTACTAATCAATCTAATTTTTACTATTTTAAAACCTTGGCAGGACTATTATCTTGAACATAATAAATTGTTGGAAAAATCACGAAACTCTTTTCACACCAATGAAAAAGTACTAATACAAGTACTTAAATACCACTTTTCCATGTATGCTGTGCCGACTATGAGAGAGAACTTTGTTGACAGTATTCGGATCAACGAATGTAACAAAGCCAAACCCCCTGAAATTAAGAGAAATTACATGATTACATACATATAAATTGGCAATGAATTTTGTGGGAATATGACAAAAAATGAAGAGAAATTAAAAAAAAAAACTTTAAAATATACAGAACGAAAACAAGTCAGTTTAGCGAATGCAGAATAATTTTTGCAGGCCTATCAATAAGGGGCGCGCAATCGCACACGCACGCTGTGGAAAACAGAACTATAGATTCAATATCATGCGCGCACAATCGATAGCGCTGGTAGAAAATATTCATTAAAAGGCCTGATTTATGGTTAAAGATCACTAACAATCTTCACAAACTAACTGACTTTATTTATCACTAACTGTTAGGCTACATAACTGCATCTGTATTTTTACATCAGACTATAGAGTGATCTTTGATATTATTTGTTGAATAACAAGTAAAAATAGTCTAAAATCGTTATCTCTAGTTTGAGTCTGGATTTCAATTCTTGATTTGTTCTAGTAATTCTTGTTTACTTTGCAAAATACCACCTTCAAAGTAATTTCAAACAACTGGATATACATACATGAAACAAGCAACAAGAAAATGTCAGCACTGAAACAGCAAGTGTCTACATAGCGATAGTACCTGGAACGACTTGTCACATTGTCCACCATAATGATTGAGTCGGTTACATCCCCAAACTGTTGGAAATAATCCATAAGGGACTCTACAACAAAAAATGCTAAATACAACATGGCTGTTTAAATATTTAACAGAGAAAACCCCTCTTGTTTTATACATAAAAAATAACCGGGCAATTGTTGTAAGAGATAAAAAAGAATCATCAAAAAAGCAAAATAAAGCATGAGGAAAGATGCAAATAGGACTGATATTTACAAGTTAACCAGAACCAGAAAACACAAATCAGAAAACTTTGTTGGAACAAGTCATATACTGATTAGTCATTAAGGTTAACCATGATTGAGGAGAACCTACCATCTTTAAGAATGAAAAACAAATTACCTTTGGTAGTTTCTGCAGGGATACCACCAACAAAGATTTTTCTTGAAAGAAAGAAAAAAACTACAGTAAAGACATAAATAACATCATTGAATAAAAAAAAAATGCAACTTGAAATGAAAAGGAAGAGTTTCCTTCACCGTCGTTTTAAACATTCACAAAAAAATCCGAGGAGACTGAATCTTCACTTTATTTATTTAACAATTTAATACTAATTACAGCATAAATTATCATATATTGTTTTTTAATATTCAACATAAAATGTCCATGCTATTAAAAACAAGAAATTAAGATGGCTAATGATCTAATTATTGATTCACGATGAACAAGTAAAAAAAAGTTAAATTTTGTAGGCACCGTATTTCCTCTTATTAGCGCCCCCGGCGCTTATTTAAAAACTGACTCAAAAAGTGCGGCGCTAATAAGAGGGCGGCACTTATAAAATAATTTTCAAAATGGTATAAAAATAAATTTTATATATTTTTGTTTGGTACAAACATTTGTGGCCACCATGTGGATAAAGATATTTGGAAGCCAAGAATAGGTGAATTTCTCAATGTAAAATTCGATACTCGCAAAGATGCCCATGATTATGATAAACATACTTTGGGAATTTATGCTGATGAGACTTTAGTCGGTCATGTGCCAATAGAACTTTCATCATTATTACACCTTTTCCTTGAAGCTGATGAGCAGAATCGTCTGATTTGCCAAGTAATTGGAAAACAGAAACGTGAAGATGGTCTGGTGGTTGCAGCAAAGTTTTTTGCTTTCTTGGAAAATAAAAGATCGGCTGAGACCTTGTATCGTGAAATAAAGAAACAAAAAGAACTATTGTCTTATTTCGAACTTACGTACGAGAAGCTAAAAAACGTATTGTATTGTATAACTATCCTTCTGTATGGGTTACTGCTTTTTCTAATTAGCGCCTTTTTTCTAATGTCTGCTTTTACTACTGTAATTGTTATGTTCTTCAAGTATCCAGTTAGACTGTGTGACTCAAGTCGATGGCTCCATGAAAGCATGAAATTTTCTTGAGCTGGCTCAGTCTATTAAAGAAAAAAAAGCAATGCAATAAAGGATAAAGATGAAAGGAAAAAGCAGAAAGAGGAGGAAGATTCCTTACATTGTAAAAAAGTGTGTTTATGGAGAATCTGTTTGCGTAATGAAAAATCTACGGAGTGTCCTTCTTGCCACAACGTACTGCAGTATTTGAAAGAGGAGAGGGAAAGTTCAGGCAAAGCCGAATGATAATGATATTAATAGTGATCAAAGTGAATATTACTCAAATGAAGATTCTGTTGGAATGAGGATGATAACCAAGATCCGGATGGGAAAGCAAAACAGCTTTTAGCAACAACTTGAAAAAGCTCAGGACCACCAGTGTCAGAAGTGGATATATCAAAGGAAAATGGTTTGGAGTGATATTATGCTGGAAAAGGCAGTCAGTGCTGCTAATTAGCAAGGTTTTGAAATGATCCCTTGTAAAGGATGAAAATGTAGACTTTTTGAAGATAAAGTTCCTGAAAACAAGTGGGATCAGGGAATATGTTAGATCTGCCATGGCCAAATGGCGAATCCAGATCCAAATCCAAATCTTTTTAGCTTTTTTGTGGATCTTTCAAGTTGGCTTTGAAATGAAATTTCCAAAGTATTTATTTTAAAATTTGCTTAAAAAATTATTTTCTTCTAATTTTTATTATAAGTTTTCTTAGATCTATGTATTTGTTAAGCCTTTTATAAATAAACTTGTTGTAAATGTACACAAAAATAATTATTTTATAATTAATTAAGTAAATTTTAATTAAATAATAACTTATTTAAACTGTATTTAAAGATGTTATTCAATTTCTGACAAATTACTGAAGTTGTTTTATGTTGAGATAACTTGTTTATTTGTTTATGTTTGTTCTCATGTTATTCTTATTATCTCTTAGGTTATATATATATTACGCAACAATATATCTATGTGGTCTTAGCAATTAAAACATATCTTGTTTCCTATCTTATCCCAACATTTTATGCTAGGTATTTCATTTGACATATTTATATATTTGTTATTTTTCATTTTAAAACACATGAAAACATGGCTAAGGTTTCTGGTTGTTTCTTATAAAACACATCTATATATTAGATGATAATAATTAATTTCAACATTTTCTTTTCTTTAACATTTTTCATCACAATAGTGATGGCAACGGTTTTTGAGAAAAACAACACTTTGATTGCAAACTTATTTCAGGATTCACACTTTTATCAGACCATATATAGAAAATAATGAATTTTTCATTTCAAAAACTTTTAATTTCCTTAGATAATGATTGCGAAAGTTTTTCATAATATGATTTTTTATATATAGTTTTTGACTTGAGGTACTTAGTGATAAAAACAAGCATTTATTGCATTCTGTTTCTTTTTAGAAAACCTAAAAAAGTACAAAATATTACTGTGTGGTTTTTGGGGTCCGTCTACCATTTTCATGTAACAATTCAAAAATACGTTTGATGGTCATTATGTTTATTCTGAAGGAACAATGTTAACCAGCAGTTATTTTGTTATTTTGTCAAAAATCATTCGCTATTTATGACATTATGCACAACATTTGCACGTGCATATGCATTGTTGGTGACGAAAGTTCATGCAAGAAAAATCAAAGGGTGTTTTACACAAACTTTAAGAAAGGCAAATTTCAGTGTTTCAAAACAATTGAAACCAAAAACTGATGTTTAAATTTACAAATTGCCACAAGTAGACACACATACATGTATTTATATGCAAACACAAAGAGTTGGCAAGTTGACACAGTTATTCTCTATTAAGTTATGATGAGTGCATTTTGTATGGGGTTTATATAGTGATAATAATTGTCTAGCAAAAAGAGCTGTTGGTGCAATAATCTTCTTTTTTTATCTTTATTCATCTTGAAAGAGAACTAAATTATAGAAAAGTTATAAAAGTGTTTTTATTCTTGATATCTGTAGTCAAACTTAAAAAAAGTACATAAAATAAAGAAAATACAAATTTATATTTTATTGTGTATAGCTGGATAATGGTGAAAAAGTTTACCCATTCATTGTTTAACAAATTCAAGAAATTTCTTGAACGATTTAATGGCTAAACAATAAAATAATTCTTTTAAATTTAGTAATGTGATGATAGTCTGAAAGGAAGTTGTAAGCAAAAAGTTGTACCCAGAAACCAACATATGCAAAAAAGACTTATTTTTTTAAACTTAAGGAGTTGTATCTCATGTTCAAGGAGCAACATCCAAATTGTCAAAATAGGGTTTTCAAAATTTTGTAGCCTTCGTCCAAAGTGGCATATTTTTTTGGAGCTTCAGGATCCCACTCTGTCTGCATTTGCACCATTCATCAAAATGTGTCTTTGTTGACAGATGCAATACACTTAGATTATCATGACTTGGTTAAAATGGCTGTCTGCAACTCCGAAAACAAAGAATGTATGATTCATTGTTGTTAAAATTACATTTAAACAATGGACAAAAACTGATCGTTCTAATCTTATCACATGTACCGAGTCTATTTTGAACTTTGTAGAACTACTTTGTGAGCAAATTGACTCAGTGACTACCCATTCATTTATTGCAAAGTCACAAGCAAACTATCTGGCAAGATTAAAGAACAATCTTAATGATGATGAAGTCATAGTTTTAGGTGATTTTGCAGAAAATTACAGTTTTATTGTGCAGGATGAGATTCAGGGGTTCCACTGGAATACATCACAGTGTTCACTTCACCCTGTTGTACTCTACTACAAACAAGGTGATGAGCTCCTGAATCATTCTACACGATTTTTTTTTATTAGCAACTGCTTTATAAGCAACAGTACTTGAGTTCAGCGAAAAAATAAGCAACTCTACTACTGAGCTTTTATTACATTAAGCAACTGGTGAAAAATATTTACACTAGCAATAACTTTGCCTTGTATGTATGTATTTTAACTATGCGTATACACCAAGCGAGGACATTGCATTGTTATTTTCTTTATTTCGAATGTCTGTCTTGTTAATTGACGTTTTCTCACTTTTGAATCGAATTTTGTTGTTTTATTTATGATTTGTTTCAGTTAACGATGAGCAAGTGGAAAAGACAGCCCACGCTTTTAAGCTTTGGCTTTTCAAAAATAAGCAACCAGTTAAGCAACTTGAGTAGCAATTTCGGCATAAAATTTAAGCAACATGAGTTCTACCCCAAATCCTAAGTTGCTTAGAAAAAAATAATCGTGTATTTGCTATATTTCAGATGATCTCACTCACGATGTAGACTTTGTATACCTGGTAGTTTCAGAGATTGTCACGTTCATAAAAAACTTCTGAAAATCTTCTGAACAACATTTCACAAGTGTTATACTTCACTGACGGCTGCACAGGCCAATATAAAAGCAGAAAGAACTTTTTGAACTTATGTCACCACTTAGAGGATTTCCAAATAAAGGCAAAGTGATGTTTCTTTGCCGCAAGCCATGGAAAATCCCCTTGTGATGGCATAGGTGGAACACTGAAGAGACTGGCTGCAAAAGCGAGCTTGCAGAAAGCTAAGACAGGACAGATACTAACTCCCCTTGATATGTTTACCTTCTGTATAAATGAGGTTGTCAGAATCACATGTATGTTTCTCCCTTCACAAAATATCAAAGCTGTACGATATAAAATGACAGAAAGATATGCTTCTGCAAAAACAATACCTGGTACAAGGAGCTACCATGAATTTGTGCCTTTAAATAATGGTGAAATTGGCTTGAAGAGGATATCAGATCAGGAGTATTTTGATAGCGTATTTAGTTTTATGCCAAAACCTGATGAGAAAATTAACATGACAGCTGAAATTCAAATCGGTCAATTCATCGCATGTGCATATGATAATGCACCATGGGTAGGCACTGTCACCGAGATTGACAGTGAGCATAGAGATGTACTTGTTAAATTCATGCACCCGTCATTTCCAGCTCGCTCATTCTTTTGGCCAGAACATGATGACATTTGCTATGTGCCAGAAAGCAATATTTTGGTTGTCCTTACACCGCCTTCAACGTTTCCTGGATAACAACGTGTTTTGGAGGACAGAGTAAAACAAACTGTTGCTGAAAAATTCCAACTGTTTCAGTAGACAATTAAAAATTACAAGTGGGCACCTGTATTTTAAAATCTAGTTTTTTGGTTATGCACTAGAAATATTGAAGCAAACTTGATTAGTGATATATCTTTTTAAGGAAATTAAACCAACACCATTTTTGGCCAAAAGGTAGTTCAATAAGTCTGTAACTTGTGTGCAAAATTTGGAGATGGTTACACCTTCCCCACATAAACATTTTGGCCCCGGAACTCATTTTATCAAATTTTTCTGGACCTAAACTTTAATTGCAAAATTCACTATAAAGACATCATCTAATGACTATTTTGTTGTGATTTTTGAATTCTTCACACAAAAAAATGGTCAAGCACAAATTTTCATGTAATTTGGATGTAAACTTAAGATTTTACGCGAAGTGTATACTTAATCGACGTGAAAGTTTCGCAGCGCTGAGAATTTTAGCCCAAAAAAGGCCTAGGTCCGAGTGTCTATATCTCAGGAACCATAAGAGATTTTGAGCTAAAATTTGGAACATGTGATTTTCTCATAGAATGTAGCCACTGCACCAAGTTTCATCAATTTTGGAGAGGGTGGGTTACATGACCAGTTGATTTCACATGGAATGACCCAGAAGGTAATAAAACTAAATACTATATTTAAGTTAATATATCCCCTTAAATAAAAAAAAATTATATCAGATCAGCCATAATAGACAGGTTTTATCACAGCGAAAGAGGGTCAATAACACACAATTTGTTTGGAATATAACACTGTAGGATTGACAGAAATTGTGTTTGTGTGCACCTGGAATTATCTCTTGAAAATCTAGTTGTGCACCTGGTTCTTATAAGCATACATGTTATCTCAAATACTATTAAAGTGCACCTTAGATCTTGGTAAAATCTGAGCATTCCAAACTGGATACTATCTATATTTTTTCTTTTAAAGTGAAATAATATTGACAAACAAGTGTTGTTGTGTTATACAAAGTATATATATAGCAAGAGCCATATAGGCAAATCATTTCATTGCTTTAAAAATGTTGAATCATAATACGTTTGAACAGTACTATTCTTATGCACAACAAATCGACAAAAAAATCAGCCTTACCCTGCATCGTCTGAAATCTGCATAGGCAACTGATTCCCAAGTGGTGGATAATAAGGTATAGGGTAACCCGGTATCATAATGAAATTTCACGAAACATAGTATTTAAACGTTATCACCTATTTCCCCCCTCAGCTTTACGATAAAGAGTCACTACGTGGTTCGTAGTTAGGATCGGTGTGCCCTTGTATTTTCGCTATTAAAAAAATTCCAGATTTATTTGTTGTACTTTAGAAGTCAAGTGGGAGCATCAAACTAAAATAAAGATAATAGTGTATAATAAGTTTGCCATTCTTGAGTTTAAACGATGTTTTGGTTGTCACAAATAGTGTGAAGAATTTGATTAAAGGGGTTTGAAACAAAAATAGTAAATAATATCTAAAAAATATTAAAATGACCTTTAAAAAAATTTATTTATTCAGTAAATCACCTTATTACTTTATTTGTTTATTGTCGTTATATATTTTGATAGTCATTTTGATATTAAGAAAATCTACATTTATTTTATAACCTACCCCCTGATTTATATTTCCCACAGTACAATTCTGTTTCTTTGACACAGTGCTGTACCATAAATTGTTGTTCCAACAACGTTAGTAGTGTAAAAAGTTAGGCTATAACATTGTTAAAACATGGCTGGTATTCAACAAATTGCCCCTCTTGCAAATAATAGTATTCCGGTAATGGGAAGCATTCCCACTGTACAACCAGCTGTTGTATATCAGCAACAACATGGCGTTGTAGTTGGTGGACAGCAATTGCAATACACTCCAAGAAAACCGTTTGTTCCACGGGAGCGAAATCCAAATGAAGAGCAGTGGTAAGAATCTTCTTTATATAAGACTAAATATTTCTTTAATGTTATTCCTCATTTGTATTTAATTTCATTTTTGAGGTTTTCAAGTCTCAGGAAATTTGAATTTCATATTTAAGGTATATTTATGCATGAACCTGAAGTTAGGGTTGCTAGGGCATTTGAGAAATAATGCGAAAATGTCAGGAAAACTCATGCTTTTTTATTGTTGTCAGGAATTTACAGATTGATGGCTTCAAGAAGCCAATAAGTAATATTATTTTTTTTGCTTTTTTTGAAACCCATTTGTCTTCATGTTCAACTTTATTCATATATTTAAGACTGAAACGTATATAAGGCAGAATCATTTTTGAAACCTTTATTTTTCAATGTTTAAATTTTTGTTATTTCTGACATTTGTCAGAAATTTAAGGTTCTAAATGTCAGGAATTTAAGACCTGCCATTAAAGTGGCAACCCTGGAATTATACTCCACAGCCATTAGAAATCTGTCGTAATGGGAAATACGCTCTGTTTTCAACACCATATTTCGGAAATTTTGTGAAAAGTACCGCTTAAACTTTTTATTATTTTTAGACAATTACTAAACATATTTACCTTTTCTAAAACTTTCCTAGAACGTGAATAAATTATCTTTTCAACAAATATATGCACTTCTCATAACTTCTTTTCTAAGATGCTTTGAAGCGTTGCTCAAAATTACTAATTTTGAAGATTTTGATTTGCATGATTTGTCTTTACGGAGTATAATAGGAATCATCATCCAGATAACAGAACTAAACAAAGTGCTGATACTGATAATAAAGGTTTCGTTGCCGCCAATGACACCTGTTGCTCTTTACTAAATAGAAGGCCTCTGCCAAGTAATTATAAATCTTTCAATATCCTTGACATTACCAGACAGAATGCTGTACAATCATGCAGATGGTGTTGATTTGGTTCCATCTGGGATAAAGAATAAAGGTCTTATCGTTGATAACGGTCGCAACCAAAGGAATCAATGTTTTTTTCTTTCTTCGAATGCAGCACAATTCAGCATTTTTGAATGAAACTTTTAAAACTCATGCAGCACCACGTGTAAAGCGTGTCTGTTGTTGTTACTTCTTACACTATTATCTTATTACCATAACATTTTTTCTGTACAGGTAAGATCAAGTAATTAAGAATTACCATGTTAGTGCCAACACTGATGGATTTAATATTGAAGCAAATTTGTGTTTTCAGAAACATCAATTTTCTTTGATTCACAGGAATAATGTTCCAGTTTATTTGCAAATTGTTGGACTTGATTTTTGATTTTGTAATTTTGTAGTATATTATGACACCGTCCCAGTAATGTTGTATACCATTTGAATCACCTTGTATTGGAACAACTTTATGTATGTCTGAGCTCTTTCAGAATAAATAACAAAAGTTATATTTAATGGGCATGAATCAATTAGCCTTGTATTAGAGAGACAAGTGATAGTTTTTCTGATGTTTATAACTTTTTTTGATGTAGACGTTATAACTTTATTTTACCTCCTAAATGTAATCCTGTATATATTTCATCTTCTATTATGAATATTGTTTATAAGGTTCTAATTGCAGTCTGACTGTCATGATCTTGTCCTGATTGTCAAGTCTTGATCTTGTAATTGTGCAAACATAAAGTTGGTCACTTGGAACTATGAAAAGTTTGGTTACCTCGATATTTAAGTCCCACTATTAAACTTTGAAATTAGACACTTCAATAATCTGGGGTTATCTTCCCTGTGTTACCTGTTTGAAATGGTGGTTTTAAGAACATTTAACTCAGAAAATTCTTCAGTTTTACGCTAATTCTGGGCTTAAACTACTGGTAATTTGCTGCATTCTATTGGTTTTAAGCCCTATGTTAATTTTTATGCAAAAATTTAATCCAGAATTAATAGCTTTTTTCTTACAATTCTAGCTAAATTTCTCTTAAATGATTCTGTCACACAATTTTTTATTTTGTTCAATGGCATAAACATTCCATTGTCTTTAGCAATATTTCTGTAAGGTATGGTTTTACGTAAGTGCACTATTATAATGTTATATACGGTCAGTTAAAACCAATTCATACTTGAATTACACTATTTTTTTTATAAGCAACTTAGGATTTGGGGTAGAACTCATGTTGCTTAAATTTTATGCCGAAATAAGTACTCAAGTTGCTTAACTGGTTGCTTATTTTTCGAAATAGGTTACAAACAAAATTCGATTCATAGGTGAGAAAACGTCAATCAACAAGAAAGACATTCGAAATAAAGAAAATAACAAGGCAATGTCCTCACTTGGTGAATACATACATACAAAGCAAAGTTATTGCTATTGAAGTGGCTATGATAGTATAAATATTTTTCACCAGTTGCTTAATGTAATAAAAGCTCAGTAGTGGAGTTGCTTAGTTTTTTGCTGAACTCGAGTACTGTTGCTTATAAAGCAGTTGCTAATTTAAAAAAAAATCGTGTAGTTGAATGTTAAAGGTATATCTTGTAAAGATTTAACTCAGGCCTTAGTGTGCTAAAAACAATGCAAAGTAAGCATACTGGTACTACCATTCAAAAATGAAAACTGATGTAGATAGGAGCTGATTCATTCTGCTCCCTAGAATAGCAGCGCCATACCCAGAGTTAGTTTGGGCTTTACCTTTTTTCTCACAATATTTTTTTAATCCCTCCTCTTTTGGGAAAGGAAATTTTCAGTTTTCATACCTCTACTTTGGCTAAAACACCATTTGCTAGTTATTTTGTAGAAGTATATTTTCTCTCAGCGTTTACCAGTTCGTCGTCCTCGCAAATAATATATTCAAACAAATGTCTACACAAGCAACGCATATTTTTTGAACATAAAATGAAATACAGAAACATACAGAAGAATATTTTGTCTCTCTCCATACTGTTTTGGGAGAGAATTGTGATCGCGCTCGCGCACCTTGGCACGCTCCTGGCATGTGCAAGATGCGTTTTTTGCCGCGCACCTCGATTACGTTAATTGAAGAAAAATAAAAAAAGTCTTTTGTCATGTTATAAACAAGTACAAATTGTTTTATCGTATTGGTTAAACTTAACAATGATGTTTAATCTAATTGGTTAAAAAAATTTACGTCAAACAGTGATCTTTGTTGCACGCTTTTTTAATACATTCTGCATAAATTTTTCTTTCAAATGTTGATAATTGGGTTTTCCCATCAATTATCGCAAGAAGAAAAAAACTAAAATAGGAACCTCGTAGAGTGAAAGTAAAAAGAGTGTTAATTAGTTAAAACTTGTTAACTTGCTATAGTTGTGTTTACATTTGTATATTGTTTTTGCTGGAAACATTTGATTGTGTGTGTTCTCATTTGATATTACAATTTCAATAATTATTTCTAATACAATCATAAAATAAATACGCACACCTCATTAGCGCTTTTTCTTTATTCATAAAAAACAAATACATACGTTGTTAAAACAATGTTAGTTTTTATACATTACTAAAAGTAGCTACTGCAGAAAATTTTAGCATAAAAGTTTCTGTCTTTGTAAATAAAATAACTGGTTATCTTTCTTTATCTTTTAGTGAGTCTTGCGTCACCAAAGCTAACATCGTAACTGTACTTGAACGCAGTTTAATATTTTTTAAAGACCTTAACAATCTTTTGAGTCATACGGATGGATAGTATTGCACTTGTGTGACGTCTTCTATAAAATGTCACGGGAAATATCTTCACTGGCAAAATACAATTTTAACAAGTTAAAATAGGATGACTTTCTCAACGATAGCTATGTCTTTGAAATTAGGAAAAAATGTAAAAACCTTTAAAAGGGTTGAAGAAAACTGAGCAATCATAAAGTGATTTTCGTAAACAAAACTGAATGTGTTTGTTTCTTTGTGGTTTGATCTTTTTTCTTCCATCTGAATGCAGCACAGTTCTTCTGCATTTGTTTGTCTCTTAGTTGAATGGAACTTTTAAAACAATCTGTAGTATCGCATGTAAACATGTCTATTGATTTTCTTTGACAAATCTAAAATCTTTTCATATTTTACGTTTACGTAAGTTTAAGAAAAAAAGTATGATATTGATACTTTTCAGTGTGTTTATGAAAGTATCAAGGAAATAGTCTTTAACAAATAAAGGAAACAATGAATAGTTTGGGCGCCCATGAGGCTGGGTACGGCACTGAGTAGTCTAGATTTGTTACCTGTTCAATAAGATGGGACATTTCTTTTGAAATTATGAGGTATTTTAAAAATAAAACTTGGGTTTCTAAACAATTCTTGATAAGTTTGGATTTAAAAAAAACCCAAAACCCATTGTTCCCTTCATTAAAATATATATTGCATCTTTGATTACAGGAAATGTTTGGGACCGATTCAAAAAGTGGATACCGTAAAGATTCGATTAAGCGCCCCCTTCCTTTTACCGCCCCTCTCCAATAAGCACCCAAGATAAAACGTAAAAATTTGAAAAAAGCACCCGCTTCTTTTAAGCACCTTCCCCTAAAAGGGGGTCGCTTATTTGAAATAAATGGGTTTATGATTGGAGAAAATAATGACAGCGCTATTATAATAGTTATCTATTAGTTCATGGTTTTAACTAATACACAGGAAATTCCTATAAATCACTTTCTTTTTATGCTTGAGCTGAAGGGATGAAAACATTCTCTTCTTCTTCTTTCGTAACTCTTCATCTAAAATCCTCGCAGTTCGTGGATTTTTTATTCTCGCCGAGTACCTTCCTGGTACTCTACTATAGGACCAACTTTGCGTTTTCGGGTTTTGACATGTATTGAAACATGTAATAAGCGCCCGCCTCTTTTAACCGCCCAGGGCGCTTATTAGAATCTTTACGGTAATGGATTCTTTATGGATAAAAAATCATTTGTCCATAAATCATGACAAATCTTGATAGATTATAAATAAAATTAGATATAGAGATGAACTTGA
Organism: Candelabrum cocksii; assembly: GCA_963930725.1. Lineage (NCBI taxonomy): Eukaryota > Metazoa > Cnidaria > Hydrozoa > Anthoathecata > Candelabridae > Candelabrum > Candelabrum cocksii. The sequence continues at coordinate 3,995,898 of OZ005674.1, forward strand.
TATTAAATTACTTTTTAATTACTGCTTTTTCTTTTTTCTTGTTACAGTAAAATATTTGTTGGAGCAGTTGGGCATAACACCACTGAAGGTAAGAGATATCAGATTCATATAACAGTTCCTTAATTGACTATGGGAGTAAAGGAAAAAATAGTTGCAAAAGTCGGAAGTCGCAACCTGTTAAAAGGAGGGGAAATGCATTTATAATGCACGAAAATCTTATAATTTATTACCAAAACTTCCAATAATATTACACGTATCCTTAAAGATGTTACTGATTACAGAGATTATGGAAAGTGATAGCTAAAAAGCTGTTGTCACATTAAATGAAGGCATTTTTATCAATAAAGTAAAGATATGAAAACATTTTAATAACTACAAGCATATTGTGTTAGCTCCTTGAAGATTTTGCTCTTAATTGGTAGGTAATTTGATGCCAGACTTCATATATTTGTAGAAACCCTTCGAGCATATTTCGGAAAGTTTGGTGAAATAGCTGATAGTGTTATCATGTGTAATAAACAAACTGGAGAACCGCGGTAAATACATTTTTATTAAATGCAGTTTTTGGAATTAATGTGTGGGGTTGGGGTTGGGGTTGGTTCTCTTTTTGAGAGTAGTGTTTAGATCGCCGACATAAAAAGGTTTTTTATGTCAGATAATATTTTAATTTGCTATTAGGTTAGTATAACTCGTATTTTAACAGGGAAAGATTTGTCTTTAAGCAGAAAACCTTCACACTACTGATGTTAATTAACAATGCTTTTAAAGTGGTGTTAGTTTATAAAAATGCAAAGTGTAGGGTTAAAGGCTATTTCAGCAATCAACCAATAGGATGTAAATGTTTTATTTCATTTCTGCATTAAATTTAATTTCTTAAGGATTTTGGGTTTGCTCATTTAAATGCTATTTGTTGTATCTTTTCAGAGGCTTTGCGTTTGTAACTTTTAAAACTCCAGAAGCGGTCCAAGCAGTTATTGATCAATGTAATAACGGTGGTCATACGTTAGATGGGAAAAAGGTATCTTGTCTATTAATTTATTTTTTAGGATATCTCTTAGTAGGATATATATTTAGGATTAAATTTGATTGTTAGGTTTTATAGTATATCAACTAGGATTTTTACAAAAAGGAAAAACTAGTTTTATTCAATTTTTTCTTAGAATTTTGTAGTATTTTCAGCATTTTTAATTTATTTTAGTCGACTTACATTTTCATTGAAAAAATTGTCTGAAACTAGTTTTTTTTTCCAATCAAATTTGTAGTTATTACAAGTGCGCAAATACTTCCCGAAAGCTGAGGTGAGACCTTGTTCAAATTGTTGTTGTTTTTCACATAATTAAGGTTGACCCTAAGCCCGCTGTACCACAGGGACCTGGTCAACAGAACCAATATAATACGGTAGGGTTGGTAAGAGTTTGGTTTTCATGTTGGATCTGAAATTGATTTAACAAGTTGGGTGTGAAGCTTGTGCTTGGTACTGGCTTTATTTCCATCTTAATTTATCATTTTTGTTCATAATGTCAAATCTGCATTTTTTTGATTTCACTTTTTTCATTTGCTTTTTCATATTTAACTTTTTAATATAAAGCAAAGCTAGAAATATTTTCAAATATTTTATTCATTTATGCATTTTAAACTTACTGTATTATAATTTTATATATTTAATTCAAGCTTAAATTTATATTTAACCTATTTATCTAACCTAAAAATTTATAATATTTAATTAAGGCTGATAAATATTATTTAATTTATATGCATTTTTTACACCACTGTAACGATATATATGCAATCAGTATCCAAACCTCTTTCTACAGTCAAATCCTCTCCATTTTTGCATACATGTCCTTGAAAAATGTTGATCGCAATTTTTCATGTTTTTAAATCTATTTAGTATACTGCAATCAGACGTCATGTTTCAACAATTGCTCAATATTCTTTTATGACTTGCATAATTATTTGTTGTTTGACTTTGATATTAGTACGATGCTGAAAAAGCGAATGCTGCAGCTACAAATGGAATAGTTGGTGGAACTGCACCACAGGTATGCAGACGTTTACATGCGTTGAATCTAAATTTGTTTATATCTAATGGTGTTAGATTTTAAATTTGTATTTCATCTGGCATATGCACTGATTTTCAATACAATGTTTCGATGATCAATCGAATATAGCTTCAGAATTATTTTCTCTTAGAGCAGCTTCACATTTTAACAAATATTTCACTAGTTTGTTGGAAAAAATAATATTTTAGTAGTTCACTGCAGTTCTGTTCAAATTTTAGTACAAGGGTCCAATGAAGGTGCAACCAGAATTGAAGATTTTTGTTGGTGGCATTGGTATTGGCACGACTGAGGAGGATGTGAAGAAATATTTTGCTACGTTTGGAAAAGTATAATTATGTCACTGAATTCTAAACAATGTTTACTTAATTTTGTGTTTGTATTGTAGGTGATACAAGTAGATATGCCGTACCATCACGTCTACAAGTGCCCTAAAGGTATCAGCAATTTGTTCCCATATTCCCATACCTATGCCTAGAAAATGGAAACTTCCTTATAAGTTGACTTATTTAATATTTTGAAATATTGTTATATGAAGGAATATGGATTGGCATTTTGGTCATGAAATCGGAATTTTTTTTATCATTTTTTTATTATATTGTTTATCAATTTTTCTATATATATATTTATGAACATATAGATATTTGACCACAATGTTTTTGTGTGTGGGGTTTGTTTATTTTGGGATGATGTATGCATTTCTCACAGCAGGTTTCGTCGATTATTATCTACTAATATGATATGCATAATTCATTATAATTGTGATAGGATTTGCTTTCGTTGGTTTTGAATCCGTGGAAACTGTTCAGGCTATATGTAAAGAACGCTATCATCAAATCAATGGGAAAACGGTGTGCCTTGGAAACATTTAGTTTGTATTTGATTTGTTTATGTACTAAATATGCATGTTGCACAAAACGTCATATACATGGAATTTATATGATTTGTTTTTAACTGCGGCAACAGTATCAGATGATTTGTAATAATTTTACGTGTATTTGTCACGAAGGATGATTTTTTTTATTTACGAAAAGGCTAATAGAATTAATATTTTTTAATGACATGTTTTATATATCCTTTGTTTTATTCAAAACTTCATTGCTGGTTTTCGTGCTGGTCCGATGTTAGTTTTTTGGGCTTCCAATAATTCTTTTAAGCATTCCATATACTTGCTTTTGATGACAACATATTTAGGTGTTTTGTGCTAACATGTGTTGGAATTACATGGTGTTTGTTTTGTTTAGGTGGAAGTAAAAGGTGCTGATGAACAGGCTCAACATTTCAGTAAGCGACGGGAAGGTACTAAAAAAGTTATTTTTGAATTAAATAAAAATTTCTTTGTGTTTAAAATCAGCCTTAGCAATGGGAATGGGTCGCGGTCGTGGTTTACCTGTGGCGCAGTCAGGAAATATCAGTACAGTTGGATACGGTTCTTACACGGTGCCACAACAAGTCTTGGTTCCACAGAACATTGGAGGTGTCACGCAATACGCTGCAGGTTTGTTTGACAATTTTTTTTCTACTTGGTTTTGCTATTGAACTCTTTATCTTATAGTACAAATGCCCCAAACAGCTCAAACAGGCGGCGGTTATGTTTTTGATCCTACCACTAACACATATTATCAACTTCCAGCCACGCCTATGATAGGTAAGACATTGTTATTGATTTTGGGTTAATTTACAGAATTTGTTTGTTTAAGGCTCAAATACAGCAATTGCTGGCATCAATCAGGGTTTTTCACAACCTGGGGTGACCTTTCTGGGCGCAGGTGCAACTCAGCTGCAACGTCCAGGAGGTGTTACTGCGGATATGTTGTCAGCAGGTTTAACTGCTGGACAAGTAGGTATGTTTCAAAGTGAAATGATGCGCTGCGCCCCCTAATATTAGATGTTCTTATCAGCGACACTTGGTGGTGTGTACTCAAGTGAAACGTCTCAGTTTGGACCCGCTCGTTCGCATATATTAGCGGGGGGTACACAACAACCGATGGCAGGGAATGCCGTTGACCCCCATGTTGTTTACTCCACCTCCACATCGATATCCGCTGGGGACGCAGCTGCGATCTCAACGCAGCGAGGTTACCACCCTTACGGAAGGTGAACGAAATGAACACTTCGTATAATGGTGTTTTATAATGTGTCGGACATTTTTATAGAACTTTCTTTTATGAGACTTTTTTAAATGTTCTGTGACATCGTGTTTAAATTTAACAAGATTCTCCGGAAATTGATCAGTAATCATTCTGCGTGAATCATTAGGTATATTTTACGTTTATTCCCTCTTATGTTATGTACGAAACCTTCGAGTTTAATTTAAAAATAATAATAGAAATGGAGTGCAATGTGAAGTATTGTTTTAATATAATCGGTCTTCTTATGAGGTCGTGTGCGAGATAATAAGAACTTGTGTTATGATAAAACTGGTGACATCTGCGATAATGTCCAATCATTAATTCAAACCTTTCTCGTTTTGAAGTTTCACCGAAGTTTAATTTCATGAAATCGCAATTACTGGTTTAGCATAGAAAATGACTTCATTGAAAAGAGATCCGTAGGAAATAGCCGCTATTTTGACGCGATGTATGAGTTGTAGCTAGAACTGGAGCGGACGCTAGAATGTTAACGACCAGGTCAAAATTTATACTTTAAAGGAAGAAATTGTTGCGGGAAGAAAAAGTTGCAAAAATAAAATCGCAACTTTAAATGCAAAAAGTCGCAAACATTAAATATTGCGAGACAGGGCATTCATAAAAAGTTGCGAGTGAAGTTGAACTTACGATAATTTTTCAATATTCAAAATAAGAAAGAATAAATATTGATTAGAATCTACGTTGAAATCTGATCGATTTTGTAAAAAATATTTATAGACGAATATTCTCGCACAGTGCGTTTGTCGTTGTTCCAAGGAGATAACTTTTTAAAACAATATGAGACAACATTTTTATCATTAGAATTTAGCCACTTTTGTCCGACATTGCTTTTTCTGATAAATTTTTGCAAAAAACGACAATTGGACCAGCCAAACTCGTGGTTATTTTTGTTCGGATGCTTTTATAAAATAACAAGAAAAAAAGAAAAAGTTGCGGGAAGAAATTGTTGCAAACACTGGAAATAATTAAAAGTTGCAAATTGTAAAAAATGAATTGTTGCGGGAACAAAAAGTTGCGAACACTGGAAATAATTAAACGTTGCGGGAAGAAAAAGTTGCAAAAATTTGCTCGCAACACTTTCTTCCCACAACAATTTCTTCCTTTAAAGTAGGTTATTTCTTTTTTTAGGCATACCTTAATCTACTGTTTTTTATCGTGATAAAGGCTTTGGAAAGATACTCGTGTTATAAAACGTGTGGCTGTAATCGATACCATATAGTGTGTGTTTCCTGTAAAAATAGAAAAGAACTCTAATCAAACTCCTGTTCCGACACCTGAAAACTCGCGAGAATATTTCGAGTTAGTCAAAAGTAATTGCCCAAAACTCCAGCACGAAAGAGTGAAAATATTTCGATTTTTAAGATTTTAATTTTAAGTCAAACTTGTTTTTGAAAGAAGTTGTGTTGAAATGGCTTTTCATATAGAAACTCAGAACAATGTTGTAATGGTCCAATTGTTATGGAGTTTGTTAAACAGGACTTCTCAAAATCTGTTTCCACACTTCTATGTTATTCAGTTTCAAATTCATTTGTTGATAGATACTGGCTTAAAAGGAATATAATTAATACAAGCAGAAGCTAAAGCAATTTGTCAAGAACTAAAAAAATGGTCTAGTTTTCTTTCTATACTTAGTTTGTCATCAGTTTTTAACTTACGTATATGTACATATTACCCTGATATTTTGTTCTCTTTGTAATCGAAGATTGAATTTTATTTAATTTAGATTGTTTACTATAGAAATGGATTGCGGTTTTTTCGCCCCATGGTTATTTCGCCCCACGTCATTTCGCACCAAAGTAGGGTGTTTCGCGCCATCATTCAGGTTGTTTTGCACCATCGAATTTCCCGATTTTGTTTGTGATCATACTTTGTGTTATTTCTGATTTAATGACTAGGACTTACTTTCGTTTCAGATTGGCTTGCACTGGATCGATGTTGCGCACTGTACAGTGTTAATTCCAAGTGTTTTGGAGCCGATGTAACATTGCATGCAGAGCACAGATACACATTGTTTCATTTCATTACAGGCATGCATGATAAGACTTTTACGAAGCAGATATTTCAAAGTCTAAAAGACAATACAATCGTGAATATTGCAGAAACAATATATATCAGGCAGGCGTCCATACCATTTTCAAAGACAATAAAATCAGTTAAAAACGGAGCAATACATGAAGTAATGTACAATAAAAATTCACACTATAAAAACCACAAAGAATCACAAATGGTAGATAAATGATAAGTCCATACTACTATATATGCCCCAATGCAAATGGTCCATACTATAAGTCCATACTATGCGATAATAGGTCCATTCAAATGGGAGCACGCCTTCAGGAGTTGCACGGATGTTTTCCTCTGATCGTTATAAGAGTCCTAAAGTTCAAAAATCCTCTTCTGTAGTTTGACGTACTTTCCACGACGAATCCTGTTGGGTTTTCCCTCCGAAACGAGGCAGACCTGTAGATGCGTGAGTTTTGCTTCCGTATAAAGCAGATCTACTAACTGATAAAATGGCAGGGACGCACGACCACCTGCCCGACGATTGATTGCATTGTGCCACCCTTCCACGTCGTTATTGGTCCGAATTGCGGCCATGAAGATACTCCAAGTTTCTGGAGTCCAAACACTGTTCCGTATCCCCGTCTGCTCTACGTATCGTACGAATTCTTCCAGTGCCGGCGAATCAGCCTTCGTCTTCAAGTCGTCGAATATCGTTCGTATTTCGTGCGCTGGTAGAAATGGTAGTGCCATGAGTTGTCTGACGTACGAGTGTATATCCTTGTCGTTGGTATAAACCGTTTGAAGTCCTAACTCCTGGACCTTCCTCCATAATGCCTGAGTCCAATGGAACAGACATCTCGTCAGTTTTGCTCCAGGAAATATACGGGGAAATGCTTTCCACATCGCCATCTCAAAGTCTATCACGATGTTCTTGACCCGTATAGTGGTGCCGAGCAGTGTCTTTAATTCCTTTATATAACATGCGTTTGTAATCCGCTTTCTTTTTACCCGACATTATAACAAATACAAGTGGGACTTGTTTGGTGTTGTCGCCACTTTTCACGAATGCGTTTATGGTGAAGAGTTGTTTGAACGGATGTCGGCATAGCTTGAAAGTTGCGTCTGCGTACCACGTTTTGGCGTTTTTAAGTAGGTCTAACTGTTCCGCTGATGCAAATATTAGATGACGTCTGTCCTTTACTATCAAGTCGGCTTTCAGGAACTCCTCCGGCAAATTGTCGTCGTCGATTTCAAAGTCGAGATTTGTAGGATCTTTCGGGCGGTTTTTCTGGCGATGGCGATTCGTATTGCGCGCAAGATAATGTGTTTTCGAAAGGGCTGGGCAGGGTGCGTTACCAAGATTGTCTAGGAGGACCTCGTTCACGATTGCTGATGCAGGTTTTTACGGGTTTTCAGACGTCTTGTTCCTCATGGTCACCGTCATTTTTGTTACGAGGTCGGCACCGGGCTGTGCGACGTGATTGTGTTCGTTTGCTTTCTTGAAAAAATCGTCTCCTCGCTGTATGACGCTGGCACGACAGGGATCCGTTTTTTGTCGTACCGTGCACTGCCAATCGATGGTCGTTTGATCCTTCCGTCTTCGTTTGATATTGTAGCTGTATCCGCGATTGTCGACGAGCTTTTCCTTGTTACGTTTCGTGCCGTCAGCGATAACTTGGAACGTCAGTTTGAATGATTCTGCTGATGGTGACAATAAACTGGGACCTCCGATGGATGATTTGTCTCTCTGACTTTAGTGACTCTCGGCGTTGTTTTGTTCTTCATCTTCCATGAAAGAGTGCGATGCGTTCGGAATATCGGATGTCTCGACTGGTATCTGTAGACTCTCAAGGAGGCTCTCATCCCTAACCATTGGGCGTTTGAACTCCTGGTGTGTAGTTATGCGTTGTCGTTTAACTCCTGCATCAATGTTGTGTCGACTTCGCTTCTTCTCGGTGACTGGATGGTGAACTTCGAGTAGGGGAACAAAATAGTTGGGTGTCCACATAACACGATCTATGCCATCACTTCGGAAAATGAACCACATCACAACGATACATTTATTTTGTCCCCTCGGATGACTTGGTAACCCCTGAGGTGTGAAGTTCGTGCTTAGATGAAGGAAAGCCAAATCCTGTAGTCCTGACATTGGTGGGTAGACTGATGTGATGGAGCATCCCATCACGGAGGCCAGTGCGTGTAGTGTCCAAGCTGAAGATTCGTTAGGCATGGCACAATCTTTGCAAGCAGCGTCAAATGTTGGACTCAACGCCTCCCACAGCGGGTCGTCATGCTGGATCCTGTAGAAATCGTCGTATTTCGCTAGTTCGATGGTGGTGCGGACTCTCAGCTGTTTTGACAATCCTGTATGACCACACAGAGCAGTTGAGACGGCATGGAAAAGGTAGTTTCCGTCCCCTGGTACCTCGACTGGCGTTCTTGAATCGTATCCCCCGAACTTGTGAAGGACTTTTTCTGCGTGTTGATCTGTCTTGTGGACGTCTGCTTGAAACTTGGAGAATCCCGGGGGTGCAGATACAGCTGACCATTTGCGAAGAAATATCTCCTCCCTCCTAGCTGCTTCCTCTAAGTTGGCTGTCGATTTCCTGGCGGCATTGCTCAATCGTTTAAGGGAAAGATTGAAGTCGAATTCGTTCGGCTGTGTGGTGGAAAGAAGACATGTTGTACACCAGTACCCCAAGGAAATACGGCCCAGTTCTGTAAATACTGCATCTGGAAGTTCCTGACATCTTTTATGGAACCATTGGCTGCATCCGTCGCAGAAAATAGTCTGATCTTTGCAATCTCGTTTGCAGCTACCGCAGGGATACTTTATTCTCGGCATATTGTGACGTATAGTTGAAGACTCGGGAGTTAACGTAGATGTTGTTCTTAATCCTTTTTCTACTGCCTTTTATACAGATCTGCCTAATTTGTTATGATTTGATTAGATAGCTTGCCTTAGTAAAATTAAAACACCTGATCAGATACACGATTTTTTTTTTATTAGCAACTGCTTTATAAGCAACAGTACTCGAGTTCAGCAAAAAACTAAGCAACTCCACTACTGAGCTTTTATTACATTAAGCAACTGGTGAAAAATATTTATACTAATCATAGCCACTTCAATAGCAATAACTTTGCTTTGTATGTATGTATTCACCAAATGAGGACATCGCATTGTTCTTTTCTTTATTTCGAATGTCTGTCTTGTAGATTGACGTTTTCTCACATATGAATCGAATTTTGTTTGTAACCTATTTCGAAAAATAAGCAACCATTTAAGCAACTTGAGTAGCAATTTCGGCATAAAAATTAAGGAACATGAGTTCTACCCCAAATCCAAAGTTGCTTATAAAAAGTCGTGTAATCAAGAGTATGAGTGTCGAGAGTAGCATGTGATATCTCATCACATACCGTAAAACTCCGAATATAAGCCCAGGGCTAACATCAGTTCGTAAGCATTTTTTGGGTGGGCTTATATTCGGGTGGGCTTATATACGGGTGGGCTTATACATGGAACAAAATTTGCGTTAGTGTTAGACTTTATATTTATTTCCGATGTAAACATAAAATCTACATCATATACAGTCATTTTCGCTTTCCGAGCTATCATCAGTAATATCTCCGATATCAACATCAGCATCGTCGGTGATTTCAACGTAGCAATCTTGATCTTCGTCGTACTCGTCATCTTCTTCCTCTTCGCTTGATGTTTGGAGATGATATTCCTCCTCAGCTTCGGGCATTTCATAGTTTTCTATGCTTTTGATGTTAACTTCGTTATTCTCAGTTCCGTCTAACTTGTTCGTTATGCCACACTTGACAAATGACCGTATGGTACTGGCTGGGTTTTCTGCAATTTTTGTCCATGCATTTCCTACCCACTTGGTTGTTAAAATCCTTCTTTCCGCAGCTGTGATCTTTCCTTCAGCATATCTTTCTAAGTTTTCATCAAGATGCTTTTCGAATTGTTCCCTAACATAGTTCTTGAACGGTTTATTTACAGTAACGTCTAACGGTTGTACACGACTCGTACATCCTGGAGGTACATTGATAAGGATTGTTTTTCTCTTGTGTAGGAGTTTCTTAACTGAAGAGGTTTGTTGAGCAGTGTGGCCATCAGCAACAAGAATTTTCCCTGACGACCCAGGGGTAGGACTGTTAGTAAACACGTTTTCCCACTCTTCTTCAATCCACTTTTTCATCACGTTCTCGTCGCACCAAGCGTTGGGTTGAAAATAAACTTTCACCCTTTTGTCCCAGCTTTTCTTTTCGTCTGGATTGATTCGTTTTCCTTGACCACGGAATATTAATGTCGGTCTTACACGAGAAACACCATCCCCAAAAATTGTAAGTTGAACTGTACATTGTCTCTTGTCAAGACCTGAGCTACCACTGACGCACCATACTTTGTCTGAGCCTTTAGCATCATAGGTTTTCCCATCATCTAAAACGAAGGGAAGTGAAGTTTGGTCCATGTTTGCGATGTCAGAGAGTGTTCTGATGTTATCTTCATGTTTTACCAAGTTACGTACTTGCTTTCTATCAACATTAAAATGGCTTGATGTCAGGGAAACGTTTTGTCCATTTGTATGAAATCATTGTATAACATTGAGTTTGAACTCGCGTTGGAAAGATCTTCTATGAGGTTTTGCTGATGCGTCCGCCATTGTCAAAAGAAATTTCGAATGTTTATCATTTGAACATATATCGAATGTTTATCATTTGAACGTTTCGAATGTTTATCATTCGAATGATTTATATCGCGTTTTCAAACGCTCATGTAGAATTCAATCGTGAACCAAACGTTATAAAACAATGGCTCTGGTTTGCATAGGAAAAGTTACTTCTCGTATCAAGGGACATCATGTCTACGATTATAATTATAAAGTTGGCGAAGAGTTAACCTGTGAAGTCGAACGGAACAACCACTTCAGTGATAACGCCATCGCTGTAAAGAAAAACGTCATACTTGTAGGGCACATCCCTGAAAACCTTGCTAAGAAAATGCATCCACTAATGGTGGAATGGAAAATTTACGTCGTAAAAGCAAAGATCACTGAAAATGCTCGACGTGCACCAGAAGGAACTTGGGTACTTGGAGGGGGCATCGAGCTCCCCTGTCATTACGAATTATATGGACCTAAAATCCATAAGAAAAACGTTCGTGCAGCTCTGAAATAAAATGAATTGCACAGTTTATCTTCATTTTTAGTATTTAAAAAAATAAATAAAAATGAAAAAAATATATACTTTTTTGTAGCCCATGGGCCTATATTCGGGTGGGCTTATATACGGGTGGGCTTATACATGGAACAATTTTTGCGTTAATGAAAAGGGTGGGCTTATATTCGGGTGGGCTTATATACGGGTGGGCTTATATTCGGAGTTTTACGGTAGTCAAAGGAGAGCCGCCGTGTAATAATAATCGTGTAAAAGTTGCATTTATTTCGTTCAATATACGATAAAATTCGATGGGGCGAAACAACCTGAATGATGGTGCGAAACAACCTACTTTGGGGCGAAATAACCGTGGTGCGAAAAGACCAGTTACCGTAGAAATGTCTAGCTATATAGAGAATTTCTACCTTGTTTTATGTTCTTTATTTCTCTTTTATTTCCAATATTTTAGCTATATTTTTCATATTTCGGCCATATTTTTAGACTAATTCTCCTTAATTATATATATAACTTTCATTAATTTTTAATTAATGTAAAAATTTTCCACTAGTCAGCCTGTTAGTTCTGACCATTTCTGACCATCTCCAAAGTTGGAGAGCAGCTATTCTTTCTTACCTATTTTATTTTCCTTTCTGGCTGTCCATGTCTGGATTGTTTAATCCTAGACATGCTGATTGATTAGCTCTGAGATTGAGTGAAACATCCCTTAATACATTTTGTGTTTCTTTTTTGAATACAAAAAACATTATTTATATTTGTGATTACATCAATTTTTAATTTAGAATAAACAAAAGACAGGAACAAACATGAACCGTTGGATTCCTTTAATATGTTACCTGGTTGCATCGAATAAACAGTAAGTCTTTTGTAGTAATTATATACAATGTTTTGCCTTACAAATATTGTATATACATTACGGTATCACATCAATATAGCATTATTATTTAAATACATGTTAAATAATAGAATCATTATTTTAATGACCAACACAATCATTTTCTCATTAATTGATAGGAATAAGAACATAATATTAATGAGGAGACTTCCACAAAAAATAACTGGTAAACATCTTTAAAAATTCGTATTTACAAAAATACCACTTTTGGATGCGAGCGATGGTGTAGAGGACGAATAAGAGTTTTTTTTTTATAAAAAGAAGAAAAATCTTGTTTTACCAAAACTGTTTTTCTTTATATTCCAATTCTGATACATTCTGATGGATTCTCAGACACGGTACTGCGAATAACTCAAGCATTCGATATTATACCGAAAAGTCAGCCGTACATAGAGATATTACATTAAAGCACCCTTCACTGGGTTTGCGCGGCTAACACTAGGGTCTACAAGCAAAGTAATGAGCATCATGACCTGTACGATAGTATGAAAGGAACGCGAGTCCCAATAGATGTAGTCATGCAAGTTGCATCATACTCAAATGTCCAAGAGAAGGATTTGTTCAATTGATGTACAGACTGACTGTAGGTTGTTTGACATTGCCATTTTCAACCTCCCCTTGCGTACGACCCAACAAAATTAAGTTACGACGCAAATGTCATGCGTGCTCACTTGGTAAAATGCCTCGTTGATAAAAAAAATGTTGCAGTTTCCACAAACAATTAAAATAGTTATTATATGCAAGTTTACACCACATACATTTAAACTTTATTGTCACTGTTGTTTGCCTCACGGCGATTTCAAGACTATGTAGCTCAGTGGATAAGTTCTTCTGCTCACAAAACCGAACCGCGCCGGTTCGAATCTCATCTGCGGCAAATCTTTATTTCTGAGTTCCTGAGCGAAACTCGTTGCGTAATGCAAGTCTAGCTTAAATAGGTTAGTTGTCTGGTTGAGCGATTTTCGTAGGCGCAAACGGGCGTCCTAAGTACGCCAGGACTAACCAACAGGACACACAAAGATAATAATAAGTGTAAATATCCTGTATAAAAATTCGATATAATTATAATACTAATAATAAAGATGAAATGATTGAATATTGTGCTTGCAATTTGTGGTATCATTCACGAATGTAAATCATGGTGTTGTAAGCGTTAAGTGTTGTAAATCAATTAAAAATTAAAGAAATTGTTCAACGCTGAAGTTTGAGAACAAATATTTTACTGTAGTCATCCACTAATTTTTATTCTATTCTTTACCAAATATTATAAAACTGTACAATTGTTGTCATCTTGTCAGAATTAAAGTTGACTTTGTACAGATTTAATCAATTCGCAATTCCGACAACTAAAAACAGCAAACAAAAAGAGACTATCTGCCAGGCTAGCATGGCAAATGTTTTATTTCTCAAAAAATTCTTAAAACTCGCCAGATTTTCGGACGTCGGAATAGGAGTTTGATTAGAGTTCTTTCCGTAAAAATATGTTTTATTTTTGTTTGGTTTTTAATAATTCACCATAGTCACTCGAAATAAACCCTGGTCTGGAAGTTCGCAAATAATGTTAAAATACTCTTTGTTCGGAAAAACATTTGGTCACGTGCCTAACCAAGTGCACATATCGGAAAGCAAATTTTGTTAATCGGCAAAAACGTTTGTACTATCTATATACTATTTTTAAAAATCAGAAAAGAACTTTTACTCCAAGTAGCTATGCCAGGATCCAATTGCGCATTGCCTCAATGTGGCACCACAAGATTTGATAAATTTGAAGGTATAGGTATTTTCCAGCTAACAACAAGACAAGGAGAGTTTTATGTTGAATGGAGAAGAAAAATGATCGACCTTATTTGCAAATATCGTTCGGTTGGTAAAGACTTCAAAGACAAAAATCTTTCCATTTGTGAGAAACATTTTGCTCCTGAAGATATTGAATATACTAGTAAGTTATTTGATTTGTTGCAAGTATGACATTAAAACCTAAAAAAGCCAGGAATTTTAATCTGCAACATAATTTCACTGCAAACAATTCAACAGACTAACCGGAATTGTTGAATATTTTAAAGTAAAGTATACGTACATAATACTTTTAAATGGGGTTCCGTAAAAGACGTTCTCTAATCATTATACGCGCTATTCTGGTCGGTATACATTTTAATAAATGAAAATAAACATCAATCGAAAAAGTTTTTTTTATAAGCAATATGATTTTATTTGCATTAAATTGTTCTTTATGTTTTTAGAGACTGGGAAAAAATGTCTGAAACCTGGTGCACTTCCAACTTTAAACTTACCAATAAAGTCACATGAAACTAAAGTGCCAAATGAAAGAAGACAAATAGTTAAAACCGCCATAGAAACATTGTAATACCTAAAAGTCAATGGACTTGTATACAAAAACATTACCGACTTAGTAAAAAAAGTAAATAAACAAAAACTTAATGGGTGGATTGTTGATGAAAATGATACCACAGTATCGTTCAAATTTTTTAAAGCTCCATACTTAATACCACAATATGAAATTGTAGTAGATGAGAGTTTGGCTTTCAGTTGTATAGTGTTTGGATGGTTACTTCCAGAAGATCATGATATATATAAACATTATTATCGATCAGTACACAGTATCCATGTTTTGCTTGATATCAAAGTTCACACACTACAAAATTTGCATGGGCGTAACACGTTTCACTGGGGGGTCTCTAATAATTCATTCAGTTCCATCTAAGTTTAACATTGAAAATATTGAAAATGACTTTCCTATCCAGGCACTAAATTATAAACGACCAAAGTATTGCACGGTTTTATTATGTGATGATGACGAGGATACAGACTGTTTTATCTGCAAAAAGTTTGTTAGCCAACAAAATAAAGAGTCTCGAAGCAAACATTCGAATATAAACACTCCTGCGAAATCAAATGCCCCATTACTGTTTCCCCACCCAGTTTGTGTTCGAAATACTTCTTCTACTTTAAGGAATATTTGCAAAAATTCTTTCGACACAGCAGTAAGCCCTCCTCGTGATTGACATGCAATTAATTTTTGTTCCTCACAATTTAAAGTCTCAGTCTCTTTTAGGATAGCGAGTAGCATCTGATTTTCCCGAGAGTTATAATCTTTTTGATTTCTTATTTTTTTCGAGAATTTGTGCACAACATAACCACAAAGATATTCCAAACCTCCCATTTCAGTTTCAGTTATAGCAAGATTTTTAGCGCAAGTTTTTTGAAAGGGTTGCGTTATCTTTTTAAATATCTTATCTGCTAACTTTGTTGGAAATAAAGTGCTTGTTTGCACTTCCATTTCTGGAAAATATGTAGAGGACAACATTACAACTGTGCCATAAAATGATGAGTAGTATGCTTCTCCGTCCTTGTTATTTTCAATTGCTTGTAAATAATTTACTTCGTTTATAAGTTCATCAGTGAGATTTATTTGTTGTTGTTTTAATGTCTCTCGTAATAATAACGGATAACATCTGTTTGTACATATCTCCGTTTGACACTCCAAGGCAAGTGTAAACAAACATTCTCGGTTAATTGGCTGTGAATTCGTTGTTAGCGGAGTGGTTGGACGCTTTGTGTCTATTTAGCCCAGACTTTGTTTTGTAATATTTTTTACATAGTTCACATTGTAAGATTGTGCCTGCGGTTTTGACCTAAAAAAATTCAATGTACACCTTAGTAACATTAAATTACCAAGCAAGCAAACAAACCACCAACTCTAAAAAATAATACTATAATAATCCCGTCTTTGTTGGATGCCAGCACAATATAACAAATAAGTACACAAATAAATCGTTTCCAAATATAGAAATAGGCCTTACCTGTGCTAAAGCATCATCGAAATCATTTTCTAGTTCTAATTCCAGCGTGGATACATCGTTATTACATATTAAATCTAATCTTTCCTGCAAAACAAATGTATTTTCAGCCATTTTGAAAAAATGTTGTGCACTCCGTTAGGCACGTGATCAAATAAAAAATATGCTGCGAGTAAAGGATGTAAGAAACAAAGGATTTTGAATGAGCTTCCAGACCAGGGTTTATTTCGAGTGACTATGAATTCACAGAATGTATCAAATATAAAACTATATACGGCACTTTCATATCGAAGCAGTGATTAAAAGCTGAAGTTATATCTGAGAGAAGTTCTTCAATTCTGCTAATTTTGTTAGTAACTTCTATGTTCTTTGTTTCGCCTTCATCACTGGTTTTACCGTGAGCCTCGAACGCAAAGAATTGCAGAGCGTAACAAAGGAAAGTGATAGAAGGAACTTCCTGGAACTTCCTGGAAGTTATTGACCTTACGGAGAAATAGCCGTGCTCTACTTCAAGAACTCTGGGAATAAGCTTTTTTCTTCTCCCTGTCTTTCTCTAATTTGCAGCGAAACCAATTTCTGGCTTCTGGACGAATAGGTTGAAAATCCTTACATCAGTGTCCGTTGGAATCTGAGATGATGATGATAATCGAGCCTCTTCAGTGCTTGCTGTCGGTGGAAGATTTTTGATTGTGTGCTGCTGGTGGTGTAGATGTAGCTCAATGGCAACTTCGTTTATAAAGATTTCAAAGCTTGGGGGAATTTTTCTTTATCTCCAGGGCCACGACCAAAAATGAGAAACTGTTCATCACGCATTAACAACCTCTTTTTTGTTGTTGTAAACTCAAAAGCAAATAAACGCACCATTGAAAATTAAAGACTCAGTTAGTTTTAGCAGTGTTTATACTGATTTATTTGAAGTAATCAGACTAATTAACTAACTAAAGGTATGTGATTCAGCAGGCATGTATAAGTCTGATTATACACTATAACCTTTTCATTTCTTCTATAATTTCTTGTTTACTTTTAAAATTGAGAGATTGTTATATATGTTTCAAATTTCGAGCGTTTCGTTGAAAACCATCCTACATTCGTTCATTATACTTTGTTTCCATTATTAACCATTATAGAAGGTTGCTGACAAGATTTACTCAGTACATCATACTAAACTACTAACCAGCTACATAAATAGTAAAATAAAATCTATCTTGGTTGAGGATGTTTCTGTCACTACTCATGCATTAGCTATGCGATTGATATTGGATTATAAATTATAAACAATTGGTTCACTCGCGTGGAACCGTTCTAAATGAACAAAACAAAAGAGGGATTTCAAAATGTAATGTTGGTGTGGTCGTAAATAAATACGTAACATTGCACGATAGAGTTTGGCTAACTGTTCCGTTAGTTTTTAGGAATCATGTTTTTTCAATATGTTGTGTTTATTTTGTGTGTTTCCTACGCCATTTCAGGTAAGCTATACCCGCAGTTTCACACTAAAAACATGTTATTTTCAAAACAAATATTTTCTTGTCATGAAACTAATTTTAACATTTATTCTTTATCAATAATGACTTTCTACTCTGTACAATTATCTAAATGAGAAATTTCAAATTGTTCAAGAGATCCTTTTTAAATTATTACACGTAAATCTACTGTCTCATACACAGAGTTGCGGGAGTATGAACTTGGCTTCAAGATAAACGAAAACTGCGATCAGAATTTGCTGGAGAACGATGCATCCAGCACGAGATACCAGAACTTTAAAAACACCGCTCTGGCTGAGATAAGAGCGGTTTTTGCAAATTTGACGATAAAAAAAAAGGATAGCAACTCCACAGAGGGTGAGGGTTAATCTCTCTAATTTCTTTTATTTAATAACGAGAATCTAAATAAATTCCCAATTGAAAAAATACGATTTTGACACTATTTTGTTATATTTTACAGTTAGCGCCACCATTTACTTTTGTTTGTTAAAATTGTTTCGAAATCGATAGTTTCTTGTTATCGGAAGATGTTCCTTTTTCAGATTTGTTGTGGAGTGTAAGACTCAAAGAGTTTGTATGTGACGAAAAGCGAGAGGCCTATATGAATATTGCGTTGAACCTCCGTTCAAAGAATTCAACATGGCTGTCATTAATCGAACATGCAAAGTTTTTCACTGGCAATTTTAAAACCAGCTACTTCGAAGGCGCTCCCGTTGCCAATCACATCATCGTCAAATCCAAACTCATCAACCTGCACATGTGCGGTTTGATACACAGGAGTTTCAAAACGCATTTGGTAAAACATCTTTACAAAAGTGACGGCATGTCAAAGCTTTCCGTTGCACAAGTCATTGTTTTAAGACACAATTGCAACGACAAGGAGAAACAGTTTGACAGGGGCGAGTTTTGGTTTTACGTTACCAACGGCAACGACATTTTTGTATCGGAGCAACAGTTTTCAAAGTTGGCCTATGATGTTATTGAACAGATGGTTTACGATGGATCCACGTGGAAACTTGGCATTACCCTGCGAAAAGCTGTACGTAGCTATAAATATAAAATCCTACCGTCTTTGAGAATGCTGTAACTTTAAAATTATTGCGTCACTGCAAATCGGGTGATTTTTGCGCCATCAATTTAAATTTATCATGAATTCATGTTTTCTACAGATCACTGATGTTACATTTTTCGGACCTGGTCAAGATGATGATTTTTCCGCCACAGAGCTTATCTACATCGGCTTTGGTGCTGTGTGTGCCCTACTGTTGCTGATCATTCTCATTATTCTTGTACGTTTTGCCTTAATCACTATTTTAACTGATGCATTCTTGATTCTTGAAACATTTAGGCTAGGATTTAATTAATCCAATCAGTTTTCCTAATTCAGCGTTTCTTTTCCGTTGACTACGATCGTTACGTGTAATGTTTTAGATTGTTAGCCGTTGCAGAGGCAAATCGAACGCTTCACAAGATGACGAGGAGAAAAACGTGGTTTCCTATTCCAACGCCGTATACGAAGAGGTAACCATATTCATGTCGCGATTCACAGATTTCCACTCATAAAATTGATTTTACTGCATCATATAAAGAAATGATATCCGTTATTATTTCAAAGATAATTTTTTTTCATATCGTATGATTTCGTATGATTTCGTACATTTCTTGGTTCTTATCAGTTGAGTTATCCACTTTTTTATTGGTGGCCTCGTTTTAGAAGGACATAAAAGAAAAAGCAATGATGAAAGTCTACTACGAAAATTCCATTGAAAAAGAAAGTCAGTCCTCATCTGAAGATGTAAAAGACAATTTTCATATTTTCTGATAAACAGGGCGTAAATAATGCTGGGATTTTTTTTATTATTATTATTATTTATACGAATATTTATACAGGATAACCATTCAAAAATAAGTACAATAATTACAATTTTTTATGTTCTCTCATGGGATTTGCTGTCTTTTTCTATCATTTCAAAAATATTGAACTAAAGAAAATATCATCGTTTTACAGTTTTTGTACAGTTTTACTTGTACTGGTTCTTGTTTAAAGGATTGAATGTTGTAATACACCATACTCCTAATTACGTCACGGTTCATTAACTGCGCAATGCATCCTGGTAGTGTGTTTCGAATTTCAGCGAAGACTGTAACATCAACTAACATTAAGCACTCTGTTATTTACTTAGGTATCCTCTGCGGAAAACGAAAAAGACGAAATCCCTCTTCCTGAAGTTAAAATTACCAATGATGACGAGGAAGCGTTTGACAATCATATTGAATTTCACATTCCTCCTCCGCCACCACTAGAGACCCCTGTGCCATCAGACTATGACGTAAATCCCGTTGGTTTCACTTACACACGTCTGTCTTTATTATAGTTGTTGAGGTTATTAAGTCGAATGAACTGCAGATTAAAGGCTATTTGAAAACAACTTTCTTCCTTTTTAAAATCTATTGTTTGCATTGCCTACTGTTAAACGAAAAATTTCCGCCAATTAGCAGCAAAACACAAATGAAGGAGTCCTATTAAAATTGTATATGGAAATCTGTACATTTGTAAATAACAATATCCGAGGAAAGTGTATTGGTAACCACTTTATGATAACTATTTTGCTACGTGGTATCAAGTTGACACAAATTGTCAGCTAATGTTATTAAGGAGTGTTCTTTCCACTTTAAGGAGACGAGCAGGAATGGTTCGCCTTCGCAGCATTCAGTGGTTTCCATTGCGCCGTTTAACAAGCTTGACCTCGCTGAAAGACTTGAAAATGATGATCTCAGAAACAAAGAGTTTGACGTACGTCTCTTCTTTACACTAAACATTGACGACTGTAATGCAGTTGAAAGTCAAATTCGAACATATATTGTTTTTTTAGGAATGATCTTTGTTGCGCAAATTGTAAAATGATTTGCAAAAAATAAAACAAATTGTTTTGAAATTTTTGTAACAAACGTCATTCGTAAATATGTTAACGAAGTTAAGAATTCGGACGCCCGTACGAGACTATGCATTTGTCTACAAACAGGTTTTTATAGTTTTTTATGCTGGTTTATAATATTCCCACTTTAGAACTTGGAATGTAGAATGCCGACTGCTTCTTTGTATCCGTCAGACATCGAATCGAAGAACAGACTGCAAAGCGTTTACCCGTGTATGTTTATTTCTGTTGTTGTCAGGAAACTTAAGG
The DNA here is from genome assembly GCA_963930725.1 of Candelabrum cocksii. Lineage (NCBI taxonomy): Eukaryota > Metazoa > Cnidaria > Hydrozoa > Anthoathecata > Candelabridae > Candelabrum > Candelabrum cocksii. Next base: position 4,016,678 of record OZ005674.1, read on the forward strand.
AAACCCTAAGACACGTTTTTATCGACAGAAGTCGAAGAAACGAACAGTACAGTTACTTGTAATTGAAATTCCCCAGCTCGTCATACATAAATCAGGACCCTTTTCGCATCGTCCCTGAAATGGTCCTTCAATGAGTGTGTAGGTCGATCATTGATTGACGCTTTTGCAAATGACTAAAATTCCGTAGGGCCCGAGAGTCGTGTAACGTTGCATCATACCGACAATTCTCCTGGTTCCGACTACATTAATGCCTGCTATGTGAAAGTAAGTTATTTAGAAGTTAACATTAATGTCGTTAAATCGATTTGTTCAAAAATCAAAAAAATTTGCTCGTCGTGTAGAATAGAAACGGTGTCATGGCTTACATAGCATCGCAGAGTCCGATGGAGAACACCGTCAACGATTTTTGGAAAATGGTCTGGGAACAAAACACTGTCATGATCGTTATGGTAACACCATTGGCAATGAATAAACAAGTAAGTCAGAGTTTCGCGGATATCCATTTAGAAGGCGGGGTTCGAGACTCATATTAGTTCCCCCATATTTATTTCATTCACTACTATTTACTACGTTTAACTCTTTCATGCCTTTGTAGACGAAAAATATTAAATTATTTTTCTTTTATTTTCCACAATATTCAATTTCATAATGTTTAACTTTTATCTTTTGCATTGAATTTGTTTTCCTGAAAAAAGTTGCAAAATTGGAACATTTATATATATATAAGTAATATTAGTAATTCTTTATGAATTGATAGACGTCCTTCTTTCTTACTAGGAACTGTGCCATTTCTACTGGCCCCAGGACTCAAATATCCAGCATTATGGCGACGTATCAGTACATCTGCGCACAAAGTCCACCATGACAGGTTATTCCATCACAACCATGAATGTCTCCAGTGAGGTAGGACAAAATTATGTTAAAAGGAAGTAGACCTCTATGAAGACCTATCGTGTATTCTGCATGCATTATCCCTCGGAAATCCTTAAAACGTACATTCACATACAGAAACATCTCATGAAATCAAAATGCAAATATTTTCCGAGAAGCACGCAAAGATTTATTTGTTCATATATATCACATGTAATAACAAACAAACCTACTTTTCAATGGTCAAGCGAGTTTTCGTTAGCAATTTGCTTTTATAGGGCGAAGAACGGAGTGTGGTGTTGCTACGTTACAACGATTGGCTTGAAGATACAGACATACCACGTGTTCCGGTCAACTTCATCACGTTCTTGGAGGACATCATTACACGAAAGCCCACGTTACCTATCATTCATTGCTGGTGAGTGAATTTGACGCGGGTTTCTTCGTTTAGAGCATTCATCCAGAGTCGACCGTTTGTGTGAAATTCAATCAAATTTTCTACTGCTTTATATTTCCTATATGTTTTGAATAAGTCTGTTTGCTTCCTCGTACATTATCTAAATGGCAGCAATGTCTTCTTGATCGTTTGACTAAAATCGCATTGCCCTCTTTTGCTCATCTATGTTTGTATGTTATTGACTTTAAAAGGCAATAGGAGGTTTTCAAGTAAACGAGAAATGGTTGAACTCAACTAAAATGTATAATATACTACTATATATCTGCATGGTTCCATTTTTACTGCTTACAGTAGTGGGGCTGGAATGACTGCGGTCTCGATAGCCCTCTTCGATGGCATGCGCGAGCTGTGCGAGGGAAATCGCGTGGATTTGCTGCAGATCATCCGCCGACTGCGAGAAAACCTCGCCGGTGCTATTCACACGCGCATGCAGTACAAGTTCCTTCTTGAGGTGACCACAGTTTTTGTAGTTTGGGACGTGACTATTCACAATTGTTTTCTTTAGGCTCTCCATGAGTATGCGGAAGACGAATCAGCTTTATAACAGACGACTTCATATCATTTTATTTGCTCGCGTATTTTCCTGCAATTTCGTACGCGTGAACGCTATGTTCGAGTAACGCGTCACGTAGTCATGTAAAGCTTTTAAGCAGCACTCGCTACGCTACGTTACTTAAGTTTGAATATTCACGGTAAGTTAAAATTGCGACTTTTTTTAATTTCAGAAAGTTGATGACATGCCGAAAAAAGAACTAAGATTCGGGTACATGAATATACCCTGTTAGAATATACCGTGGGTGTCAACACATTTTTATCGTGGGTGTCAACACAAAAATTACAGAAAAACCTTAAATACTTCAAGATTTCTCTGTGCTGAGATCTACTGATGTCGAAGTGGACGATCGTCAGTTGAGTGAACAAATGCAGTGTCTTTACCAACATAGAGCTCCAAAATAATCCATCATTAATTGCATTAGGACATCGTTTGTGTCTGTTAACCAATCATATATACAGTACTCGAACCTCCAAGGAACCGGTGGAAATAGTTCGACTTAAGCGAAGCTCCCGTTAAGTCGAATTCCGGCAAGAATGAGATATTAGTTCGAGTTAAGGCGATCTTTTCTTCAGACAATATAAATATTAAATACTAATATTAATAGTATTACTAAACGCACCTTAATAAAAAGCTTCACTTCACTAAAAATATATCGGCATCCCGTATATCGGTTTGTTTGAGTTTGTCAGGAAGGTCATCTTCCCCTATTCAGTTTACAATACATGGATAACAAAAAAAGGTGAGCAGTTAGACGTTTTCATGGAGTCTGACAATCCCAAAGATAGGTTTGCATGCATACGTGTTAAATTAAATAAAAATGTTGTTGGACATTTAAAAAAAGGTAAAAAAAACTTTTTCTTTCTGCGGAGTGATCCCTGCTCTAATTCTTCTGGGAAAAGGTGTAATCTTGGGGAAGGAGAGGGCATGCAAGTGCCTTGCCGACTGAGCCTATTTGGACAGGCAAAATATATGGAAATTTTGAAGTAGGAACTACACAAAATGAAAGAAATTTAAATATCTTCCTATAAATCAAGTCTTTTTGTTTTCTTTATTTTGCAAAGTTCGAGTTATCGGAAGGAATTAGCCGAAGGGGGACAAGAAAATGGTTTGAGATAACGAATGTTCGAGTTATCCGGTGTTCGAGTTACCGGGAGTATACTGTATATATAATAACTAAATATCGGACTCCCACGATTGAAGTGAAGCCGATTTGCCACTTATAATGGCTTCTCCTAATATAAGCTATAAGCTTGTCAGGAGAGATTTAAGTAAAATCATTGTAATTATAAAGTTGTTTTGATTATTCTTTGCATTGTTTAGTTTAGTTAAAATTTGAAATAATGGTTCACTCTTGTTGTGCCTATGGTTGTTCAAACAGTATTAAAACGGGAGAACCAAAGGCTTTTCACAGATTTCCTTTGCAAAAAATGGAACTTTGCAAGGCTGGGTAGTAGCTATGAAAAGAAATATTTTTTCGCCAACGAAACATTCTTATCTCTGCAGAGATCACTTTCTGGAGACAGACTACAATTTCTGTCCTAAAAATAAAGATTTTTCGCAACAAAAACCTACTTTAAAGATGAATGCTATTCCATCGTTGTTTGGTTTTTAATGTAAAAAAGGAGCCGAAAACCACCAACTGACCGCTACTCTTAAACCACAGCTTCATCACCTAAAAAAGTTAAAATTGATACAGGAAATATACAATCTTCTCAATTATCAAGTAATCTTCGTGCTCATCAAATACTAAGGATGACCTTAATAATCAAGAAATTTTCAATGAGCAGGACCTTTCTTCTTGTATATATCATCAATCACCAAATTATATATCACCAATAAAACAGAAATTAAGGAATTAAAGTTTTACATCAAAAAGTAAGAAAACCGGTCCCGGTAATCTAATGACTAGTTCTCCGTTAGTCAAAAAATTGCGTGAACGAAATCGCAGATGTTACTAAAATTTACCGATATGATTATATCGCATATATCACATGGCGGCGTTTTATGTTTTTGAGAAATTTGCCTCCTATAAGGAATTTTTGGAAAAACTTGATATATACATTTAAAAAGACAAATTATATCGATCTCCATAAAAGACACAGCAGAAGTATTTCAGCTGCAACCCATATTAAGAGAAAGCTTAACGAGCAATTACAATTTTATGAACTTTTGTCCGACTGAGGTCGTCCCGGTAGGTAGGTAGGCAAATATGCATATGTGCGTGGAGGAAAGAAATTCAAAACTCGTGGTTCTGGCCAAAGACAAGTATGTTTCTTTGCAAATATCTAAATGTTTTCTTTGAGAATTAATTACAATTTTATTTTTGTAGACAATGAAAAAATAAGCAAGGAGTTCACACTTGAAAAATGAACTGTGATGAGCGAGAAAACATGGAGACGAATGAGGAGCAAAGAACGACTCCAAACAACGAAAGCAAAATTGAAGACATTCAGCGGTGAAACCATTATACCAGTAGAAGTTGTTGAAGTGGACGTCGAACACAATGGTCAAAGGAAGCGAATCTCCTGATCAGGCCCAGACAAGGACCTACCTTTACTAGGAAGGAATTGGTTGGTGACTCTGAAACTAGATTGGAAGAAACATTAAAATGTTAATGTATTGAGTGATAATGATGATTTAGATAAACTGATAAAGTATGACAAGTTGTTTTCTTTGAAACTAGGTACCTTGAAAAACTTTCGAGCCCACATTAAATTAAAAGAAGGAGTGTTACCAAAATTTTGTAAAGCAAGACCGGTGCCGTAGGCGCTTCGAATCAAAATTGAAACGGAGTTAGAACGATTGGTAAGAGAGGACGGTGCATACACACGCTTCAACTATTCCGAAAACGTGCGTGCGAAAATCACATGGTTTTTAAACATGATATTGTTTAAAATGGAAGGTAGTAAACGCGAAAATTTTTTTTTAATGTTAGTGCTATTAAGAAACAGAATAGAGTTACGAAGTGACGAGAAAAATAAAAGAAGAAAAAAGACGTTTTTGGACCCGACAAATCATTCTGGAACGCCAAGAAAAAAGAGAATAATGCAAACTCAAAAACAATCTACTTATTGACTGACAAAATATTAAGCAGTGTAACATAAACAAACAAATTAAATATTTATTTATATAGTATTTACTGTAGAGGTACAAGACTCGCCGTTTTGCATCTTCGTCCAGCTCTAAAATTGCGATGTAGGGAACCGTTGTGTACTGAAAGTAAATCTGACGTATGCTAGTATGAAAGATGTGTCGGGAGCGAAGCTTATTTTTGTCCAAGATATTTTCGCTGAACAGAACCAAACTTTTCTCCAGTTATTCATACTATTTGCACTCTATAACTTAAAAAATACTGCGAACTAGTTGGGTTTGATTAGGCGAAATATTTTTTTTGCCTAATGTTTTCTACCTAGTCCCAGTACTTTAAAGAAATATATTAATCGTATTGGGTTAAAGGGCTAGAGACAAAGTAGCATCCATTAGGCGAGATTTTTTTTGCTTAATGGACGCTACCTCGTCCCTAGCTCTTTAAACTAGTACGATTATTGTCTTGCGTTAAAGTACTGGGACTAGGTAGTGTCCGTTAGGCGAAAAAATATAGTAGCTGTAAGGCAAGATTTTTTGGCATGTCAATTCCGTTCCAACTCCTTTACTAAAAACAATGAGTATTTCGAAAGTAACCTGTACACAAGTTAGGCGAGTTAAACTACGGCGAAAATAAATTTGAGATGTGAAATCGGGTGTAACAGTTAAATGACACAAAACATGCGGGCGTGTTTGACGATGCGCCCTAAGATTTTTTATTTCTCCTTCGGCGGCCGACTTATTTGCCGTACTATGAATCCGCCACTGGGCACCATCAAAAGTAATCGTTTTAACACAAATGCCATAATGCAGAATTTTATCAAGTATACACTGAATAAAACCATGTAAATCTGCAGCATTTACTTTGTTCCATAATTCATCGCCAATAGCAATAATAGGTGTTTTCCAGTGGACTCGTAAACCCACCAACATAAAAACCAATGCTTCAGTTGCTGGAGTGTCTGGTTCAACAACAACCAAATCTTCACCAACATAAAAACCAATGCTTCAGTTGCTGGAATGTCTGGTTCAACAACAACCAAATCTTTACCAACATAAAAACCAATGCTTCAGTTGCTGGAGTGTCTGGTTCAACAACAGCCAAATATTCACCATAATAATCAACAAAACCAATAAACCGACCAGCATATTTCTCATAAATGATGCTATTTTTTATAGCCATAGCATCAATCATCAATGAACAGTATTTAAAATTAATGTCTGTTTTCAGTTTGTCGCCAATGTAGGAAATAACGCGCTATTATTTCGGCGCTACTTCCTTTTCTGCCCCCCCCCCCCCCCCCCCCCCCTCTAGCTCACCTTTTTTTTTAGCTTACTTCTTCGGGATTTTTCTTCACAAAATCATAATAAAAAGCGTACTCTTTAATAATATTGTACTCGCAAACAATTACATTCCAATTAAATACCATAAAACTTCGATAGCAATTGCTGTACTTTTTGTTTCTAAACTTTTTGTTTGTGACGGCCCGCGCACCCTGAAACAGCCGCTGTTCGCATACCGTAAATAAACTTTTAAACGCCCCCTTATATTAAACGACGCCCTGCTTAAAAACTCGATAATTTAATTAGAAGGGTAGGGGTGAGTAATATTTTTGCCTAAGGAGAAAAAAATCCTGTATCCGCCCCTGGTGCCTATGTTAATTTCAGTTCTGTTGTACCATTTGGATGCAAGTTTGGTGCTCATCTTTCAGAAATAAAAAGTAAATTTAATTATAAAAATAAAAGTTGTCTAAATGTTCTCATTAATGACGATGGTCATCAGGTAAAATGGGGTTACATAAAGGCATTATTTGATTTGCAAGAAGACGAGGGTTTAAAATTTGCAAACAAGTTATCTCGAAAGCATATTCATTTCAATCGACATAAAATGAATGTAAAATTACCTTAAGCGGATTAATTTTCGCGGGCGACCAAAGTTTGTGTTATTTCGCGCGGATTTAATCTCGCGGGAAGTAAAAATTTCACTTTTTTATTTCAACATATAAACATATTTATGTTAATTTACACGATGATGTTGAATGCATTTCTGTCATCAATATCTAAATCAATATGTAATATTCAACTCTCCAGAGTTGAAATCTACGGATGGAATGATAGAGAGAGATGGAGAAAGAGGGAGATCAACCAAAGCTACTTACACTGCCGTCACAAATACAACGAAAAACGCAAAGTAAAATTGAGAGACATTCCAGAGCTCTTCAAACGAGGCAATGAAAGTGATCAAAAGAAAGGAGAAAAGAGATTGAAGTTATAAAAAATCTGGAATTGTTGTATCGTAGCTATTTTTTATTCTGATAAAAAAGGACATAAGAACTCAATTCAAACTGTCGTCTTTTCCTATTAATGTTAAATTATTTTTTTTTGGGGGGGGGGGGGATTTAATTTCACGCATCGCCAAAATTTAGATTTTTCGCGCGGATTTAATTTTGCGGACGGAGAATTTTTGAAGTTTTCGCGCGGATTTAATTTCGCGGACGGAAAATTTTTGGGGTTTTTGCGCGGATTTAATTTTAAAATCCGCGAAAATTAATTCGCGCAAAAATTAATCCACTTAAGGTAGCCGCGCAGACACTTCTAAAACTATATATGATAAGCATTTCAAAAAACCACTCTTTCTTCATAATCTTGGATTTTATTGGATGGATTTATTTGATAATGCAATTAATTATCTCAGCAAAACAGATATTCATGGCACACCATTACTCAAACACAGGTGTAAGACATTTGTGTTTGGGTTAATTGCTGAGCTGCTCAAATCAACTTGCATTAATTATCTGGGAGTTTTAATTGATGAAAACCTAACTTGGAAACCTCACTTAAACAAACTTTGTAAAAAATTGAACCGATCAAATAGCATGCTTTCAAAAATTAGATACCACGTTAATACAAAAATTTTGAAAAGTTTGTATTTTTCAATTTTTTCATCACATTTAACTTATTGTTGTCAAATTTGGGGCCAAAAAAGAAGCACAAATCTAAATAAATTATTTTCTATTCAACGATCAGCTCTAAGAATTATAAATTTTCAACCTTTTAGATCAAATGTAACTGCTGCTTTTACTAAATTTAATATCTTTCCATTTTTGTCTACTATTAAACTCCTCAACATTATGTTTGTTTTTGATTCTTTAAACCAAAATATCCCTCCTTCGATTGGCAATTTTTTCACTAAACTTTGTAATTTTCATCTCTATCCATCTCGCAATGCCTTAGCTAATCAACTTAAAATCTGTTCATATAATACAATTTTTTTATGGCAAATACTCAATTAAACACCAAAGCATCATTGAATGGAACAAATCAATTAAAGACATTAAAAATATTTTTGATATAAAATATAAAAACAGGCATTGGTTAAATGCTATTTTTGACTTTTAAACAGTAAACAATTTTCTAATTTAGTCAAACTTAGCATCAGGGGTAAACCTTGTTTGGCTTAGTGTAATTAAACAAATATATGTTTTGCTTGGTGGTTTGTATTTTATGTTGTGTGTGTATCTTTCCCAATTATATATATATTTATTTTCTAGATATTTTTACGTCTATTTCTACTGTGGTGTCACTACATTGTTCAGCTTTTATGCTATTGAGTGACACCAACCATATATTTTTGTAAGTTGTTTTTCTATCTATTTTTGTATTTTTTTTATTATTTGGTAAATAAACAATTTGAACTTGAACTTGAAAAAGTATTTGACTTACAAATTCTCTCAGGACCATCTTGAGTTGTTGTTTGCTTGTATTAGAGGCAAAAATGAATTTAACAACCCAGATGTGATACTACAGCTAAAGCCATCATTAAAGCGGATCCTAGTCAAAAATTCCATCGTGGAGTCAAAACATGCAAATTGTTTGGCGTTTGATTCCTACTCATATTGCAGTGTATTTTCTCTTAAGTGGAACAAAAAGGTTTCACCAGTTGACTTTCATCTGGGACTCGGCAGTTAGATTTGATTGAAATTGCTGCTTATTGTGATCATATATCTGTCTCTCCTTATAAAGAAGCAATTTTAGGCTATATAGGCTGGTTTTATTGTTAGGAAGTTAGTTGCTCCAAATTGGATATGATTGCGCTAATGCAATGATTGACAAGTTGTCTCGTCAGCATACATACAATTTATCATCAGTTTCCCTTATGAATGTAAAATAATTGTGGTGGACTATTTTCACCATCTAAAAATGTTATTTCAGTTGTTGAAGTTTGTGAAAAGGTTTCTAATTACCATGTTTGTGGTAATGATGACAGAAAGCCCAAAATTTCTACAGAAAAACATAACCAGTAACCAGTGTGACCAGCCTTGTTCCAAGCAAAAGGTTATTTAAAAACTTGGCCATTCATGATATTGAGGTTTCCTCATCTGATGATTCGATGTCAAGGTTGGTGTCCATCAAGGTTCAGTCCTTAGTCCTCTCCTCTTTGTCAGGAGTTCCACAGAGGTTGTCCATGGGAGCTCCTTTATGCTGACGATCTTGTAATCATTACAGACTCTATGGATGAACTCATTCACAAGCTGAGTGTATGAAAGTCACAGTTGGATGCTAAAGGTCTTAAAGTAAACATGGGTAAAACAAAGATTTTATGTAGCCAGCACGATGCCCCAAAGCCCATTGACAAGTGCAAGCATCCTTGTGGTGTCTGTAGAAAAGATGTTGGTATTAACTCCATTATGTGATCAAGCAAGATCCCAAACACCAGAAGATCAAAGAAACATTGGCGGCGGATCGAGTCAAATGGAAGGGAGCCATCCGACCAAATCGACGACCGCAACGTCCAACCCTCGAACTCGGGGAACAAGCGAGTAAGTAAGTAAGTATGAAGACTCACTTTCTACTGAGCTTGTTAAAAAGATAGCTGAATATTATTTCTGTATCCGTCTGAGTAGATATGCTCAGGATTATACAACTAAAGTTTTAAGAAAGTCAACTATAAGGGTTTATAAAAAATATTTAATGGTTTCAGGCACAGTTTAGTGGTGGTAAAAAAAATGTTTTTAGAAAAGTACATGTAAAATAGTTTTCATGCCCCCGAGTGATCATCTGGTGTCTATTAAATCCATAATAATAAAAATATAATAAAGATAATTAAGTATATATATATATATATAAAATTTAAAACATAGATTTAAAAAACATGCTAGCATGGAAAGCGGACGTTAACCCAAAAAAAAGTTTATCAACTATAATTTTCATGTTTCCCCAAGTGATTATCTATTGTCTATTAAAACCATATTAAAAATATAATTAAGTATAATATATATATAACATTAAAACATTTGTATACCATGTTCAAAATCTTAAAATAACCACAAGTGCTTGAACATAATGTATTGTGTATAGTCAATAGGTTTTTGGTGCTAAGGTGAAATAAAGGAAGGTTTACAGTTTTTTTTAGGTTAGTTTGTAATTGTTATTTTCAGGTTGAATTTTGATTTAAAATCATTGTTTTTATATTATTACAGATTCTGTCAGTCACCCACCATCAGCCATGTATATATCAACTGTCTTCCTGTAGTAATGTTAACACGAGCTACTTCACTTTTAACCCATTCCTTGTTGTTTGTAAATAATGTGATTGTAAAGCGTTTCTAGCATTTTTTAAATTTGTTCAATAATAACGAATTTTGTTCCATGTTGTGACTTTAATTTATTTACTCTTATTGTTAAAAATAATGAAAAGTAGTTTATGCTCAATTTATGTAATTGACTTGTTATTGATTTTAGTGTCCTTCATCAATGGTTAATGGCCTTGACATGAAAAGCTTTTTAAAAAATAAAGTATATATTTGTTTCATAATACCTACTATATACATTAGATAATATTCTGGTTGCGATATATCATGTATTTGTATATATTCAGATGGTACATCTGGGTGCATGTTGGCTGTTTAATCATGGGTCGATAAGATGTTCGGTTCGTATACACAGCAGTGGGAGGCCAAATTGTTTTTCTTTGAAACACTCAAAAGAACGAATCATGTGTGTGTGTGAAAAATATTTTTAATTCTGTCAATGTTTTTTATTATTGTAATTTATACTGTTTGATGTTCCTCATTTGGTTCTTCCTTTATTAGCCAAGGAGTATAGCTTCAACACAATGTATATCAAATTTTTATAACTGTGTCGTGAATTTTAGTGTGTTTTAAGCTAATCTAGAGGGTGTAATTTTCAAAGATTTTCGTGGCTCATTAGCCACAACCATGGTGGCGTCTCCTCCGATAGTATATCATGTGTGCCAAAAGTTTCAAATAGCCCTGTTACCTCTTAAAAGCTTATTCTTTCAAAACTCTAAATGAATGCTTTATTTTTTAGAAAACACCCTTTCCTACAACAAATAAACAATGTTTGTCAGCAAAAAAGTACACACCCTCTTCATTTTCCTCCATGTCATTCTAATATTCGTCGTTATCTAAACCATCTTTAATTTTCTGCAATTTCCAAAACCCTATGGAATCTTGCTTTCAAAGTTTTTGTGAAGAAAACAAAGAATTGTCGACAATGATGAATGGAAAAACAGGTGCGTGAAAACTAAAATAATTTTCACGATGCAGCTGGCTTACTCCAGGTTCACAGATATAATAATAATATTTAATAATAAAGTTCGATTTTCTCACCCAATAAGATAATAAGGTAATATTTATTTAGCAAAAATCAATGTTGCGAAATGAATTGCAAAAGCAAATGCAAGCAATTGCACAATCAAATGTTACGTTGCACATTCAACTATATAAAACGGAAGACAAATAATACATCAGCTGTGCTATATCTTGTTTTATCAATATGCAGGGATGTGGCCGAACGTACGACCGCACTTTGTTTTGTAAAATTTAAAAAGGTTTTTGATGTTGTTCACGTCGGTGAATCGAAGACTCGATTAAAGACATTTTTTTTGCTATTCTTATTCACGGTACGGGATTTTTCCTTTTTTAACAATCGTACATGTAAAAGACTTCGATTCGGATGCAACGCCTGATAAAAAGTCAGACAATGTTTAATTTTTTCTCAATTCTTGAAACAATAGCGGCTTTTTTACTTTTCTTCTTCTATGAGTTCGTTTTATGTCTTAGATGCGGAAAGGCTTTCCACTCTCTGCGATATTCAAAAAACGAACCATATTTTTTACTCTGCTGATATACCTGGTGTATGTGACGTTCCAGGAAGGAAAATATTTAAGAGTGGTGCGTGTCTCGATGGGAAAAAATGCGAAAAACCTCAGTAATCCAATCAAAAAGATATTGCTTTGGAACGAACCTTGGGGCGGGAAAGGCGGAGATTGGGGGTTTGTCATGAACTCAAAAGAGGCTTTTAGCACGTGTCACGTCGGAAACTGCATGCTGTCGCAACAGAGAGAAGAATACAGCAATGCAGACGCTGTTGTGTTCCAGATGAGCGCGCCTTTGCACGACAAACCACGTGTCAAACTTCAAAATCAAGTTTGGGTGTTCTACTCCCTCGAACCACCCACTCATAAAAATAACGATCACATGCGCGACTGGAAGAATCTGTTCAACTTGACCATGACTTACCGCACGGATGCTGACATACATTTGCCATACGCTCAACCGTTTGTCAGACGGAAAACGAAAACGGAAATCGATTACCGGAGTATTATAAAAGAAAAAAGCGGTGGCGTATCGTGGATTGTTTCTCATTGCTATACGAAGTCGAAAAGAGAAGAATACGTAGCAGAGCTACTGAGATACATAGATGTCGACATCTTTGGTAAATGTGCACCGTTGTACGGCCAAAACAACAATTGCTCGCACGACAACGAACGACTCTGTCGGCAACTTATCGACAAAAAGTACAAATTCTATCTAAGCTTCGAGAACAGTCTTACAAAAGACTATGTGACCGAGAAATACTATAAAATATTGCTATTGAACACCGTACCCGTCGTGATGGGCCAGGCGAATTATTCGTTGATCGGCCCGCCCGGTTCATACATTCACGTCAACGATTTTAAGTCGGCTAAACAATTAGCGAAACATCTCAGCTATTTATCTAAAAATGACAACGAGTATATAAAACATTTGAAATGGAAGGAGACTTTCAAACCGACCCACATCAAGATTTTGCTGCCCAAGGCTTTTTGCGATCTGTGCGCCATACTCAATAAGCAAGACTCGCGCAAAAAGGTCTACAAGGACATTAAGAAATGGTATGAGTTAAGAAGCTGAGAAAGTGTTTGAAAAATAAACATCGAGATCCAGATAGAACTGACCGGCTTGCTATTTGTAATTATACGCAGATGTAGCCACAAGAGGTCCTATGAAATATTCGTGAGTTGTATCTATAATACACAGTGAACCATCGTCTTAGCGAACCCGATTTAGTGCCTACCGTAATTGATCGATTAAGCCCCCTCTCCCGAATAAGCGCCCATCCTTAGAAGTCATTTTGACAAATGAGCCCCTACTCCCGAATAAGCCCCCACAGGGGTTTATTCGTATAAACCACATTTAATTGATGTTAATCCATTTTTCTTATTTTACATTAGTTGCGATAATTGTTACAGTCATCATCATCATCTTTTTAACGTCGCTTTTGCATGCTTCCCTGTGTTGGACGGTTTCAAAAGATGATTTTCTCCAATTATGGAGGTTTAATCATCTGATGGTTTATTGGTGCAGATGTTTTTACAGTTGGATGTCGTCCTTCCTAACGCCAACCCCAGTAAGAGGAAAACAGTGGTGAGTCAACTCATGCAAGGTACCAACATTGTATTTAAAACTCTGTGGCAGCTATGCATAAAGGGCATGGATGCTTATGCCCATGAGGTCAAAGATGTTTTACGACCCGCATACCCACAGTAGTTGCAGTAATTTAAATTTTTGATGTTTTCTTTTCTTTTTTCTTTTCTTTTGTTTTTTGTAAGAGCAACATGTTTTGCTGGATCACCGAGCCAACTTCCCGTTTTCTCTTACCAATTATAATCGCAATGAGCTTATTTTCAGAAAATGCTTCCAAGAAATAGGTAAGTAGACATGAGATTTCTATTGGGAGATGTCCAACCAACCTTTCAGGATCTATTTTGAAAACACCAATAGCATTTTTGACATATTCCATCGCTTCTTCTCGAGTGTCGGTTTTACATATCAATTTCTCTCCAATACATGGTACCCCAACGTCTTTGTAATTATGATGACGACGAATAGCTGTCTGGAACTCAATTCTATAATTCATTTCATAGGTTATGAGTAATGTTCGTGACATCTTCTCGCTAATGTATGGTGTACTGTTTGCTTTTTGTTTGATTTTTTTTCAACTAAGTTATTTTTAAAGCTCTGAACAATAGTATAAACTGAGCTTTCTCAGCAAACTAAGAATTCCAATCTTATCTTCGATTTTCGAATCTTATTTTAAATGTGTGTGTGTTGTCTATTTCATACATTTCTCTTTGTTGTTCATATTGCTGTTACAAAAACAGAGATCGACGAACCAACCAAAACTTCTTATAAAAGAGAGAAAATCAGATAGTATAAGTTGTTGAATTTGCTGAAAATTGTTCAATTACAACCGCCGCTCAGAAATATAATGTTGACCGTCATTCTGTTTGCGATTTGACGGAAAAGGAATGAGTTACAAGAACTTTCAAGTTCAGTGAACACTAAAAAGAGACATCTAGGAGGTGGAGGCAGGAAACCACTGAGCGAGGGAATGGAGAAGACATTGCTAGATTGTATCATTGAATGCCGATCGAAGATGCTTCGAGTATCAAGAGAAATCATCAGAAATCAAAATCATCAGAAAAAAAAGCAGTTATAATTTATGGACATTTGAAACGTATCGATCCTGACCGTTATGATGAAAAGTTTGAAGCAACCAATGGCTGTCTTTTAAAATCTACGAAGGGACAACTTATCGCTGAGAAGATAAAACCTTGGTAGCGCAAAAGAGCCTGATCTTTTAATTAGCAAAGATTGTTTCTTATATACTACGTGTGAGAAGATTACGAATCAAGTATTCATACCAACCACTTGATATTATAGCATTTGATAAAACACCTATTTGGGCGGATCTGGTGTCCAATACAACAGTAGATGTTGTCGGGGAAAAACTGTTAGTATGAAACAACCTTTGTCATGCTGGTCTTGAAATGTTAGCAGAACAAATTGAATTGGCCATGGACAAGAGGAAAATCCATTTCAAGTACACCCCGACGAAATAACGGAAGCGGCACCACAAGAATTGATAGTCGATGAAGAAGAAGAGGGGGACAGTGACATTGAAATTGATTAGCTTTGTTATTATTACGTTAATATGTTGTTTTACTTTTGTTAATCTTAAAATTAACAAGCTCTTCTCCCGAATAAGCCCCACCCTTAATCGGGATTTTGACATAAGCCCCCGATCAATTAATCGATCATTTACGGTAGTACCATTCTATAAGCAAGTCTTGCTGGGTTGAAACAAGCTACGAATAGCGTTTTATAACGTTTTGTTACGTAACTTTGTTTAACATGTGACTTTGGTGAATCATGTAACATGTGACGAGCAAAGGAATATCCAATGGGATTTGTAGTTTATTGCTGCATGACAAGAAAAAGAATAAAATAAAAACTTTCCTCAACTGCCAAGAGGAAAATATCTTTCAAAAGACGACTTTGAAGATATCTTATCGTATGCATCCATTCACTTAACTATCGTTCTTATTTCGCGAACAAACATTTCAAAATAACCAAATAACCGAGAAAGGTTTTGTTGTTGTTACCTTTAATGTAACCAAAATTGTTTACCAATAATTTACCAATAATGTTTTATGAGCCAGGTGATATTTTGAATTTCCATTAAGATACCGGAATTCATTTGTCTGTTATTGTTCTTATTACCAGTTTTCAAGAGATCAAGATCAAGGTCTATTTACAATGGAAATTCATTCCTCTTCTCGGACTTCAGGCATCACTTTCCCGAAAAAAAATGTAAACACTGGTATTCTAAAAAGCTCTGCACACCCCCTAAAGAGTGAGTTTTATTACAACTATGTGTTCGGTGTGTGTTCGGTTGGTGTTCGGTATGGCTTAAACGCACGTACGTGCTTTAACGGAGGTTCACCGACATCTGATTATCTATCAAAAACTTTACTTTGTTATTCTTGCAAACAGCAAGAAAAGGGCATCTATTTCAAACGAATTCATTTTGAAACCTAGCGCTAACTTTTAAACGACTAATTGAATTATGACAAACACGGTAGTCCTGTCTTACACGCCAACAGTCTTACCATGACGAATTCTGCTATAAAACGCAACAAAATGCAAAAGGGCGTCTGACCAATTACGCTCTTAATAGTCAAAAATTTAAGAAAATTCGTTCTTGAAAAAAGTATGGCTGATGCGGAGCTACCATACTACGCAATTCTTTAAAAAATTCTATACCTTCGATATCTAGAAGAATCGGTAAGAATTATTATTATTTCCACTTATATGTTTCCATTTGATGTTGGTGCGATTAGTACTCTTGGTTAGTACTCTGTTATAGTACTCTGTTAACTCTATTTAATGTATTGTGCATTGTGTTTTTAAATTGCCAAATTTTTTAGGATTTAGTTTAAAATCATTTATCTAATAAATTTTATCCAACTTGTAAAGAAAGTAGAAAGTTTTTTTTTGTTGACATATTTCGACTAAATTCTAGCCATCATCAGAACTAAAGTATCATACAATGACTAACAAATGAAGCGTGCAATAAAGTTCATGGGTGATTAACCTAATATCCATCGCATTGAATGAGATAGTGAAAATTAAAAGTGATATTGTCCGCCATGGTTCTTCTTATATAGCGACTTACCTTTCTAGTATATTAAATCATTGGTAGGTGTTTTATTTTTCAATAAAAATACATAATGATTTCAAATAAAGCTTGCCGTTTCATTTATGTCTGAACTGAAAGTAAGAAGTTGTTTCACGTCTTTGAAAGGTAGGTATGAACACCCTGTAAAATGAGAGCCATAATAACGAAGCACCAATCGGAATGCTGAATATTTGCGTTGTTACGGCGACCGCGTTGCTTGGCAGAGCTTTGTTTGGACAGACGTTGAAACGAATCGTTGTTGCACCCGTTGTCTTTACAGCAGGAATACTGCAAAATAACGTTTGAAAAGTTGAAATTTAAGAAACTTAGTGATCCACCGCTGTGTCATACTTCGTACATATACACATATCGCCCTCGTTTTATGGTTATCAAAGCAGATACAGGATGTGGTTATATTGAATAGAACGAAAGTTACATTCACGATTGAGATAAATTCCAAAGGGTCTCATTCTAATGCAAGTTTGAATTCGAGAGTCGGATGATGAAACCAAAGATAACTAAAACATCAACTCAGGACTTCAAAATGGAGACGAATCTCATTTGAAATTTATTTTTTTTACCTGACAAGAACTCTCCTTATTTTGTGTCAACGAGTGACAAAACGCTCGATAGGACGACGAGCAGGTTTTCCGAAAGCGAGTTCTGACCGTTGAACCTCGTTGCGTAATCATTGCGGTCGTGTATCGCAGAGATATGCATACGTCTTGAGACTGCTTGCATTCGCGGAGTTCTTGAATGGCATTGCAATCCTTCTCAGATGCGGCCGAGCACGCGAAACATCTCAAAGAGTGCACTGAAGAAGTGATATTATAGAATTATAAATATCGATATAAAAGGAAATTTGTGTACCGGAATGCTGTAGAAAAAGTAAGCTGAAACACACAGCGCTGAAAATAATTTGCTCTTTCATTATTCCTCGATTAAATTCAGTCGTTTGTTTTCTAGTGATCGCTTTTAAAGAACTACACCGACAATTCTTTAATAATTCATTGTAAGGGTGAAACTAAGCTAAAGAAATCGTTTGTTGTTGTTTAGAATGAAAATATGTTTATTGCACTAGTGTAAATCTTTCCCGCTGAGCATTCCTATATTTTTCAATAAGTGTTGTGATGAAGTTATTTCTCGCCTCCCTCCTCACTAGAGGGTCGTGAGTGACAAACAATCAATCTGCAAGTTTTTCTCTTCAGCGTCAAAATGAAGATCTTTTACTCCAACTTCAATTACGTTTCTGATCTTGAGAAGCATTAAAGCAACAGAAAAACCGCAATTCTGCGATTGGTTTAGATAATATCGCAACTTACTGCCTAAACGATATAGTATGCATTCTCGCACAACCACTAACTAATGTTATTATTCTTTCTTTCCGGTGAGCTCGAGTCGACTCCAATATTCAAGTCGGGAGCACGGGTCTTATTTGATAATTATCTAATCATATTACCAGCCATATCTCAATGGAACCATCGTTCGAGAGATGTGCACATCAAGAAGTAATGACTGACTTATAAACATTGCAACGCGGAAAATCAATTGCAAGCGCTCTACCAACTGAGCTATCCTGACCAACGCGGAAAAGCAATTTGGTGTTTCGAGAAATTGGTAAGAGTAAAAACTATAGAAAGCCAAGAATCGTTAACAACACATATTTGTACAAACGGCCTTGATGTACATGACACATAAACAACCCTTTGAAGGAAGCCTCCTCCAGGATTCATCTTCTGAAGAACTATACAACTACATTATCGCTATCTATGCAATGATCCCACCAATCCTAACCTACGGTTGATTTTCCTGCTACGGCTCAACCCCTCAAGACACGAAGAAATTGAATCATTAGAGAAGCATGTACCATCTTTCGATCGGAAAACATCAGAAAGCGGATATTTGCGTTTGTACACTAAAATGTATACACGGAAACAACGTATGTTCGAATTTCAAAAACTACTTAACGTTAAAACAGACTCGTACACACGTGACTCGTACACACGTGACAATGGTACGACGATGAAAATTCTGACGATGAGTGACGAGATAGTCTTTCCACTATCTCAAAGTGCTACGTTATATAATAATGTACCTAGGGAAATTGACGTCAATGGTAATAATAGGTAATTAGGCTTTTGTCATAAATGCTATTAGAGATCCTATTACTTTTCATTAATTCCATTAGAAATGCAGTAAACCGATTTCTGTCGAATTAAAAGCTAAGTTTTAAAGGATTCTTAAAGACGTGGATTCCCGTCTTGAAATCGCCTAATCTTGAGGTATTTCGAAATCTTGTTTTAATATTCAAAACAATGAGAGGTTATGCTTTGCGGGAAGGCGGGACTCGTTACTTGCGTTGCTAGAATGATTTAAAACAACTGTAGAACTTGCTATCAGCGGTTTTTGTTTGGCAAATTGTCTAAAGATAATCTCAACACAGAAACTGTATTGTATAGGCAATTTAGCATTTTTAGCACTATAAAAACCTTTGTAACTTCATTCCATTCATTGATTAAAAATGTAGGCAGAGATCCACGAAACGTTTGTTAGATATTAAAACGTCAAAATTCTAATTAAGTTAGCGTTATTTCATGAGTAATTATAAAAATGTCTATTTAAATTTAAATTCACTTAAATGCTTTAATTTCCGTTAGGTATGACGTAAGACAATATTAATATCACCGAACACAACATTTCAAAACAATTGTGTTAATTGGAACGTTGTTCTTATTTCTGTTATAGAATCCCTCACATGAATAATTCAAAATATGTTTTAAAGAGAGCTTTTATTAACCTCCCCTCAAAACATAAGTTTCTCTAGCATTTAAAGCTTTCTGTGTATTTAAATGTGGAGAGATGCTGTAAAATGATGAAGCTGCTTTTGCAAGTGTTTTTGTCATCACTGCTAAGTGAACATGCGGCAGGTAGAAGAGTTTTGAGTTTTTCATTAAAAATTAAAATTCGTGTTCCAATCTTTATTGATATTTATTCAGTCTACAGTTACTAAATGATTAAGTTTGCCAACAAAAATCACGTATATATTTCCATGGATTATCGGAAAGTTAGGTAATTTTTTTGAAAATACAGTGGAAGCTCTAATAATGGCCACTTTCAGGGACAAGCTTAGAGGCTTTGTCCGCTTTTGGAAGGTTTTATATATTTTTTTTTTCAAAAGAAGCTGGTGGGCAGAGGTGGAAGGGGTGATAAAAACAATTCCTTGAGAATGAGCCATTAAATAAATACAGCACGGATGACTATCTTCATGTAACTTATATATATTCAACAAAATCAGAAGTTTTAAAATAATCAGTTACTTTTGCGAAACATTTCTGATCCTAAGTGTTTCGGGCCGTCGTGTGCACTTACTAGCTTGGCATCACATAATGTTTCGCCTGTTTAGATCTAAAGCAGTTTGACCTGACCGTATTTTTAACTCTGGTATTTCAGTATCAAAATCGTCTAATACTAATTCAACATCGGTGTCATTATCTAAGAATAATCAAGGTTCATTGAAACCACACTGAGAACAATAGTGATGGAGAAATATCGGTTTGTACACGAGAAACCGACAATCCTCATGATAACTACGCTGTTTCCATCTTTCGTAATTCTTACGTTGTAGGTTTGATGTCTTTTTCTAATTTCCTTTCGCAGCCTGGTTCTACGATATTACGCAAAAGCACTGGAAAAGAATAATTCGTGGAGTTTTTTTAGGACTTGTTATTATTATTATTATTATTATTCACGAATATTTATTTACAGGATAGTCGTTTCAGTTATATAAAATAGATTAAAAACCGTTGTCACTGGAGTCTTGTTTAATAAAATATATTAAAACTCTATAATAAAGAAAAAGTGATTCTCAAAGAGAATTCATATTTTCAAGTTCTCATGACAGTAAATTAACTGGTGAGACACGTGACAGGTTCTCAGTAGTACACGCAAATACCTCCTCATTAGTGTTTTTGTCTTTAAGCATTACAGTGCTTTACTTGCACTACTTCGAACGCCGCCGAGTGCTTCGAAGTGCAAGAGAAACAAACGTGCTCTACACGGAACGACGCATGCGTGACGTTGTCATACAAATACAACTTGCACGAAGATCTGGAAGATGTCCCGCAGACCGTGTTCAGAAAGTCGTGCGGATTCCTTGGCAACCGTGGTTGCACGTGGCTATGCAATGTTTATAAAGACCTTGGAGACGAATGTCAGGTGCGACAGGGAATTTTTCATGGAGATACAATCTAATGAATTGTTAAGCAAGTCAAGGTCTTTTCTTCTTTTATATTTCGAAAAATGTTGAAGGTGTGTATTTGGATTTTTCCTTATTATTTTCGTTTTGTACTACTTTTTGGATTTAGGTGTCGTGTTGCCACAAAAACAAATGCAACAAGCCAATCGCCAGCAAGAAAAATCAACCCAGTACCCTGAACAAAGCGAATGGTTGTCTTGATGAAAAACACGCCCTGTTGTTCATATGGCTACTCCATTTCGCTTTGTAATGAATAATTCTTTGATATTTAATATACACGTGTTATCAACTTGATTCACGGCTCGGCTAAAAATCAAAGAATATAAAAATTTACATTGAGAGAGTAGCGAATAACACTGTATTCTTTCCATCGGTGGTTTTTGAAAAATTTGCCCAATCAACTTTAAAACTTGATTCGTGCGAAAACAAAATCCGCTGCATGTAAATGATTACTGAAATATTCTAAAAGCATTGTGCGATATTCTACAAATAGTAAATCTAATATGTGCATAAAATTGTGTACTTAAAACTCTCTCTTAAAACCAAATGATAATCAATTATGTTTAAAAAAAGTTTCATTTTTGTTTTATTTTTACGCAAATATCACAAGTGGACTGTATTACCATCTTGAACCTACCATCTTAGACCTAAATGACATGTTTTTGTGACTTTCCTTCTTTTAACGCCTCCTCTAATAAACACCTTTGTTAGCCGCCATTTTTAAACTAAAAATGCATAACAAAAATATTCCCCGCTTAAAAAGGAAATGATGTTCGCACGATGTGTTTCCCCAGTAGGCGAGATCTTGGTTGTCCCAGAGCGAGATCTCGGTAGGCGGGGAATTTATTTTGTTCATATGAACGTATTATAAATTTATGTGCGTTTTATAATGATGGCGGGAACTAGCTTCAAAAGCTGTTGGAATGATTGCTTGATTATCGGGGAATATTTTAATAACCCTTATTAAAAAGTAACAAAACAAATTGTTTGAGATAATCTATTCTGTTATTTTCAAAACACAGGAGATTTGCGATATCTAGTAGATACTAGCAAATGCCTTCTCTTTCACTAACTAATTATCTAACGTCTCTGATATTCTTTTCGAGTAACAATCGTATTGTGCTGGAACAACCAAACCAATTTCACGGTTACCGATTACAGTTATCTTCATAAAGGCTTTGTTGTTCAAAAAAGGCTTGATAACTCCACTGGCGCATGGCCAACCAGTTGGTATTCCCAATATAGTGCAGGTAAGCAATACTGAGGTTGAAACGAACACAGTTGTAAACAACACTGAGGTTGAAACGAACAAAGTTGTAAGCAACACTGAGGTTGAAATGAACAAAGTTGTAAGCAACACTGAGGTTGAAACGAACAAAGTTGTAAGCAACACTGAGGTTGAAACGAACAAAGTTGTAAGCAACACTGAGGTTGAAACGAACAAAGTTGTAAGCAACACTGAGGTTGATATGAGACTGGAACAAAAAAAGTTGTAAGCAACACTGGGGTTGAAATGAACAAAGTTGTAAGCAACACTGAGGTTGAAACGAACAAAGTTGTAAGCAACACTGGGGTTGAAATAAACAAAGTTGTAAGCAACACTGAGATTGAAACGAACAAAGTTGTAAGCAACACTGGGGTTGAAATGAACAAAGTTGTAAGCAACACTGAGATTGAAATAAACAAAGTTGTAAGCAACACTGAGGTTGAAACGAACAAAGTTGTAAGCAACACTGAAGTTGAAACGAACAAAGTTGTAAGCAACACTGAGGTTAAAATGAACAAAGTTGTAAGCAACACTGGGGTTGAAACGAACAAAGTTGTAAGCAACACTGAGGTTGATATGAGACTGGAACAAAAAAAGTTGTAAGCAACACTGGGGTTGAAATGAACAAAGTTGTAAGCAACACTGAGGTTAAAATGAACAAAGTTGTAAGCAACACTGGGGTTGAAACGAACAAAGTTGTAAGCAACACTGAGGTTGATATGAGACTGGAACAAAAAAAGTTGTAAGCAACACTGGGGTTGAAATGAACAAAGTTGTAAGCAACACTGAGGTTAAAATGAACAAAGTTGTAAGCAACACTGGGGTTGAAATGAACAAAGTTGTAAGCAACACTTGGGTTGAACTGTAAGAAAACGTGGTGTATATAGCGTTAGTGTAAAAGAATTAATTTATTTCAAGCGTTAAAAAAACGACTGCTGTGAAATGTGGAACGATTTTTTCAAGTAATAAGGATTAGGAAGGATATGACCGTTTGCTATTTTTAAAGGAAAGTCATTGATTCCGACTGAATAACCAAGTCAAAGATGTTTGTTAATAGGATACGCGCGCAAATCCATTCGGTAAGGATAAAAAAGGAAGCTTGGTTTAATTCCTTGCAGAATTCTAACCGACGTTGTCGTGTCGTGACGTTGTCGTGTCGGTAGTGGAGTTAAACAAAAACATGTACATAATTTTAATCTAATTTTTCAAAAATCACTGTCTTTTTAAAGATGAGTTTCCCTTTTTCGTGACCCTATTAAAGTAACGGGAAGCCATAAAATAGACATTATGGTAATCATTCGAGGGTTGTAAGAGATTATGTTCAAAAATGGGGTATTATAGAATGACAGTATGTTTCTTACATAAAGCAATTTTCCTATAGAGATCTTGTGGGAGAAAGTCTGATCTTATTTCTAAAAGCTATGGTTACAAACAAACAAAATCATGACCATGACCAATCATTTAGGCGGTGAGTTGATCCATTTAATGGAATTTAAATCTTTCCTATTAGTGGATACCGTTGTTTTTGTGCTGTCGAACGCCCTCTACAGTTGAGTTGTTTTAAACCAAGAAAGCCTCCCGACGTTCAAAAAGATAAACCTGATAACATTATAATAAAAAATACATTATAAATTGTTATATTAAATTATTGTATTATGAATTACATTATGCATAAAAATATGCACGCAACAAAAGTTTTATAAAAGTTAATATTATTTCCAAGCATCACTCCTTTCATTTTTGGCTCATTAGATTAAGCAAGTTGATTAGCTACTCTAAGTAGGACCAAAGCACGAGAGACGCACCTATGAGACGCTATTGTGTTTGCAATTATTGTGATATTGGATATCCCGATAAATGGATTGAACATGGTTGCAAAATCTAACGAAGTAAAAATTACCTGTGTATTAACGACTTCTTCGTTTGATTCGTATAAATGTTAAAAATATATGGACATATTAATTCTCAATCAAAATACATTTCCTATGAAATTGGAAATAAATGCATAACCTCTTGGTATTTACGAGATTGCGAGTTCCATGGGTTGAAGTTAAACGGGAGCAGAGCAATTTCAACAGCCAGCTTCGTTGTTATTTATAAATCATAATTGTTATCGATGTCACGCCTTTTCTCAAAAGCAACAAAGACTACCAGCTGGAAATATCCTGATTTTTCTAGCAAAACATTCTCTTCACAAAGATACGGTGTAGAAGGTTATTGACTATACTGTCGGATTTACGAGAATCCCAACATCTTCTTTGATGGATTTTTGTAATATTCTGATCGAAACGAACTAACACTGAAATAATGTTAAATAGACTAAAAAATATTTAGAATATGCGCCGTTTATATTCAACACAAAAGCTTATACTGCAGGCAATACAAACACATATGCAGTTTTTGTTCAATTGAGGCAATGTCACTTAAACTTGAAGGTGCATTCAAGTTACATAAGTTTTGAGATAACTTCTATATAACCTTATTATTTAATTCCGTTATAAGGAATTTGGTATGGGCAGAGTTCAGTATAAAACAGTTTTGACCTCGTTATCCATTCACAATAGAAAGTATTATACTGTGTTACTTTCCGCTTCCATTACCGTATTCACAATAATGAATCTTTGCTTGCACATTCTTTGTCAACGTTAATCTTACTTCAATAGGTTTTTTATAAGGATGTGGGTTATATCATGGTTTGAAAAATACCTGAATATATGTCTGTCAGTTAGATGAGCAATCGTGGTGCAGCAAAGAACAGCAGATATGGACCAATACAAAGGTTTAAACCAAGCCATCTTAGAAAAGTACATGAAATTAGATACAAAGGGGATGGTGCAGGCAAATTATGTTTGGATCGACGGATCTGGGCAAACCATGCGATCAAAAACAAAGACTTTAAACTGTGTACCACACTCTGTTGATGATTTGCCGATTTGGAATTTTGATGGATCTTCGACTGCACAAGCTAGTGGTCAAAATAGTGATGTGTACCTTCACCCGGTAGCTATTTTCCCCGATCCATTTCGCAAAGGACACAGCATACTTGTCCTCTGTGAGACATACACCCATGACCACAAGCCAACAAGTACAAACAACAGGAAATCGTGCAAGGTCGCGATGGAAAAGGCAGCTGTAGGGCTTAGATCTGTTCGGATTATATGTTTTTCACGGTATTTGTTTTTTTATAGGATGCGTATCCCTGGTTCGGCCTTGAACAGGAATACACACTGTTGGACAAAGATGATCACCTACTAGGTTGGCCTAAAAAGGGCTTTCCAGGACCCCAGGGGCCATACTATTGTGCTGTTGGAACGGGAAGAGTTTTTGGACGCGAAGTGATGGAAGCACATTATCGTGCATGTATGTATGCAGGATTGAAAATCTCTGGTGAAAATGCTGAAGTCATGCCTGCACAGGTTTGTTCACCTTTCTATGGGTGTCTTTCTATATTTTTGTATGGTTTTATATCTTTTAGTGGGAATTTCAAATTGGTCCGTGTGAGGGTATTGAAATGGGCGATCATTTATGGATGGCCAGATACCTATTGGAGCGAGTTGCAGAAGATTTTGGTATCGCTGTTACACTCGACCCGAAACCCATTCCCGGTGACTGGAACGGTGCTGGTTGTCATGCAAACTTCAGGTGCGTATTTGGTTTATATACTCTTGTGTTACGTTTGCTTTTGTTCTTAAATGCTGGATGGAGGTTTTGTGTTGTAGCACTTTGCCAATGCGAAAAGAGGGGGGTTTGAATTGCATTTACGAAGCCATTGAGAAGCTCTCGAAGAACCACCAAGAACACATTCGACGCTACGATCCTCTTGGCGGGAAGGACAATGAGAGAAGATTGACTGGCCGTCACGAAACGTCAACAATTCATGAGTTTTCATACGGCGTTGCAAACCGCGGCGTCAGCATTCGAGTCCCGCGCCAATGTGCTGCCGACGGCTACGGGTATTTAGAGGATCGACGGCCCTCGTCTAACTGCGACCCGTATATCGTCACACAAGCGATGGTTGAAACTATTGTGCTAGACATGGAAATGTAGACAGTGCTTTTAATATAATTATGTATTAAACTGTAATAGTAGTTTATTATATTTTTTGTGTTACCCAAACAAGGTTGAAATACTTGAAAAATGCGACATTACTCACGTACGTTTTAATATAGATCCGTTAAGTCTTATTATGTAGTAGTTATCGCGAGATATGTCGAAAATTTTTTTTGCCATATTTTTCGAGTATTTCGCGGAAACTACTTTAACAATAGTTCTATATGATATCTTATATAACAGGCTTTAACCAATCAGAAAAAATATTGAATTTTGCACTCCTGCAAAATGATATATATTTTCTCGTGATTAGCTAATCACGTTACAGATATTCGCGCAACCTATTGATAAAGACCGTTAAGTCAGTTAGAGTCTTTGTAAACCACGACTTTATAGTTATATTTCTTTTGTCTTTTTTAATCCATCAAAAGGCTCTACAAAATAGCTTTTAAACATAGTCAATTTGCAATACCAAATAGCAAATGAAATCTTGCGTTACAAATTAGCTACACTAAAATGTAATTAGGCTATAGCGAGCAAACTGCAAGAGTGTTTTCATAAATACGATGTTGTCGCTAATGATCTATAGTTGAGACCATGCTATCACAAAGTTGTTTAGTGGGCGGTTATAAATAAAAAAACGCCGTATTTCATTAAAAATAACCGTAGCACAAATGAGAGCAATTAAATACACTAAAACTCCGGGTCGAGGTCTTCATGATAATGCTTAATGAGCATTCTTGGAGCCTCGTCAAAAACAAACAAACAAACGTCATTTAATCCAAAATTCTTGTCTACGGCTGCCACATCTATATTTGTCAGTTGAGAAAGATATCTTTGTGCGGCAAACACTATATTCTCTAGAGCGCCTGACACTGTCGGAAAACTACAAAAATACGGAAAACGACCACAAAGGTTAATTTCAAACTTAGCACAGCATCGTTGATAGAAAAGGCAAAGCGGTTTAAGGTCTTATCTTGCTATGACGCTAAAATCAAGAACCCGGTGGTCATCCTAATAACAAGACAATAATATTAAAATCCTTTTGCCGTAAAAAGATGCAACTAAGAATTTCCGTGGATTCAAAAAAAGCATTTTTATAATAAGTCTGTTTGCTTTAAAAGAGACCTGTCTTTCAGGATTACTTTTTTGGCAAGCGATGTCGTTGTATTATGTCTAAAAATAAACGATGCATGAAATGTATTAGTTATGCATGACGTAATAATTATGCCATGAATTAGGAGAATGATGCTTCATGTTGATTAACAGGACGATGGCTTTTGAAATTTAAAGGCTGTTCATAGAAATATTTTGACAAAATAGAATCATTTGTTGCGTTCATATGGTAAAATAATTCCTTGCCTATCGGACAAATATTTCCTCGGTTAACGGGGAAATATCCGTGATAATTTTTGCGGGAAATTTAAAAACAAATATGGCTGCTTTAAACAAACGTTATATTATCGGAATACTTCTTCCATTTTGACTTATGTTAATGTTTTTAAATATTTGCTAACTCCGCATGAAAATTTCTCCGCTTACCGAGATCTCGCCTGTCAATAGGTGAGATCTCGGTAGGCTGGAAAATTTTCTTCTCATATGAACGCAACGAAATTTTAACAGTGAATTCTTAAGAAGGTGAGATCTCACCTTAAAGACAACGGGACAATTTTACCGGTGACCGAGGTGATTTTCTCAAAGCATCAAAAACGCTATTTTATGACCTCGATATTTCACCGGCTGTTTACATATATTGCTGACACAAAAGCAATATATGTAAGTAGCTATTAATAGTTCTAATAGCGAAGATCTTCATCACGAATACCGCGTGTTTATGACATACTATTGAATGACACCCTCCAATCACAATTTGTTTCTTGTTTAAAAGAACGAAATTTTGACTGTATATATACGTTATTTTGCTAATACTGAAATGTATTTATTATTAATTTTATTTCTTAAAGAAATTTTTTTTATGTACATATTGTTGATTGGAATATAAAATTGATTGATTGATTGATACTTGAAATATCATGATGATGCAGGTCTCAGACAAATCTTACAAACCTCTTAGCGCGTCACAGACGTACAATGGGAAATTATGTCACGCGCTTTTTGAGTATTTAAATTCACTACCTCAGACCAGCAACAAACCGTCCGCCTTTAAATAGGCAATACAGTGAAGTGAACTTATTATCAAACGCGATTGGATTCTGTTAACGTAAGCATGTTTAAAATTCTTACTCATTCTTGAACGAACGTTTGATAATCATCTCAGAAGTTTAAACCGCGCACTATGCAGAAATGTTTGCCAGAGTATCTACTGAAAGTAGTCGAACCATTGTCTCACCTGTGTTATCAGTTAAAATTTTCCTTAGCAACGTCGAAAGCCTTCAGAAATACCTGATTGCATAGATTCGGGGCGTTTAAAGCGTTATTTATTACAGAGCTAATATCTAATTTGGTTCTCGGAAATCATTGGTCATACATTGAAACTTCATTTTTTCTTTATGCGTTATTTTCTCAGAACATGCATTTTTAAACGCTGGAATAAATATCTTTAGAACGGATTGAGCTTTTAGACTGATTTACTCACTTTGTAGGTCAATGTTCCAGTAAGGTTCTTCTAAAAAATTTAGCTTCCATAATGTGTTAGTTGAAAGGCTATTTGTTCCAGGGCAAAGCATATATTTTGGCTATTTTTACGGTAGCCATGGCAACGGTCAGCCATTTCGTGATTTTTTCTTCACGAATGTTTTTCTTTTTTACTATGTTATCAAAGTAAAATATTGAATTTGTCTCAGTTTGAATTTTTGAGGGGTCTCCCCCCCCCCCCCGAAACCTTTTCAATGTTAAACATTTATTATTATTCTCGAATGTCCATGAAATACTGATAAAAACTCCCGGGATGCTTTGGGAACTTTATGCACCGTGACGTAATTAGTAGTAAAATCTAATAATATTTGTTTGCGTGTTAGGTCTTTGGAATGATCGTCTGCATTGACTGTTAATTATTCATTAGTAATTAATTATGCAGGCGCATATTCATGCGATATTCTAATTTTAATCTTTTAATCAAATTCTTTTTTTGGATAACGTGGTGTTTTTGAGACAAGAAAATCAGACCAAATTGTTCTTACGAAATATTAGTCATATCACACGTTTTCGTTCAAAATCCTTTTAACATAAGGGTAATTTGATATCACCGTCAATCCTTCGAAGTAGAAAACAAAAATTCATTGAAACGAGTTCCTACTACAAATAACAGTTTTAAAATAATAGAAATCACCTTCCGATTCGTTTTTGATACCTTTTTTGATACCATATTTCCCCTTTGTTTTGATTTTTAATTGTATCTAAGTTACCTGAATAACAACCTATTTCACTGGAATGAAAACATATTTTGGATATTGTGATTGATCGGCAACCTTTTCCTTTGTCTTTGTTTATCTTACGAAACCAGCTAACTCATTTTTTTTCTTTAGTTTCCAGACCTGTAAACTCCTATAAAAGAGTTTCATTGAAACCGTTTGTAAACCACAGTTTGTGAATACTTGATTATTTAAAGGTTTATTACACAGTAATCCGCCTCTTGGGGAATCGTTTCGTTTGCAGGGAAACATAAGGAAGTAAGTCTTTGACTTTTAAAAAATTTGAATTTTGAATCAGCGAATAGACTGCGTTCGATTTAAGCACGTGATAAGAACATGCTGAATAGTCAGTGGGCTTTTAATATTTCATCAGTTGCAAAAACATATCTCTCGTCTTGTTGATTTTTAGAGAGCACAAATAAATATGGAGTTATACAGAGGGTTGAATCAGAGTATTCTCGAAAAATACATGGAGCTTGATACTAATGGAAAAATTCAGGCAAATTATATTTGGATTGATGGAACAGGACAAACTATGAGATCAAAAACAAAGACTTTGGATTATGATCCCGTGAAGCCAGAACAATTGCCGATTTGGAATTTCGATGGATCTTCAACTGGACAAGCTAGTGGTCAAAATAGTGATGTGTATCTTCACCCTGTAGCTATTTTCCCCGATCCATTTCGGAAGGGTAAAAATAAACTTGTTCTGTGTGAAACCTACACCCATGACCACAAGCCAACTGCTTCAAACAAGAGGAAATCGTGCGAGAAAGTCATGAGACTCGCCCAGGTAATAATTTATATTTAGTGTAATGTAAAACTGCATGAAATTCAATTGAACTATAAATCACAATGTTTTCATGTTTTTTCTTAGGATTCCCATCCATGGTTTGGCCTTGAACAGGAGTATACACTGTTGGACAGAGATGATCACCCATTAGGTTGGCCTAAAAAGGGCTTTCCAGGACCTCAGGGGCCATACTATTGTGCTGTTGGAACGGGAAGGGTTTTTGGACGCGAGGTGATGGAAGCACATTATCGTGCATGTATGTACGCAGGATTGAAAATCTCTGGCGAAAATGCTGAAGTCATGCCTGCACAGGTTTGTTCACCTATGGGTGTCTCTCTATATTTTTGTACGGTTTTATTTCTTTTAGTGGGAATTTCAAATTGGTCCGTGTGAGGGTATTGAAATGGGTGATCATTTATGGATGGCCAGATACCTATTGGAGCGAGTTGCAGAAGATTTTGGTATCGCTGTTACACTCGACCCGAAACCCATTCCCGGTGACTGGAACGGTGCTGGTTGTCATGCAAACTTCAGGTGAGTAGTCTTCCAAATACAATTTTTTGGAAAATTGGGACCAACGAAGAGCTAGTAAATCGAAGTTGTTCTCTGTTTTAGCACACAAGGAATGCGAGAAGAAGGTGGTATAAAGCATATTTACGATGCAATTGAGAAGCTATCATTAAATCATCATGCACACATTCTTCGGTATGACCCAAAAGGTGGAAAGGATAATGAGCGAAGATTAACTGGTCGCCATGAGACATCCACAATTAATGAGTTCTCTCATGGTGTGGCTCACAGAGGGTCCAGCATACGTGTTCCTCGTCAATGCGCTGAAGACGGTTATGGGTATTTAGAGGATCGTCGACCTTCCTCCAACTGTGATCCATACGTGGTATCGGAAACATTGGTTCGCACTGTAATATTAAATGAAAAGTTTGCCTGAACACTTCTCAACATCACGTTTGTGTGAACATTTAATATAATATTTAATGTTGTAAATTGAAGTTTGAATAATAAACACTTTTATGGAAATGTTTTGATATTTCATCAGTGTTGATGGAAACAATCATGGTTTATTCCTTCACATGAAATGCACCCATGTTTACTTTTGCATCACAGTTATTTTAAAGAAGTGTCGTTTCGCTTAATGTTGACCAGTCTTAAAAGTTTGTTTTTTTATCACTCCAAGTGATTATGTAAACAAATTTGCCTGAAGAAAGTAGAGATTTTAACCTAAGATTTATTTTCAAACCCTGTCTTGACTAGTAAATTGGCTCGCAAATAATTTCCCCGGCCTGTTGTGTAATTTATCTCCAGAAATGTTACATTTCCGTGGCTCGTAATAGCTACCCCAAATACACTATTTTTTAAAAATCTCTCTAATTTATCAACTAACTAAATTCAAATAACCGCTTGAAATCTCACCAGCATGTGGCATATGTATGTGATGTAATAACTTAGGTTTTGTTGCCATACGTTGCATTGTAAAATCTTTCCGCGTGAATTGAAATCTTGAATTGTGGCTCAACTCCGCGGGTCTATATAATATTTTTTTTTGCAGTGACCATGAGTCTCGGAATTTGCATTATGGAATTTAGAAAATGTAAATCGCATGTCAACAAATTTCTGTTGTGAAATTTCCGTAAAAATGTTGATTTCAAAATATATTGTGCAATACCTTGGAAATAGAACGGAAATTTCTGGAAACTATATTTAAGTATGCAAATTGATAAAGCAGTGAAGTTGTTAGCAACCAGACAACAATAAAGAGGTGAATAGCTTTCTCGTATTTAAAATAAATGAAAGAATCACGTGACTCAGAATACTGACAGTTTAAAACAGTCTTACCGTAAATCTTCGAATTGACACCCCCCCCCCCCCCCCCTCAAATAAGCCCTCCCCTCAAATAAGCCCCCATCATTGAATCTAAATTATTTTTATTAGCCTCCCCCCCCGCTCAAATTTTGTGTTAACTTAAAACCTCATGGGGGCTAAATCGGGAACATATTATATCATGAATTTATTGTTTATTATAAACGCTCATTATCTGATGAGACAGATATACAAGAGGCTTGCCCTCCTTACTTGATCCTCGATGGAGCAATCGATGATGCCGAGGACATTGATATTTTGAAAATCAAATCAAATTAAAATCAAATTAATGTATTTTGTGCTTATCAAATTTGGGTAAATATCTGTGCACAAATACAAATAGCACAGGAACGTTGCAAATAGTGAAACACTACAAAATACACAACAACCTCATATTGATAAGTTATATAACTCAAAAGTAAAAGTAAAACTGCAAAGTACGATAAAAAAAACCTAAATTGCCAAATGATCTCATGGCAACAATGCAAAAAATTGTATATATATATACACCAGAGATAAACTACTACATTATATAAAATAAAAAATATATATATTATGAATTTTTGTCTTTAAAGTAATTAAGAAGGGCTTTTGAAAATTTACTTTTAGATTGGGACCGGTTTTGGTCCATTTTAAGTTCTTTAGGCAGGGTATTCCAATCACGGATACATTGATATGTAATAGAATTGATACCATACGTTAATGTATTTTTATGAGGTACCAAGAGGTTGTTGTTTGCAACTGACCGTAGATTATGATGGTCTCCAGTTCTTTTCATAAATGTGTTTTCAAACACGGGGTAGTCTAAAATGTTGATGCTCCCATAGTAATAAACAATTTAGACTATGAACTAGATCATGAAAAGGGAGTATGTTAGAGAGAGAGTAAACAAGATGTCAGTGCTACATTGAGGAGGTTAAAAGAAGATTAAACGGAGAGCTTTTCGTTGGAGACATTCTGTGAAGAGAAGTTTTATGTGAATGACCCCAAACCTGGCAAGCATATCTGAGATGTGAATTAAAGATGGCATGATAAATGTTTAATAGTGTATCGAAAGATACATAGTGCCTGACCTTGAAACGAACAAAGTTGTAAGCAACACTGAGGTTGAAACGAACAAAGTTGTAAGCAACACTGAGATTGAAACGAACAAAGTTGTAAGCAACACTTGGGTTGAAATGAACAAAGTTGTAAGCAATACTTGGGTTGAACTGTAAGAAAACGTGGTGTATATAGCGTTAGTGTAAAAGAATTAATTTATTTCAAGCGTTAAAAAAACGACTGCTGTGAAATGTGGAACGATTTTTTCAAGTAATAAGGATTAGGAAGGATATGACTGTTTGCTATTTTTAAAGGAAAGCCATAGATTCCGACTGAATAACCAAGTCAAAGATGTTTGTTAATAGGATTCGCGCGCAAATCCATTCGGTAGGATTAAAAAAGGATTAAAGCTTGGTTTAATTCCTTGTAGAATTTTAACCGACGTTGTCGGGTCGGTAGTGGAGTTAAATAAAAACATGTACATAATTTTAATCTAATTTTTCAAAAATCACTGTCTTTTTAAAGATGAGTTTCCTTTTTTTCGTGACCCTATTAAAGTAACGGGAAGCCATAAAATAGACATTAAGGCAATCATTCGAGAGTTGTAAAAGATTATGTTCAAAAATGGGGTATTATAGAATGACAGTATGTTTCTTACATAAAGCAATTTTCCTATAGAGATCTTGTGGGAGAAAGTCTGATCTTATTTCTAAAAGCTATGGTTACAAACAAACAAAATCATGACCATGACCAATCATTTAGGCGGTGAGTTGATCCATTTAATGGAATTTAAATCTTTCCTATTAGTGGATACCGTTGTTTTTGTGCTGTCGAACGCCCTCTACAGTTGAGGTTTTTTAAACCAAGAAAGCCTCCCGACGTTCAAAAAGATAAACCTGATAACATTATAATAAAAAATACATTATAAATTGTTATATTAAATTATTGTATTATGAATTACATTATGCATAAAAATATGCACGCAACAAAAGTTTTATAAAAGTTAATTATTTCCAAGCATCACTCCTTTCATTTTTGGCTCATTAGATTAAGCAAGTTGATTAGCTACTCTAAGTAGGACCAAAGCACGAGAGACGCACCTATGAGACGCTATTGTGTTTGCAATTATTGTGATATTGGATATCCCGATAAATGGATTGAACATGGTTGCAAAATCTAACGAAGTAAAAATTACCTGTGTATTAACGACTTCTTCGTTTGATTCGTATAAATGTTAAAAATATATAGACATATTAATTCTCAATCAAAATACATTTCCTATGAAATTGGAAATAAATGCATAAACTCTTGGTATTTACGAGATTGCGAGTTCCATGGGTTGAAGTTAAACGGGAGAAGAGCAATTTCAACAGCCAGCTTCGTTGTTATTTATAAATCATAATTGTTATCGATGTCACGCCTTTTCTCAAAAGCAACAAAGACTACCAGCTGGAAATATCCTGATTTCCCTAGCAAAACATTCTCTTCACAAAGATACGGTGTAGAAGGTTATTGATTATACTGTCGGATTTACGAGAATCCCAACATCTTCTTTGATGGATTTTTGTAATATTCTGATCGAAACGAACTAACACTGAAATAATGTTAAATAGACTAAAAAAGATTTAGAATATGCGCCGTTTATATTCAAGACAAAAGCTTATACTGTAGGCAACACAAACATATATCCAGTTTTTGTTCAATTGAGGCAATGTCACTTAAACTTGAAGGTGCATTCAAGTTACATAAGTTTTGAGATAACTTCTATATAACCTTATTATTTAATTCCGTTAAAAGGAATTTCGTATGGGCAGAGTTCAGTATGAAACAGTTTTGACCTCGTTGTCCACAGTTTTCATTCACAATAGAAAGTATTATACTGCGTCACGTTCCGCTTCCATTGCCGTATTCACAATAAGGAAGCTTTGCTTGCACATTCGTTGTCAACGTTAATCTTACTTCAATAGGTTTTTTTATAAGGATGGGGGTTATATCATGGTTTGAAAAATACCTGATGTCTGTCAGTTAGATGAGCAATTGTGGTGCAGCAAAGAACAGCAGATATGGACCAATACAAAGGTTTAAACCAAGCCATCTTAGAAAAGTACATGAAATTAGATACAAAGGGGATGGTGCAGGCAAATTATGTTTGGATCGACGGATCTGGGCAAACCATGCGATCAAAAACAAAGACTTTAAACTGTGTACCACACTCTGTTGATGATTTGCCGATTTGGAATTTTGATGGATCTTCGACTGCACAAGCTAGTGGTCAAAATAGTGATGTGTACCTTCACCCGGTAGCTATTTTCCCCGATCCATTTCGCAAAGGACACAGCATACTTGTCCTCTGTGAGACATACACCCATGACCACAAACCAACAAGTACAAACAACAGGAAATCGTGCAAGGTCGCGATGGAAAAGGCAGCTGTAGGGCTTAGATCTGTTCGGATTATATGTTTTTCACGGTATTTGTTTTTTTATAGGATGCGCATCCCTGGTTTGGCCTTGAACAGGAGTACACACTGTTGGACAGAGATGATCACCCACTAGGTTGGCCTAAAAAGGGCTTTCCAGGACCCCAGGGTCCATACTATTGTGCTGTTGGAACGGGAAGAGTTTTTGGACGCGAAGTGATGGAAGCACATTATCGTGCATGTATGTATGCAGGATTGAAAATCTCTGGTGAAAATGCTGAAGTCATGCCTGCACAGGTTTGTTCACCTTTCTATGGGTGTCTTTCTATATTTTTGTATGGTTTTATATCTTTTAGTGGGAATTTCAAATTGGTCCGTGTGAGGGTATTGAAATGGGCGATCATTTATGGATGGCCAGATACCTATTGGAGCGAGTTGCAGAAGATTTTGGTATCGCTGTTACACTCGACCCGAAACCCATTCCCGGTGACTGGAACGGTGCTGGTTGTCATGCAAACTTCAGGTGCGTATTTGGTTTATATACTCTTGTGTTACGTTTGCTTTTGTTCTTAAATGCTGGATGGAGGTTTTGTGTTGTAGCACTTTGCCAATGCGAAAAGAGGGGGGTTTGAATTGCATTTACGAAGCCATTGAGAAGCTCTCGAAGAACCACCAAGAACACATTCGACGCTACGATCCCCTTGGCGGGAAGGACAATGAGAGAAGATTGACTGGCCGTCACGAAACGTCAACAATTCATGAGTTTTCATACGGCGTTGCAAACCGCGGCGTCAGCATTCGAGTCCCGCGCCAATGTGCTGCCGACGGCTACGGGTATTTAGAGGATCGACGGCCCTCGTCTAACTGCGACCCGTATATCGTCACACAAGCGATGGTTGAAACTATTGTGCTAGACATGGAAATGTAGACAGTGCTTTTAATATAATTATGTATTAAACTGTAATAGTAGTTTATTATATTTTTTGTGTTACCCAAACAAAGTTGAAATACTTGAAAAATGCAACATTACTCACGTACGTTTTAATATAGATCCGTTAAGTCTTATTATGTAGTAGTTATCGCGAGATATGTCGAAAATTTTTTTGCCATATTTTTCGAGTATTTCGCGGAATCTACTTTAACAATAGTTCTATATGATATCTTATATAACAGGTTTTAACCAATCAGAAAAAATATTGAATTTTGCACTCCTGCAAAATGATATATATTTCCTCGTGATTAGCTAATCACGTTACAGATATTGCGCAACCTATTGATAAAGATCCGTTAAGTCAGTTAGAGTCTTTGTAAACCACGACTTTATTAATTTCTTTTGTCTTTTTTAATCCATCAAAAGGCTCTACAAAATAGCTTTTAAACATAGTCAATTTGCAATACCAAATAGCAAATGAAATCTTGCGTTACAAATTAGCTACACTAAAATGTAATTAGGTTATAGCGAGCAAACTGCAAGAGTGTTTTCATAAATACGATGTTGTCGCTAATGATCTATACTTGAGACCATGCTATCACAAAGTTGTTTAGTGAGCGGTTATAAATAAAAAAACGCCGTATTTCATAAAAAATAACCGTAGCACAAATGAGAGCAATTAAAAACACTAAAACTCCGGGTCGAGGTCTTCATGATAATGCTTAATGAGCATTCTTGGAGCCTCGTTAAAAACAAACAAACAAACGTCATTTAATCCAAAATTCTTGTCTACGGCTGCCACATCTATATTTGTCAGTTGAGAAAGATATCTTTGTGCGGCAAACACTATATTCTCTAGAGCGCCTGACACTGTCGGAAAACTACAAAAGTACGGAAAACGACCACAAAGGTTAATTTCAAACTTAGCACAGCATCGTTGATAGAAAGGCAAAGCGGTTTAAGGTCTTATCTTGCTATGACGCTAAAACCAAGAACCCGGTGGTCATCCTAATAACAAGACAATAATATTAAAATCCTTTTGCCGTAAAAAGATGCAACTAAGAATTTCCGTGGATTCAAAAAAAGCATTTTTATAATAGTCTGTTTTCTTTAAAAGAGACCTGTCTTTCAGGATTACTTTTTTGGCAAGCTATGTCGTTGTATTATGTCTAAAAATAAACGATGCATGAGATGTATTAGTTATGCATGACGTAATAATTATGCCATGAATTAGGGGAATAATGCTTCATGTTGTTTAACAGAACGATGGCTTTTGAAATTTAAAGGCTGTTCATAGAAATATTTCGACAAAATAGAATCATTTGTTGCGTTCATATGGTAAAATAATTCCTTGCCTATCGGACAAATATTTCCTCGGTTAGCGGGGAAATATCCGTGATAGTTTTTGCGGAAAATTTAAAAACAAATAGGGCTGCTTTAAACAAACGTTATATTATCGGAATACTTCTTCCATTTTGACTTATGTTAATGTTTTTAAACATTTGCTAACTCCGCATGAAAATTTCTCCGCTTACCGAGATCTCGCCTGTCAATAGGTGAGATCTCGGTAGGCTGGAAAATTTTCTTCTCATATGAACGCAACGAAATTTTAACAGTGAATTCTTAAGAAGGTGAGATCTCACCTTAAAGACAACGGGACAATTTTACCGGTTATCGAGGTGATTTTCTCAAAGTATCAAAAACGCTATTTTATGACCTCGATATTTCACCGGCTGTTTACATATATTGCTGACACAAAAGCAATATATGTAAGTAGCTGTTAATAGTTCTAATAGCGAAGATCTTCATCACGAATACCGCGTGTTTATGACATACTATTGAATGACACCTCCAATCACAATTTGTTTCTTGTTTAAAAATCAAAAAAAAGAACTTTTGACTATATATATACGTTATTTTGCTAATACTGAAATGTATTTATTATTCATTTTATTTCTTAAAGAATTTTTTTTTTATGTACATATTGTTGATTGGAAAATAAAATTGATTGATTGATTGATACTTGAAATATCATGATGATGCAGGTCTCAGGCAAATCTTACAAACCTCTTAGCGCGTCACAGACGTACAGTGGAAAATTATGTCACGCGCTTTTTGAGTATTTAAATTCACTACCTCAGACCAGCAATAAACCGTCCGCCTTTAAATAGGCAATACAGTGAAGTGAACTTATTATCAAACGCGATTGGATTCTGTTAACGTAAGCATGTTTAAAATTCTTACTCATTCTTGAACGAACGTTTGATAATCATCTCAGAAGTTTAAACCGCGCACTATGCAGAAATGTTTGCCAGAGTATCTACTGAAAGTAGTCGAACCATTGTCTCACCTGTGTTATCAGTTAAAATTTTCCTTAGCAACGTCGAAAGCCTTCAGAAATACCTGATTGCATAGATTCGGGGCGTTTAAAGCGTTATTTATTACAGAGCTAATATCTAATTTGGTTCTCGGAAATCATTGGTCATACATTGAAACTTCATTTTTTCTTTATGCGTTATTTTCTCAGAACATGCATTTTTAAACGCTGGAATAAATATCTTTAGAACGGATTGAGCTTTTAGACTGATTTACTCACTTTGTAGGTCAATGTTCCAGTAAGGTTCTTCTAAAAAATTTAGCTTCCATAATGTGTTAGTTGAAAGGCTATTTGTTCCAGGGCAAAGCATATATTTTGGCTATTTTTACGGTAGCCATGGCAACGGTCAGCCATTTCGTGATTTTTTCTTCACGAATGTTTTTCTTTTTTACTATGTTATCAAAGTAAAATATTGAATTTGTCTCAGTTTGAATTTTTGAGGGTTCTCCCCCCCCCCCCCGAAACCTTTTCAATGTTAAACATTTATTATTATTCTCGAATGTCCATGAAATACTGATAAAAACTCCCGGGATGCTTTGGGAACTTTATGCACCGTGACGTAATTAGTAGTAAAACCTAATAATATTTGTTTGCGTGTTAGGTCTTTGGAATGATCGTCTGCATTGACTGTTAATTATTCATTAGTAATTAATTATGCAGGCGCATATTCATGCGATATTCTAATTTTAATCTTTTAATCAAATTCTTTTTTTGGATAACGTGGTGTTTTTGAGACAAGAAAATCAGACCAAATTGTTCTTACGAAATATTAGTCATATCACACGTTTTCGTTCAAAATCCTTTTAACATAAGGGTAATTTGATATCACCGTCAATCCTTCGAAGTAGAAAACAAAAATTCATTGAAACGAGTTCCTACTACAAATAACAGTTTTAAAATAATAGAAATCACCTTCCGATTCGTTTTTGATACCTTTTTTGATACCATATTTCCCCTTTGTTTTGATTTTTAATTGTATCTAAGTTACCTGAATAACAACCTATTTCACTGGAATGAAAACATATTTTGGATATTGTGATTGATCGGCAACCTTTTCCTTTGTCTTTGTTTATCTTACGAAACCAGCTAACTCATTTTTTTTCTTTAGTTTCCAGACCTGTAAACTCCTATAAAAGAGTTTCATTGAAACCGTTTGTAAACCACAGTTTGTGAATACTTGATTATTTAAAGGTTTATTACACAGTAATCCGCCTCTTGGGGAATCGTTTCGTTTGCAGGGAAACATAAGGAAGTAAGTCTTTGACTTTTAAAAAATTTGAATTTTGAATCAGCGAATAGACTGCGTTCGATTTAAGCACGTGATAAGAACATGCTGAATAGTCAGTGGGCTTTTAATATTTCATCAGTTGCAAAAACATATCTCTCGTCTTGTTGATTTTTAGAGAGCACAAATAAATATGGAGTTATACAGAGGGTTGAATCAGAGTATTCTCGAAAAATACATGGAGCTTGATACTAATGGAAAAATTCAGGCAAATTATATTTGGATTGATGGAACAGGACAAACTATGAGATCAAAAACAAAGACTTTGGATTATGATCCCGTGAAGCCAGAACAATTGCCGATTTGGAATTTCGATGGATCTTCAACTGGACAAGCTAGTGGTCAAAATAGTGATGTGTATCTTCACCCTGTAGCTATTTTCCCCGATCCATTTCGGAAGGGTAAAAATAAACTTGTTCTGTGTGAAACCTACACCCATGACCACAAGCCAACTGCTTCAAACAAGAGGAAATCGTGCGAGAAAGTCATGAGACTCGCCCAGGTAATAATTTATATTTAGTGTAATGTAAAACTGCATGAAATTCAATTGAACTATAAATCACAATGTTTTCATGTTTTTTCTTAGGATTCCCATCCATGGTTTGGCCTTGAACAGGAGTATACACTGTTGGACAGAGATGATCACCCATTAGGTTGGCCTAAAAAGGGCTTTCCAGGACCTCAGGGGCCATACTATTGTGCTGTTGGAACGGGAAGGGTTTTTGGACGCGAGGTGATGGAAGCACATTATCGTGCATGTATGTACGCAGGATTGAAAATCTCTGGCGAAAATGCTGAAGTCATGCCTGCACAGGTTTGTTCACCTATGGGTGTCTCTCTATATTTTTGTACGGTTTTATTTCTTTTAGTGGGAATTTCAAATTGGTCCGTGTGAGGGTATTGAAATGGGTGATCATTTATGGATGGCCAGATACCTATTGGAGCGAGTTGCAGAAGATTTTGGTATCGCTGTTACACTCGACCCGAAACCCATTCCCGGTGACTGGAACGGTGCTGGTTGTCATGCAAACTTCAGGTGAGTAGTCTTCCAAATACAATTTTTTGGAAAATTGGGACCAACGAAGTGCTAGTAAATCGAAGTTGTTCTCTGTTTTAGCACACAAGGAATGCGAGAAGAAGGTGGTATAAAGCATATTTACGATGCAATTGAGAAGCTATCATTAAATCATCATGCACACATTCTTCGGTATGACCCAAAAGGTGGAAAGGATAATGAGCGAAGATTAACTGGTCGCCATGAGACATCCACAATTAATGAGTTCTCTCATGGTGTGGCTCACAGAGGGTCCAGCATACGTGTTCCTCGTCAATGCGCTGAAGACGGTTATGGGTATTTAGAGGATCGTCGACCTTCCTCCAACTGTGATCCATACGTGGTATCGGAAACATTGGTTCGCACTGTAATATTAAATGAAAAGTTTGCCTGAACACTTCTCAACATCACGTTTGTGTGAACATTTAATATAATATTTAATGTTGTAAATTGAAGTTTGAATAATAAACACTTTTATGGAAATGTTTTGATATTTCATCAGTGTTGATGGGAAACAATCATGGTTTATTCCTTCACATGAAATGCACCCATGTTTACTTTTGCATCACAGTTATTTTAAAGAAGTGTCGTTTCGCTTAATGTTGACCAGTCTTAAAAGTTTGTTTTTTTATCACTCCAAGTGATTATGTAAACAAATTTGCCTGAAGAAAGTAGAGATTTCAACCTAAGATTTATTTTCAAACCCTGTCTTGACTAGTAAATTGGCTCGCAAATAATTTCCCCGGCCTGTTGTGTAATTTATCTCCAGAAATGTTACATTTCCGTGGCTCGTAATAGCTACCCCAAATACACTATTTTTTAAAAATCTCTCTAATTTATCAACTAACTAAATTCAAATAACCGCTTGAAATCTCACCAGCATGTGGCATATGTATGTGATGTAATAACTTAGGTTTTGTTGCCATACGTTGCATTGTAAAATCTTTCCGCGTGAATTGAAATCTTGAATTGTGGCTCAACTCCGCGTGTCTATATAATATTTTTTTTTGCAGTGACCATGAGTCTCGGAATTTGCATTATGGAATTTAGAAAATGTAAATCGCATGTCAACAAATTTCTGTTGTGAAATTTCCGTAAAAATCGACATGTTGATTTCAAAATATATTGTGCAATACCTTGGAAATAGAACGGAAATTTCTGGAAACTATATTTAAGTATGCAAATTGATAAAGCAGTGAAGTTGTTAGCAACCAGACAACAATAAAGAGGTGAATAGCTTTCTCGTATTTAAAATAAATGAAAGAATCACGTGACTCAGAATACTGACAGTTTAAAACAGTCTTACCGTAAATCTTCGAATTGACACCCCCCCCCCCCCCCTCAAATAAGCCCTCCCCTCAAATAAGCCCCCATCATTGAATCTAAATTTTTTTTATTAGCCTCCCCCCCCGCTCAAATTTTGTGTTAACTTAAAACCTCATGGGGGCTAAATCGGGAACATATTATATCATGATTGATATTTTGAAAATCAAATCAAATTAAAATCAAATTAATGTATTTTGTGCTTATCAAATTTGGGTAAATATCTGTGCACAAATACAAATAGCACAGGAACGTTGCAAATAGTGAAACACTACAAAATACACAACAACCTCATATTGATAAGTTATATAACTCAAAAGTAAAAGTAAAACTGCAAAGTACGATAAAAAAAACCTAAATTGCCAAATGATCTCATGGCAACAATGCAAAAAATTGTATATATATATACACCAGAAATAAACTACTACATTATATAAAATAAAAAATATATATATTATGAATTTTTGTCTTTAAAGTAATTAAGAAGGGCTTTTGAAAATTTACTTTTAGATTGCGACCGGTTTTGGTCCATTTTAAGTTCTTTAGGCAGGGTATTCCAATCACGGATACATTGATATGTAATAGAATTGATACCATACGTTAATGTATTTTTATGAGGTACCAAGAGGTTGTTGTTTGCAACTGACCGTAGATTATGATGGTCTCCAGTTCTTTTCATAAATGTGTTTTCAAACATGGGGTAGTCTAAAATGTTGATGCTCCCATAGTAATAAACAATTTAGACTATGAACTAGATCATGAAAAGGGAGTATGTTAGAGAGAGAGTAAACAAGATGTCAGTGCTACATTGAGGAGGTTGAAAGAAGATTAAACGGAGAGCTTTTCGTTGGAGAGAAGACATTCTGTGAAGAGAAGTTTTATGTGAATGACCCCAAACCTGGCAAGCATATCTGAGATGTGAATTAAAGATGGCATGATAAATGTTTAATAGTGTATCGAAAGATACATAGTGCCTGACCTTAGCCAACATTCTGTTAGAGCGAGAGAGTTTTAACGAGACTATTATGAATATGATCTTTGAAGTTCAAATCTATATGGATACCAAGATATTTAATTTTGTTAGATGAATTAATTTTCTCTCCGCTTAGCCTGAAATTTAGATGTTTAGGGATATTAACATGATTTTTTTTATTCAGTTTTACTAACATTT
Source organism: Candelabrum cocksii (assembly GCA_963930725.1). Classification (NCBI taxonomy): domain Eukaryota; kingdom Metazoa; phylum Cnidaria; class Hydrozoa; order Anthoathecata; family Candelabridae; genus Candelabrum; species Candelabrum cocksii. The sequence continues at coordinate 4,060,665 of OZ005674.1, forward strand.
AGCGATATTTTATTGGCTCGAAGCCATTGTAAAAGAGTTGATAGGTCATGATTAATATATTTGTTAACTTTTTAAAGAGATTTATTTATTATCAATAAGTTAGTATTGTCTGCAAAATGATAGCAAGTTGAATGTGATATAGATTTGTTTAGATTGTTTAAGTAAATGAGGAAGAGCAAAAGACCCAGTATGGAGCCCTGGGGAACTCCTGCTTTAACAATGTGTGTGTGTCAGAGAATTGGCTATCAATGGATACAAATTGTTGACGGTTAGAAAGATAGAAGGCAAACCATTTGGAAGGTATACCTCGGATACCATAGTAATACAATTTGGAGATTAATATGTCATGGTTCACTGTATCGAAAGCCTTTTGCAAGTCCAAAAAGACACCACATGCATACTGTCCCTTATCAAGAGCAAGTCTGATAGATTCGGTAATTTCAATTAGGGCATGTGTTGTTGAATGTTTATTCCTAAAACCAAACTGATACTTGTACAGACATTTGAATCTGGATAAAAATGAATAAAGCCTTGTGTGCATAAGTCGTTCAAAGATCTTGCTGATATTAGATAAAAGTGATATAGGCCTGTAGTTACAGCAGTCAAGTTTGGATCCTTTTTTAACAGGGATGACTTTAGCAGTTTTAAACAAGTCAGGGAAGATGCCTTTTTGGAAGGAATTATTGATAATGGTGCTGAGGGGATTACATATAGATTTAGAAACTAGTTGAAGGAGTGTTGTAGGTAGACTATTGGGGCCTGTGCTCTTTCCTACTTGTAGATTTTTTATAAGGTTATCAACCTCTTCTTTAGTCGTTGGTGAAATGAAGAAATTATTGGTATTAGGTTCAAGCAGATATTCTTTAAAATCCATTTTAGACTTTTTAATGTTATTTGAAAGCTTGTATGCTATGGAAGAGAAAAATTAAAATTTTGCCTAATGGATGCTACCTCGTCTCTAGCCCTTTAACCCAATACGATTAATATATTTCTTTAAAGTATTGGGACTAGGTAGAAAACATTAGGCGAAAAAAATATTTTGCCTAATCAAACCCAACTAGTTCACAGTTTTTTTTAAGTTATAGAGTGCAAATAGTATGAATAACTGGAGAATAGTTTGGTTCCATTCAGCGACAAAAATAAGCTTCGCTCTCGACACATCTTTCATACTAGCATATGTCAGATTTAGTTTCAGTACACAACGGTTCCCTACATCGCAATTTTAGAGCTGGACGAAGATGCAAAACGGTGAGTCTTGTACCTCTACAGTAAATACCATATAATAAATAAATATTTAATTTGTTTGTTTATGTTACACTGCTTATAATATTTTGTCAGTCAATAATTAGGTAGATTGTTTTTGAGTTTGCATTATGTTTTGGCTAATCACTTTTGACACCTTTCAGCTAGTTGGTCTGACATAATGAAATGAATGAAAATTACATTCTGTCACTATCATAGTTCAAGAATGAACAGTTCAATATTGTTTATTTTGTTTAGCTGCTATACTTTTGTTCAATGTAAAACATGACTTGAGTTTATATATGCCATTTTTATGGAGCTTATCTGCTTTTATTAAACATTGTTTTTTTATTTGATTACAACATAAATACAAGACCAGCATAACTTTAAAATGTGTTTCTTCTTCTTCTTAGATCTACTGCAACTAGTATTCACTACACAGGTCCTTATAACAGTGATGTAGTTAATACTCTACACACACTGACTCCGTTAGAATTACACCGAAACATTTCAGGTTGAGACTCTGAACAATTGTTCTAAAGGTTTGTTTACCTTAGTGGTACTAAATTTCGCAGGTACTTATTTTCGCGGTTTTTATGTTTATGTTTGTTTATGTGTATGTTACTAGGTTTGTCATCTGTTCTATGTAAGATTTTTAACCATTTTCTGATTTCAAATCATGTTTGGTCCTAAACGTTCTAATGTATTATTAATTAGGTTAATAGATCCAAGAGTTAACCTGTTTAAACCTACAAGGGAGAGAGTATGAAATGTTACGTTCTGTCACCATAGGCAAATTATTTGGAGAGGCTCTTTTCAGGCTAATCATTTTGTCTCGCATGTTGGGTGCGATTTTGTAAACTGTAGAAGCGACTTTTAAATCTATCTATTGATATTCAGTTGCCCGCCAAAGCTCTTAAGTTTGTCAGTACTTTGTCTGCTATGAAAAGGCAGACTTGTATTGTCTTTTCACCCTGTGTGGATCCAAATGTACAAAAGTCAACATCCAAAACTGTTGGTAACAATAGTAACAATATTGGTTAAGATGTCACATTTCTCAAAACAATGAAATTAAAAGATGCAATGTCTGAGTTAAACATGTGTGTTTCCAAGAGCAACTGAAAGAAAGAATTGACCCTTGATATTGACCCATTCTCGCCAAAGAGTTCTTCATTTGATAAAAAAAATGTTTTTGTTCGTGACAGTAATTCAAATTCCCAGCAGGCAAGAACGACTGAAAGTTTTTTTTGAAGTGGCAGAGTCAGTTTCCTTGGCTGTGTTATTCAAAGAAACTTGATGGTGGTTTTTGCTTGCTATGCCTTTTGTTTGGTGGAGATTTTCCATTGAAAAATTATAAGATATCTGTCTTGTATACTTATTTATGTTTTGGATCGATATACATTTTTAATCCAAGACACAAACAAATTTTCACCAATTTATTCTGCTTTTATTCAGTTAATATTTATATTATATACTGTTGTCTCTTTTGTGTACCCAAATGACACAAAAATGTAGATAATGGTTGTAGAAAGGATCTTATATATTCAGATCATCAGAGGGAAAGAAAGAGGAAGCGTTTCCATGACGAAAATTAAACTGGATCTGGTCGACGTTCGGGAAGTTCGATCACGAGTCAGATTTTGAGTCATCACTTATATGCCCATCGTTGCCCATCTTTGTACAGCACTTCATATGGTCGAATGGATGCTTACAATAGGCTGGAAGAGCAGTTTGGTTTTTGTCCAATATTGCAAGTTTCAAGGAATACAAAATACGCGACACATCAAAAACGTGTTGACATCTATCCAGAGGATTTGGACAGTGAACTCGAACCGGAACTTGCACACTTTTCTCACTTAACAAAAGGACTTGTTGATGCAGAGATCATTGATTCTTTCGAAATTACCATGTACCAACAGATAAGCGGAAATAATCTCATTGAAGTATTTCCAAATATGGGCATTATGTTTCCTATCTATTTGTGTATATTCGTCACCAACTGCAAAAGCGACAATCATTCTCAAAACGCAATGGAAAATAAACAGTTTCATCGTTGGCACTTCTTTCTATTGAGAACATGCTGCAATAGTGAAGTGAAGTATAGATTTTGGGGAAAATAATAGACAGATTTGTCAAAGATAAAGACCGACAAAAAGATTTTTAACATAAGTTGTTATTTGTTAGTGTTGTTATTTGTTAGCACATTTGAAAAATATCATCAATAAATTTTATCCATTCTCTTTTATTTCAATCACAGGACTCACGAAAACGATTCACTCTTTCTCATTAACAATCTGTCTTATTTCACGTCACGAGAAAATGATAGAAATGGGTTTGTACTAAATTTTTTTTGCAAATTGAAATTACCCAAGGGCCCGCGCACCCTGAAACCGCCGCTGTTCGCATACCGTAAATAGACTTTTAAACGCCCCCTTATATTACCGACGCCCTGCTTAAAAACTCGATAATTTAATTAGAAGGGTAGGGGTGAGTAATATTTTCGCCTAAGGAGGAAAAGATCCTGTATCCGCCCCTGGATGTGATATCTTCACTTTAGAAATTAAGGAAAATATTATCAATGAGAGTTTTTGAATAAGGTGTGATGCGAGTTGGGTACAAGACAAAGGGGAAAAATGAGTTTGAAGTTAAAGTATCCAGGAAATTGGCTACAATGCTGTTATTTTCATGTTGGAGAAGGTCAATGTTATCATCTCCCATTAACATAAACTGTTTGTTTTCTAAAGATATTTTTTCCAATAAAGGCACAAAGTAGTTTTTAGTAAAGTCAGATGCACACATTGTGGGATGACAATATACACAACCGATAACTAAATTAGTTCTACCAGGATACATTAGTTCAATGAAGCTGGATTCGAGTTCCTTGGGTTTATAAATGTTTAGGTCGTTGCGAAGTTTAAAATTTAACTCAGATTTAATATAGATGAGTGTTCCACCCTTTTTGGCCTCAGTTGGGGTGTGAGTGTAAGTGTAACCATTTATATTAATGTCAGTTATGGAATGATCATTATTTTGGAGCCTTGATTCAGAGATGGCAATGATTTCAGGTTTTATATGTAATGAATTTATCAAAATAAAGTTCAGTGAGATGATAAGATAAAGAAGAAATGTTGAGATGGAGAAATGTGTAAGAAGAGGGATTGGTGAGGTTATTGATTTCAGCAGTGTCAGCATATCTACAGTCAATAGGAGTGTCAAGATTGTTTATGTTGTTAAAGAGAGGGCAGTTGGGAAAATTGTTATTACTATTAAAAGAAATGTTGCAACCAAAGAGAGTGGATTTAAATTCAAGATCATTTATGTCACTGAAAGGAAAGATGTTTCTGGAGCAGTATATACAGTACCAAGGGTCGGTATTTTCAGCAAGTTTGTCATAGGTTTTTTTTATCAATTCCGTTACATTTCATATGTATCCATTGACTGCAAGAATCGCATTGAAGAGCCCTGTGGTTTTTCACTACAGTTTTTTTACAACCCTTGCATGGAAATTTTTTAATCATATTTAGAAAATAGAAAGATCAAATAGAAACACAAACAGAATTTGAAATGGTCTGTTAATGAAAATGTGTACTTCTAAAACCTCCAAATGTGCAAATAACTATTTCTTAATTTTTGTTGTGAAACAAAATGTTTGAAATGGAAAAGAAGTAAGATGGCAATTAAATCGTGAAATAGACATATTAAATAGATTTATCAGCTGTCAGTTATCTTCTTTCTTTTAATTTCAATTGAGGAGTAGTCCTTGTACAAAACAAAGCTCCTGTCTGTATGTCCATATTTCACCATTAGCCGAGCAGGGAACGCGACATGGCCGCTAACTATTTTTGGAGAATATAGACTTTAGACCATCATTATAAAAGGTTTAATGAAAAATTATGTATATAAGAAAAATGTAAAAAAATTAAATGTGGGTACAAAGTGTTGAGAAATGGCCTATGGCAGATACTTCTCCTACAAAGTACCACCTCGACCGCTTGCAGCGACCCTCGTGGGTATGTAGGTTTTTAAAGCTGCCGTAGGGTGCAGATCTCAATATATGACTCACAGAATATTGAAAAAATAATAATTTAGATAATTATAAAACTGAAAACAGATGTTGAAGAAATGTTTTGATTTTGTGGCACAAGTGTTTTATGAAAAAGTTCATGAGTTGAACTTTTAATTAGATGCAATTATAGTGGAATAAGGTAGATAAAAAATAATGAGTTACAGGAAGTTGAACTTTTGATTAGATGTAATTGAATGTAATTGAAGTGGGGAAAAATGGTTGGGAGAATGTAAAGAATGATCAACCAAAACACAATTTCTAAGACTTTTTTCACTAATTCTTCACCAGGAACAATAAAATTTATTTTCCAACAACCAATAAGCCAACAGTGCAGTAAAACCAAAGAAATAAACTCAAAGAATAAACCCAGATCAGCATAAAAACAACAACAATGTCAATATAACTTTGCAGCTTTTTAAACACACCCTTTTGCAAAACGCAAAGGCAATTATGAACTGAACACGTATGAAGTATTGATGAACATATGCATATATTTTTTTTCTGGGTTAGTCATACCACATTTTTTTATTAGCCCCCCCCCCCCTCCTTCGAATAGCCCCCCACCCTCGAATAAACCGCCACTTAAAAAAATCATAATCAAATCAAAATCAGCCATTCTTCCTGTATCTTCTGTGTAAATTGGAATACCACGGTATCACGGTCTTCAAGAAAGAAAACAATTTGTCAGTTACAATAATAAACAAACGAACAAACTAACAGTATTATGCGGTGTTCCTCAGGGTTCTATTTTAGGACCGTTACTGTTCTTATTATACGTCAACGATATTTCAAATGTCTCTAAAAGCACTTCCGCAATTTTATTCGCTGATGACACAAATCTTTTTTCGTCAGGTGACAATATTGATGAGATCTTTTCGATAATGAACATGGAATTGTCACTTATAAACGACTGGTTTTTAAGTGTAACAAGTTGTCTTTAAATCTTAATTAATCTAAATATATTCTTTTTCATCCAAAATCCTCTGAAAAATTTTTCCCGAAAAAATTGTGATCGACAATTGTGAAAAAACTAGAGAAATATACAATAAATTTTTAGGAGTATATATTGACAAAAATCTAACATGGAATTTCCATATAAAATACCTTACCTTAATATAGGCTTAATGCACAGAGCAAAATTATTCTTAAATAAATCATCTTTAAAGTAAATTTACTTTTCATTCATCCACAATTATCTTATATACACTAACATAGTATGGGCAAACACACATAAATCTCACCTCAAAAATCTCCATAATAAGCAGAAACGAGCGGCTAAAATTATAAAAGGCAAAAACTGCGACATTTCATCCCATGAAATATTAAAAGATCTAAAGATTTTAAATATCTACCAAATAAATATCTTTCAAACTCTGATCTTTATGTATAGAGTAAATAATGGATCAATTCAAAATGTTTCCGAATCTCAATTTCAACTTTGTTCTAATAAATATAATACTAGGAATTCTAATATAAAATACAAGTACCTTTTCAGAAAAACACAAAAAGGCAGTTTTTAATAAGATACCGAGGTCCACGCTTGTGGAACAATTATGCATATAACACTGAGTGCGGATCGTTACAAATTTTCAAACGCCGTTTTAAAAAAGAACTTTTGAATTCCAATAGTCAATTTTTATTTTTTTATTTATTTGTTATTATTGTTTTTTTTCTGTGAGATTGTGTATTTTTAATTTTATAATTTTCACGTCTAAACCCTTGTTTTTAATAAATAAATGAGTGTATACAGGTCTAATAAAAACATCGCTTGGTCTTCTATGGATTCCTAGCCATTTTTTTCTTGTTCTGTAGTTTATATATCACGCACTAATAAACATAACATAACATAACAGCAACAAATCGATAAAAGCTACTGAACACGTGCCACTGATCTCGGTTGAGTCGGTCTTTACGAAAACGAGAACTTCCGAAAGTGGAAAACGCGTGGTTTGTCTTTAATAACAACTACTAGGAAAAAACCAGACATTAAAATAAAAATATAAAAATCGTCAGGAAAGCCAAAAATTATTAGCATATTAACTGCTTGCTTTACTCCAGCACTACAGTGTGTGTTTAAAAAATTTAATAAAAATATCGTATTTGACTAATATTGTCGCTTACTGGCAACCTCAGTAACATTATAAATATTTTAGGAAAAAAAAGGGAGCAAAAAATTAAAAACTTTTTTCTGGAGGGATAAATATGGATAACATAATTAGGTAAGCTTAGGCCTACTTTATTCGCCTGTTTTATGTCTTGTTTATTATTTTCTTGTTATTAAAACAGACAAAAATTCGGCAGACTCACAATGCCGATGGTGAGTTCACTTTTCTCGCCTCGTTTTTACTGTGTCTAATTTAATTCGGATAGAAAAAAGAGAAGACGATGGTCCGGATACAGAATTTTATATTTTCTTGAACGGAGTAGAAATGAGTTAAAACACAGGCAGAACGTTTTGAGGTACTTGGAAATAAAGCTGCGAAAACAACAACGGATTGTTCAAGTTTCGACGACACTTTTGAACCAGTGTTTGATTTTACAACAACTGAAGCAAGACTTTGACAAAAAGAAATGACGTAAACGCTCTTGTGGAAAGCACATAGGGAATCAAGGTTGGTGGACCACTGTATCTGCGTCGTATAACGATGAACGATTCACAAAATCGTCGAGGGTATCCAAAACTACTTTTGACTACATCCTACAGAGAGCTGCGCCCGTGTTGTCATCTAATAGTTCATTGCTTTCACTTACACGATTGAAATGTGCACACACATCCTTTTCCTTCTCTATTCTGGTTTTCCATAAAAACAACACAGAATTATTGCAAGCTCAGCGGAATTTCGTGCTTTTATTACATCAAAATCTTGTTGATTGAATTAGACACATCAGAAAATAGGCGTATAAAGTTAAGTCAATTTATAGTCGAATTTAGCAGAATTTTGATATTAGATTAGACACGGTTTCTTGAGTTTAATTCACGTTGCTGCATCCAATTCTTTTTTCTCTTTTTACGCTTTGTTTATGCCGTGTCTAATCTAAACACTTAGACATTTTTCGAAAAATAGTTGAATTAGACAGGTCATAAATTAGGCGTGTAAAGTGGTCGTGTAATTTGGCCCCCCTTCCAGTTTTTTTTAAATAACTTCTTAAAGAAACATGCCATAACCCTGAAATTTTCTGGCTTTTCCTAAAATTTATATAGGAATATTTTGGTCAAATTATTATTTTGAAAAATTATGCTCACCTTGAACATTCTGACATTTTATTGACGTGACCAAAATCACAAATTTGAAAATTTTGGAATTTGTCTAAAACAACTTTATTTCAATAAACTTAAAATTGTTCTGTTATATAAACAATATTACTCTCTTTCGGCACTCTTTTTCTTCTCTCCAACTTTTAACTTGGTTATTGAATACTGTTGATGTCTTTTATATGAAAATTTCCCTATTTTGACGATGCCGATGACGTCATAACTATTACGCAATCAAATTTTTTTTATAGTTGGTACAAATACTACAAAAAATCAAAATATTTAGGTCCCAACATTTGCAATTGAGTTTGTCATTTCACAAGGTCTAAAAGAGCTTTTTTGGGAATTTTGATGACGTCAGCAAAAAAATAATGACGTAATTATAATTTTTGTTTGCCAGATCGATTTAATTTATAAAATACTTACTCCCTGCTAAATGTGAAGTCAATACCATTTTTCAATCCAAAGATACATAGGGGGGACTAAATGTTCCCCCTCCGCCATTTCAGAGCCCTTAAAAGCCCAGCCTGAATAGGGTTAAACGATTATTTAACTTGCTTTTTGACAGTTCAGTATGGATTTGTAGCTTTTTACTTTAAGAGCTTTACAAATTAGAACTTGTTACTGCATCCATCATAAGGTTATTGTTCAGCTGCACATTTTCTGAAAACAAAATCTTTTTCACTTTCAAATTGTACAGTTTGTTTTTTAATCAAACATAGTCACTTTGCGAATTACTCGATCTTGCCTTTTAATGTCCATTAGTTCCTACTAGAGCAGAGGTGGTTGAAGCTACGACCTGTCAAAACCTTTTATCCGGCCCGCGGAGGCGAGGAAAAAAAAAACAACTGAAGAAATCATCAAATAAGGGGGTAAATAGCCTAATTTAAACTTCTTTTTTATTTGGGATGTTGAGAGCCACGCAAGCTAATCACATTGCGGTGTCATTTCTAACTGTAGCCATTGAGAGTGATCATAGTGTCTGCTAAGAAAAGAAAGTTGATAGCGAATGTCGTGTTTTTGAAGAAAAATGATTTCATCCCCGTTGAAGTAGGGCAGTTTGCTTGGTGTGTGGTGAATCGCTTGCTGTTATGAAAAAGACCATTCGGAAACGTAATTGCGGCAGTAAACAAGCAAAGGTACGTGAAATGCGGGGCACGTATGCATAGATAAAATAACTGATTGCCAGTAAAATGTTCAAAAGCATCGGTCCATCGAGAAGAACTGGCATGTCAGTGAAAAGCACCGACACAGAATTTTGTATTATTTTAATACTTCCCAATTATCCATTTTTGTCCGTGGGATTACTGAAGAGTTCGATACAACGGAGGAATTGCTTTCATTGCAAGCCGTTCATGTTAAGTGGTGTTGCAACAGATGGAACCCAGCCATAGATGGCAGGAATAAGGGATTAACCGTATTGCACAGCAAAATGAATGTTTTAATCTAACAACGACAAGAAATACACATATCAGGAAATATGTTAGTTCACGATCCTGCATCTCCAGTTCGTCACTGGCGGACCCAATGTAGGTCATTTTCAGGTTTGTAAAAAGCCGTAGAACGTGCGCACCGTCGTGGACGAGAAGGAACATCGGGTTGGTGGGTTGGTCGAAAGTGAAGCAGGCATAACAACAACAGTCTTTGGGGGGGGGGGGGCAGATCACGCTGAAATACCCAGAAGATCGTTACGGCACAGCGGCCGCAATCATGACAATCATGACAATCGACATGGTCCGAACCAGATGGTGGAGCTGGATGTAGGTGCTATTCTGCTGACGTCGACACCGTACTGCACTGTTTAATCGAAGAGTGACTCTCTACAATCTCCTTTCAATTTTAGTCTAAAAATCCCGTTATCCCGTCTTAAACAATTATTTATGTTTTATTTATTTATACTGAATGTTTTATGTTAATGTATAATAATAATAATTATTAGTAATAGTTTTGGTAAAATAATTACATTTTAAATGCATCATAAACAATGCTGGCTTTTTATGTCCGGTCGGGCAACTGCCCGGGTTGAGAAAAGTCTGTCAAGTTTCTGTCGGTCGGCCTACCGTCTGTTGGGAATGTGTCCTTGGCCTACTGTCTGTTGGGGATGTGTCCTTGGCCTACTGTCTGTTGGGGATGTGTCCTTCGCCTACTGTCTGTTGGGGATGTGTCCTTCGCCTACTGTCTGTTGGGGATGTGTCTTTCGCTTACTGTCTGTTGGGGATGTGTCCTTCGCCTACTGTCTGTTGGGGATGTATCCTTGGCCTACTGTCTGTTGGGGATGTGTCCTTGGCCTACTGTCTGTTGGGCATTTGTCCGGTCCGACTACTATCCCTTATTTTATATTTGAGAACAGAACAGATACAGTATATTCCCGATAACTCGAACTTCCAAAAAGACCATGAAAAGTTAGCGAATGTACGAGTTATTGATTTTTTTTGCCCGCACCAGGTTTTTCTCAATAACTTACGAACCATAAAATATATTTTTATGAAACTTTCCCAAAAGTAAGACTATAAAGTAAAACTATATAGAAATTTATTTTTTCAAAAAATATCATATATGACGTCACCAGGTCACGTGATGACATATTTTTGACAATAACCAAATAATTGCTTGAACCATACAGGGAATTTTAGATGACTAAGTGTTTTCAACATGAAAACTCTTCAGAATAGTATATTTTAGCTAAAAACACGAAATATGACTTAAAATATATTTTAGGAGAAAGTAAAAAATGATCAGTTTTTATATAAAAAACGAATAAACTGTTTCCATGAATAACTTTGCATTTGACCATTCGAGAAAGCTGAACCCATGATATTTTCAGCAAAGTGATTTCAAATTATTGCTATCAAAATGTTACCTTTAAAATTTGTGTATGACGTCATAACGTCACGTGATTGACCCTTTTTTCATGAAAAACTCTCAAATCCTTAATTTGAGACTTGGAAATCTTTTATCAATTGAATATATGCAAAGGTGGACAGTAACTAGTTACTTTTTGAGTAACTGTAACGGTAACTTTGTTGCTATTTTCCAAAAGTAACGGAACGCGGTAACTAGTTCCTATTTTAGTACTTTTTCAACAGTTACAGTTACAAGTTACTTTGTATAGAAATTTCAGTCTCTAATTGCCTTCCATTTCTCTGCACGTGTTTGTGGCATGATTTATGCGTGTTTCCTGCGCGTTGCGCAATAATGCATTCTTCTCGCAGCTGTATCGGCGCAGTACTGCGCATGCGTGACGCTATTTGCTCACCACGTGGGTTGTGGGCTCGTGGCTGAAGAAGGAGGCGGAGTGTTCAGTTATAGTTATATATACTATATATTAAATATTGCGGTTAAACTGGACTTCCATGCAGAGCTGGCCAGGTGCAGAATTTTATGTTCAGATTTTTGAGTAACTGAAAGTTACAGTATATAGTTACAGAACAGTATATGTAACTCAGTTACTTTTGAAAGTAACTTTGACCACCTCGGAATACATATACATCAAAATGAAGTAAACTAGTGCTCTATACAAAAATAAAAATAAGTACAGTGAACAGCTATGAAAAGTTAGGAGAAAATGAAAATGATCACAGTTGAGTTAGTTATATTGTTTCCTACATAGTTTTCCCCCGTGAAACATGCATCTCTGTAATTGTTATTCATTACAATCTATCTTTGAAATTCGTTTTCCTTCCTGAATTGAATGAATTGATATTGCAGCGAGGACGGATAGGGTGGGCGTTGAAAGGGGCGGAGAAACAATAATCAGATTTGATAAAGAGGGCTCGAAAGAAAAACAATCCAAGTCTGTATAGTATTTTAAAATATACGTACAATATATACGTTTTTTGATAAAATCATCAGAAGGACGGATTTGGGCGGGTGTAAAGATCTAAAAGGGCGGTCATAAAAACATTGTGGTTTTGGCCTATGACTAAAATCTATCAACAAATATACCATTATCAAGTTGTTGCAAGTCATATCAAACCGATAGAGTATAATTGGAAATATACATTTACTAAGGTTCCAGATGGGCGGGAACCCCAGCGAAGTAGAAGAATTTTTGAATTTTTTTAACTAAAATGTTTGCTTCTGCTTTCTTACATTCCCATGCTACCAACCATTGCGTCAGTCCGAAGCGAGTTGTTGTTTTTTTCGGCTATTTGTAATCCTCTAACTCGATTTCATCTATTCTGAAAAATATACTACTTTAGCATAAAACATGTTTATTAAGAAAGGTCAAAGCAAGTACACTTTGTACCCGGATTATACTACTAATACTGCAATCAAATCAAATGCTGCAATCAAATGTTGAACTTAAACGCGAAAACATTTCGCTGGTCGAACACTAGTAGGTTGGAAGCCACGTGATATCACATGCTGACCAATGATGTGTATTGCGGTTAACTTAATTAACTAGCTATGAAGTTTCTCCATACAACTCTCAATAGCATGTATACGTAGATTGAGATAAGATTCATTAACTGGAAGTTGCGGAAAGCAAAATCTACGAAACATGTTTTGTAACAAATGTTATTATGACATCATTTGGCGCAATAATGTTACTGACATTGAATAGTTTTACTAGCAATATGTTGTTATGTTTTGGACTTAGTTATATAAACTCCGTCAAATTTCCCTTGTCTTTAATCTATCAGTAGTGGTGTATAACAGTTACTCGCGGAAATTGCATTCTCTGACAAAATGTTGCAATCCTGACCGTGACGACCACCGTTGCCCTCTGTATGGTGACAAATCCCGATTGATGTAAGACTTTCCGTTAGTCAATACTCGTGCCAAATTTTAATTTAATCGATTGAGCGGTTTGGCAATTAGGAAGGACATATACAAATACGAACGTGATCTACTTTATATATACTTAGGTTTTATGTTCATGACTTAGATCTAACGAGCTTCAAAAGGAGACAGCAAATTGGTTCATTAGATCGTAAGTTGGTAAAATCGATCAGAGTTTTCTATGAGAGCTTTGACTTAAACAGAGCATCGAAAGGGATTATAATTTCATTCGCTAGATCAAGAAGTTTGTAACATCCGGGACGGAAGTCAACTATATCATTTGCGGCACCAAAATGCTTATCATGTTTACAAAGACTTGGATGTTATATTTGCAAAAGTAGGAACCAAGTTGGGCATGACTCGCTTTGACCAGTGGTTATATTCTTGTGATTATTTTCTTTAATAAAGCAAAAATGGTTTTCCTCGGGGTTTTTCTCATCAAGTCATGAACAAAACAACGAAAATCATTTTCAGATCAGTTATAATTTCAAAGTTTCTTTTCTCTAGGATTGATTTTAAAAGTTTTTTACATTAATGTCCATTAATTGTTTTTATCGTACGCTATTCAGTCATTCGATTTCATTCGGTTCTTTACACAGTTATACAAGATTCAACGGGTAAGCACATAGTATGCGGTTGCTCTTTATATTTTCTGGTATTGATGTATTCTTTGCTGACGAATCATTGTGAAGCTGGAATTACCCAAATTAATTGTATAGGAATAACACAGAAATTTCATTCAGTTAGCTTGCAGTTAGTGTTAAAATATTTACATAGGTGCGATTATTCGAGCATTTATTTCTATGAAATTCAATAGAATAATAAATAAAATATTAAATCAAAATGTGCAGATAAACCAGTTGCGAGAACTCTATAGATCGTACACAATAGCAAATGGATTCATGCTCACAAAGTCGTCATGCAACCCGATGATTTTCATGCTAACATCTACACCAATAGTAGAGGTTCTGCCAACGAAGATGATCATTGTGTAGTACATATATCCGGCATTCAGGTCGAGTTTTTCTGTTTCGGTTCTGAAAGGAATAAGCTCACATACAAATGGTCCAGTCAAAATTTCAGGAATATTGTCCAGTTTGTATTTGTAGCTAGCAATTATGAGAAGAAGAGGACTTATTTGATGAAATTCTATTGTTTTTACCTCCACATTGCCATAGGAAAATGTCTAGCAGACGTTTTTAATTAGTTCATATTTCAAAGATTTTATATGATTATTTAGTTGAAGGAACTTCTTACGACAACCCCGTGTTGCCGCCCCCATTAGCCGCCCTAATTCTCATGTCTTTCATCTCTGGGACGGCCATGTAGAATCTGCATTTGAAGCCACAGTCAATTATGAAGATGTACGTTCCGGTAATATTAGGAGCAAAATATCCAACCACATAAGACGAATATGCACTGGCTCCTTCAACCTCTCTTAATGTATCCAAACATTTTGTTCTCATTGCAAGATTATTAAAAAGATTTTTTTCCCGAAATATTCCGGCGGATGAACTTCCGGAGTAAGACGTGAATATAATCTCTGTCAAACGTGACGGATTGTCTGTTGAAACAAAGAACAACTATATTGCAACTGCATTACCAATATATTTAGAGCACAAGGTTGTGATTGGTGTTTTCTAACTTGTTTACGCAGGTAGTTGCAAAAAGAAACTCGGTGAAAATTGACAAGTTGTTGAAGGTGGCTAAGATTATTTAACGGCTCAATAATTGTAACGATTTTTTGACAATTTATTACTACTGTTACCAACTTCGGAGAATAAAACTGCATTTATTTTATCTGATCAACATTGGGGGAAAAAACTAAATAAAATCTAAAATCCAAAAAGATTTGTGCTCTTCCACAAACTTTATTTGCTATAAACTGAGGAAATTATGTTCTATGTGACTAAAATCCGACTTTTATTTTTACCGATAAAGTAGTTACGACGTAAAACATGCACTCACTTTCCTCGCATCTCTCACCAATGTAGTCTCTTGTACATAAACAACTTCCAGCATCTGTAGTGTAATCGGGAATGCAAGTACCTCCGTTTTTACATCTTCCTTCCACGTCGCAGAACACACTCTAAACAATTCAACTGGTCGTTCTTTAATATGTCATCAGTAAAAGCTGTCTCTTTATACATCATAAGGTAAAAAATATTTCGCGTAAAAGATAAAAAGGTAAACATCGTTATAATAAAAAAGTGCACTAATCCTGCAAAAGGTTACCAGAACAGATAGATGAACAGTGCTTTCGTCTGTTTTCAGCACTGACTGGTTCATATACGCGTTTCCTTCAAGCAATTTGCAAATGAAGGGTTTGGATGATTTTTTGATGTTCATGAATTGACATTTTCCCTCTGTAAGACATGCAGCGAGACAGAATGTTTCATTCTCAACTTCAACAGACTGTACTGGTTCATCATCTTCCAAAGTCGTATTTTCAAATCGCTTTGCTCTTATGGACCGAATAGTTACATCACAATTGCACCCAATAAATATTGAAATTGCAACAAACCTTTGAAATAGAAATTAAATATTTCTAACTTTGGTTAAGGGACCTTCGAAATAATAAGAACGGTTCAAAATACTTTTCTTTCTAGTGAACACTCCACCAAAAGGGTTTTCCAATTTACTTCATTCTTTTAACAGTGTCAGAAAACACCAATTGAGAATATTTTTGTGCTTTTGTTTGAAATTGAGTTTACCTGAAACTTAAATCCAAATAAGTGAAAGGATTTGCTTTTCTAGAGAGTGCATTTTAGGCAAAATATATGCCCAAAATTTTCAAATTATGTCGAATTGGTTAGAATGTTATACTGTTAATTGAAATGAAACCATACAACTTCAACTTCTTCTTCAACAACTTCTTCAACTTCAACTTCTTCTGAATTGCAATTTCATACAATAATACCTCCGTGACATTTCCTTTGCTATTTCAAGTAGTAAGTAAACAGATATTAAAAAAATATTTATTGCTTTATTGTTGAAGTTGAAGTATCTTTCGAAGAAGAAAGATAATTCATGAACAAAACGCCCACGGAAGGTAAACAATCTTTTTGGAAAGTACCTTGTAAATACGTAGATATATACAAAAAGGCATTATTCTTTATTTGAAAAGGATAATTTGCACGGGTCTATATAGCCAGGTCTCTCTCTCTCTCTCTCTATATATATATATATATATATATATATATATATATATATATATATATATATATATATATATATATATATATATATATATATATATATATATTACAGGTGTACTGATTTGAATTTGAAACTTCAATTTTGTTCCGGTGTGCGCTTTACCTCGCGGGAGCACGAAGGAATGTTGAAATCTTTCAAATGTGATCACACTGAAATTGTCAAACTGTTGTTACTTTACGGTGCAAAGGTTGAAATTGTAAACGAGACCGATAAAACAGAGTCTTACGCTACTTGTGATAGCAGGTACATTCATATCAACTATGATATAAGGTCGGGATAGCTCAGTTGGTATAGCGCTTGCGTTTCGGATTTCTGAGTTTGCGAGTTCAAATCCTCCCGGCCTCGCCGACTCAGCGAATGAGTAGCATTTCGATGCGGTAAAGTACGGGTGTTGATAGTAGGAGTGGCGCCCGCCTCAACAGTTACACCCAACGTCTTGTGCTAACGAAAAGGGGATAGACACCCTCGTTTACGCCCATTACCAACATTAGGGTTAATTCGACAACTAAAAAATAATATAATATTTCGATTTTAACTTTCATTACTATTTCAATGCTCTGTTTTTTTAGTGTGCTCTTTGCTATGAAGAAGTCATATCCGGTAGTTGCCGCTACATTTCAGGTAAAACAATGCTTGGTAAACCTCATAAATTTGCTTGATTGTTTGTCCTTTTACTATCCGAATGTTCTTAACTTAAACGTTTCTTGAAACCGAATTTTATTGGTTGCTAGGGAGAGGATCTTGTAAACGAGGCAATTGATGAAATAGAGGCTTTGCCAAAAACGAAGAGATGAGTGCGATCACATGAAAACGAAGTTGAAAAATGAAAACGAGGCATTGTTGAGTGAAATTGAAAACTACAAAGAAATAAGAATGCAGTGAGTAGATAATAATAAATATTTAAATCAACAGATAATAATTAAATATAAGAATAAGACATGAAGAGACTAGGAAGAAGAACTGATGAAGTTTGAAGATGTGAACAGGAAGACGAGTGTAGTGCAAATGGGAGTCAAGACGGTGGTTGAAAAAACGCTAGCGAAGTTTAAAAAGGAAAAATCCCCGCTGCTGGCGAAACAAAATGAAAAACCAAAAGATCATTAAATGTGAAATCAACCTGGCATGACACGCTGATATCGAACGGTTAAACAAAGAGGGCTGGAAACGAGAGAACAAGAAGAGCTGCACAAAATGATTTGTTCGACAAATGGTGGAATGAATTAAAAGAAGATATTGCAGATATTGCAGAAGAAGAAATATCAATTGCTATTGAAAACAACAGAAATTTAGCAGCCGTTTATAAAAGCATGAAAGCAAAATTCAAAGCATTAAGAAAAATTCCTGGAAATATCTAATAAATTATTAAAATTGCAGATACTTCTGAAAACTAAATATTTTTATTTTGCATGTGCAATCTTGGAATTTCAGTAGGTCAATTTAATGTGTTAAAACCTGCGCATTGAATTGATAATTGATGACTGTAAAGACCGTTTAATTCATTGTTTTAAAGATGATCAACCTTGTTTCGCTGGATCGAATATGTTATGAGAACAACTGGAACAGTTGGAAAGTGCGGATAGTCTGTACAGTATTCCCAAGCACCAATTGATTCAGACATCGAGGAGACAAAGCCGGAGGATAATCTGCTTGATCTAAGTGACGTTGAAGACAATTTTGTAAACATTGAAAATAGAACAAAAGTCTGTCTCCAAGCAAAATTTTATTTTTTCAATGAACGCCCCTTCCTCTTAAACGCCCCACGTCAATAAATGCCCCCTCCAGAAATATAAAAATTTGGAGAAATTATGGTAATTAAATTTATTAATTACATTACACTTTATCTAGATCAGTTTTACACGGGGAACATAAATTATTTTTGTTCAATATTGCAGATTTGGTGGGACAACTATTCGCCACATAATGACGGTGCTTGACGACGTCTTGTTGACGGTGTTTGATGCCTTTTTGCCGTCTCTTTGACGGTTTTTGACGGTAATTAGAAGGCATTTTTCCGATGAACCGTCTTGTCAAAGTTTTTGTTTTGCATTTTTTAAAAAATATTAATATAATGGAACGTTTCGTTGTGTTTGTTTAAAACGAGGAACTCATATTGGTGTACGACCTTGTTGATGAACGACTGAGCAAGTGTTGGAACTAAGAAGAATCATTGAGGGAGCGAAGGAGAACAAGCTGCCGGTTGTGAGGATATTTATTGACTTTTGAAACATCTTTGATAGCTTCAACCATCAAACCACCTTTGCCATCCTAGTGGCATATAATATACCAAAGCGGTTACACAACGCCATAAAACGAATTTACACCAGTTCAAGACAAAGGTTAAGTCACCCCGTTGAGATACTAAGTATTTCAAGATCTTTGCTGGAGTTTTAGAAAGGTATACTCTAGCACCTTCTTTATTTGTTATTAAAGAATTAGCTACAGGGAGTTGAATTTGCTACAGAAAGTTCAATGCAAAAAGGTGTGTTTAGAGCTCAATGCAAAGAAAATGGAAGCAATAATCTACAATCTTTCTGTTCAGACCATACAAATAATAGAAAAGATGTCAGACAAACCCTTACAGGAGATACCAAGGAGCAGGATTTGAAATGTCTGGGAAACAAGAGTGACAAATCTAGAGATATCAATGTTTGGAATGTCTTTGCGTGAAGGTCCCTGCATAAGTTGAAAAATATTTGGAAGATTAAAATATCCAGATTAGAGGGGGGGGAGGGGGGAGAAAGTTTTCAGAGCTGAAACAGAAACCATTCTGCTGTATGGATATGCAACATGGTCGCCACGTTCGCAATTAGTTGTTTGCTATTTGCTAGTGAGGTTTTAATTTGGCAATATTTAATTGGAATTATTCTCAAACATAATATGACGTCAAAAGTAAAAGTTCAATTTTGCATACGCGATGTGTGTTTTCTTGCTTTAACAGTTCCCTTCTTACGTTTCGTCACTAAAGTCCTCGTTAGTATAAAAATGCGATTTCTTCCTGGCCGCAGTATCCTTTCGACAGCGTAATCCAACAATCTTAATACACCGGAAAGATTGAACCACACGGAATAGTTTTGTATAATCAACTTATAGTTGGTAAGCCGAAGTTGGGTGAGCAAATATGAATCATTAGTTCATCTCAAATCAAGTTCAAATCATTAGTTTTCCTTTGCTGCCAGGCAGATTAACAGACGTTTATCTGCAAAATGGAGTAGACAATTTTTGGGTGGTCTCATCATTCCAAAGTTGCCTTGATGGACCCACCTGTGAACCCGAAAGGTAAATACTTTCTACACACTAGCTCGTTCTACTCTGGCGAGTAAAACTCGAATTTCGAGTTTTGTAAATAGAAAATCAAGCAGAAACAAAAAGGACACTAGAATCATACAAACATGCGACAACAAAATTGTAGAAAAAAGATGAAAGGCGTCGATGTTAACAAAAATCTGTTTGTCATAATATCACGACAGACATTCTTTAATGTCTATTCCAGCATTTTCATAGAATCTGGTTAGTGTA
Organism: Candelabrum cocksii; assembly: GCA_963930725.1. NCBI lineage: Eukaryota > Metazoa > Cnidaria > Hydrozoa > Anthoathecata > Candelabridae > Candelabrum > Candelabrum cocksii. The sequence goes on from OZ005674.1 coordinate 4,080,746, forward strand.
CTACCAATTTCAGCACCAGTTATTCTATCTAAGCCAGTAAACTCCAAAAATTCCTCTCGAATGTTACAATTTTTGTCAACAAAACGAAGACATACTGATAAAATTTCATCGTTTGAAGCTGTTACTTCGTCTGCATTGATTGAATGGAAACCTGCCTCTTTTACTTCTTCGATAATTCCTCTTTGTTTTGCAATAACTTCAATCGTTTCATTTTGACTATGAGGACTGAGATATGTTGCATTCTTTCTTGTAGTTTGAGACATATGGTTAGCAAGAGGTGGAAAATAGTGTCCTAGTTCTTTTAAAATTGCTAAAAAATTTCCCGGATTCTTTGAGTCAGCGCTATTAAAAATATCCTTGATATCTTCATGTTTACCTCTGAATGCGATTCCTTGTTTTTCCATTAAATGCACTGTTCTTGCAATACATTCTTACATACGTTGTGCTAATTGGTTGTTTGTTTGAACTGTGATTGTGTTTTTAGGCTTTTCGAATCTCACTATCAAACTAATAGCAGCATGTTTTGCATCTTCATGGTATTTATTTGAAATATGTCTTTTTTCTTTTTCGAGAATATTATGCCAAAGGATATGGGGCTTGTTCACAAAAGAAGAGAGTCCACTTCTGTCTGGCTGTAAATAAAACCGTCTGATAAATAATTTATTCTGCACGACCTGAAGCAGCTGTGTTGGGTGCTCCCTGGAAATTGAAATGAATTATCAGGTTTAAAATGTTGCTTGAGAACCAAATACTTGTCGTGATCTGTCAGAACTGATGCAAGAATTTGGCTGCTATCACTCAGTGCTTTCAACTGTGCAATGTCATATGGAGATTTTCATGTTTTTTGTAGAATTGAATCTTCTAAATGGAGGAATAATAGCCTATTAGATGTCCAGTTACAGATTGTAGGTTTAGTTAAATATCATACATTTATCAATTCTAACAACGACGTTTTGCGTGTGACTCGCCAAAAATGTTAAAAACCAGATTTTCTAGAAAATCAATCAAAAGAGTGAGTGTTGGAAAAACATACCTCTTACTAATGTTTCTATGGTCTTTTCCCAATGATCTTGAGAACACCCTGGTACATCTTTCCCTGCATCAGCAATATCTCCCTCTTCAATCACATATTTGATATTCTCTTATCAATAATCGATTCATTCACGGGTCTAAAGTTGATTAAAAAATAAAATAAATTTAACATTCCATGAAATTTTGTCCCTTGTTATCTAAAAATTCGAACACAACTAAATACAATATAAAGAATTACCTGAAAAATTCCGTTAAGCTATTGCATTTCTTTGAAGACTCTTTCAAATCTTTTTCTTGTAATCGCTTTAGTCTACCTTTATTAGGCATGTTGTCGCAATTTATCTGAAAGCTCTATATGCTGAATGTATGTATCCGAAAACAAGAAACCAGTTTCAGGAAATCTTTATTAAAAATAATACAATAATATATTTTTTTAATATAAGATCTTTTTTTAGCTTAAAAACTACTTTTTTTCGTATCTTTTTCTTGATGTGTTTGTCAAGAAAACTAATAATTGCAACAAAAACGTTCGAAAGTTAGCAGGAATGAGTGAATACCAAAAGCAAATCAGAAGCTTGGTAGTAGTAAAAGTGTAGTTTGTGTAATTCTGATACAAAACAACTGTTTACTTAATCAATGAATACTTTATTAAAATAAATTAAAATAATATTAAAATTATAATAAATTAACCTTGTCTACAAAGAAACGGTCTGATTGTAAAGGGCACATAAAGCAAAAAGCACCCAACGACCCTCTCTCCCTACGCCCCTGCCGGCCTAAAAATTTGGAAAAAACTACGGCAAGCGGAAAATAGCACTTTTGAGGTTTTCAATAAGTAGCTAAAAGCCGTATAAAAAATCGACTTGATATCGTAAAAAATGTTAGAATTTTTTTTACTTATGCAGCCCTAACCCCAAAAATAAAAAATATTTTTAAAACATCTACATCTACATCTGGCTTAATGTAAGATATCTTCACTATGAAAATGGTTTTCAAGGACTTAGGAATGACGGAGTTATCAAGTGATGGCTACTAAAAACCAAAACTGGACTTAAAAGTCACGTGGTACGCTAACCACAAGATTTTTTTTGATTTTTTAAACGCTATTATTGGTCTTATATAGTTCTCTAACTATGCCCAAAATTGTTGCGCGATACGACCATTTTGAAAGAAAAATGTTTTGAGAGTGCATTTGATATTTATTTGAGGGTAATCTATATTGAGTTTTACCACTGACCTAGGTTTCGAACTCATAAATGCATACATACCTCGATGAATAATCAAGATATTGAGTTGAAATTTTCAACGGCGATTGGAAATAATATTATCAATCTGAAATATATGACAATTATCTTTAAAATTTGGATATAGTAGTTTGCGCATGTGTAAAGGTAAATTCAATATATAGCGCCCTACAGATGGTTATATTAAACGAGACTTTGCATGTGAATGGCTAAATGATGGAACAAACCTGATGGATAAAAAAATTGGAAAAGATTACGGCAACCGAAAAAAAATTAAAAAATTTAATACGCATACGCTTAATTCCCGGAATTCCCAACTTTTTTCGAAAGTAATTCCACTATAAGCTAAAGCCATCATATAAGCATCATTTCCCACAAAGGTTTACAGGTATCATATTGCCTTAACAAAATATGCGCAAAACCATCTGTGCATGCGTGTGAAATATCTGACAATGATGTGAAAATATATTTGTACTTTTTGTCAATGAACCATTGTCCTTAAGTTATAGGCAAATTATGAAGGGATTCCGACCAGTAGTTGAGGAGATCTAAGAAGCTCGAAACTAACCCTAACCCTAACTCTTCGAATCTTTTTCCATATTTTTGAGTATAAGGAATGCTGCCATCTCTAATTTATTAGCAATAATATCTAGGTTAATAATGAAGATTATCATTCTAAATTTGAAGGGTGATTGCAAATGATCATATCTATCAGAATGATCTTTAAATCGTCCATAGATCGTTCTAAATTAGATTACTTGAAACGAATTTTTGTGCATTGACAGCTATGCTATTGTGTCACCGGTCAATAAACAAAAAGTTCCGAATACTACGGTATTTAAGGGAAATAACACGTAACTATGGACCTGCCGTATCGAAACTGGTCGTTTCAAAATTGACGATTCGAAACTGACGGTTCGAAACAATATTGTTTTTCATTTTTTAAAATTTTATTAATTTTCGAAAAAAATTTGTTTTTTGTTTTTTAAAATTCAATTTTGCCCAAATAAGGTATTAGGAGTGCAAATATCCCAATTCTGGTACTTGGTTTGAAATCAGCATCATTTAATTAGTTAACATACCAATTTTCAATGCAAACGGAATATTTTAAACTTTGGACCCAAATTTACTGTGATTGTTTTCCCACCAACTAGGTAAAAAAACTTACTTCGCTCTGTTCTTTCTTGCGGTTTTATTTTTATTGCCACAACGTTTATGTTTCAGTTTTATTACTCGAAATAATGACGTCACTGTCACAAGCTAGTGTGTAGGAAGTATTTACCGAACCCGAAAAGCCTCCAAAGTTTCCCCAGGATGAATTATTAGGCTACTTTCAAAAAATCATTATCGATAATTGATAGAAACTAGAACTGGCACTGAAACATTTGTACTGAAATTTGCATATATTTTTTGTTCTGACTATTATTATATATTAAATTTTTACATTTTTTGTTGCAATATAATTCTTTAATTATGTTTAAAATATTTTCTCAAATTAACTTTTCAAATTATCATAGTACTTTAAACATATTAGTATTTTCATTATATGGAGGAATGAGCCGTAAATGTAAGACCTTTTACAACAGACTCTCTGACATAAACGCCGAAAAGCAAAATATTCACAAGGAAATTATATGTAGCTGGAGTCGAAAGAAGTTATCTTTTTCACTATTCCACGATTATTTAGTAGATCAGGAAGCGTCCATTAATCATCACTATGACAGACAATATCTGTCGTCCAGGATCAAAACTCTTAAACCATTATTTTAATATCTTTGAACTTGATCAGCAACATTGAGTTACAATTCTTTATCTGGAGTTTATGTTAGCAGGAAACGCGATAAGGGATTAAGTTGTAAGAGACTCTTAACATCAGGGGTAAGAGGATCTACGATTAGCGCTCGAACAGTGCCTCGAGGAAAGCCGGTAGGAAGCGTCGTAAGAATCGTCTATTCCGTCTCGTAACCAGTCGACTTTCATCATTTAACTGTCGTTGCAATGCATCTCTACCACCAGAGCAGTCCCACCGATAGGGGTAGTTCCCCGCCCCCGATCTCCGTGCTTAAGCTCAGTTAGTGACCGAGCATGTTCGTTGCGTTTTTCTGTGGAGCGGTGAAAGCGTTCACGTAGTGCCTCTTTCTTTCGATTCAAGCTTCCCTCCACAACTCCACAACGTTCTCTTCATAAACTTCTCCAGACGGCTAGCGAAAGTAAAAACATCTCAGAGAGGTCCGCCAAAAACGTATTGGGCCGGCGAAACACAGCCGCGGTCAGGCGTGTTCCGGAGCTGTATAATAGCACAAAGGAACCGGTCTGTGTCAAGGGCTCCACGACGATCCCGTGTTGCAACTTGTTGATTGCGGAATATAGGCTGACGATATTCGGTGGCTCATGCCCCGGCGTCTCAAGAAGGCATCGTTGGACACAAACTCGGTGCCATCAACACTAGAGTGCTATTCTCAACAACAGCCTACTGTTTTGGTCATATCTTTTCGATAGTTTACGCATGCTTTTATCGTGAATTCATAGATGGAATTTTCTGCATTTTTGTTTATCATTTTGGAACACGTGTTAAGCGTTGATTGTTTCGCATACATCATCTCTGCACTGCATACACAAGTGTTTCTTTTCCACCTTCACGATACCTAGTAATTAAGTAGGAAGTAACCAAGTAAAAATATATTCCCCAACTAAATATTCCTATTTGAAATTCATGAATCTATCATCTATTCCAGCTTCATTTATTTTTGCATCACAAAAAAAGTTGAAAAAGTAGTCCAAATTCACTGCGGTATCATGAACCTCAACCTGGAGAGGAGATGGGCACCACCAGGTTATTTGCCTACTGAAACACTTTATGATGTGAACTCACAAAAAGTGCACCTACGGCCACTTGGGTATGGACATTAAAGAAATAATAATTATGAATCTCAGTCTAAATCCTAATAAACAGTTTCTTTGATTGCAAGCTAAGTGCCAGTGTAAGTGCAGTATAACCCTTCGGACCTCCAAAGGACAAACTAAAATAGTTCGAGAATAGCGAATGTTCGAGTTATCAGGAGATTATCTGGAGTTTTATGAGAAACTATTAGGAACGGTTCGAGTTTACGCGAGTTCTTCTTAAATTCTTCTTCGAGTTTGAGACATCGTGATTATACTGTATTTGTTTTGAGCAAGAAATATCGTTTCAAAGGTCAGTGTTCATGTAAATATTGTGAGAAAAAGTTGCAAAACTTTGCCTATATTTCGTATATTGCATACTTCATTTCCAACTGAACAAGGTTTTGTTGACTTTAAAGATCTCAACTTATTGTTGTTTAGCGTGTACGATGTTAGATTTCATCATCGTGTTGTCGTCGCCATTTACAGCTTTATTTCGTTTCTACACTGAAAAAACATCTTCGAGTTATCGATTTGTTAGTTTACTTTCTTTAGAAAAAATTAAAAGGGAGATATCAAAATTGCACCAATCATTTTTTTAAATACCCTTGTAATGGTCAGTAAAATACTATATATTGTAGAAAAAAGATGAAAGGCGTCGATGTTAACAAAAATCTGTTTGTCATAATATCACGACAGACATTCTTTAATGTCTATTCCAGCATTTTCATAGAATCTGGTTAGTGTACTACCAATTTCAGCACCAGTTATTCTATCTAAGCCAGTAAACTCCAAAAATTCCTCTCGAATGTTACAATTTTTGTCAACAAAACGAAGACATACTGATAAAATTTCATCGTTTGAAGCTGTTACTTCGTCTGCATTGATTGAATGGAAACCTGCCTCTTTTACTTCTTCGATAATTCCTCTTTGTTTTGCAATAACTTCAATCGTTTCATTTTGACTATGAGGACTGAGATATGTTGCATTCTTTCTTGTAGTTTGAGACATATGGTTAGCAAGAGGTGGAAAATAGTGTCCTAGTTCTTTTAAAATTGCTAAAAAATTTCCCGGATTCTTTGAGTCAGCGCTATTAAAAATATCCTTGATATCTTCATGTTTACCTCTGAATGCGATTCCTTGTTTTTCCATTAAATGCACTGTTCTTGCAATACATTCTTACATACGTTGTGCTAATTGGTTGTTTGTTTGAACTGTGATTGTGTTTTTAGGCTTTTCGAATCTCACTATCAAACTAATAGCAGCATGTTTTGCATCTTCATGGTATTTATTTGAAATATGTCTTTTTTCTTTTTCGAGAATATTATGCCAAAGGATATGGGGCTTGTTCACAAAAGAAGAGAGTCCACTTCTGTCTGGCTGTAAATAAAACCGTCTGATAAATAATTTATTCTGCACGACCTGAAGCAGCTGTGTTGGGTGCTCCCTGGAAATTGAAATGAATTATCAGGTTTAAAATGTTGCTTGAGAACCAAATACTTGTCGTGATCTGTCAGAACTGATGCAAGAATTTGGCTGCTATCACTCAGTGCTTTCAACTGTGCAATGTCATATGGAGATTTTCATGTTTTTTGTAGAATTGAATCTTCTAAATGGAGGAATAATAGCCTATTAGATGTCCAGTTACAGATTGTAGGTTTAGTTAAATATCATACATTTATCAATTCTAACAACGACGTTTTGCGTGTGACTCGCCAAAAATGTTAAAAACCAGATTTTCTAGAAAATCAATCAAAAGAGTGAGTGTTGGAAAAACATACCTCTTACTAATGTTTCTATGGTCTTTTCCCAATGATCTTGAGAACACCCTGGTACATCTTTCCCTGCATCAGCAATATCTCCCTCTTCAATCACATATTTGATATTCTCTTATCAATAATCGATTCATTCACGGGTCTAAAGTTGATTAAAAAATAAAATAAATTTAACATTCCATGAAATTTTGTCCCTTGTTATCTAAAAATTCGAACACAACTAAATACAATATAAAGAATTACCTGAAAAATTCCGTTAAGCTATTGCATTTCTTTGAAGACTCTTTCAAATCTTTTTCTTGTAATCGCTTTAGTCTACCTTTATTAGGCATGTTGTCGCAATTTATCTGAAAGCTCTATATGCTGAATGTATGTATCCGAAAACAAGAAACCAGTTTCAGGAAATCTTTATTAAAAATAATACAATAATATATTTTTTTAATATAAGATCTTTTTTTAGCTTAAAAACTACTTTTTTTCGTATCTTTTTCTTGATGTGTTTGTCAAGAAAACTAATAATTGCAACAAAAACGTTCGAAAGTTAGCAGGAATGAGTGAATACCAAAAGCAAATCAGAAGCTTGGTAGTAGTAAAAGTGTAGTTTGTGTAATTCTGATACAAAACAACTGTTTACTTAATCAATGAATACTTTATTAAAATAAATTAAAATAATATTAAAATTATAATAAATTAACCTTGTCTACAAAGAAACGGTCTGATTGTAAAGGGCACATAAAGCAAAAAGCACCCAACGACCCTCTCTCCCTACGCCCCTGCCGGCCTAAAAATTTGGAAAAAACTACGGCAAGCGGAAAATAGCACTTTTGAGGTTTTCAATAAGTAGCTAAAAGCCGTATAAAAAATCGACTTGATATCGTAAAAAATGTTAGAATTTTTTTTACTTATGCAGCCCTAACCCCAAAAATAAAAAATATTTTTAAAACATCTACATCTACATCTGGCTTAATGTAAGATATCTTCACTATGAAAATGGTTTTCAAGGACTTAGGAATGACGGAGTTATCAAGTGATGGCTACTAAAAACCAAAACTGGACTTAAAAGTCACGTGGTACGCTAACCACAAGATTTTTTTTGATTTTTTAAACGCTATTATTGGTCTTATATAGTTCTCTAACTATGCCCAAAATTGTTGCGCGATACGACCATTTTGAAAGAAAAATGTTTTGAGAGTGCATTTGATATTTATTTGAGGGTAATCTATATTGAGTTTTACCACTGACCTAGGTTTCGAACTCATAAATGCATACATACCTCGATGAATAATCAAGATATTGAGTTGAAATTTTCAACGGCGATTGGAAATAATATTATCAATCTGAAATATATGACAATTATCTTTAAAATTTGGATATAGTAGTTTGCGCATGTGTAAAGGTAAATTCAATATATAGCGCCCTACAGATGGTTATATTAAACGAGACTTTGCATGTGAATGGCTAAATGATGGAACAAACCTGATGGATAAAAAAATTGGAAAAGATTACGGCAACCGAAAAAAAATTAAAAAATTTAATACGCATACGCTTAATTCCCGGAATTCCCAACTTTTTTCGAAAGTAATTCCACTATAAGCTAAAGCCATCATATAAGCATCATTTCCCACAAAGGTTTACAGGTATCATATTGCCTTAACAAAATATGCGCAAAACCATCTGTGCATGCGTGTGAAATATCTGACAATGATGTGAAAATATATTTGTACTTTTTGTCAATGAACCATTGTCCTTAAGTTATAGGCAAATTATGAAGGGATTCCGACCAGTAGTTGAGGAGATCTAAGAAGCTCGAAACTAACCCTAACCCTAACTCTTCGAATCTTTTTCCATATTTTTGAGTATAAGGAATGCTGCCATCTCTAATTTATTAGCAATAATATCTAGGTTAATAATGAAGATTATCATTCTAAATTTGAAGGGTGATTGCAAATGATCATATCTATCAGAATGATCTTTAAATCGTCCATAGATCGTTCTAAATTAGATTACTTGAAACGAATTTTTGTGCATTGACAGCTATGCTATTGTGTCACCGGTCAATAAACAAAAAGTTCCGAATACTACGGTATTTAAGGGAAATAACACGTAACTATGGACCTGCCGTATCGAAACTGGTCGTTTCAAAATTGACGATTCGAAACTGACGGTTCGAAACAATATTGTTTTTCATTTTTTAAAATTTTATTAATTTTCGAAAAAAATTTGTTTTTTGTTTTTTAAAATTCAATTTTGCCCAAATAAGGTATTAGGAGTGCAAATATCCCAATTCTGGTACTTGGTTTGAAATCAGCATCATTTAATTAGTTAACATACCAATTTTCAATGCAAACGGAATATTTTAAACTTTGGACCCAAATTTACTGTGATTGTTTTCCCACCAACTAGGTAAAAAAACTTACTTCGCTCTGTTCTTTCTTGCGGTTTTATTTTTATTGCCACAACGTTTATGTTTCAGTTTTATTACTCGAAATAATGACGTCACTGTCACAAGCTAGTGTGTAGGAAGTATTTACCGAACCCGAAAAGCCTCCAAAGTTTCCCCAGGATGAATTATTAGGCTACTTTCAAAAAATCATTATCGATAATTGATAGAAACTAGAACTGGCACTGAAACATTTGTACTGAAATTTGCATATATTTTTTGTTCTGACTATTATTATATATTAAATTTTTACATTTTTTGTTGCAATATAATTCTTTAATTATGTTTAAAATATTTTCTCAAATTAACTTTTCAAATTATCATAGTACTTTAAACATATTAGTATTTTCATTATATGGAGGAATGAGCCGTAAATGTAAGACCTTTTACAACAGACTCTCTGACATAAACGCCGAAAAGCAAAATATTCACAAGGAAATTATATGTAGCTGGAGTCGAAAGAAGTTATCTTTTTCACTATTCCACGATTATTTAGTAGATCAGGAAGCGTCCATTAATCATCACTATGACAGACAATATCTGTCGTCCAGGATCAAAACTCTTAAACCATTATTTTAATATCTTTGAACTTGATCAGCAACATTGAGTTACAATTCTTTATCTGGAGTTTATGTTAGCAGGAAACGCGATAAGGGATTAAGTTGTAAGAGACTCTTAACATCAGGGGTAAGAGGATCTACGATTAGCGCTCGAACAGTGCCTCGAGGAAAGCCGGTAGGAAGCGTCGTAAGAATCGTCTATTCCGTCTCGTAACCAGTCGACTTTCATCATTTAACTGTCGTTGCAATGCATCTCTACCACCAGAGCAGTCCCACCGATAGGGGTAGTTCCCCGCCCCCGATCTCCGTGCTTAAGCTCAGTTAGTGACCGAGCATGTTCGTTGCGTTTTTCTGTGGAGCGGTGAAAGCGTTCACGTAGTGCCTCTTTCTTTCGATTCAAGCTTCCCTCCACAACTCCACAACGTTCTCTTCATAAACTTCTCCAGACGGCTAGCGAAAGTAAAAACATCTCAGAGAGGTCCGCCAAAAACGTATTGGGCCGGCGAAACACAGCCGCGGTCAGGCGTGTTCCGGAGCTGTATAATAGCACAAAGGAACCGGTCTGTGTCAAGGGCTCCACGACGATCCCGTGTTGCAACTTGTTGATTGCGGAATATAGGCTGACGATATTCGGTGGCTCATGCCCCGGCGTCTCAAGAAGGCATCGTTGGACACAAACTCGGTGCCATCAACACTAGAGTGCTATTCTCAACAACAGCCTACTGTTTTGGTCATATCTTTTCGATAGTTTACGCATGCTTTTATCGTGAATTCATAGATGGAATTTTCTGCATTTTTGTTTATCATTTTGGAACACGTGTTAAGCGTTGATTGTTTCGCATACATCATCTCTGCACTGCATACACAAGTGTTTCTTTTCCACCTTCACGATACCTAGTAATTAAGTAGGAAGTAACCAAGTAAAAATATATTCCCCAACTAAATATTCCTATTTGAAATTCATGAATCTATCATCTATTCCAGCTTCATTTATTTTTGCATCACAAAAAAAGTTGAAAAAGTAGTCCAAATTCACTGCGGTATCATGAACCTCAACCTGGAGAGGAGATGGGCACCACCAGGTTATTTGCCTACTGAAACACTTTATGATGTGAACTCACAAAAAGTGCACCTACGGCCACTTGGGTATGGACATTAAAGAAATAATAATTATGAATCTCAGTCTAAATCCTAATAAACAGTTTCTTTGATTGCAAGCTAAGTGCCAGTGTAAGTGCAGTATAACCCTTCGGACCTCCAAAGGACAAACTAAAATAGTTCGAGAATAGCGAATGTTCGAGTTATCAGGAGATTATCTGGAGTTTTATGAGAAACTATTAGGAACGGTTCGAGTTTACGCGAGTTCTTCTTAAATTCTTCTTCGAGTTTGAGACATCGTGATTATACTGTATTTGTTTTGAGCAAGAAATATCGTTTCAAAGGTCAGTGTTCATGTAAATATTGTGAGAAAAAGTTGCAAAACTTTGCCTATATTTCGTATATTGCATACTTCATTTCCAACTGAACAAGGTTTTGTTGACTTTAAAGATCTCAACTTATTGTTGTTTAGCGTGTACGATGTTAGATTTCATCATCGTGTTGTCGTCGCCATTTACAGCTTTATTTCGTTTCTACACTGAAAAAACATCTTCGAGTTATCGATTTGTTAGTTTACTTTCTTTAGAAAAAATTAAAAGGGAGATATCAAAATTGCACCAATCATTTTTTTAAATACCCTTGTAATGGTCAGTAAAATACTATATATGCTCAGATCATTCTGGTCTTGGCTTTGTTACGTTGTAGTGCAAAAATGGTGCGAGAATAACAACACATGTTAGTTTAGTCTGGTTTGGAATACTAATTTGAATAACATTCGATTTACAAGCGTTTTTTCGTCTTTCTACCAAAACAAATTGCTGCACCAAAAATTACCCGCCGTGATCATGAAACGGGTTCCATGACAATTCCCTCCCGGAAGATTGACCCCCGGAAGATTGCCCCTATCATCATCATCATCCTTTTAACGTCATTTTTCCATGCTTGCATGGGTTGGACGGTTTCAAAAGATGATTTTCTCCAATTATGGAGGTTTAATCATCTGATGGTTTACTGGTGCAGATGTTTTTACGGCTGAATGCCCTTCCTAACGCCAACTCCAGAAAGAGGAAAACAGTGGCGAGTTAACCCACGCAAGACACCAACTTTGCATTTAAAACTCTGTGGCAGCTATGCATCAGGGGCATGGATGCTTATATCCATGAGGTCAAAGATGTTACATGACCCGCATGCTCAAAAGTATATCTTAAAAATACCCCCTTTTAAAAAAGTAATATATATATTATATTCTAGTGATACAATAAAAGAGACAATGAATTTATTTTGATCACTATCATTTATTTTAATGCAAAAATAGTTTATTTTAGTCAAATTATTTATTTATCTGTCCTACGGATGTTAACAATAATATCATATTAAGGAATTCTGTATGTATGTATAAACTTGTCAAAAAATTTTTCTTTGGCTAAAAACCATCCCAAGGACATCACAATCATACCCTGAAAATTTGGTTCCATTGGTCCAGTCGTTTGGGCGTGATTGGCGGACAACAAACAACCAAACATACTCAGGTTTTTCCTCCATTATAATAGGATATCATTGGATGCGTGCAACTTATATCGTCTCTCAATAATAAAAACATTTTTTTCAAAAATCATTATATAATAAGCAAATAAAAATAGAGGTAGAATGTTTTTATTGCAAGAACAAAAAGTATATATATATATATACGATAAAAAATATAAAAAACAAAAAAAGTATATATAAAAACAAAATTTATTTGTAATTTTTAAATGGGGGCAATCTTCCAGGGAGGGAGGGAATTATCTGGGGGCAATCTTCCAGGAGGGAATTGTCCTATTACGATAAAGCGGTTGCGCCAGTCTAAACAACAGATAAAACGTTTTTACCCACATGTAAATTTGCAATCGGTACTCCTCGTACAAGCATTGATTATTAACTTCCTATGACAGTTCGTTCAAAATATACGAGCAAGTAAATAGTCGAAGTGTGGATTACAATTGTAAATAACAAAACACATTACAATGTTTCTTAAGTATATTAGAACTAAAGTTAAAATAGATCTCTTTACAAATAGTTACAAAATAATTAAGAAATATTATTTCAATATTATCTATATATCTATAATAAAAATGTCAAAAAGTTTTACAGTGACAATCCTATCAAGAACCTTTTAAACCTTGTATCTTTTATGTCACCTATTATTGGCCATTGGTGTGCCATGGAGCTTCTTTATTTCTATTTGTGAAAATGTGTGTTCCCCCGGTTCAGGTTTTTGTGCTTGTATTATTGGAGGATACATGATTCCAACTGTTTGCAAGGTTAAGGATTCATTACTTTACCCACCATGCATTGCATCTCATTGAAGAATAAAAGCTCTTAATTGCTTTAGTTCCACCCTTTGCCAGGACACCATCAATGCAAATAGATGCACATTTCCAGACCAAGAACATTGTAAATATCTGGATTGGTGTATATTTGTTTAAAGATTTCCTCTCCATTAAAAACTACATTTACTGTAATGGATTCATACTCCGTTCTAAACATGTTTTGAAGCAAAAATATAGCTTAGCTGTTTAGGTAAACCAACTCCGCCAACCTCCCCTTTGATCCCCCTAGAAAATCAAAAATTATTTCACCTTTGCATATACAGAATCTTTTTAAACAACAATATTTTACTCGTAACTACTAAAACGTTAAACCGGGGGGAAACGAGAGGGAAACCGGGTGAAACAATCGGGAAACTACGGGGAAACGGAGTAATAATAGGGCTAATAGGGCTATAAGAGTAACGTTTGAGGCTTAAAAAAGAAAGTGTTGGTTAGTTAGAGAAATTTAAATTGTTTCTGACTTATGTCCAAAGGGTTACACAAGAGTCTCGCTTATGAATTGAACATAAAAAAACAAATCTGTTTATCAATACTTGATGATTCTATTTTCAAGAAATAACTTTCAGATCGCATGTTTCTCGACGTTTCTCCTCTTGTCTTATTCTTTCATTATTATTTTTTTAAACTTTTTGAAGACTTTCTTTCATTATTATCATCGTTAAAATAAGTTTATTTATCGAAGAAGCAATACACAAAATACGAGAGGCGGATACAGAAATTTTTTGGACCACTGCAAAATATTATTTTCTTTCAACAAAGAACAATAACTATACATACAATAAATAACTAAACACAAGATAAAAATAAAGTAAAAATAAATATTGCTAAATTGGTTTAAATAAAAACGGTTCATTCAATCGTACATTCTTTGGCTTTAATAATTTAACAACCTGTTTCTCGGTTGTTTCCCCCTAGTTTTCCCCTAGCTTCCCGGTTGTTTCACCCGGTTTCCCTTTTGTTTCCCCCCGGTTTAACGTTTTAGTAGTTACGTATTTTACTGCATAATTATTTCTAACAATGTTACTGTATAATGTCAAGCGTGTTGGCTCTCTCCTCTTCTTGATTCAGCGAAGGCAAGTTAACTTCTGCTGTCTTGCAGACTTGCTCACATTCTTTGATCTTCATTATACTTTTCTCATTGAGGTCCCATGTATTGAGTGAATATGAGGTGCACAGAAGTCTTTGTAGATTTAAATTTTAATTGCTTGGGGGCGATGTTTAAGATTTTGCTTGATAAAACCCAGTGTCCAGTAAAGCGAATTCGTAGCTGCAAGTGGGTGCTCTAAGAACGCCAGGGTGGACCTCAGTGGAGACAACTACTCTCTTGTGTTCTGGGTTTTCTGACTTATCCACTAAATGTGAATCTAATAATAGTAATAAATCTAATAATGGAATTTATTGTAAGCCCTTATTTTTGTAGATATATATATAATTAAACAAAATTATTTATGTATATATATATATCTTTTTCAGAAAGTTGTGAAATGGTAGTTTTCAGAAGGAACATCCCGTCCGGTATTTTTAAGAGCAGCACTGTTTGTCAATCGTGTATGCGAAATTGGAAATTAAAGAGAAAGAGTGCATTTAACACTCAACCTTTCTCTACTGAGCAAAATACCCCTAGAATGAACTACGCAAATATTCAAATGCTCTCAAAAAGTATATATAAACAACTTTTCAAAAACACTGAATTCGCTAAATTTGATGAAACCAAACAGGAAAAAATTAAAGAACATTTAGAAAAACATGATTTATGGGGGAAAGAGTCAACGGTACTTCAAGATGTTGACTTTGTTTTGCCTGCTGTTAAGGGTGACAATCTCGAAGAACATTATCAATCTATTGCCCTGAAGCAATCAAAATTTTATATGAATGCAGCTGACCATATCGCAAATGCATACAACGATATCCCAGACAGACCTAAACGTTGGGAGTTTTTACCTGGCTGGACAAAGTATGACAATCAAGGCGCCTTTTCTTCAGTGAGTTTCCCAGATGATAATGTCCTAATATTTGATGTTGAAGTTTGCATGGCTGCAGGAAATATACCTGTTTTAGCTACAGCTGCATCAAAGAATGCTTGGTTTGTTTGCTTTTTGTTATCTATTTACACCTCAAAAAATTCTTAATAAATATGATACAAATGATATATGGGATCATGAATTTATGACGTCTAAAAATTATAAGACATTTTAAACCTGTCCTTGCCCTTGTCTGATTTCATCTTTTAAACCATTTCCCTCCCCCTTAAAGAATTCCTAATATTGCATTACACCTGCTAGATGTGTCACTCATGTCTGTTGATGTTGTGGACTTAGTTCCTGAAAATTAAGTAGATTTGGATGGTGTTGAGGAAGGACCAGTAGAAGACATTTAGTCCAGGAAGATTAGATGACACAGATGATTTAGTTATGGTGGTAGCCATTGTTTTTATGTTTGCCCACCAGTTAAAAGCTTTTGCTCATTTTCTGCTGCTTTTGCTCTGAATTCCAGTATGATGTGGTTGAAATTCTATCATGTCATTGGTCTACTCAGAGTAGGTTGCATGGTTGTTGACTGGTCGAAGTCTGCTTCTCCAGGCGACTCTGTCCGATGGATCAGCATTTGTCATGTGCCTCCTGGCATCAGAGGTTATAAATATAGCCCAAGTCTTCTTCAGTCTTCCTCTTTGATTTCTTCCTGTGATAACTATGTTAGTTATACAGTTGATCATGTTGCCACTTCTTTGCACGTGACCACACCAACGTAGTCTTTGGGAGGTTATCAGGGTTTCTATCTCAGAGATCTTTATTTTCACAAGTAGGGATTTAGAGCTAGCTCTTTCTTCTAGTCGAACATTGCATATCCAGCGAATCATAGCTCTATCATTGCGTTGTAATTTCTGCAAATCCTCTGTTTTTATCGCCCAGCATACCTTTGAGTATAGCAAGGCGGCACTCAGTGTGAGAACCCAAGAAAGAAGATTGAGTTGTTGTCTACGTTTTTTCTACATCATACACTACAAGGATATTTGCCATTTCACATCTTTTAGTGATGATTTTCGTCTTTCCTAGGTTTATTCTGAGCTCTTCCTCTAATTCGGCGACAATCACCAAATCGTTTGTGTAGAGTATCTAGTGCTTCAGGAGCAATAATGAAGATGAGCGTACTAAGCCTACTCCTACCGTCTCTCCTACCACATTGGTATAGGATACATTGACTTTTATTCTGCTAGTGGTGTTTGTATACAGGCTTCACTATCCATTCTTCTAATCCGAGTTTCCACATTGCCCACAAGATGATTTCTCCTGGGACTTGATTGAATGCCTTTCCGAGACAAATACAGTCATTTGTTTTTCATGAGATGTTTTTCTTGAAGCTGAAGAAGAATATTGCGTCTGTTGTACCTCGACCTGTCGAATTGCATTTCATCTATCGATGTCCTCTCCCTGATAATTTTCTCTACTACTTTATTGATAACCTTCATGACTTCATCAAGCAACTTGGGCCTTACAATTACCCCACTCTGGTCTAAAGATTAATGATTTAGCTATCTTTCCATTCAGTGGGGACAACACTGGTTTCTCTAATTGAGTTTGTTAGATCAGTCACAAGCTTTATAACAGCTTATCCGAAGCTTTAGGCATTTCAGCTACTACACCTGGCAGACCTGCTGCTTTTTTAGGCTTCATTTTTGCAATGGCCTCTGTAACCATCTCTGTGTCGATGTGCAAGGAATTCCATGTTTCAGCATTTTGCTTGTCTTTATTCCATTGGAATACTTCATTTAGAACCCTCTCATAACGTGGGATGTAAAACTACTTCTTTTTAAGAATTCTATAAGAATTTAAAGCCCTTACAACCCCCTTTCCCCTTCTTTTGGCAGATGTAAAAAGTATGGTCCCTATGCATATAATATATAAATGAAATAACAGTCTAAATGGTAGAGTTTTCGTAATTTCTTTAAAGAAGTTGAAGATATTATGACAAAAAATTATTTTTAAATGTGTTTCTAAAGGTATTGTTGGGTGAGTGAAATTTTGATTGACGATGGTTATGACAAAGCTCCATCCACAATCACTCCAGAATTGATGATCCCTGTAGAAAACAACGAAGACCAACTGATCATTGGACATCATGTTTGTTTCGATCGTTCATTTGTCAAGGAGCAATACACAATGTTTGTAAGCAAAGATTTTCTACAAATTGTTAATGCTTCAAAAAAACTTAAATGTCTCTTATGTTGCATAACTAAATTATTAAAAAGTAAATACAATTTATATATATAAAACAGTATATTTTTATATATATTTATTTTGCTGTATTACATATCTCTCTTTAAAGTTCTCTTTAAAACAATATATGTATTTTTTCAATTAAAATAGCACAAAGCTTTTTGTACGTCTGTCTATCATCAGGTGCATAAAAAAAATGTACACTAAAAACTAAAACGTTGCATAAATAGTATGTAGATCGTAAAAGAAATCATAATTAAAAACATTATTTACACAAAATCTCATGGGAGCTATGTTACACCATTTCTAAACAGTCGTAAAAATCTAATATCCAGTTGGTCATTAATGCTGGGTCTTCGTTTTACAACATAAAAAGCTTCTAATATTTTTCTTTTACAAGAATCTCCTGGTGCATTAGAAATAACTTTCCAATTAAAAGTATGACCAGTGTTACTCAAAACATGCTTTGACGGCTCTGATTTTCCAGATAGCTGATCATGTTCACGCCAGCGTAATTGCGCATTTCTTTTTGTCTCGCCAATGTACACCTCATTGCATGAACACTTTCCCTCATAAATGACATTCGACTTGTGGGAAACTTTATCTTTCAACGGAAAAAGTGTCTTTAATTTTCTCGTTTTAAATATTACCTCTAACTTTACTTTACCGTTCGTAAACATTTCAATGCGGGATTTTAATTTGTATACCGATTGTTCGTTTTTTGGACAAAATGGGATTTGTATTCTTGTTGTGACTTTCTTCTCCACTTCAAACAACCAACTGGGGATAAGAGGCTCACCGCCATTGTTGTCAAAGGATCTCATCACAGAGTTGATGAACGCCACTGGATATCCTGCGGATTTGTATTTCTTGAAGATCCTTTCCTTTTCGTTTAGGAAGTTTGAGCTGATCCTTTTTGCTCTAAATAAATCTCTGTTGATGATATTTCTTTTGTATTTCTTAGGTACAGAAGAAGACCAATGAAATGGCAACTTTGTATCCTTAGCCGCAATAGCAATTGACAGGTTCTTGTCGTGACGTAAAATTTTTGTGTCCAGAAACTTCATTGGGTTGTATTCAATGGTGAAGCGAAGGTTTGGATGGTAGGAATTAAGAGCTTCAAACAAATCATCTGAACAGTCTTTCTCTGAACGTAGATGTCATCAACGTATTGTTTGTAGAATTTTGGGTTCTTTGGTGTAACTATCTCACTTTCTACCTTGTTCATGAAACATCCTGCAAATGTAATCGACGCAGGGCCGCCCATAGATACTCCGTCAATCTGCTTGAACAATTTACCATTAGCTGAGAATGTACACTCTTTCGTTAGTTTGGTGAGCAGTTTTTAAAAAATGGATCTCTTGCATAAAGGTTCAAGTTTATTGTTGATGTAGATTTCGTCACATATGAACTTGATTGTCTCGTCAATCGGGATGCTGGTGAAGAGGGAGTCCACATCGTAGCTGACATCTTCTTCATTTTCAAGCAACGGAATCTCTTTTAGCAAACTGGGAAATTGTTGGGTGTCAGATATAACAAAGTAATTTTTAGTGAGAGGCTGAAGATAAGCAGCGATAACTTTGCCTGCTTTATAGTAGCATGTACCTGTCTGGTCAATAATTGGTCTCAGAGTTAGTTTATCAAGCTCAATATCTTCGATGTTTTCAAATTTGTGGGTTTTTGATGTAGCAAAGAACCTGGCTGGTTGATTACTGCTCGGCTTCATGGATTCATACTCAGGTCTGTCTTTAAAGTGTCTGTAAAGGAATGACTGGAACGATTGTAACTCTTTCAGTATGTTGTCAGAACATTCGATGTATTTCCCTTGTTGTATTCCTTCATCAATCATCCTCTGGACTTTGTTGATATAGTCGACTTTGATCAGGATAGTAACGCTGCTGTCCTTATCTCCTGATAAGAAGGTTAAATTCTCATTGTCCCGTAGTTGTTTCGTTTTCTTGAACATAGAATCACTGGTATGAAATACGTTTTGAAAAAACTGCTCACCAAACTAACGAAAGAATGTACATTCTCAGCTAATGGTAAATTGTTCAAGCAGATTGACGGAGTATCTATGGGCGGCCCTGCGTCGGTTACATTCGCAGGATGTTTCATGAACAAGGTAGAAAGTGAGATAGTTACACCAAAGAACCCAAAATTCTACAAACGATACGTTGATGACATCTACGTTCGGAGAAAGAAAGACTGTTCAGATGATTTGTTTGAAGCTCTTAATTCCTACCATCCAAACCTTCGCTTCACCATTGAATACAACCCAATGAAGTTTCTGGACACAAAAATTGTACGTCACGACAAGAACCTGTCATTTGCTATTGCGGCTAAGGATACAAAGTTGCCATTTCATTGGTCTTCTTCTGTACCTAAGAAATACAAAAGAAATATCATCAACGGAGATTTATTTAGAGCAAAAAGGATCAGCTCAAACTTCTTAAACGAAAAGGAAAGGATCTTCAAGAAATACAAATCCGCAGGATATCCAGTGGCGTTCATCAACTCTGTGATGAGATCCTTTGACAACAATGGCGGTGAGCCTCTTATCCCCAGTTGGTTGTTTGAAGTGGAGAAGAAAGTCACAACAAGAATACAAATCCCGTTTTGTCCAAAAAACGAACAATCGGTATACAAATTAAAATCCCGCATTGAAATGTTTACGAACGGTAAAGTTGGTGTACAGACGTTTCGAAACTGCCGATTCGAAACTGGCCGTTTCGAAATTGACGATTCGAAACCGGATGGTTTGAAACAATATTGTTTTACGCTTTTTTAACTTTTATTAATTTTCGAAATAATTGTGTTTTTTGTTTTTAAAAATTCTTTTAATATTTGTAACAATATTTTTATACGTTTTTGAAACTTTTATTAATTTTCGAAATAATTTTGTTTTTGTATCTTTTTAAAAAATTCTTTTAACGTTTTTTAAATTCGCGAATTCGAGTCACGAATCAATCAAGTGGTTTATCTTGGAACGTTATTACGGCTGCCTTTCGGCGGCCACGCGATATGCAATTGAAATGTATCCGCACGTTCATGTGACGAAGCTTGTGTGTATTTGTTCAATATAAATTTTGTGATGAAGTACTGAAGTCCAGAGACACAGTGGCGAAAAGAAACGTTCTATTATCTACTCGATTTCTTATAGACCTCCAAATAAATCGTCGAAATCTATTTATTCATTTCTCTCCGGATATTTTAAAAGGTTTGTTGGCGACTTCAACGTAAATCGTTCGAATTACGCAAGACACCAAAGTAAATTGCTTTTTTCACACATTCTCCTACGCCATGTGTAATTACGCATGCAACGAGGGCGACAAGAACATCTGTCAAGTGTGTATTTCGGACCATTTTACAATTTCGTAGTAAACCTCAATATAAAACAAAAGTTAGCAAAACAGCTATGTTTATATATGTGTGAGTGAAACAGTAGTATAAATTTGTAATAATGTAAACTACTTTAAAAGAAAAAGTCGCGTACATTAAATGTTGCGAGACAGGACATTCATAAAAAGTTGCGTACATAAAATGTTGCGAATAAAGTGAAGCAAGAACCGAAATTAGAAGTTTCATGTCAGGGGAACCGTTGAATAAACGAATTTGAATGGAGACACTGAGGCTCCAAAGGCGCTTAGCCAATTTAACTCAGGGCTACACCAGGCATGAAGTGGCTGAGTTTTTGCGAGCTGTTGCATACAATCTTCGTGACAAACGTGCTTTATAATGTACCATAAGGGAAATAAAGATATATATATATATATATAGCTTAAATACATAATCATTTGTTTTAAGAATCTACGGTTTCGTGCACAGACGCTAGCTTATAAGATTTCTATCGCTTAGGTTTCGGGTTCGAGACCATGCTATCATAAATTTAGTTTAGTGAGTTGTTATAAATAAACAACGCCATATTTAATCAAAAATAACCGTCGCACAAATGGGAAATTAAATACACTAAAACTCTGGGTCGAGGTCTTCATGATAATTCTTAATGAGCGTTCTCATCACTGGTATGAAATACGTTTTGAAAAAACTGCTCACCAAACTAACGAAAGAATGTACATTCTCAGCTAATGGTAAATTGTTCAAGCAGATTGACGGAGTATCTATGGGCGGCCCTGCGTCGGTTACATTCGCAGGATGTTTCATGAACAAGGTAGAAAGTGAGATAGTTACACCAAAGAACCCAAAATTCTACAAACGATACGTTGATGACATCTACGTTCGGAGAAAGAAAGACTGTTCAGATGATTTGTTTGAAGCTCTTAATTCCTACCATCCAAACCTTCGCTTCACCATTGAATACAACCCAATGAAGTTTCTGGACACAAAAATTGTACGTCACGACAAGAACCTGTCATTTGCTATTGCGGCTAAGGATACAAAGTTGCCATTTCATTGGTCTTCTTCTGTACCTAAGAAATACAAAAGAAATATCATCAACGGAGATTTATTTAGAGCAAAAAGGATCAGCTCAAACTTCTTAAACGAAAAGGAAAGGATCTTCAAGAAATACAAATCCGCAGGATATCCAGTGGCGTTCATCAACTCTGTGATGAGATCCTTTGACAACAATGGCGGTGAGCCTCTTATCCCCAGTTGGTTGTTTGAAGTGGAGAAGAAAGTCACAACAAGAATACAAATCCCGTTTTGTCCAAAAAACGAACAATCGGTATACAAATTAAAATCCCGCATTGAAATGTTTACGAACGGTAAAGTTGGTGTACAGACGTTTCGAAACTGCCGATTCGAAACTGGCCGTTTCGAAATTGACGATTCGAAACCGGATGGTTTGAAACAATATTGTTTTACGCTTTTTTAACTTTTATTAATTTTCGAAATAATTGTGTTTTTTGTTTTTAAAAATTCTTTTAATATTTGTAACAATATTTTTATACGTTTTTGAAACTTTTATTAATTTTCGAAATAATTTTGTTTTTGTATCTTTTTAAAAAATTCTTTTAACGTTTTTTAAATTCGCGAATTCGAGTCACGAATCAATCAAGTGGTTTATCTTGGAACGTTATTACGGCTGCCTTTCGGCGGCCACGCGATATGCAATTGAAATGTATCCGCACGTTCATGTGACGAAGCTTGTGTGTATTTGTTCAATATAAATTTTGTGATGAAATACTGAAGTCCAGAGACACAGTGGCGAAAAGAAACGTTCTATTATCTACTTGATTTCTTATAGACCTCCAAATAAACCGTCGAAATCTACTTATTCATTTCTCTCCGGATATTTTAAAAGGTTTGTTGGCGACTTCAACGTAAATCGTTCGAATTACGCAAGACACCAAAGTAAATTGCTTTTTTCACACATTCTCCTACGCCATGTGTAATTACGCATGCAACGAGGGCGACAAGAACATCTGTCAAGTGTGTATTTCGGACCATTTTACAATTTCGTAGTAAACCTCAATATAAAACAAAAGTTAGCAAAACAGCTATGTTTATATATGTGTGAGTGAAACAGTAGTATAAATTTGTAATAATGTAAACTACTTTAAAAGAAAAAGTCGCGTACATTAAATGTTGCGAGACAGGACATTCATAAAAAGTTGCGTACATAAAATGTTGCGAATAAAGTGAAGCAAGAACCGAAATTAGAAGTTTCATGTCAGGGGAACTGTTGAATAAACGAATTTGAATGGAGACACTGAGGCTCCAAAGGCGCTTAGCCAATTTAACTCAGGGCTACACCAGGCATGAAGTGGCTGAGTTTTTGCGAGCTGTTGCATACAATCTTCGTGACAAACGTGCTTTATAATGTACCATAAGGGAAATAAAGATATATATATATATATATAGCTTAAATACATAATCATTTGTTTTAAGAATCTACGGTTTCGTGCACAGACGCTAGCTTATAAGATTTCTATCGCTTAGGTTTCGGGTTCGAGACCATGCTATCATAAATTTAGTTTAGTGAGTTGTTATAAATAAACAACGCCATATTTCATCAAAAATAACCGTCGCACAAATGGGAAATTAAATACACTAAAACTCTGGGTCGAGGTCTTCATGATAATTCTTAATGAGCGTTCTGGAAGCCTCGTTAAAAAAAATAAAATAATAATAAAAAATAAAAATAGTTGATGATGTATTAAAAAAAAATTGGATTCTAATCGTAAATGAAAAATCTTTTAATATTGTTTCGAACCGTCCGGTTTCGAATCATCAATTTCAAAACGGCCAGTTTCAAATCGCCAGTTTCGAAACGTAGTGGAATCAGTAAAGTTAGAGGTAATATTTAAAACGAGAAAATTAAAGACACTTTTTCCGTTGAAAGATAAAGTTTCCCACAAGTCGAATGTCATTTATGAGGGAAAGTGTTTATGCGATGAGGTGTACATTGGCGAGACAAAAAGAAACGCACAAATACGCTGGCGTGAACATGATCAGCTATCTGGAAAATCAGAGCCGTCAAAGCATGTTTTGAGTAACACTGGTCATACTTTTAATTGGAAAGTTATTTCTAATGCACCAGGAGATTCTCGTAAAAGAAAAATATTAGAAGCTTTTTATGTTGTAAAACGAAGACCCAGCATTAATGACCAACTGGATATTAGATTTTTACGACTGTTTAGAAATGGTGTAACATAGCTCCCATGAGATTTTGTGTAAATAATGTTTTTAATTATGATTTCTTTTACGATCTACATACTATTTATGCAACGTTTTAGTTTTTAGTGTACATATTTTTTATGCACCTGATGATGTACAGACGTACGAAAAGCTTTGTGCTATTTTAATTGAAAAAATAAATATATTGTTTTAAAGAGAACTTTAAATCATTAAACTGCATCTTATATTTAAATATCTCTCTTTGTATATAACTTTATAATTTGAATTATTTTATCAAGTTAACTGTGCTTATGGATGGATCTCCGTATAGAGCTTTAGAGCAAGTTTAGTAGGGTAAAAGATTTTTTCACCTAGATCTGTAAAAACAAACATTGCTGGATTTTGCCATCGTTTTCTCGTTGTTTTGTGATGGTGAAACATAATCCCAAAAAGATTTGTTGAGCAAAGAGTCCCACGATTGTGGGGAAATACCATCTTTTGAAAACGTTCAACCCACTCTGAGTGGAAATGGTCAGATGATGATGATGATGATATATATACTATACTAATTGTTATATAACTATGTCTACTTTTTGCATGTCCGCTATTTTGCCCTCATTTTTTAATTTCCCCACACTACCAAGATGGCGCATTTTTACAATCAGTTTAGGTCTGAACTTTGGACAATGTTTTACCTTGATACTATTTTTCCCCCACAAAATATCAAATTCAATTTTACTAATGTATAGTGTCCCAAAAAGGTACTGTGCAAAAACGTATAGTGCAGTCTTTGTCAAGAGTATTTGAGCATGCCAGTGACTTGTCGCTCGTGAAAATTGACGTAATCACACGTGACCGCACGTGCATTTTTTTTCAAGTTAGTTTTTTGTTTACTGACGTCTTTAGTTAGCTTAATGTCTTCACCCATCACAATAAAATTTTATTTTGAAGTTTGACTTTAAAGTCACTAGCTATTGCCTAGACTCTTCACGTAATACACTAGCAGAACAAGCTCCCCTCCCTAGTTGCTCGGATCTGTGTAACAACATTACAGAGACACGCCGCCAATGATTTGAACATGGACTATTTATTCTAAAACTGACACTGCTCGCACAGGTGTACAGACGTTAGAAACTGCAGGTTCTGAAACTGGCCGTTTTGCAATTGCTGATACTCAAAAACGTCGAAACGCGAAATTAAGTCCTCGCAAAATATTTGGAAATGGCTCACTGCAAAAATCTATCACATTAAAGTAGTGAAAAGTGAAAGGAATATTATATTTATTTATTTTTAAATAAAAACATCTCAATATGATGATTGAATCTTTAATTTTGAAATAGCAGTTACGAAACGTAGTGGAATCGAACAGGTGTACAGACGTTTCTCTTGTTCCGCATGAATGATTCGAGATAAAACAAAATAGTAACAATTTGGATCAAAACAAAAGAAAAGTAAAGAATGATCAAAATATATAATAGATCGAAGACTAAAAATACAGAAAGAAATTAAACTTGAAAAATATCAATTCAAATAGCAACATTTAATAAAAAAAGAGATGAATATAAAACATTTCAAAATTCTATCAGAACTAATTTGTAACTTTCTTGATAATTCTTTTTATTGATTTTTCCAGGCCTCGAAATTGGGAATAATATTATTCCTTTGAGAAAAACCTTTAGAATGTCAACCAACTGACACTTATAATTAATTGTGCCATAGTAATACAATAATCCTGAAATTAAACACATTTAACAGAGAACAGTTTTTGATTTCATATCGAAATTTTAATGATATAATGTCACGGCACATATTTTCACTAGCAAAAATAGCTTTAAAAAGTTAAAATACAACGACTTTGAAGTTAACTCGTTAAAACCTAGCTGTCGTGTTTATTTTCTTCAGACTCTAATGCATGTTTATTGGTTTTGTGAAAGTGTCTTTTGTTTTGTAAACAAAATTGAATATTTCGTTGTGTTGATCTTTTTATCTTCCATCAAATGCAGCATAGTTCTTCTGCATTTATCTGTCTCTAATTGAATGGAACTTTTAAACAATCTGCAGTATCGTGTGTAAACATGTCTGTCGGTTCTCTTTGAAAATCATCCTTCTTTTTATATTTTACGTTACAAACTTTTCGAAACGTATACGTTTTTAATCAAATTAAAATAACTTTGTTCTTTATTACTGCGAAAAACAACTTGATTAAATTTGTACTTGGATAGTAAGAAGGTGTCAAAAACTTCAAAGAATTATATCATTCGTGAAAATTATTGCACACGAGCGACAAATCGCTTGCGATAATTGATTATGGCGTGTGCCAGCGCGTGCGAGAACGATTGCACGCGATTCATCACAACGCCTGTAGTAAAACCAACTTAGCTAAAACGCATGCAAAAAAGCATAGTTTTGGCTTTTTTTGCTGAATAGGGAATGAGGAAGAGAGGTTCCTTAAGACTTTGTGTTATTTGGAGCTGTTTTTATAAAAATTAATTATTTAAACACTCCGGTTTATTTGACAAGGGTCTTCCATCATCATCATCCTTGTTTAGCAATTTTTTCCCATGCTAACAAGGGTTGGACCAATTCAAAAGATGTGTGATAGGCTGTATATCAAAACCCATGACTCGCGCCCCTGGAAGTAAAGAGTTGAAGCGGGAAGAAGCCCCATGTTTAACACCCCTACACAATCTTTTACTAAACTCATTCCCAGGCTCCTAAACTCTCTGGAAATCCATTCATAATGGCACGTGGGTATATTGAAACGGTGCATATACTTGTTTTTACAAAGTTTTAAAAACATATTTCAGGGTTCAAAAACACGTTTTTTGGATACACTCAGTTTACATGTTTGTGTGTCAGGAGTAACAAACGAACAAAGGAATTATCTACGATCAAATGCTGATGGTAAGACACATTACGATTGGATGGACTTTGGTTCCATGAACAGCCTTGCTAAAGTTTACGAGTTTTATTGTGGGAAAGAACTTGATAAATCGACCAGAGATTACTTTGTTTCCGGAACATTAAAAGATATAAGAGAGAACTTTCAGGTATTTTCAAGATGCTGATGGTAAATAAATATACTATCAGGATTTATTTTGGTATTGCTAGTTAATAATGTATCATATAGTCGCTCCCATGACTCCCATGGTTTTTGAAATAAGAAATAAGATGTAATTATCAATTAAACAAGTAAACAAACAGTAAGATAAAAACAAGCTAAGCTTGAAAAAAGAATAAAAAATAAGTCACAACACCAGCAGTAGCATTTCTTATTCACAGGTTAATCTTTCATTTTTTCTGCATTAAACCAAAAATATTAAAGCAAATTTGTTAATGAATTAATTGTCCTAAAAATTAATCATTTCTTTAACTTTTACAAATGTTTTAGAACTATTAAGTTACATATTATTATAATATAAATATTGGGCCGAGTTGTTATTACAAATGGAAGAATGGAAATCATTTCCACAAATTTGCTGTGTAAAGATTTTTATGTACCTCAGACATTACCAAAGCTGGAGTATCCTCTTAAACCAAAACAGTATTTGCGGTCCTGTTTTACGATCTTATATTGTCAATCGTAGTTTTTGAGATCTGTAGATAAAGTTTACATGCTACATTTAGAGCAGTCTCAAGGACATAGTAGTTTGAAACATTGATGCTGCCATTTTTTTATTTACTTTTGTGTATTTGGTGGAAAAGCGGAATTTTCTACTACTTTTTCAGCAAACAATGTTTGTTATGTTTCTAGGAATGTGCCCAATACTGCTCCTCCGATGTCCTCTCTACCCAAGCTGTATTTGCTACCATATGGCCGATGTTTCAGAAGCACGCACCACATCCTGTCACATTCGCTGGAATGCTAGAAATGGGTATGGCTTACCTTCCCATAGATCAAACCTGGTTGAAATACATTGAAGACTCCGAACATATGTACACCAAGATATCGGCTGAAATGAGACAATCGTTGATGAAGGTTGCCGATTCCGCATTAGAGCTCATGATTGATGACAGGTTTTTCGATTTTATTGATAATCAATTGACTGGATTTTTCGTAAATAATTACACGAAAATCGGAAAAGAAAAATCTATATTGAGAGGGTAGAGTAACTGATCTCTTTTTAAAATTTGCCCTCTTGATGTATACATGGATACTTGAAAAGTTAATAAAACATAACTTTTCCATTCTACAAGCGTATACAAACGATTAATGAAATCGTTAACAAGAAGTTGAACTGACAGGATGAAATGAAATAGAACAGACATTAATGCAATTAACTCAAAGGAAGTGTAAGGTGTGGCAACAATAATTTTGCTGTCAAATAACATCAAAAACTTAATAATGAATTTTCCAGCCAAACAAAAGAAAATATTTTGAACATTAAACAATCTTTTGTTTTTGTTTCCCTTATTAGAGTTAATCTCTCATGGGTTTAGGTACAAAGAAGATCCATGGTTATGGAATTTGGATTGGTCCATCCATAAATGCTGCGTTCTTGATCAAGAAATCGAATCAAATGAGAAGCATGATTTTGTTACTTATAACGAGACGAAAGTTGAGCATTTATCTGAGAAACGTCGCAAACAACTTCATTTGCCAGGATATCCTAAGTATAAATTGTTATCTGGAAGTTTGTGTTCTTCTGGCACCGCCACATATTTTTCATGTTCACTAAACCAAACAGGTTTAAAATATTTCAAGCTGTACCCACGTTAAATTCATTTGCTCAGCTTTTCACATTTACGAAATTAGAAATAAAATATCTGTTTTAAAATTGAAAATAAATGAAAAGTTGTAGGTGATAATTTTAGTATTGTGATTGTGTTTGGTGTAGCCTTTACATGACATGTTTTTAGTTTCTTCTTTGTAGCAAGAGATCTTTATAATGTGATATATCCCATCAGTTGACGATCTATTTTGTAAGGTGGTATCGAAACTTATGCCTACGTCCACAACACGAGAATTACAAGCCAGGTCCATATTTGATAAGCTCTCAGACAAGAGTGACGCCATCTCTTCTTCGAATGACTTGGGACGGTTATCCATTGCATCATGAAATAAAATATGGATGGGGATATTTGCTTCCAAATTCCAGGCATCAGGATTTAAGGTTTCGTTTGTTGTTATTGGGTTTTTTAACGTAATGATTTTTAAGGTTAAATAAGATAATATTTGCTATTGAAGCAAAGCCTATGTGAGATCTATTACATTATTGTTATTTCAGATCAGTAAAAAGAGATGTTTCCAAGGTGGAATTTCCCATCGAGTAAGGTTATTGCATTTCACACTTAACAAAGTGAAGTTGAATTATAGCTCCGAGCAAAATCATTTTTTCAAAATATAAAAATTTTTAGAAAAGATCTGGAATTGAATAAGGAATTATGAATTTTATTGAATTTACGGGTATGCGGGTCATGTAACATCTTTGACCTCATGGATATAAGCACCCATGCCCTCTATGTACTGCTGCGACGGAAATACAAAGTTGGTATCTTGTGTTGGTTAACTCGCTACTGTTTTTCCTCTTCCTGGGGTTGGCATTAGGAAGGGCATCCAGCTGTAAAAACATCTGCTCCAATGAAACATTAATTGATTAAACTTACAAAATTGTGGGGAATATCATCTGTTGAAAATGTATATGATGATGATGATGATGATGATGATTAGGTGAACCTTTGTGTGATTTCGGACACCCTTTTCGTCATAAGAACAACTTTGCTGTAATATTTCTGCATGCATTTACTTTACACCTAAACATATTAGTTAACATGAAATGTTCAATTGAAAAGTTGAATTCGCACTTTTGAAGGAACTACATGAAAGTAGTGTCACAACGAAAGAATGAAGAACCCAATCACCATGACAACAAACCGGGAATTGATATCGGTCTCGATGGTGTGCTGTTCTATCGACTACCACATAAGGTTGGGTTTGTTACTTATGTTAAATTTGATTTGCGGTAGGAATGTTACAGAAGAGTTCTAGTTTGTTTGGAGATTTTGTGATGCATTTTGTTAAAAAAGTGTAGATACCCGTTTTTCTAATATTGAGGACTGGAGAGACAGAATGAATTCCTGGCAAGAGTCTTCAGTAGAACGTTTAGAACTGTAGAACTGTAGAACTGTTTGCTTACAATATCTCTTTGCCTGCCAACAGAATAAGTTAATAACGTAATCTCATATTGTTCCACAGTTAACAATGAGTTGTTCAATTACTTGTGGTTTTGAGTGGCTGGGTTTTGAGTGACTTGGTCTTCAGTCTTGATTTTATGTGTTTGCCAATGTTAAGGGTGTTTGTTGTTGATGGTGTAGAGCCTGTTTCTTGGACTAGTTCCATATTCAGAACATGGCCTCATCGTTTTCAGATATTCCAGCTTTCATGAGTACAACAGGCTTTATATAATCACTCCAAAATTCTTTGTTAAGTAGTGGTGGTTTGCCTTCTAAGCGAGAAATTTCTAATCCTTGTAGAACGTTCGAACTATAGGGGGTGATTTTTAATAGATTCTATGTAAGGATTATTTAACCATGATCAAATTGTTGCATTGAAATTACTGTCAATTGTTGTGTTGGCATCTGTTTTTTTTTATACGGATTTTGATTTAGAACGGCGAAAAGTATAACGTGGGCAATCCGCTTGCGAAAGATTTTCTTGGAAAGATTGAAGATGGAACGCTTGCTACGACGGGTGCGTTCAGTGCAAAGGATCCTGTTGAGATGAATATCGCGTTATCATTTTGGAGAAACGGAAGGAAAAGAATTTGGTAAGACCTTGCTATAACTATAGTAAAATCTTTTAAAACTTTCAACATAAAGATATGTTACATTACTATGTTAAGTTAGTGTTATGTTATGCTAAGCTATGTTAATATTTGTTTTGGATCAATTCCCTCATAATTGTATTCGTAACTGTCAGTAACACAGTTGCCACAACCCATTTCATTGTTCAATTGTAAACCAGCTATGATTTTTTTCCTTTTAAGCTCCCAAAGAACCGTATGGCTTGATGAAAGAAGGGAAAGGTAGAACTAAACTAAACGTAATATAATATTAAAAACATCACCAAGTAAAGTAGTCAACAGGTGCAAATGTGGGTGCCTTCCCTCTTATTGTTAACGCAAGATGTTGGGTGACCAACCATCAACACCCGTACATTAATGCATGCTACTTGTTCACTTGTTTGTGAGTTTCATAGGATTTGAACTTCCATCCTCCTTAGTTATGAGAGCTCTATAAATTGATCCATTTAAAAGCTACCAAAGAAGCAATAAGATTGCTGCCCTTGAAAAATGCATGTTTTCAAAACTACATGCCAGTGCATTCACTTAAGCACTAGTCGTGTTCTAATTGTCTTTCAGACTTTTGGTTATGCGGGTCGTATAACATCTTTGACCTCATGCATGGGCATAAGCATCCATGCCCCTGATGCATAGCTGCCACGGAGTTTTAAATACAAAGTTGGTACCTTGTGTGGGTTAACTCACCACTGTTTTCCTCTTTCTGGGGTTGGCGTTAGGAAGGGCATCCAGCTGTAAAAACATCTGCACCAATAAACCATCAGATGATTAAACCTCCAAATTTGGAGAAAATCATCTTTTGAAACTGTCCAACCCATGCAAGCATGGAAAAGCGACATTAAAAGGATGATGATGATGATGATGATGACGATGACGATGATGATGATGACTTTGTGTCTTGTGTAATAAAAAGTTGTTTGTTTCAATCCACTTGTCTACTCGTTCAGAGGGGTTATTTTACCTCAAGTGGTCACAGCTGGCACAGTAACACGCAGGGCTGTTGAACCAACGTGGTTGACTGCTAGCAATCCATTGGTGAGTGGTTTTCTCATGAAACTTATTTTCATTAATGTTTTTTTGTGTTTAACTGAACTTTGATTCGATGTTAGGGGTTTGGTGTAAGTGAGGGTGTAAGTGGTCTTTAATGAATTTCTATTCTACTTTCAGTAGCTATTTCTATTTTAGTCAAATCGTATTGGTTCTGAATTGAAATCGATGGTGCGTGCTCCACCTGGCTATTGCTTCGTAGGGGCAGATGTTGATAGTCAAGAACTGTGGATTGCTTCCATACTTGGGGATGCACTCTTCTCTCATATGCACGGTGAGCGGTAGTACATTCAGAGGACCAATATATATTGCTCCTCTTGGTTTTCTGTGGATTTATGTAAGAAAGGTGTATTACCAGCGTTATACTGTGACATGACGTACAATTGTGTGTCTGAAATAAGCAAGAAGGGAGAGAGTGGGTTAATCGAAACTACCTTTATACTTTTATAATGTGATGGACATTTTTAGTTACTGTGTAAATTTTATCAAGTAATATGCTTTATTCAGTGTAGGAAATAGAGGGTGGTATCGTTGAGAAAAAATATCTTCTTTTGATGGTTGCCCATGTGTGTTATCGATCAGTTAAATATTTCTGATTCATTACATGTTCGAAACCCACCGCTGCAGGAAGCACAGCATTGAGTTGGATGACTTTACAAGGGAAGAAATCACTGCGAACCGATCTCCACAGTAAAACTGCTGATACTATTGGAATGGATCGCGAACAAGCCAAAGTGAATTCATTTGTTTGGTGCATCGTCGAGAATGTCGTGTTGTGTTGCTTCTTTTTTGTCAAGCTTTCAAATCCGTTTTTATTCAATAGATTTTCAACTACGGGCGAATCTACGGAGCCGGAGAGAGGTTTGCGGTCCGTTTGTTGATGCAGTTTAACCAACACTTAACTGTAGAAGAAGCGGAAGAGAAAGCTGCTAAACTTTACGCTGCTACGAAAGGCGTGAAGAAGTATATTGTTTTCTTATTAAGGAGTAAAAATGTCGTGAGGAAGTTTGTTGTATAGCGAAGTTTGACCTGGCTTACTTCTGTTAATTCATTAATTTTATTCAAATAACATAAATCATCTTTATTTTATACTACCTAAGTGTTTTAAAAGAATCATAAATTAGTATTAACTTTAATTTCCCATAACAAAGTTTAATTTAGTTTACTCTCTCTAGAAGACACTCTCCTAGTAAAAAAACTGAAATTCAAAATTTGGGAACGTAAAGAAAATTGGTCTTACTATGACACTCCCCTATGACACTCCCCTGGCGTGGCGTCCCTGATCGGGAATTTGTACGGGTTGGGGGCGGGGTCACCAACATCATCAGTCAGCTCCTTTACACATACATTTACCTTATTAAACTCATTTATTTTTTTCACCTTCGTTGTGATAGGTTTCAATTGACAAAGGAAGGTGAGCGGTTAGGGAGAGAGTTTAAACTGGATATTGACACTGATGGCATGATTAGTTATGAGATGTTGAAAAGGTTGCTGAACCTTTCGAAGGTTTCATGGGAGGATCGTGAATGTGTCGCCACGAAAGCCTGGCAGGATGGAAGGTACACTTTGTTTAGAAAACAACATTGTCACAACACTTTCACTCAGGTATAAAGTTGAGTGTCGTGCATTTGTTGTTTCCATCTCTCACTCGACCGACCCTTACCTCGTGAAGAGAAGTTTCTCATACATGCATGCATTTTAAGTTCTCTCCCTTGCAGTGAATCTTCGATGTTCAACAAATTGGAAAGCATTGCTGTGGCGGATGAGCCGAGAACCCCCGTGCTAGGGTGCATGATTACAAACGCCCTTCTCCCAAAACACGTGCACAACCACGTAACGATGATATTTTCCGTCTTTTTAAAACACTTGAAGACAATCTACAGGGTTCTCAGGTTTCTGGGGAAGCTGAGAATGTCATGGGATTTCGTTACATTTTCAACAAAAAAATAATCAAAGCTGATTTTTAAAATATAGTTTTAAATCGGGGACCTGCAAATGTTTTGGGATTTTAACTTTCCAGAAACTTGAGAACTCTGGTATATTGACCTAGCCATATTCGTAACTGCTTACTTCTTCTGTAGTACATGACAAGCCGCGTGAATTGGGTTGTACAGTCATCGGCTGTCGACTACCTTCACTTATTGCTATGCACGATGCGTTGGTTGCTATGCGAGTACAGCATCAGAGCAAGGTTCTCTATTTCCATACATGACGAGGTACACCACGACTCTGTTATCCAATCCAAATCGTTAATCAAATCTTTGATTTAGGTGCGTTATATTGTGGATGAGCGAGACAAATATCGTGCCGCTTTGGCTCTACAAGTGAGCAATCTGTTAACAAGAGCCATGTTTGCTTACAAACTGCGACTGAACGATTTACCTCAGGTAAGGGAATTGGGACAAATCTGACGTAAAAATGCAGGTGCAATCGTACGAAAGCGTTACTTTGTGTATTTGAAATTTGTAGTTTTCGCGAGTTTGAGACATGTGACGTAATAAAAACTGCGCAGTCAGCAAAACTTGTGCTATCGTTTAGTCGGTGGCGTTCTTCAGTAGCGTTGATATAGACAAAGTTCTACGCAAGGAAGTCGATATGGAGTGTATCACTCCCTCTAATCCGCTTGGGCTTTCTAAAGGGCATGGTATCCCGAAAGGTTTGTCGTAACTTCGTTGAGACCATCATTACGTTAGTGTTGGAACATCAGCTGTGACGCTATTTTTGAGGAATTTTTACCTTTTTAGGTCATGTTTTCTGCTTGAAAAATAGCGGTTTTGTTGTGAAAACACTATGCAGTGACGTCATCTTAATTTAAACACACACACACACACACCCAAGTGCCGTGAAAAGAGACTTGTTTATCTTTTTTTCTAGGTGAGTCTCTTGATATACTTGAGCTTTTGGAGAAAACGAATAACGGAGTTCTCCATGCGAAGACTTAAAGATGAAGAGTATTGTGGTTAATACGAATCGTAGTGATGATGTCGTTTAACCATCGTGATGCCGTGATTGGATAAACTGGAACCATTGTCATACCGTGATTGGATAAACTGAAGACGACAATTAAAGTGAGCTGCAGAAACAACGAAGTCTGCTAAGCATGCATAAATGGACCAGTAAAAACGTTCTAGTATGTGTTGTTGGCAGAATACTGACGAAATCGACAGCCTTACTTATACCTACATAGAACTTCTTTTTTTTTATTATTTTTTTTTTACTTATACCTACATAGAACTACGTATGCTGGAACACGTGTTTTAAAGTTTCTATGATTGTACGAAAATATTGCAAAGCTATCTGTTGAATTAACCGTTACAAGGTTTATAGTGCCCGCTCGACGCTCTTTTGGTGATCTGCATACATACAATTCCTCATTAATTACATATATATAATATCTTGTTTTAAAAATATTTATTAATTGGTCTCTTTTAAAGCTACAGGTGTTAAAGGTGTCGTTTATAAATCTCAACTATCATCTTCTAATGCAGGGGTGTCCAACCTTTTTGCCCAAAGGGCCACTCGCGGCTACGAATGATTGCGCGGGCCACTTGAGTGTTTCCTGCTAATTTGTAATCTTAGAAATGGCTGTCTTCTATATCATTAATAATGTCTTCTATATCACTGCAGAGTGCAGAAGATATTTCACTGCTAAATGCGTTTTGCGCGAGTCTCTAATATCGGATGTACCTCAATGAAGCAAGAAAGCAAG
The DNA here is from genome assembly GCA_963930725.1 of Candelabrum cocksii. Classification (NCBI taxonomy): domain Eukaryota; kingdom Metazoa; phylum Cnidaria; class Hydrozoa; order Anthoathecata; family Candelabridae; genus Candelabrum; species Candelabrum cocksii. Next base: position 4,116,493 of record OZ005674.1, read on the forward strand.
AAATATTACTGACTGATTAACTCTTGAAGCATGAGTACGATTGTGTGGAAAGAAGTGTGGACGTAACAATGTGGACAAGAAGCCAGTCGGCTTGAAGATTTCTGCTTCAACAATAGAAATTTATCAAAGCCTAAGAATATATACAATACATATCGTATATGTTATTAACAGAAGATTACGATTACGCAGTTTGGATACTATACCAAGGCCGTACCGTGAAACTTTTGAAGGGGGGTCGGTTTTGAAGAAAAAGGGCAGTGGAAAAATGTCGCCCACCATGGTTGGGCGACATTTTGGTAATTGATAAAGGAACAATTTAAGTAACACTGTTTGTCCAGATATATAAATCAAGATTATGGTAGTTAGAAGATGGATTTTTTTACTCAAAAACTAAGTTCTTTTCATACAATTTTCTTGGGTGGAAGGAAAAAAATAATTTCGAAACTTGTTTATACTCGATCTTCTCATTGCAATGGATATTCATTATTGCCAGTGAACCGAGTCTTTCTGTAGTCATGTTTGCTCTTAGCCATGCCCTTAACCTTCTCATGGCAGAAAAGCTGCGTTCACATTCGGACGATGTTACCGGAAGTGTACATCCGATCTTGAGAAGTTCAAAGAGGTTTGGATATTGGATTTTATCGCAGATTTTAATGGCTCTAGCGAGGGTATTAGGCCTGTCTTCGGAATTGACAACTGACCATTTCTTGTTCCACAACATTAACTCTTGATCAACAGCGTCAGGGTTTGGAAGGTCGCTTTCATACATTTCAACTAACTCTTTTAAATCAGTTGTCTCCTCATTGCATATTATCGAGGGAATTAAGCATAATACTTTACCAGCAATGCAATGCGTTTTCTGGAATCGTGATTTCGTTTCTGAAATGATTGTATCCATAAAAGGTATGATCAAGGCACGTTTATAACATACAAGTGGCGTCTCTGCAGGCATGTTATTTCTGTGCGCTTTTCTCGTGGCTGTCCTGGGTATGGCAGGCTCAACAAATAGTTTACCTGCCATCCTGGTGGCTTGTTGATAAATAACATCAGCCTTTTTCTCGACATTTTCTCGTATATAACTTAAATTTTCTATGACTTCTTGAATGTTGTTGTAAGCGTACACAATATCCGTAGTGCGCCCTTGCAACTTCTGTGTGATGCAGGATAATGGGTGCAGCAGTCGGTACAATGTAATGATGCCTATAATAAACTCGAACTTCGTAAGTCCATTTAGGAAAGAGGAAGCTTCCTTTTTTGTTTTTGGGTCCCATCCACTTGTAAATTCTGACCGAAAGTCTTTCATATCAGTGTGTACTCCTGCAATAATCTCCAATGTCTCGGCCATAAATGGGATTGCCAGATAAAAATGTTCGTAGGCCGTGTCTCTTTCCGACCATCGTGTTTTGCACATCCCAACAAATATCTTCTTTCGTTCACTTGATGCATAATGAAGTCCTGTCACATGCTCTAGTAGTCGCTCCCTTTTTGGAGAGGTGTTGAAAAATATTGTTATTCCCTTATATACCTCTAAAATGTTATTGACAATAGGTATTCGTGATGCCGAAGCAATGCATAGATTCAAGTTATGAGAGTTGCAATGTGTAACTATAGCTTTTGGCGATCCATTTAAAATATAGCTAGCAACGCCTTTTTTTAATGATTGCATGTTCGCAGCGCCATCGTAGTACTGGCCTCTACATGAAGCGATATCAATTGCATTATCTTTGTAGAATTTGAGCAAACGTTTTCCAATATATTCACCCGTTATTCGGTCAAAGTTTAGAAAGTCAAGAAACACTTCTCTGATATCGCTTTCTTCGTTTACATATCGCATGCAAACCGATAAAATTTCTCGGTTCGCACTTGTTACTTCATCTGCTGAAATGGAATGGTATTTTGCAGTTTTCATTTCTCTAATTAGTCGCTCTTGTATGCATTTTTTGCCAATGATGTCAATTAGTCCATTTTGACATTTTGGTCCCAAGTAACTGACATCTTTGCGCAATGGCGCCTGTAAATGATTTCTAAGTTCCGAATTATGCTGAGCAATTTCTTGTACAATGGCAAGAATGTTTCCGGGATTACCTGTCTGTGATGATTCTTCCATCATGATATTTTCATGTGTTCCACGAAATGCAAGACCTTGTTTCCCCATCAAATGTACTATTCTTGCCAATACTTCTACAATGTATGGATATGTTTGTTGTCGACTTTTTAAAGTTTCATCGCTTTGTAATGATATGGTTCCCGTTGGATTTTCAAAACGATTACAAATGCCAGCATATTGTTCTAAAGCTTCTTGATGGTATATATTTCCTGAATGTTTTTTTTCTTTTTCCATAATATTGTTCCATTCCTTATACCCGCGATTAACAAAAGCTCCCAAGGATTGTTTTCTATTTGGTGTTAAAAATAAAACACAGTAGATGCATAACACCGAATCGTCCTTTTTGTCGTAAATGAATCCACCCTGCAAGTATTCTTCTTTACAAGAACAATTGCAACCGTGATGCACTTTCTTTGGAAATTCAAACGTAGTTTTTTGTTTTACAATATGATTATAGACTTGATATTTTTCATGCGATGATAAATCACGACGCCCAACTAAGAGTTCGCCAATATCGTACAGTTTTAATATCCAGTTAACGATTTACATTTCTTTGCAGCCTTTTGTAACTCTTTTTCATCAGCGGCTCGTTTTATTTCTCTGTTGGGCATTTTATTTTTCGCTTCTTTTAAAAATTAAAACTGTCTACTCTATACTTAATGCCAATCGAAAATGTGTTTTGATTTTTATGTTGTGAAACATTTTCGCACTCTCTTCTTCGGCATGATTACAATTCAATGTATCAATTCAAACGAAACATCAAGACAAAGGAGGTCAGAAAAGAAATTATTTTCTTTTTCATTTATTCAAAACATGACATTCAAACAGGTCATTTATTCAAAACAAGACGAGGAGGTTCTGGAAGAGGCAAATAAATATATAACTAAAAAAATTCTGTTGTTGTTTTTAAATCAAAAAAGGCAGTTTGGACAAAAAGGGGGGTCGTTCGCACCCAACGACCCCCCACGGTACGGGCATGTATACTGTTTTTCTAATCTTTGCAAAATATACACGCTCTTTTTATAAGAAATCAAGCAAAGGGCCTAATAGTATAGACGTAGAGCGAAACGTCAAGCACCTCCCGGACTAACTAGGACTTTTGAGGTTCACAATAAGTCAAGTTCCAAAGAGCGGTCTGCTCTAATTAGGGCTTTTCGTCATCAACCCTCCGTCCCCGCCCCGGTGTCACGAAAAATAAGTATCGATTTCTTTACTGCGCATGCGCGCATTTCAGAGCATTTTAGCGATACTTATTTTATACCGTATGCTGTTATGTCAGGGTACGTACCTTGATCAAGGTACATACACCCCTCGATCGGGTGGTATGTACCTCGATCAAGAGACACTCATTTTTTCTAATCTGTTTGGAAGGTGGGAAAACCGGGTGGATAGACTGTCTTCGTTGATTTTGCAAGCCTTGGGTGTTGGAAAATTGACCGTTTAACATATAATTTTTACTGTTATTTGTTTTAAAATCAACACGGGAATAAAACATATAAATAAAGGTAAACGGCACCTCAGCGGGTATACCCAATTGGGTTCGTGAAAAATTCACAACGTGAGCATGACCTTGATCGAGGTCCGAGAAAAATATATATATATATACATGGCAAAACCTTGATCGGGGTGAACGAGGTGCAAACCTAATCGAGAACATTCCCGTACTGCTTTTATATAGGCCACACACAATTTATTGTTCGGTTAGTGTCATCCGACCGACCTTTTGAAAAAATTTTAAAAACGTTCAGATTGAGTCGGGATCCAAAAAATTCCTGAACGTGAATACAATAAAAACTTTATTTAGTTACCTTTCATCACATCACTATATTCTCCGAACTGTTGAAAAATGACACTAACTGAACAATAAATTGTGTGTGGATATACCTTTTGTCTCCAACATCCAAAATATAAGAGGGTACAGGGCAGTGACAATAGGAAATATGTAAACAAATGACATCACAAGAATCCATCTCTATATATATATATATATAATTAAAAAGAAATCTCAGTTTTATGGCTCATTACCAGATAAAAGCAAAAACATTTAAACACATTGAAATTTTCTCCTATCCTTAATTACACTTACACTAGAGACTATAGTATAGACAAAGAAAGCAAACAATAAATGTCAATTCCTCGGAATGTAAGTTCGCCATAAATTACATAGGCGATTAAGGTGTAATAAATAAATATATTTTTGAAATATTGCATTTCTTATGATGAAAGTAAGGAAAACAACATTTAACAATAGAAAAAGCAAATAAAGGAAATAATTATATATATTTTTCCGTGAATAATTCGCACTAACGAACCCGGAAACGATTAAATTTTTGTCAAAGATATCTCGAGAATGCTATATTGGATTTGACTCAAATTTTCAGGAGATACTTGTTTTCATTACACAAAGGTGCTGAACCTATAATATCTAACATAATAATTGACTTGTATAGTTTATTATATTGAAAAATATTTATTTGGCTACCGCGGTACCGACTAATTACATAAATTAATGACTTAAATATTTTTTCTTCATTTTTTTTGGTTCAGCACATGAATAGAAGCCCCATAAAGCTATGTCTAAAATTTTATAGAAATTGAAACAGCGGTTCAAAAGTTATCTCTGTCAAAAGTCAAGAAATATTGTTCTGAGAAAAAGTACTTTTTAAAAAAAAGTAAGAAAAATTAAAAGTATAGCTTTTAGAAACGGAACAGGATAGAAACAAGAAGCCACACTTATCATAAATACGACAATTTTGGTTGATTTTGAGGGGTAAAACTAACTATATCCGCGTTGCTATGTGCGTTGTCAAGGTAATTTTTCTATACCTCTTCCTAAAAAATAATGAAATACACCAATTTATGAGTAAAATTTCTAAAACCTAAGTTTATTTTTGTAATCTACGGTATTGAAAGTATTTAAAACCGACAATAAAAAAAATCGAATTTTTATAATTATTTTTAGGGAAACCACCTTAAGTTGATAATACAAGTCATTTCGAAAAATACCGCGCGGACCACTCAGAACCCCTGTTCTAATGTATTAGTATTAAATTGGTATCTTAAAAATTGGATATGAAGCTCAAAGAAAACTATAAGTTTTATTTTATATATAAATCTAAATGCCGTTTATTTGTTTTGAAAGTTTACATTATAGAAAATAGAATGTAAATTAGAGAACGTGCAAAATTTACAAAAGAGAAAACATTCACGAACTATTGTCACAAAATATATAACTGAAAATTCTACAAATCACAAAAATGTATAAAAGACACGCATTCACGGAAATACACACCCGTAAGAAGTACCTTAAGGTGATAAAGTTTTGCGTGGATTTAATTTTGCGAATAAGTGTTTAAGAGAAAAAGAATTCTGTCAACATTTTTTTCGACAACCTTTTTTACCCGAAATGAAGTGACCATGCTGAACACATAAAACTTATTAACAAATAGCTTGTTCTCTTTCCTCATCGTTCAATATTTAAAAGATGTTTCTTTCGTACTCTGGATGTTCCCAATCGGATTCGTCATCATTATCTCCATCATGGTGCTGGTAACATCTAAAGAGATCTGGGTCCAACCCAGTTACTGTCGTTAACTGCTGATCCAAATCAGTGCCGACACCGTGAGTAATTAGCGAAACAATACTGTCAAACGGATCTAGTGAAGGGAGTTTTGCTAAACCTTTCTCCAGTGCTTCCGTTATTTCAGATGCATGCCATTCGCTTTTGATAAAATCTCGTCCGTTTGACGAAGACAAATAATTGTACAAACCACAAACCCAGCTCCCATGTAGAGGTTTCAACATTAACGATTTGAAAGATTTGAGTAAAGGTTTATCATGAGCGTATTTATCATTCAAAAGTATTAATCGCGAAGTATGTTTTTGAATTTTATATATTCTCATAAGGTTTGATATACATGCCTTAAGGGGCATCCATAAAGTACGTACGCAATATAATCGTCAATTTTGGACCACCCCCCCCCCCCCTGTACGCACCTGTACTTTTTCAATAACCCTCCTCCGTACGTACGCATAAAAAAACGTGAAATTCCCTAAATTCTAAACACTACAAAACCAAAATTACTCTCTTAGTTGCTTAGGTTATTATATTCAAAATCTTATGTTATATAATTATATTAGACACTTTCAAGAAATATTTCAACCTTAAAAATCATCGAGAAAGATAGTCAAATTGCGTACATGTACGTTTTTGCATCCCCCTCCCCCTACCTGCGTACGTACTTTATGGATGCCCCCTTAATTCTGTAATAAATGTCGTTAATGACGGATTGTGTTTAGTAGAATGTTGTGATCTACGGTATCAAAAGCATTTGACAGACCACACACACTCCTAGTGTATAGTTATCGTTTTCGAAGTTTTTAACAATGTTATCGACAAGTTCAATTATAGCTTGGCTTGCTCAGTAGATTTACTTCTTTCCAAACCAAATTGGTTAATGCATAATAAATTATTTTTTTCTCTCTAATTTATTTGAAACAAAATGAAAAGGGAAGCAAGATTTAAGGAATATCGTATTTGGAAACACAAATATTTCTTGAGAGACAAATAATTAAACAAATAATAGTGTCACAAGGTAATATCAACGAGTTGTCACGAGTTAATAGCATTCTTTGAACATGTCAAAGGCGTTTCGACCATTATCGTTGTCCAATTCCCATTCAGAATCGGAGTCGTCACTGGTATAATCAAAAGTACTGAATTACTTTTTAGTGTCTGGAACCTTTTGAGGAACGGTACGAGGAACCTCAAGAAATTGTGATTTTGGGAACATTCCATGTATCATTGCCAAAGCAACTGGACACAACAACGACGACACTCACCAACCGAAGACCGGCAACTGCCAGGAAACCAGGACCATCTAAAACCTCTGCTACTATAGTAGCGAAAAATAAATCAAAAGATATTCGGGCCATGTTCAAGAAAATTTCACGTAAAAACGCAGAACGAGACCCTGAAGCAGAGAATGACAATGTACATAGTGTAGTTTTGATTCATTAGGATAAATAAAGTGAAAAAATTTTTTATTTTATTTTATTTTTAATACAAACATATTTATATATAAAAAAATCAAAATTTTAATAATAATAACTAAAAATACCTTATTTGTACTAATTTTCGCGCATGTATTTGTTTTGTCAGAAGTTAGATTGTTATTTAGGATCATTTGAGTAAGAAATTTGGATGCGGATTTTACTTTTCCAGTCACTTCCTTAATAATATCCCGCGTTTTTTAGAATTGCATTTATAAATCGTTGTTCAAAGCATATGTAATCTTTTCTTTCCATTCGATAGAATTATTGATCTAAATGAATGTTCCAGGCAAAGAATGATACTTGAGTATTACTTAAGGTGGCGTCCACCTTTAACAGCGGGAAATCGACAAAAATATTTAAACAAAAATTGCACCTAAATTTCTCAATATATTTCAAAGAAATTTTTTAAAACATATCATTAAACATTAAAGAGCAAAATTTAAAAAAAGTAAAAAACAAAATGAAAACCACCTACCAGGGGGTAATCCAAAACACAAAAACTAGAGTTTTTAGTCTGCAGTAAATATCTCATGTTTGAATTATGGTTATATGATGAAACTTTGTACAAATGATCATAATTATAAGATAAACAGGATGATAGTAGGATTTTTCAAAAAATTCAAATCCGGGGGTAAAAATCCCCAAAAAGTGCTTTTTTCCATTTTTGAAATGAAAAGTTGAAAAATAATCACTAAAAAAAACCTTGAACCTATGCATTTAGCAAGATTTTCAGAATCCAAAAGTCTTTATATTTATAAATCAAGAAAGAACTAAATGAAAAACACGTGGTTTCAGTCAATGTGAATGCTCACTATTATTCGCAGCATGATGAACAGAGTACACGGTTATGATGAGTGCATATTACAATCAGTGGCGTTTTTGGCGGCTAGCATAACAATTTCGGGCGCCAATAAAAATAATCAATACGTGCAGTTATCCTAGGGCGCCATAAGTATTCTAAAATATGCCCGACACTCAGAATACAGACCCTGGCTAGTGTGATTATACTAAAGTAAACCGGCCTCACTGTAAGCTAGTAAGTGTTGAGTAAACATCCAGGCAGACGCGATGAAGACACGCTGGTGTCGAAAGCTTCTCATAGAATAAATCAAGTTGACCAAAATGAAGGTGTTGCCCACTTTTTGAATTGCTGAATAAACATTCACTTTTGTTTTCGGCCGTCATCCGGCTTTATTTGAGTTCATGTTTATCCTGTTTTTCCTGTTTTGTTTGTTGCCAGCCATAGCCATGAGGTGTGATGCAAGGGTATCATATTGAAGTATTTAACATGTGTTACCCGCCGCTAACTCTTGAGTTCTTCAGTCCGATTTTTACTTTAGCAATGGCCTGTAGTAAGTGAAGTGGCCAGGCGACGATTGAGCATTTTTTAGCAAAAGAGGTAAGTTTCGGCAGTCTATTTTTAATTTTATTCCGCATTTTCCGAAATGACTCATTCAGTTATCATGATCCTTTTCTAAAGCATTCTTTACTATAACCATTCCCTACACTAAAAGGGAATTGAATAGGTCACGGCATGAAGGTATTATACTTATTAGACGAGTACCACAACACGTTTTACGCGTCAGTTGAGTTCATTTGAAAATGAGGTTTTGGCTCATTTTCTCAGGCAAGCGTATCGGATGCGTGTACAAATCATCGCGGGGCGGTTTATTCCCTTTAAAAAAAACCATATAATCGGACCCAAGTCAAGATGAAGGTTATTGGACCGCAGTTCTGAGAAGAATGGTTTCGTGTAACGTAAAATGATTTTGGCGGGAGGAAAGGATATACATCCAATTACTTTATTCACGTACTGATGGCATTACATTATTCTTAGTTATCTGTGCGTAAAGAAAGTAATCGCAACATCATACAATATTTTCATGTTGCTTACCATATTTTACGAATTTGTACAGTATAATTTTCTTTACAGTTGTCAGAACTAACTCAGTCATTTCGTCACTATCTGGCTGATAGACTTGTTCATGATTGGAAGGCCTTTGTTCGTAGGCTTTTTTTAAATGTAATCTCGGGAGAGGTGATAGATAGACATGACATGTGAATAAGAGAACAGTAGAACAATGCTATGAAGCGTTTCGCCATTAGTGCAAGAAGAATCCTGATGCCAGATGGGATGTTTGCGGTGCTTTACAATGCATGGGTGAGATCCACCTTATTGTTGAATGTGAATGGTATCTCAGAAGAAATAGATAATGACATCTTTTTTTCTGAATGAACAGCCTACTTATATCAGTAGACATAAAAAAGCTAAAACAAATAATTAGTAATAAACTAAATAAGATTACTAACTATAGTTGCATTCATTTACACTTTCTACATTTTTATTTTGCATTCAATGTTAGGTTACCTAACTTTGCTGCTATATTTTATTTTTATTATGCGCAGCTAAAAGAGTTGGCTGTGTGCTTGGAAAAATGTATTTCTGGATATATAGACATATATATATATTAATAATTGTGCCTCTCATGTTTGCTTTTCTTTCTTTAAACATTCTTCTGGGAAGAAGTTTTATGTGTTTGAAAGTTTATGTATTAGCTGAAAAGTTTTGTTGGCTTTTAGTGGACAACCGAGACAAATTCGAAGAAAGAAAACTGTATCAACCAAAGCACATACCTCCTTGTTCAGCTTTGGTGATTTGTTATCTTTTAATATGTGATATATCTCCCAATATATCATATTGTTTGATGTTCAAACGAGGTTTTGGAGTTTGAAGAAGTCTTTGAGGATTGCGCAAAGTTGGCGAGTGTAAGCGACGTAACATTAGATGTTCCTAGGACAGCGCCACGGCAGACGTTAACCCTATTCAAGCCTTCTGAAATTCCGGGGTGGCGATCATTGATCATCAGATATTTCAGTCAAATATTCACAAATCAAGCTAAAACTATTTATGTGAGAACTTTAATCTATTCTCTCCCATATTTAATCAAAATGCATAATTTAGCAACAAAATTTTGGTTCTAAAATACCTAATTGGAGCGGGTACATTCATAAAAACTGCGGAATTTATGATTTTTTCTCAAAATGTAGTTTTAAAATGTCATCAGAATTTCTTATATATATATATATGTGTGTGTACACATCTAATTGTAACAGTCTTCTAATGTTATTCATGGTCTTTATTACTATAAGCAAACACTGTGAAGGACAAGTTCCTTGAGTTTCACAAGCAAACTTAAAATCTGATAAAATTCTCTAAATCTGCGCGTGGAGGACCATCATGGTGTATGGTGTATACAAATATTGCTAAATCAGCGTTACCCCGGTATGAATAGGGTTAAGAGTCGAACATAATACTCCGGAAGAATACTTTAGGCGATCTATTTTTGTCCCCTTCGTGGGTAGTTTACTACAGTAGCTGAATGATCGTTTTCAAGGTAATGCAAAAGATGGTATCAAAGGAGTGATTTTGATTCCGAGCAATCTTCAAAGCATTGATGCAGAAAACGATTGAAATGAAAATTTCCACCGTAACGTTCTTCCCGTCCCTGGCGTGTTTGGTCAGGAAATAGGAACCAGGAAGATGCATTGTTTGATGGAAAAATCCACAGTCCCTAAATCACTTGCTGAATCTTGGATTACACTACAGAAAAGAACATCCGACAAAGAACATCCGACAAAGAACATCCGACAAATGTTTCCTATTACGATAATTATTAGTATACTTTTGACGACATCTAGTAGAAAATTATGCAATAGACAGTAGAAAGAGCAAACTCTGCTCTTCGTAATATAAAGACAGAATTCCGAGGTAACATGTCAGAAGATTGCTTTAATGCTATAATTTTATTTTACGTTGACAGAGACATCAAGCTTAATTTGGATAAAATCATAGATATGTAGGCAAAAAAATTTCCCCAACGGAAGCTATGGAAATAACATTCCGGGCATTAAAAGTCTTTCAATTATTGTGGGGAAGAGATTCACGAATTGAGATGAAATTTTTATTTTAGCGGCACCTCTTTTCAATCAACATTCCTGGACCCGCCCCTGACGATTGTGATGATTACAAAATGATTACAAAATGCACTCAAAATTACCCTCATGGTTGGCATACTGGAAAAATTAGAAACAAAGAAAAATACGCTGCAGAATTAGTTCACATTCAGTATATTTGTTGGAAACACATGCCAGAATAAAAGTATTGGCTATATTCTCAATGAACATTCGGACAGTAGAGCTTTGCAAATAAACGTTTACAGACATGACTGTGCACTAACCGCACAAGATATTTTCATATTGTTCCCATGGGCGTAGGTCAAAAATTGTTTGGGGGGGGGGGCACAACCACCTCTGCCCGAAAAATTTTTCGGCCAGTTATAGGATCGTTAAATCAAGTATACGTAACAGCGTCCGCAACGGCCTGATACCTCCTCTGCAGGGACGTAAATGTGACAAAATTATAAGCGGCTTATAATAGGAATGGCTAGGGTAAATAGTGACTTAGGAGGTTGGGGTGGACGGGCCAGAAAATTTTGAAAATTTAAGACCCCCAGATTGACTAAAAAGCTACTCAAATTCTGAAATTTCTTAAAGGTATTCACAAAATTCAAGTTGATCTGTAGTTGTAGATCTCAAAAGTTGTTTAAGAACGTTTTTTTACAGGTTTTTTTTTTATAAAATTTTGTCTCTTTCCTAATTCTATCATATTATTTAATAATATACAAAAAAATCAAACAACAAGTTGAAACAAACAGATATTCTTATTTTTTGCTAAGAAATTTTATATCGTCCATGCTTCTATATACCCGTGCTTCATTTTCATTTTCATTCTCCATGTCTAATATAATAACATTGGGTTTCAAATCGACAGTCAAGTTTGCAGAACTGGTGCTGGCTGGATCATATGCAGCAGACGGAGTTCTACTTCTAGAAGTTAGCAAAAAGCATATCCTCTGTTAAAGAAGATCTTCTTCCTCAATTGAAACAAATTTAACTGATAAACCGTTTTTGCGCTTTTGATGTTCAGAATTATAATCAAAATATATAACTGTGTTGCATGCAGTACATCTAATTTTACTTCTGTATGTTCTTTTGCAGTTCTTTCTAAAACTGTTGGGTACTAGTTAACAAACAGCTAACAAACTTGTTAAGTAACAGCTAACAAACTTGTTAAATAACAGCTAACAAACTAAATAATTAAAGTTATGATTTGTTGTAACTATAAGCGTTGGCTTAAATGTTGGTCATTGATCAAAGACTCTAGGCTATAGTTGCCCGAAAAAACTTTTAGTCGCCCGAATATTCAACACAATTGTACAAATGGGGGCACGTGCCCCCTCTGATACCCCGCCTCTTACACCACTGATTTTTCCTGCCTAATTAGTTTCTCTGTAATAACGAATCATGTTCTTATCTAAAATTATTCCGGTTTTTCTAATACAGTCAAAGGCTTCGTGGTTTGAACCATTAATACCAAAATAAAAACTTTACAACTGTTCTCGCTCAATCTACGTTGGCGTTTTCTTTACAAAAGAGGAGAGAAAGTTTTTGTCGTTCAATATATATACAAATGTAAACGTGTACACAAAAGGTTAATGAAGTGATAATGAGACCTGTGAGACGCTGAGTATATGACACGTATAAGTTTGTGAATGATGTAATGGTATGGGATGCCATGGTAGGAAAGCAAAATGTACAATGACATCAAATGATATGTAGAGAGATGCTACAACAGTGCATCCTCGCTTACCCGAACCTCCTTTACGCCATTTTTCTGGCAATACTTAAAAAAATAATACTTAAAGCCATGGCAGACCCTTAACAATTTTTAGCTCCAGAAATTATCCTGTGTTTTGTATGTTATGAATCATTATAAAGAGGCAATCGTGTTCAAAATGTTTAATTCACTTTAGGTATTTTTAACTTTAAAATGTCAAACTTTACAATATAGAGTGCGATTAAACAAACTTCAATAAGATGTATGTAAAATTGTTGCCAATGCTACCTACACCTGCAAAAGCGAAAACATTTTCATCTCATTGCAGTGCCGTGTGCATCTTCATATGTATCAAATAATAAACGATAATTCATTAAGCCTCTCCCCAGTCGCTTGTAATAGTTTTGCCATTCATAGGAGATAAATACAATCCTGATGGAAAGATGACTGATTGAATAAAATGACCAGCAGCGGTGGCATTGACTTTAAACATGATGGCGGAAACGAAATACTTGTTACCAGATATCATGTAAATGGGTTTGGAGATCGATCTAAAATAGATGAACACAACGCATAATCAATAAGGAAAAAGGATTTATTGTTAAAATTCATCATCATTATTATTACTTATATAGATTACTCGTACTTATTGTCATTCGCTACCAATCTTCTGTTAATCGTTTTTGGAAAAGAGACATAAAGTCTGCATGGCTGACTGCATGAAACGTTGAAGATGTGATGCCCTGTTTCATTGGCTTTAAAATACGCATGCGCAACAGTTACTTCTTTTCCGGCATTTGCTTTTGACAGAAACTCATATTTATTTACGCAATAAACTTTCAAAGGTAATCCGTTCGGGTTTGCGAAGTCACTTTGCCAGAGCATGGTTGACGTTTCGTTTGATGTATCTTTGATTGCGTATATATATACGGAAGCACCACTCGCTGAAAGTAAAAATTCAATTCAACCAACATAAGCGTTCGTGTTACGTTCAAAGCCCCGCTATCCGAGGATAGCGCAATGGGAATGGCGTTAGGCTCTTAACCAAAAGGTTCTGGGTTCAAGACCATGCTGTCACAAAGTCATTTAGTGAGGGTTAAAAATAAATAACGCCGTATTTCATTAAAAATAACCGTAGCACAAATGGGAGCAATTAAATACACTAAAACTCCGGGTGGAGGTTTTCATGATAATGCTTAATAAGCGTTCTAAGACTGGGAGCATCGTTAAAAAAGGAAAGCAATTAGAAAACAAAACAGAAGTAAAATACAAGAAATAAACAGTGAATTCTCTGAAAAAGATTAATACGAAGCAAGTTAAAACATAATTACTTGAAGGGTTTTTCAACTCGCAAGTACCCCAATCTGTTTTGTAATCAGGGGTGCAGGTTCCGTTTAAACAGGTGGATTCGCAGAACCAGTTCTGAAACGTTACTGATGTCATTATGTTATAAAGTATATAATAGACACGTTAATTACAGATGAAAACATCTAAGCATCAATCATTTTTCGTATTTGAATCACATATTTTTAGAGAGACAGAGAGAGAGAGAGAGAGATTGCTACGTTGCTACGTAGCATGCCAACATTGATTTCATGTCACATACCATTGCTGTCAAATGAGTTGAATTCTCCATGTATATAAGTGCATGTCTACTAGAGTATACTTGTGTGGAGAGGAGGGAGCATTCAAGATATTCTGGCTTCGATACGACATTCATTGAATAGCAGTTCAACTCCTTTAAGCAAACTCCAATGCATTGCGCGACGCTACAGACGCTTGTTACATTTAAAGCTTCCACATCGAGAAAGCTGTTGTTGAATGTCATAGCAGCGAAATGTTTAATTTTCGTTGATCCGCTGCCGAATCTACATAAAGACTTGGTACATGGCGTAAAGGACATAGCAAGGCTCAACAATGTTAAAGTCACCAATAAACTAAACCAAATCATTATGGTTCTTTTCTTCATTTTGAAAGTAGAGAATACAATCTTCAGATAATTTCATCCAAATGAAAATATCATGATCGAGAGATTGTTTACGCTGGCAAAGTCGCATGTGTTATTAGCAGTAAGATTAACGTCTGTACGCAGCGGTGGGAGGTTTAATAGGCGAGTGCAGTTTCAAACGGCATTGTGAAGAGATATACGTCATCAAACATTTCTCTGACGTTGGTTCGTTGTTCATTTCACACGACCTAATCTAAGCAAATACCAAATTGAGTTGGTTGAAGAATTCTAATCTTATTGACGTAATACAAAATAACTGAAGTAATGGAAAAAGTATATTCAATAACGAAGTATGTTAAGATGAAGGAAATTGATGATAAGTACTGTAAAGAGACACAGAAGAAGAGTTAAAAGTAATAATAGATGACTGAACAAAGAAATAATTATTATGGAAAAGATTTCCTATAATTTCTCGCGATCCACATCGAAACTATTTCGTATAACATGTAGCACCAAGTCTGTCGATTGCAGATTTTTACCATAGTGATAACGACAATTTTCAGTCAATTTTTATTTCGTGTTATAATAATGACATTTCTTTCATAATTTATCTATCAATATTTTAAAAATATTGGTATTAATGAATCATGATCAATATTATCCATGCGACACCATATGATGATCATCAACATTTCATTGATTGCAATAAGAATGGTTGGAAAGAAGATGCTGATGTTGGAGATCAAACGGAACCAACTGATCTTACTGCTTTCCGAAAACAAAAAGTGTAAATTTTTTAGGAAATACCAAATCTTTGGATGAAGTCAAATCCATTAGAATCTTCGAAGAGAAAACAGAAATTATAAAATAATTTCTTAACCCTATTCAGGTTGGAAGGGGGGATTATCAAAAGAAATTTCATTCCTCAGTGCTGGCTTTTATTTTCTCCGCATGAAATTTAGTTTCCAATGTTTCCTGAAAATTTCATACGAAATACATGATTACTTTTTTATATATTGCACTTTTGTCTTATGTGATTGACGTCAGTGCTTTGAATGTATATCGCTTTCTTTGTTTTTTTTTGCATAAGATCAATTGTATTGATTGTTCTTTTACCAAATTTTGTTCACATTCTTCTTTCTTCAATGTTTCATCATTTTTGAGAAGTATAGCTGCAGTTGTGAGAATCGCTACTAGACCAAAAGAACATAGGTTTCTATGCGAGGAATTTTTGCTGACATCAGCAACGCAAAATCATGATGAAAACTTTGAAACTAATATTACTTTTGTATACACCTCATAAATCACTATAACATTGTCAATTTTCAATCAAATAACATAAATGGTTGAAAAGTTATAAAGTCAACAAATTTGTAGTAAAGTTAGAAAAAAGAGCTAAATGTAGTGCTGACGTCAGCTAAATTATTTTTAAATGTGGATAATTAGACCTACTTAGGGCCTGTATATATGAGCCCTCTTAGGAGAGCTGGCCCGTCTAAACGAGCTGGAAATCACCCCGCCTATATATGAGAAAAAACCAGCCTGCTTAGGAGGGCTAGCCCTCCTAAATTAATAATATCTACGGAGGAAAGAAAATTTTTTAGCGCGCGCGTGCACAGAGACAAATTTTCTAGCCCTCCTAACCGGTCTGGAGCATATATATGGAAAATTTCCAGCTGACTTTGCCGAGATCTCGGCTAAAAAAAGCGAGATCTCGGTTAGAAGGGCTAGCCCTCTCTTCATATATATGCAATGTAAAAACAACAGTGACTTATTATATAAGCGCGATCTCGGGTTGAGGGAGGGCTCATATATATACAGGCTCTTAGACTCAAATTAATTATATTACCTTTCAAATAACGGACAAAACGGCCTAAAACTAACGCTAGGGAGATTGTAATCCTTTGAGAAAGTTTGAATTTCATTTTTGAAATAAATAACCAATTTTCAAAGAAAATATTTAAATTATTTTTTAACAATTGGCTTTTCGAAACTAGATATTCCGGAGAATATTCCAGCCAAATTTCATCTTCATAGCGTTTGTCACTCAAAAATTAACCAGGAGGTAACTATCTAACGTCTATTAAAAAGCCCTACCACAATAGAATTAAGTAGAAATTTTGCACCATCCCGTTTTTGTGTATTTATAATAAAACAAAAATATCATGAATGCTTGGCAGTGGATTTTTGTTTTTGCTTTTAGGTATGCATCTCTTTAAATTATTTTACTGCTTTTTAACGATTTTATTTCATCTTTTATTGCAGTAGCTTCATCATAAATTGTAGAAAAGGTTTTCAAGAAAATGTTATTTTTGATATATAAAATGTAATCTATTTATTATACATTGGCACGTTACAAAATGACAGAAAAATAGCACCACGATGAAGAACGCAGTTTACAGATTACAATGACTCATCTTTGATAATTACAAATGATTACTTGTTGTTGTACTAAAACATACATTCATAGTCCTATACCACTGTTTGTTAAAGACAACGTCACTGTTTGTTAAAAACAACGCTTAAACATGACTGGCTTCTTCATGAAAAACAATGTCGATGAGCAATTGGAAAGAGGTAGAGTGTTTTATGAAAGTTTGAAAGATGGATCGTGGGAGGTTGCTATGCAAAACAAGAAAGCGATATTCCACATTAAAGCATTTGAAGTGGAGGTTGTGCCTCTAAAAATTCTGTATGAAATTTGACTGAATATTCCGGCAGAAATTTGCAAGGATTTTTTAGAAGCAAAAGACTTCGCTTTCCGTAGAAATTGGACAAGGGCCTTTACGACTTTACCAGATTGGAGCAAAATGAAAGAGGCTGTATAATGTATGAGAAAACTATTACTCCATTTCTTGTAAAGAACGAAGTTTTGTGCTCTTTTTGTCAAACGCCGCTGAAGTAGACTGGTTTGGGAAGAAATTGTTCTTTATTTCTGTCGGGAATTCTTCTCATCCATCAAAACCTCCGAATCAGGATGGAACCATTCGAGCGACTAACGGAGGCAACTTTTACGTCGTCACACTTGACGAAGAAAATGAATCAATGTGTCGTGTTTTTGGCTTGACAAATAACAACTTCAACGGATGGTTATCAAGTAGTAGAATGAAATTCATTGTGAAACGTGCTGTCCCTACAAAGTTTTGTGACGTTTTTCATGATATGGAAAACGCCTTTAAAAACAATATGTTATTAATTATTATTATTAAACAGAATATTTATACAGGTGCAAAAAACTTCAGCGTCTAAAATATAAACAATATACACATATTGGCTGCTATCAATGTCAGACCTGTCTGCGTGAAAATAAAAATTTAAAAAATATATATATATAAGTTAGTAGAATAAGTGATAAAAATAAAAAGTTTTAAAAGATTTAAAGAAGGGTTTTTATTACAAATAAGTACAAAAATCTAATTAAAATATTCATTGATCTTGGTTTTAAAAGCATTCTTTCTTACATCTAAAGGTAGATCATTATACAGTTTTGTCCCTGAATATAAAAAGGAAGTTTTTCCAAGTTCTAATTTCATTTTAGGCACTTTCAAGAGATAGCCAGAGTTCCTCGTATTCTTGCCGTGATCGTTAACTGTAAAGTATCCATTGAAGTTTGCGCAGCAATCGTGTTCCAGGCATTTTCGTACCAGACAGCATGCCTTTTTGTTGATAACATTTGTCACCGTTGGTACTTTACGACCGACTAATTGAGTTGCCCTTCGCTCAATAGACTTCAATCTTTTCTTCTGTCCGCCCGTAAAAGTTAATTTAACTGTGCTTTGATACGTAAGTAACGGTAAGATCATCATCGTGAAAACACAATATGCGGAGTCAGGTGTTAAATAACTCCGTAAGCACTTCAGTAATCTTAACCGTCCACACGCTTTTCTGTAGAACTTTTCAAAGTTGGTACTAAAATTCAAGTGACTGTCAACGGTATTTCCCAAGTACTTATATTCGGTGACGTTATTGATTGCATGTCCTCGATAGTTTATTTCAAGATGTTTGTTTGTTGTGGATAGTCTTTTCCCGGTCCCGAATATCATCGCTTCAGTTTTTCCTTTTTTTAGGTTGATAATCAATTCATTATTATCAAAATACTTTCCAATATGCTGGAGATCTTCTTCTAGAAGCTTTTCAATTTTTGCTTTACTTTTATCTGCAACATATATTACTGTGTCATCAGCATACATAATAACGTTACAATGATGCAGGTGTTGCGGGAAGTTATTGAAAAACATGATAAACAGCAAAGGCCCAAGTATGGAACCTTGTGGGACTCCGGACAGCAGACGATGGGTTTCAGAAGAGTGGCCATTCAAGAAAACAAACTGCTCACGGTTAAACAAATAGTTTGTAATCCATTCTTGTTCTAAATCCCCTATGCCGAACTCAGACAGTTTGTTTAACAGCACGGCATGCCCTACGGTATCAAATGCCTTCGTTAGATCTATATAGACTGCTCCTACTAAGTTTCCATCGTCAATTTGTTTTCTGATGTTGTCAAATAAAAGGGTAGACGCCAGTTTGGTCGAACGATTTCGCCTATAGCCGAATTGAGTATCTGTTAGAAGATTGTTCGCCTCCAAATACTCGGACAACTGGGAATGTACAGCTCTTTCAATAATTTTAGAAAATATTGGTAGTATGGATATTGGTCTAAAATTCTCAGCTTTACTGGTGTCCCCACTTTTATGTATCGGTATGATTTTGGCTTTCTTCCAAATGGACGGCACGGTACCAGATTCCAAGGAAATGTTTATTATGTGTGCCAGAGGCTTAGATATTGCCTTTGCACAGTCCTTTATCATGCCAGGCGGTAGGTCATCAGCACCTGTCGATTTCTTCCTTTTTAAAGAGCGTAATTGTTTTTCAACGGAGACAACTGAGACGTACGAAAACTTGAAAACGTTCTCCGTCCTTCTGGTTTTCGGTTTGTGTGTTCTCCATATGCGGTTAGTGAACGATGTTATACTTGATTTGAGTTTGGTCACAATTGTTCCGTAATATTCTGCAAAAACGTTTGCCTTCTTTTTGGCATCTTGTAGTGAAGGTAGTGAGTTTCTAGACTTTGATGGGAAGATCGCTTTTATAGCTTCCCAAAACTTTCGTGGATTGTTTTTGTTCTCGTTAATTAAATTGCGATGCTAATTTCTTTTTGCCTCGTTTACCTTTTTATTACAGTGATTTCTAGCATGTTTATAAGCTTTCCAGTCTGTTTCATTTTTTGTCTTCCTTGCTTTCCGTAGTAGCTGGTTTTTACTATCTATTAGTTTTTTCAAGGTTCCTCTCATCCATCCTGCGGGTTTTCCTTTAACTGACCTGGAGTTGATTGGTGCATGATTGTCAAAACACTTTTTCAAAGATGCCGTAAAATACTCTGCAGCCACTTGCCGCCAGTTTAAATGGATTGAGTGGAAATATTGTGTTTGAAAACAAATGAGTTTGTTTACTTAGATGTTATAGATTTCTCCATATTAAAAAAATAGGTGTACAAAATATTTAATAGTTCTTGAGCATACCATGTTATTCAGTAAACTTTTCCACCTGTTGACTACGCGTTGTGTAAAAAAATGATGGCAGAGATATAATCTTGATTGATTATTTATTTTATCAAGAGGACTTCTAATCCAATATAGAGAAAAAAAACAAGGGTAGTGCGTTACAACTTCTAGTGCCTAAAGATAGTGTCGTATCTCTCGACACATGGTTTTTTCATGTCATTTTGCATTTTGTTTTCCTACCATGGCAACCTATACCATTACATCATTCACAATCTCATACGTGTCATATACTCAGCATTCCACAGGTCTCATTAACACCTCATTAACCTTTTGTTTACACGGAAACTTTTGTATATGTTTCGAACGACAAAAACTTGCTCTTTCTTTTTAAAAGAGAATGCCAATATAGATTGAGCGAGATAGCGAAAAAGATTGTGAAGTTTTTAATTTTTGAATTATTGGTTCAAACCCGCGAAGCGGGTTAAAATAGGACGACAAAGAGGATTTATATTTAACCCTTTGACGCGCACAACTTACTGGGAAGGATTTTTTTTAAAACGTTAGCATTTAAGTGTTACTATGAGGGTTTAAGAACATCTGAAAAGAAAAAATTGAAAAATTATTTTTATTGACAGAAATATGACATGGGACACCGGTGTCCCATTGATCCTCAGGGGTGAAAAAGTTTTTTTTTTTATTTTTTTTAATCTCTCTCATCATAAAATTTACAATTTGCATAGCCAATATGCCACGTTTTTTACGTAAACGTGGTTATGCGATTAACCGGAGCTGGTCAATATGCTCACAAACTAATAAATAAACATCATCATCATGCAAAAAAGAAGAATGACACACAATGAGAAAAAACACTTAGTGGAGACATTAGGTACGTTTGGCATTTGGCGATGGCTTGGGATTACGTTCCTTATGCGTTAACACGGATTATGCAATTATCTGGTCTGCAAATAAACAGATGGCACGCTTTTGTAATTCTGTTCTTTATTGTTGAATGCTTAATCTTTTCAAAGACTCGTGGTACGCCTTGAAACAATCTCTGTCGTTCACATAGCATAAATGAATGCCACATTCAACGCATATGTTGTTGGTTTTGTTCCCCAATTTTTGACTTGTACAAAACTTGCATCTCCTTCTTTCATTGGATTTTTCCATGGTGTGTTTTGGCAAGTCATTTTCTATTCCACCGCATCTTACTTATCCTTTTGGGAGTCATGATGGTGGACAATGCGACTGGTCGTTTTCTGCTTGTAAAATGTCCAATCAGATCTCTGGCAACAAATCTGCGAAATGTTTTGGAGTCCAGCTTGTCCATATTGGGAAATTCCTCAGGCAGCTTGCTATATATGACAAATGCATTGTTGACAGCGATGTCTAACAGGTCGAACACAACCCGTAGGTAGTATTTGATTTTGGACCTATGGTCAAATTGATAAGTAACTTTCTACTGATCCATAATGTCCGGCCCGCCCATGTGTTCATTATAATGTTTCGCAACATCTGAGCATGGGATGGACTCTTTAAGGCTTGAGACTTTTTTACTTCTTTTCACATCAGATAACGGAAAAGCCGATAAAAAGTTTGATAGCATATGGACTGCTCTGTTGTTCATCCATTTGGCGAAATATATTTTGTCAGCTTGAAAGCATACTATTTCTCCTCTTTTCATACTTTTGTTTGTTGGAAGTTGTGGTTTCGGCAATTGTTTCCGGTTAGATCTAACAGTCTCTGCACAATAAATCTTTTTTTTCAGAAGGGCATCCTGTAATTTCGGTGAATCGAAGAAATTGTCAATGTATACCTGACAATTTAAGTCTTCTATTTTCTCTGTTAGTTGCAAAACTACTGATTTCCCAAGACCAAACTGAACTTGACGACATTTTTTTCCGGTATACATATCAAACTCAAAAAGATATCCTGATTTAGAATCGCATCGATACCACATTTTGAAACCCCATTGAATTGGCTTTCCTTTCATATATTGACGAAGGATGTTATGCCCTTTGAATTTCACCATGTGCCCATCAATGGATTGTTTCTCAGTAGCATACATTGAGGACAAAAATGCATTGTTAAAATGGTTCAATACAGGTCTTACTTTGAAGGCTCTGTCATGGGTAGGATCATCCCTAGCTTTCATATTCTCATTGTCGTTGAAATGTAAATTAACTTTAATTTCTTCAAATCGCCGTATCGACATAATTTTAGCTATAAATGGAACCGATAGATCAGCCTCGGTTGACCAGTAATCCCTCAATGAAGGAAGGACATGGTATCCCATCGCAATGTGCATACCAAAGAAAGCTTTCATTTCATCCAAATTACTTGTAAAGACTTTACCATTTTGTTGTGCATACAGCTGTGTTTCAGGTATTACAATATCTTGAAGAAATTTTTCTAAGTGGGATGCTTGCAAGAATACTTCATAGGGAGTTGGTGGGTCACTGGTAGTAATCAATACTTTACCATATTCTTGATCCGGAATAGGAAAAACCAATGCATCAGAGGGCGTTCTCAGTTGTGGATTAGTCATCGTTTTCCACTTAAAATTCACAGTTTCAGTCCTAGTGTTTTCACATTCTAAGTTGGTTGTAACTTGATTTTCTTCTTCATTCACAGTAGAACGATCAGGTGGTTCTATGACGACTTCCATAACACTATCAACAAGTTCATTGATTTGAAGATGTTCTAAATCTTCTTCGATGAAGTTAAGGTCTTCATCGTCCAATAACAAATCGTCTTCAATGTCGCTCTCGTCTCCAAACAAAATACGGTTAATAGAATTTTCATTGAAATGAAAAACCTTATTACCTTTCGACATTTCACTATTTTCTCTATTACTTCGTATTGCTAAAAAAGAAATTAAGCAAAGCATCTAAACTTAAAATTCTCATGCTAAGTTCAGGCAAATGCTTTTTCATGTGAATAATTGTTGCATACCAGGCATGCAACCTATGTAGGCTAACAGAATGAACCTAATGTTACAAAAACTAAAAAATGATCTTTGAAGCACAGTGAGACACATATGTCCCATAAAAGTAAATCAGGCTTAGCGCCCAAAAAACGTGACTGAATGCCAAAGGAATTGCTGCCATATAAAAGTAGATGCTCTGAAATATCTACTGTATGCAAATCAAGATGTAAAACTAATTTAAAATTTAGAAAATTAAGGTAAAACATGCTGCTGAACAGAACCTGAAAAACCAGAAAACCAAAACTTCAGTAGGGACATAAAATCAGTTCAGAATTTCCAACTAATAACTAGAAATTAAAGTAGAGATATTGAAGAGGCTGCAAATCAAAAATTGTGAATTAAAATTTAATTCATGGGACAACGGTGTCCTATTGTGATTCAAAGGGTTAAGAATTGCTCCTTAAATCAACCCTTTCATGGTCGCTCTTTACAATGTTATAGTCTATTAATAACATTAGTTCTTCTATGCAATATAAAATATTAAACTATGTAAAAATATACACGAAATAAAAGACGTCCTTACTGAACAGAAAACGCTTCAGCTATTTTAAACACTTCAATATTATTAATTTTCTATAAAGGAAAGTCGTTAAGCCAATTCCAAAATTTTGGAGCTCTATATTCTATCGATTTCCTGGAATGTTTGCAAATCTTATTTGGCACTTCATATTGTAGGACGTTTTGGGATCGTAGAGAATATTTAGGATTTAAACTCTTAACTTAAAACATACCAATGAAATTTAATGGCAATAGATTGTCGATAAGTTTAAATACAAACACAAAGTTGTTGAGGTGCAGCGTGTGCGAGTTTGTCTTTGTTAAAAATCATTCGGCTGGCATGTTTCTGAACTCTAAAAAATTAAAGAACTAAAAATTACTAGCCCCTGACATGTTTGCGTAAGAAATATGACTATGTATTAAACTGAAATGAATTAATTTTAACCAATGAGGATTAACATATCTTTCTATTTTATACATTATATCAACTACTTGGCGAATTTTAGTTACTACAAATTTAATATGCTGGCGCCAAGATAAATACTCATGCTTTGAGCTCAAGTTTAAACGTGCAGAAATTATTTGCATATATTAGAAATAAAAGTGATGCACAAATGAATCTTCGCAGAACACCACAAGTCACTGGTAAGACGCCAGAGTTTGGGCCACGAGCATACTGTTTTCTACCTGTAAGGAAATCCATTTTAATGTCTTATCAGTGATGCCGTAATGTTCAACTTTTTAAAACAGAATTGTGTGATTAACTGTATCGAAAGGTTTTGAGAGGTCTACAAAAACACCAAAAGCGTATAAGTGTTGCTCTCAAAAGCCTTCGATATCTGATTTGCAAGTTTAACTAAGGCATGTTTGGCCGTGCAGTTGTTTTGGAATCCAAATTGTCGTTTATAGAAAAGATTGTTGTAAAAGAAATATTTATGTAAGCGAATATAGACCACGCGTTCAAATAAAAAAAGATTGGCAGAAGAGAAATTGGTCGATAATTTGTAACATTTGAGTCATCTCCTTTTTTAAAAGGAGATTTTTGCTATTTTCAGTGAGTCAGGGAACACTCCCTCGTCAATTGACAATGATAAGATATGGAAAAGTGGTTTACAACTTTGGTTCATGTTTTTATAATTATATTGCTAGGATTATCATTGTGAATATCAACGAATATTTTAAACAGATTTTCTCGTGTTATAAATCCATTTTCGGCGTTGAAGATCTTTTCTTTGCATTTATATGTGTTGAACCACTTGTAAACTTCAATCAAGTCATCTCGCTCAAATCGATAATGCTTGGCAGAGATCACGTTTATGTGAAACACGCGATAGAACCGTCATTCTGCTGTCTCACTGTAGGTTTTAAGGGCAATGATTTCATCATTGAAACCTTTGATACCTTCTACAGGGTCATATGAAGGCCATTTAAATCACATCAAAATATAATGTAATATAAATATGCAACAACGTTCAACCAGTTTCAAGACTTTACACCGACCATAATTGTGAAGCTACCCAATAACTGCGCTACAATGATCATGAGAAGGCTTCTTTCTGGGTCCAAAGACACTGGATAGTCGTCTAAATATAAGAGCATTTTACATTAGCACGTTCAAAGCTTCATTGAGGCGATATTAGTGAGGTGCACAATTTTCACCGTGGTGGGACTCTTGTGTGGCTTGAACAAGGCCAGAGATTTATAGTCGCATTCGTGTATCGTCTTGCTGACGTTTAAAAGGAAACTTCACACGCGTTTTATTTGTTGTTTTCGATGGACAAGCTATCATCGTGTTGCCATATGAAGTCACCCAAAACATTTTGTCGAAGTTCTTGATACGCGATCGGTTTACGTGGCGAATACCAATGCAACAAACTGACGCTCGCTGCTAGCACAATACAGTCGCATGTGATATTCTCACCTTGTTTCGCATACAAAACCTGCATGATCGGCTTTTGTAGTACATTTTGTGTTAATCGCTTCTGAACAGTAAATTCTACTACCATTCGTACCGTGCGCACAATATCTGTCGCCTCACAGGTTTAATTATCGACAAAATCAACGATGAATAACAAAACACTTACTTATCTGGGCAAAAACTGCCGCGAATTCTGTGACATTAACAGGTCTATTTCCTATGAGAAGTGAAATGAAATGAAACTTTAAAAACTTGGTAAATAAAAGGTTTCTGATTGTACGTTTCCGTAATAAACAATGAACCAACATTAGCTAGGAACGAACTCAAATTCGATGCTTATTAGCAGTGGAGTTGTGGAGTTTCTAGTGACTTAAAGAAACCTTTTCACAGAAGTTACGCAGCTAAAATTTAATGTGTTGTAGTAATAATCGTGCTTTTGCAACTTGCGAACCGCAAACCTTCGTTTTCCTTCATTTGATAACGTGACCGGTTACATCATAATGTTGTTGATGTTTCTTCCAACAGAAATGAATCTAGTTTAAATATAAGTAGGGGGAATCTAAATATCGTTCTCTCTATTTTACATTTGAAGACCTTAATAAATGCACACTCATATCATTTCTCATAAGGAGAGAAATTCTTTAAAGAGCAATTCAGCTATTTAGCTGGATCACTAAACAGAATGGTAACAGAGTGTATGTATGTATGTAGCTGTACTCCGGCGCAATCCTCAATCACGGAAGCCCAATGGATAACGAGAGTTAAGCCATCGGTTGAAGTAGATTAGACTACTTCTTAAGTAGTCTAATCTACTTGTAAGTTTCTTTATCGAAATAATTACGCTTTTCAAGCGAGATCTGTCTGTATTCAATGTCACTCAGAAAAAGCGTTTACGAGTATTCATTTTCAGATGCCAGAAACTACATATCAACAGGTTCTGCTTACTAAAGGAAGCGTGTACGGCGTGCCGGCACCACAACGGCGTGTCGGCACCACATATTGGCAAAAGTGTATTTTAGTGTCGAATTCAAATCAAACAAAAAAACAAACAAAAATACTATAAAAAGAGATACATTAATAGTGAATCACCAACATAAGTATGCATGTTGCCAAACCTAAAATCGTTATAACATCAGATTTCAGCAAAACTTCCCAGTTAAACAACTTCAATTTGTGTCAGCAAAACCTATCTACTAACTTACTAACTCATAACTGAAGTGATCGAGGTGATATGTGTCATTTTGAGCAGGTTGTGTGACACCTGATACCATTTAAAGAACTCTTATTTCGGTTGCTTGCAACGAACGATCGAACAGTTTTTAATTGTGTGCATTGCCCCGGTTTCTTCTTATTTACTGCATGTGTTTTATGGTTATATTGCCACCAACTTTGAAACCCGGAACTGAACATACATCTTGCAACAATCAAGAAAATGCCTGAAATGAAGGAATGAAAATCATATTATCTTATGTAACATAACATGATTTCATGTCTTCATCTGTCGCATAACAACCAAATAAAGCCAAAGTTGGCGTCACTCGCACCATTATGTTTTGGGATGTCTGCTCTTCTTTCTTTGCAAACCAGTCCATTCCTGGTCGACATTACATCAGCACATGTCATCGTCGGCACAGCATCATCATATCGGTATTGCGTCGCAGCGCTGTCGATGCTTTGATAGAAACATGCACTCCACGGCCGTTAGAAACCCGTCATAATGGGAAATGCGCTCTGTTTTCAACACAAAATTCAGGAAATTTTTATTATTTTTAGAAAAATACTTAACATATTTACTTTTTCCATCTTTTGAAGAATTTCCAATGCATTTCAAAACTTTTTACAGAATTAAAAAATCTCCATTATAGAGCTTTCTGTACAGCTTTAAACAAACGCCGTTTTCAAAATATAGCAAAACGACTACATTTCCACTTCAAGCGGCCGTGACTCCCGATCCCACATAACTATACGCACTGTATAACGTTTTGTTACAACTTACAACATGTCATGATGTAGGATGTAGGCCTTCAACAATACTTATATCGTACTGTGCCACAGCATTGTGCCTAGTAGCCTAAGCAAAGTTTCTGATGATGCATTGTGTTCATCATGCATGCATGATTTGTACAGTCACTCGCACACGGTCATCATCATGTCTGGTGGTGTCACCTAGCCTAGTATTAGGACCTATCATGACCATCACCGCCATACAGAGCACTCCCATGCATGATGAGTATGAATATGGAAAGACTATTGCCATCACTAACTTCTGATTTGTTCTCTGGCCGGAACTGTGTGCTTTGTAGTCCTTGCCGACATTTGATGCATGCATACTTTATCTTTTAGTATTTTATCGATGTATTATCAGTCAAGTTCTTCTGCCTTTTCTTTGCAGCAGCGATCGTTTGTGTGTCCCTATCACCAGTACGAGATCCTCTGTTCTTTTTAAAAAGCTTTGACGGCGCATTCAACGGCCGAAAGACTGATAAATTCGTCACCAATAGCGAGTAGTCTCCTTTCATCGTCATCTAGCCATGTCAAAATAGCGACAGTTTCAAATAAAATTCCAAGTTTTGCACTTGAATCAATCATGAACTGCGCATGTCAAACGGAAGTGTCAGCAGCTAAATAGAGAAAATATAATTAAACCACGACACGGTTGAAAATCCACTGCCTTTTTTATAAGTTTCACAGTATGTGTAGGCGTAAAACTCAAGTACCACGACCATCACCACTGTCTCGATACAAGCTGAATTTCTGCATTTGATCACGAGAGAGTAATGACATTATACAGGACGCTGCTGTGAAGTAGAGCGAGTAGTAAGTAGTAGTTGATGTACTTTTTACAAGCCAAAAAAAAATGTGGATGTAGAAATGAGAAACCACTGGAATGTGATCAAGGCGACCAGCGATGGTAGAGTGAGAGATCTTTAATTCACATTTCAGATATGCTTGCCAGTTTTGGGGTCATTCACATAAAACTTCTCTTCACATAATGTCTTATCTTCAACAAAAAGCTCTCCGTCTAATCTTCTTTCAACCTCCTCAATGTAGCACTGACATCTTGTTTACTCTCTCTCTAACATACTCTCTTTTCATGATCTAGTTCATAGTCTCAATTGTTTATTAGTATGGGAGTATCAACATTCTAGACTACCCCCTGTGTTTGATGACATATTTATGAAAAGAACTAGAGACCATCATAATCTGTCAGCTGCAAACAACAATCTCTTAGTACCCCATAAAAATACATCTACATATGGTATCAATTCTATTACATATCAATGTATCTGTGATTGGAATACCCTGCCTACCTAAAGAACATAAAATGGACCGCCAAAACCGGTCCCAATCTAAAAGTAAATTTTCAAAAGCCCTTCTTAATTACTTTAGAGACAAAAATTCATAATATATATTTTTTTATTTTATATAATGTAGTTGTTTATCTCTCGTGTATATATACAGTTTTTTGTATGCTGTCTTTTTTCTTTTTTTTTTGATTTTTTCATTCCTATTTTCCCCCCCCCACCAAATCCATCCACTCAAGCATTTTTGCAAAGAGATGATTTGGTAATTTAGGTTTTTTGATCGTGCTTTGCAGTTTTACTTTTACTTTTGAGTTATATAACTTATCAATATGAGGTTGTTGTGTATTTTGTAGTGTTTCACTATTTGCAACGTTCCTGTGCTATTTGTATTTGTGCACAGATATTTACCCAATGCTTTTATAAAAGCACGAAATGTATTGATTTGATTTGATTTTGATTTGATTTTAGAGTGACACCAAACATAACCGTTTTAATGTATTTCAGGTATGCAATCCGTATGTATGGTATCCGACCAAAGCCTGTTTTCCTAAAAAAAAACTGTTTTGATTGTACGTGCTTCGTCCACGTCAAGTCCAATGTTGCCAAGATGATGTTTTATTCGTGATACTCTTACATGGAGAGATAATATCGATAATTTATCAGACAGAATGCATGATGAAGATTTCTATTTTAAATCCTGTAGCTATTTCACATTTGTTAAGTCATTAAAGGGAAATAATCGAGACAACAATTAACCAGTTTTGTCGTTAAAATTGCAAGTAATTTTCTTCTTCGGCCATTGGCGCATGACACACATATTTTTACTGTCGCTAGGTGATTTTCGGGTAAATACGTTTAGTTCAAAATAATCGGGGGATTGCAAATTTGAAGATATCAAATAGCTTGTAAGCCATAGAAACAAGTCGGGAGAAAAACCAAAAATTCATAAGCTGCATTTATCGTTTGATTTCAATGCAGCGAAAAAATTGACCTGCAAAATGTCGAACATATGGCATTGCATCATGCAAGAGATACGTTATAAAGGTAATAGATAAAATGCACAATTCAAAATATTTTAAAATATAACGACAAGTTTACTTTTCAAAACAAAATTATTAAAATCTTTATTCGTACATTTGTTTGTTAAAGTTCCTTAACCCCTTCATTGTCAGCATAATCAATGTACTCTGTCACTTTCATTTGGACGTATTACTCTTCAGATCATTAAACTTCTTTGACTTGTTTATAGTTGACACCATTTGCACCTTTTACATTCTGAGTTTTAGTGTGCCAAACCAGAACCTGGAAATTAAAAAAATCCTACCTAGAGTCCGACTTAAAATTGTTTTGAAGAATAACTGGTCCTCAAGATTTGTTTAGAAATCTACATCATGAAAAATAAATCTTGTTGAAATACTTCACCTTTGTGCAGTTACTTGCTAACGGCTCCAGATCTGCCTTTTTAGTAATTGTTTGCAGAAAGGTCGATTCTAAGTGACCCTTTCGCGTTCTTACATTGAACTCGGCATCAGGCTTTTCCTTTAACAACACATTTAAATTAACAGCAAAGGCTGCCATATCAATGGGAAAAGAGCGATTCGCGTTCCAATTAGTGGAAAAGTTGGCAACCTTTCCGTTTTCCACAATTGGACCCTCCCAAAATGACCCTCCAGCAAAACCTACGGGCCAAACAGATACTTTCTTCGTCCACCGCATCTAAAAAATTGCGTTATAATTTTAAAAACATTGATACAATTTTTCATCAAATTTATGAATTTGTCGCCAGCTTTATCAATTATGTGAAATAATTCCAATTATGCTTTGTTAATGATCTAAAGTTTCTCAAAAAGGCTTCCGACCTGCTCAAATATATCTTTGTGATATGTATTATCATCGTCCATGAAATAAACCACACCAGGAAATTCTTGTAAATCAACATTTTTGCGGAGCCACTTCAGTGCTAGGTTTCTCTGTTCAAAACCTTTGCTAATTCTCCGATACCTTTTCGTCGCATTGGCTTTCAGAGTAACTGAGAGTACGTTCAAATGGGTGTAAATGATCTCGGAACCCAGTAAAAAACGAGTCACTAATGGCGTCTTCTCCTTCGAATCTTCAACCACAATCCAGTGGAACCTTTGAACATGTTGTAATGTCTGTGACAATCGTGTCAGATCTGCCTTTTGTGTATACCTCCAATATGTCGGCGTAACTGCGTAAATCCACGGTATATCGTCTGTATGCTGCACTGCCTTGACCTTAACGATAATAATGAAGCATGTACCAAATATATTTGCTTAAGAAGCAGTTTTTAATTGTAACTCATTCTGAAATGGTTGAATATAACACTTAGTAAAGTTGTTACAAGGAAAAGGTTCGCTTGTAACAATTCAATAAAAGCGACATTATAGTCCAAGTACGTGAAGTTAAAGAGGACAAAGGAAAAAGCAATTACGTATGAAATACTATTAATAATATTCAAGCACCTTAAACTAAACTGGTAAATCAGAATAGAACCTAAGGTAGTTACATGAGGTTAACGAGGCCTGAAATGAATCCTTCACTCGCTTTGATCAGATATCGATTGCGTTGTCCTAAGATTAACGTTAATTAAGCGAGACAATAGTTTCGCGAGCGCGTTAATTAAAGATCATCACAAAAATCACGATATTCTGTAAAGTAAAGGACCTATAATCATCAAAAATAATTTTCAGGAGGCTGGAAAGATGATTTATGATTGAGCGAATAAAATATTGTTGCTTTTTATCTTGACCTCTGTTTTATGATACGCGTTAAGTTTTATAAATTCTGCCTTAACTCTGAATTCGTGCTGATGCACTAAGCAGGTAATTTCCTGTATTAAGATATCTTTTAGCAAACATTTATTAGAAGTTTTTCAAATAATTTTGAATCTTTCAAACAGCTCTGTATAACCACGAAAGAACGGAATGAATAGACGCGTTTCAACGTAGACAGATAAGAAGTTTTGTTTTAAACGTCAAGTAACTGAATGTAGTAACAAAGGAGGATATGTTGTAGAGGAGAAACATTACACCATGGTCACATGAATTAAAACTCAATGACATATGATAGATCAGAAGATAGACAAACCACCGCGTGGCTACAAGTGATGAAAAAACAGTTAGCACAAGAATTTGAAATGAACTGGAATAAAGCATTCAAATTTGCGAAAAACGAAAAAAATTGGAGCAATTTGATTTAAAAATATATAATTAACTAAAAGCCCATTTCCACTTCAAACGCAATTCGCAAATCGCATGCGATACTTTGTTTAAAATTCGCTTGCGGTTGCTCGCAATGCGATTTTGAACTGTTCGCAATGTTTGATTTTTTGCGAACATTCGGATGCGAACGAGAGTCACATGTTAAAGAGTAACCAACCATTACTCAGCTTTACCAAACACAACCGCCAAAATTTAAAAACTTTATTTGGAACTCAGTGACAGTTATTTCCAATAAGTAAAATGACGATGAGCGTGAAGATTGAGTGTACTACTGAACTTGTAAAGTTATTAATTGAAAGTGTGCGTTCAAACGAAGTTGTTTGGAATACAAGCAGTGGAAATTATAAAAACAAAAATACACAGGAATATTTCATAATCCTCCAGTGTTGTCTCCTTTGTATTAAAAGTAATAACAAAAGTGCAGATAAATGTGATTAAATTTGATTGGCTCACCAACCATTAGGAATTCGTGCGAACAAGGTTTGAGTGTGTATTGAATTCGCAGGCGCTAGCAAATCGCAAACCGCAAGCGATTTGCAATTTGTGTTTGAAGTGGAAATGGGCCTTAACAATGTTGTAACATACAAATTATCCCGAAATCATTCACACTATATCTTACGAAAGACCATTACTAAGTATTTCTCATCACATGATCTTGAAAGTATCAACAAAAATCAAACTAAAAATTTCAAAAACATCTTTTATAAAAAATGACAAAAACCAAACAAAAAACATTTTATCGTTCAAGGACCTAAACTTTCATCACAAAGACATTAACTGGCTTCTTATAACCTATGAATTCAACAAAATTGATTGGAATAAAAAATTTCTTAATAAATCACTTGAAGAAATGCTAGAAATATTTCTTGAAACCTGCTTCAACGTTTGCAAAATAATTATACCTGCCAAAGCAAATTCAAATCCCAACAAAAAATCTAAGTGGCAAGCATCACGGTACAATCTACTTTGACGAAGAAGACGTATAAACAAACGTCTTCAGAATAAACTTTCCCCTTCCATAACGAAAAAACTCCAAGACGAACTAATTCAAATCGAAGTTTCCCTACAAAAATTGTACAAAGAAGTCGAGATCTCAAACGAACAAAAAGCTGTAGAATGTATCAAGATGAATCCGAAATACTTCTACTCTTTCGTCAAAAACAAATCAAAACTAAAGCCTAGTATTGGACCATTGCTTATAGCTGACGGGGAGCACACAGACAACCCAAATACAATGGCAGAACTTCTCTCTGATCAATTTAAAAAGGTCTTTAGTAAACCATTTCAAAACCCACCAACATACATACAAAAAACCAATAACCTTATTGAAGATATAAAATTTACGCAAGAAGAGCTGATATCTGTGATCAACGAACTATCACCCCATTCTTCCTCTGGTCCAGATGAATTTCCAGCATTGCTTCTCAAGAACTGCTGCCAACCGCTCTCCACTCCACTTTACATGTTCTGGAGAAAATCATTAAATGATCAGTATATTCCACCAAAGTTAAAGCACGCCATAATAACACCCATTCATAAAGCTGGATGCCAAGGTTCAGTGGAAAACTACCGCCCAATTGCACTTACGTCGCAATTCATAAAGGTTTTTGAAAAGATTGTGCGTAAAAACATAGTCAGTCATCTTGAAGCTAATCGGCTCTTCAACGACAACCAGCACGGTTTCCGCAAGGGCAGGTCATGTATTAGCCAGCTCCTACTCCAATACGACACAATACTTGCTGAACTAGAAAACAATTCTAATGTTGATGTTGTGTATTTGGACTTCTCCAAGGCTTTCGACAAGGTCGATTTCAACATTATTCTTTGTAAAATGGAATCTCTAGGAATTTCTGGCAAAATAATAAAATATATAAGGTCATTCTTAAATCATCTCACTCAAACTACAATAGTCAATGGTTCAATGTCCAAGCCAACCAAAGTAACCTCAGGCGTACCACAGGGAAGTGTGTTAGGTCCAATCAGTTTCCTCATCCTAGTTATTGACATTGATGATGACATTGAATTCTCAACAGTCAAACTCTTTGCAGATGATAGCCGACTCTTCAAATCAATAAACAACAGTGAAGATGTTAACAAGCTACAAAACGATCTGTACAAAGTATACGATTGGGCTAAACAGAACAACATGTTCTTTAATGACAAAAAGTTTGTTCTGTTACGTTATGGTCACAACAAAGATCTCATGAAAGAAATGCACTACTTCTCCAGCTCAAATGACATTATCAAAGAAGAAGATCAAGTTCTAGACCTTGGAGTGATAGTCTCAACCACAGCAGAATTTACCTTAAATATTAATAAGATAATTCAAAAAGCCTCTATGAAAGCTGCTTGGGTATTACGTTCCTTTTACAGCAAAGATCAATTTGTAATGCTAACCTTATGGAAGTCTCTAATAATCCCACATCTCGAATACTGCTGCCAGCTTTGGTCTCCCTTCAAAAAGGGTCAAATCCAACGATTGGAATCGATCCAATGGAGCTTCATTCGGAAGATAAACACGCAGCAAGGGAAAAACTATTGGGAATCCTTACAAAACCTCAAACTATATTCCCTCGAACGTAGACGTGAAAGGTACATTATTATATATGTGTGGAAGGTACTTGAGAATATTGTACCCAACACAAGTGAAAGCCAATCCACAAAAATCGAATGTACTACATCAAAGAGACATGGTCGAAAATGCATTATCAAGTTAAGCACATCGTCATCATGTAAACTAAAGTCATTGCGTTATAACAGCATTTCATTCAAGAGTCCCTCAATCTTTAACGTGTTACCAAAAGACATTAGGGAAATCACAAACTGTTCTGTTGCCTGTTTTAAAGCCCAACTTGACAGATACCTACTTACAGTACCTGACGAACCGCTGTTAATAGGCTATACTGCTTTTAGACGAGCTGACTCAAACAGTCTCGTCAATATGTCTAAATTGAACTGCTAGCTGCTCCTTATAAATTTTCGCTCAAAAGGCGGCAAACGAAAAGATGGCCACCTTGACATCATCAAGTGTCGAAAGCCTACAAAAGGATACAAAAGGATACATACGGAATGTAAATTAATTTACGGACTTGCCGTTGATAAATACGTCTAAGCTGAAAGAAACTGTTAGCGAATTCAAATATCAATGGTGTAAAAACGTTCGACATCATCCAGGAAGTTTATTTCTTAAAAGTATTTTTATGGATGAAATCTGAAAATGGTTTTTGTAAAC
The DNA here is from genome assembly GCA_963930725.1 of Candelabrum cocksii. Lineage (NCBI taxonomy): Eukaryota > Metazoa > Cnidaria > Hydrozoa > Anthoathecata > Candelabridae > Candelabrum > Candelabrum cocksii. The sequence goes on from OZ005674.1 coordinate 4,151,965, forward strand.
AGTGTCTTGAAGTCTAAATGCTCAATCAAGAACAAGAAGGCGAATTCGAGAACGTCAGCACAACGAAGCAATAAATCTGCTTATATATAAGATCATTGCCTATGAAAGTTTGTGAAAGATTCCGAGATATGTAAAATTGGAACAAATGCAGTCAAACACAAACAAAAAACATTAATCCCTCTCTATCATCCATATGATGATATGATATATGATATGAATGCCAATGCTTAAGGAAATATTTCAAGACGCTGTAGTCAGTGGATAAATTTTTCGGCTCACGAAACCATACCCTCCGGTTCGAATCCCATCTCCGGCAAAATCTTTCTTTATGAGTTACAGTTGAGTTCTTGAGCGAAACTCATTGCGTAATGCAAGTCTAGCTTAAATAAGTTAGTTGTCTGGTTAAGCGATTTTCATATGCACAAACGGGCGTCCTAAGTACGCCAGGACTAACCAACGCCATGGCATAGTGGCTACTGTGAGTGTTCGCATTCCAGCGACCCAGGGTTCAATACCAGGTCATGGCGTCAAAGTTGACTCAGCTTTCCATCCATTCAAAAGGTCGGTAAAATGAGTACCAGTTTACTGGGGTTAAGATTGGGAAAGGAGTGGCGCCCTCCCCTACCCTTGTGGTAGTAGCCATTAGAAAAAGGAGCCCTTCGGGTCTCCTTCGACTGCGGTCGCAGACTTTACTTTTATAATTTCAAATCCTGTGCCGTTAGTTTGTGTATAGTCAATACTAGACCTCTGGTGATACAATCTGTCCTAAACAACCAATTCACTTCTCTTACTGCTTAAAACAATTTCACAAACCAAAAATGTCGAAAGAGAGAGAGAGTAACATTGTTTGGAAACAAATTGCTTAACAAAATGCTAAAACACCACTATAAAGCACCGAAAACCGAAATGTATAATTATCCTAGATGTACTGGTAAATAAAATTTTGAACATGTCTGAACACGCAAAGAAGCCCTGAAAACCACTGATTCATTCAAACAGTTCGACATTCATAGCTATACTCTCGGGTGGCTATTTGTTTGAGGATTGTAACAGCAAAGGATTGTTGCTTTCTCTAAAATACAACTAAAAGGATCGCCCTTAACGGGGTAGTTAGTTAAAAAGGAAAATCACCTTTTGTATAAGGGGGTGAACAATAAGGTAATTTGCGATGACCCCAAAGAAATCCGGTACATAAAAGTCCGCTATTTTTAAACTGACCTTCTTTTACTTCAAAATCTACCATTTACATTATCTAAAATGGAAAAACATCTTTGAATTGTTTGACTAGTTACAGTAGACCCAAGTGTAGTAAAGTAAAGTGAAGAACGGAAGTAACGACAAGGACAAAACTAAAGTCATGGACAAAGGTAAAGAGAGAGACGAAATAAAATTCAAAGGTGAAAATAAAGTGAAGGATAAATGAAAAGTGATAGGATGAAAGTAAAGTGAAAGATGAAAGTAAAGTGAAGGACGAAAGTAAGGTGAAAGACGAAAGTAAAGTGAAGGACGAAAGTAAAGTGAAAGATGAAAGTAAAGTGAAGGACGAAAGTAAAGTGAAGGACGAAAGTAAAGTGAATGACGAAAGTAAAGTGAAGGATGAAAGTAAAGTGAAGGACGAAAGTAAAGTGAAGGACGAAAGTATAGTGAAGGATGAAAGTAAAGTGAAAGACGAAAGTAAAGTGAAGGATAAAAGTAAAGTGAAGGACAAAAGTAAGGTGAAGGATGAAAGTAAAGTGAAGAATAAAAGAAAAGTGATAGACAAAAGTAAAGTGAAGGTTGAAAGTAAGGTGAAGAACGAAAGTATAGTGAAGGATGAAAGTAAAGTGAAAGACGAAAGTAAAGTGAAGGATAAAAGTAAAGTGAAGGACAAAAGTAAGGTGAAGGATGAAAGTAAAGTGAAGAATAAAAGAAAAGTGATAGACAAAAGTAAAGTGAAGGTTGAAAGTAAGGTGAAGAACGAAAGTAAAGTCAAGGACAAAGGTAAAGTGAAAGACGAAAGTAAAGTGAAGGATGAAAGTAAAGTGAAGGATGAAAGTAAAGTGAAGGACAAAAGTAAGGTAAAGGATGAAAGTAAAGTGAAGGACGAAAATAAAGTTAAGGATAAAAGTAAAGTCAAGGTTGAAAGTAAAGTGAAAGATAAAGAATAAACAAAGTAGAAATAAATATAAAACTTAGTAAACAAATAATCCACAAGGCAGGGAAACTCTAGCACATCACATATACATATACAACGCCCACTAACACGACAAATCTACACGCAACGTGTACACGTCAAAACATTTTTCCGGGCAAATGACACATTTTATTGAGAGATTCCTCAGCCGACGAAAAATACTTTTATTGATCTGTTTGCGAACAATCGGCAGGCTGATATCTGGGTGAAAATTGTTAATTGAATAAAAAAAAACTTTAATGATTTAAAAATTATATGCCTACTTGATTTAAATGCACACTTGTAACCATGTAAAATATAATAAAAGAGGTGCTGATGATTTTTCAACTTAAGCATATTATATTTTCATAAAAGCATCTGTTTGAATTCTGCACTTCCAGCAATCACATATAAAGAAGACGAAACTTTGTGCTTGTACGAACTCGTTTTAACTTAAAAACGTGTAAACAAATAATCCACAAGAGGGAACTTTAGCACATCACATATACACATACAACGCCCACTAACATGACAAATCTACACGCAACGTGTACACGTGAAAACATAAAGGCGTGAGGACAATGGAGAAACATAAAGGAAATACGCACACGGAGAAGAGACAAAGGCGAAAACTGAACGAATTAAAACGTAGACAGAAGCCCATAAAACACAAAGTTGTCCTCGAGAGGAATCACCTATAACAGCCTGTCCAAGACCGGGCAGTTACACTTGTCAATATTGTACAGGAAAATAGATAAATAAAACAAATGTACGCACATACCACTTTTTCACAACGACTTTTCGCCATCATCAAAAATATTAACATTATAAAGAGTGAGAAAAGAGCGAGATAAATCATTCTCCTTACGAATCCCATCTTTAAAAATTCTCAAATAACAAATGTACAATATATCGTCTATATACGGTATATGTTGCTTTCTTTAAAAGGTATTCGTTTAGTTGTATCTAACAATAGCAAACAGATTATACTACACAAAGATTTGAGCGGATTTCTTAAAAAAAAAACAATAACCTTCAAATGCTTAACTTAATCTTAACAAAATATCAACATAAAACTCCTGTGAAATATTACAGCTGTTGAAAAAGTAGAACCATGATGTCTCATCTTTCCCAGAAGAATCAGCGACACTGCAATCGCTGATTCTTCGCATATCATATTCCCACGAGAGTAGATTTTAACGTCTGACTGCTTGCCACCGGGCGGAGTACTTCTACTCTCTAAAGATATTCTCACGCCTTTTCTTGCAATATTTGTCCTAACATACAACATTTTTATCAAATCATTTTTTCAATAATACATTCATGCTGATTTGCTAATTTAGTTAAAGTTCTATGGTGTAAATATTTTCTTTTTACTCCTAAACAAAACATTTCTTTAAACGCTGAACAACTTAATAAATTCAGTAAAGCTGACCTCGTTTCTCATTACCTCAAACTTCAAATAGAATTTTCGTCAATAAAGAAAGAACTTGTTTCTAAAAGAAACCGTTGCTACTCTTCAGTTACAAGTGAAGAATTTGACGTTGTCTGTTGAAAACCTCCAGAACGCTGTGGACAAAATAAACAAAAATACCGCGCCTACTAACGATTGTTCCGTTGCTGAAAGTATTCTTGAGCTGGAAAGAAAGCACTTCCAACTTCAGCAGTATACTCGACGTGACACTGTTGAACTGGTAAGGCTCTCTGAAGAGATAAAAGACAAGGCCCTAGAAGAGAAATGTTTATCCCTATTCGCCAAGATATGGGTTAACCTAACAAACGACGCCATCCAAGCTTGTCACAGACTCAAAAATAAAACCAGAGTAATTGTTAAATTTCTCAACAGAAAAAACGGCGAATCAGTCCTGAAAGAAAGGAAAAAATTAAAAGACATTAATATAGAAAATTTTACCAATAATACGAGATCAAAGATTTTCATTAATGAAAGTCTTTGTCCTCATTATCGATTTTTATATGGAAAACTGAAAGGTCTGTTTAAGAGCAAGCGCATATTCTTATTCTGGGTTCGCCGTGGGTCGATTTGCTATCGGAAGACTGAAGAAAGCTGTTATCGAGTCATGCGTCATCTTGGCGATCTTATTGACGAATTTGGCGATTCATTAAACCAAAATCTTTAATTTCAATGGTATGAATTTTGTTTTCTTTTTTTTTGTGTGTTTTATTAAATTTTCTATCGTGTTCTATCGTGTTCTATTTTTCTTGTTTTTGTTGTTATCTCACTACATTTTAATTAGGATTAGTTAGATGTTATTTACACCATAGAACGAATTAATAGCTCTGTTCATAATTAACATGGATAATTGTGGTATTTGCGATAAGAAGGTTAGTCCTTTTCACCATGCGATTCAGCGCGACATCTGCAATAAATGGATACATAAAAATGCAACCGATTAAGTGATATTGACTATATCAATGTTCAAGCTTCTTCTACGTCATGGTTTTGTATTCTATGTACTTCGGAAATTTTCTCTTTCTCAGCTCTTAATGATGTTGAGCTATCTACATATAACTGCTTACAATCTCCAAAAAATTAATTAAAGATATGAACTCTTTTATCTCCTCGCAAAATTACTTTAAATCTGATGACGATACTGACATTAACATTAACTGGAAATACTACGATATAAAGGATTATAATTTATCTATAACAAGTAACAAAAATGATTTTTCTTTTTTGCACATGAATATAGCATCTTTATCTGCGCACTTTGAAGAACTAAACATTCTTTTATCTTCATTAAAATCGAATTTTGAAATTATAGGGATATCTGAATCAAGAATTATAAAAGATTCTTCTCCTTTAATAAATATAGACATTGACGGATACGCAACTGAATATACTCCAACGGAATCCACTTGTGGGGGAACACTTTTATATATCTCGGATGAACTTCTCTATAAAACCCGTAATGATCTAACTATGTACAAAAGCAAATTACTCAAATCAACTTTTATTGAAATTGAGTGCAGAGAAACAAACATTATAGTGGGATGTATATACAAACATCCAGCTATGGAACCAAATGAATTTGAAAACAATTATATGCTTTCTTTGCTACAAAAATTATCAAAGGAGAGTAAAAATGTTTTCTTACTTGGCGATTTTAATATAAATTTTCTTGCATGCAATAACAACAACAGCATTTCAAATTATTTTGACTTATTATCTTCTAACAATTTCTCGCCTACAATTATCTTTCCCACACGAATAACAAACACCTCAAGTAAAATCATTGATAACATTTTCACTAATTCTACTTCAGATCACATAATTTCTGGAAATCTCACTTCTTCAATTTCAGATCATCTGCCCCAATTTCTTATTCATCAAAATGTAAACAAAGTCAAGTCTAAACAACATAATATATTTACACGGAATTTCAAAAATATGAATATAGCCAAATTTTGTGAAGACTTTAAATCAACAAACTGGGAAAACGTTATCGAAATTGACGAGCAAAATGTTAATCGTTCATTTAATTTATTTTTAAATAGTTTCAATTCTTTATTAGATAGTCATGCTCCTCTAAATAAAGTTAGCAAGAAATGTTTTAAAAGACTACTTAAACCTTGGATAACCAAAGGCATCAGAGTTTCGATAAAAAAACGCAACCTGATTAAAAATAAATACATAAGAGCTAAAGATCCTAACAGAAAGGTAGCTTGAAACAAACAATTCAAGTTGTATAGAAATCTAATTGTTTCACTAATTAAACAAAGTAAAAAAAAATCATTTTGAAGCTTTATTTTAGAAAGAATAACTCAATCCTGCGTCAGACGTGGAAAGGAATCAATAATTTGATAAACATTAGTAAAAAAAAATCAACACTACCGACAAGTTTATCTAATGTAGCATTGATAACAACCGTCTTTTTAATAAGCATTTGCTGAAGGGCGACTAGCTTTATATTGTTCTACTGTGCTATTGTCTCAGTGTTTATTTGTTGTTTTCAAACTTTGATTGTTGGTGTATTTTGAGACTTTTAACCCCTTCCTTATTTAGGAAGACAAGTTATGTTGTATGAAACAAGAAAAGCTAAATTTGAAATAGAAAGACAACAAAACCAGTGTTTATCTTGCAAAAACAAGAGAAAAACAGCTAATATTGCTATTTTACCCCCTGAAATCCAAACTAACAACCTTAATTCTTTTGGAAAACCACCTATTTTCTATAAAACGAAAAACTATACTAGAATAAAGCAACCTTTCTATTAACTGAAACAAAGATTTAGCATTTATCTTCAAAAAACCGCATTTTTAGCGATTTTTTTGCTATTTTTCTTGTACCAGACCCCCTGAAAAAAAATGTGTATTTTTTTCCCTGAAAACCCAAGAGGTAACCTTCCACGAGAATCTTGTAAAGTTTTAACCTAAATGTATCTTTATTTCAGATTGTTATAAAAAAATTAGTGACACTTTTTTTTCCTTAATAAACACTTGTAAAATGACAAAATCCACGAAAAGTGCACCTAAGATGGACCGCTCTAAAGCCCCGGTCCTCCGGGTCCTCCGTTCACCATCACTTTTCTGAAACTACAATACCTATGGTTTACTATAATAGCATAGACCTTTGTCTAGGGCTAGGTGGTACCTACCCCCCTCCTGGGCCTAGTCTATCATGCCTTTAACAGCCGCGTCAACATTTGTAACCTGTTTCAGAGAAACGCAACAATATTACATCGTTTTGCAGCGTCAGCGTCTTTTATCAACGGTTACAAAGTCTTCCATTCCAAATTAAATAAATAATCCAGCTATAAAATAAGGATTTTGGCGACCTTTGTTGACATACAAAAATTATCTCTGAAACACGAAAAAAGTGGTAGCTATAATTCTGGTATAAGTCGCTTAATGTCTCATTACCTAATAGTGCCTATGTATATGACTAAATTTCACCAATAATGTTTTTGTCTTTGATATGTGGCTTTTAAAAAGTGCCATCTTTATTATTTAGAGCTGGAGTATTTGGTGACAGCTTTTGTTCTTTCACTCGCGGCGCGCTTTGCTAGTTCTCCAGACAGCAACAAACAAACTAATGTTTGCAATTCCCAATTAGTTTTAGTTTTTAATTGATTTCTGCTCCGCAGGACAGAATCTTTAAAATCGCCTTGGGAGTATCTAGATAGATAGATAAATAGATAGATAGAGACCGCAGAAAGCCTGCACGCGTAGGTAACATATTTGAATTGTGGAACTCAGGCTATATGAGCTGACCCAATGATTTCAAAAATTGTAGAAAGTGGCAGAAAATAATAAAGGGGGGTTCCCTTTGGCGAAATATTTTTGGCCACGCTCCTTTTGGATGTGTTTTTGACCACTTCCTGGGTGAATCCCTCTCAATACATGAGAATATCTCTCAAATTATAATTGCAACGCGATCAAGTAGCTAATACTGTAATAGCTAGCTACGTATAGGGGTAGGAAGTTATAAATGACATATCTGAAAAACATGTGGCCTGACTTTTATTTTGTTTTAATATGTGTAAGAGTGAAGAATTTAATAAAATAATTCAATGTAATGAATTTTTGACGGTTTGCCGCCATTTTTAGTCCAGCGGAGGACCAAAAATAATTTTTATATAATAATATATATATATATATTCTAGTCAATTTATATAAGATATATAAGTTATATATCATTTTTTAGGAAATTTAATATGAAGCATATGCTGAAAATGTAGATTTTGGGGGATATGGACCATAAACTTGAAATAATAATTCCCTTTTTCTTGTAAAATAAGCCCAAAGATGATAGTCAGGGCGCTGAGGGCAAAAAAAGGCGCTAGCCAGATGGACATTCTTAACACTGTTTAAACTTGTTCTTTATCGTCTAACTAAACAGAAAAACTTTACTGGCCATCGTGAACTTGGTTATTGTGCGGTCCCAGGAATATTTTAGGTACTGTGACGTCATACAGGCAAAATAAATTTTTTAGATTAACCTATATATGCAAAAAATCACTCGTTTTCGAGTTACGAAGTAATTTTTAAATTAATCACGTGACTCTTATGAGAATAATTTTTTTATAAAAAAATGTCAAATATAAAAGTGAAGTTTTTCTGGAAGAAAATTTAATACTGAATAAAATTTTCTCTTGCCGAAACATGCAAAAATGGATGGTTTTCAAGTTACGTTAAAATTGTTCAACATAGTCCAAAAACACAAAAATTGGAATCTCAAGTGCCAATATTTTTTAGATTTTTCTTTTACATAAAAAAAATTACAAAAAACTATGTTCAATGTGTCTATTTTACTTATTCATCTGACGATACCGACGACTGATTCACGGCTTCATTACCGAAATCATTGGTGCTTTCATTATCGGAATTTTCATCTTCTTCGTTGTCGTCGTCGGAACTGTTATCGTCTTCATCATCGTTAATCTCATTATTGCCATTTTCACAGTTTGTACATCCACATAGGTCCATGCATTTAAGGTTATGGTTTTTACAAATGCAGCTTGGGTTCTTACACAGCGATTTTTTGCAACTGCACAAAATTAGATCTGATAATTCTGCTGGTGCTGGGTCTCGAAGCATCCACTAGACGGCCAAAGTATCTTCAACCACATTCCAGCCATATCCATCAGGGCCAGGTATCTCTAAACTTTTCAAAGAACGCTTCACTATTGCTGTGACATACGACACACGCTTGCCAATGACACAACAACGCATCTTTTGTTGGCGGGAGTTGCAGAGGTTCGGGCGTTTTCTTCTTCAAACAAAATTTATCATCCCTAGCTTTATTGACATTGGACCATTTCTGTCCATATAACTGACAAACAAATGCTTCGACGACCGGGAAGATTGAAGCATCGACTTTGCTTATTCCGTGGAATACACTCGTATAATCATTGCCTGTAGATGCATGCAATACTGGTAAGGCATGACAGCACTTCAAACCAAGTTTAGATGCAATATCTCCGATATCCAAAATTCGAAGTCGCTTACCAGTACCAATTCTGACATATATATTGGCCTCAATCTGGTCGTTAAAGCAGAATAAGTATACTGGGATACCACTATCAACTGTACAAATACAAACATTGGACTGTCCAAGTGTGTATGCATGTTTCGCACTAGAAACACCTTGGTGTCTGCTTCTTCTTGATCACTTTGTAGGCTGAGAACCTCGATTGTAATGACCTGACAATAAAAAAGCAAATTCATGTACTTGTAAACTTGGTTAACATTATAATGCTGATGATCCCTAATAAAGAGCCTTAATAAGGGTGAAATGCATGCATACAGTATTCCCTAACGAGTCTTTATACTCAAACATTTTTTATAAGCGTTTAGAAGTGTGTCTTATTAAATCAATAGACATTAATTTGGGTGGTTTTCGGGGGAGACAGTTTGTTCTCATTTTATCATATTCATTGTACATCATATAGATTTATGGCATTAGTCCGACATATTTTACATAAATTTTACCGTCGAATTTTTGAAAAAAAAAGGAAAACAATCTTTAAATACACTTAAATTAAGCTGCTCTATATTTTAATTTATTTGTAGCACAAAGCCATTATAACTCGCACGAAATTATTTTACGCAAGAGTCATATTATACATATTATTAACGTATTTTTCTTTTAAAGTGATTTACTTTTAAAAAGACACAATGAATAAACTTACATAAAGCTCGTTTTTTCAGAACCCGACAATAATACATTTTGACGTCAAAAACAAAAAATATACCGACTTATACCAATAACTTCGTATTTTTTACGATTTTTGTAAAAAACATTATTATTGTTATTTATATTATTGTTGTATATTTAAATATGATATTCGTAGATAATAAATTCGATAAAAAAACTATTTGCGAAATTCGATCGTGTACAAGACACATTGGGTTCCGTGAGTTTATTTTCGATTCGGCCAACAAAAGGACGGAAAAAAGTCAGTTGATCTTTCGTTAGTGGCGGGAAACAAACACGCTTCCCGGTAAAAAGTCTGAAACTGCGACTATTGACTTGGAAACCACCCAAAATATATTTTGAAGTTTTCTTGTTTTAAGAGATTAACCGGTAGAATATTCCGATGTTACGGAACCGAAAGATTCGTATGCGCGAATATAGAAAAACAATCACCTTACATTCTTAACTTTAGCCAGGAGCGGTGTTTATGAACGAACGTAAACGTTCTTTTGAAAGAGAATTGTTGTGTAATATTATCTTCAATTTCTGCTTTATGATTTTTCGCTTTGATCTTTCCATTTGTTATTATCCGGAAAAGAGCACATGCGATTTAAAAGTTTCCCGCTTAAATCTTGTTTATTTACATTTACTTCCATGATTGCATAAACAACGAACCTTCATCGTAGATTAAAAACGTAACATCTTGTGACGGGAGTAAATTTAAGATTTAAAAGAGTTGTTATAAATTTAAAAATCAACAACAATACAAATAAAAATATAAAACTAATATACGTATTGATTTGTTTAAAGAAAATATTTTGTAGAATAAACTATTTAATTCTGAACTTTTTTTAACAACAAAACTTTTATTTTGATCCCCGAGTTCGAAATCAAACAGTTCAGAACGTTAAAAGCAAACTTTGAATAGTTCGAGAATAGAATTATAAGATGGTGTAATAATCGGTTTCTTAGACACGAGATTATTTAGATATTAAGGGATTTGACACAATAAATCTGAGACGTTACAATTCGATAGCCATGTTGGTTTCTTCTCCCCAGAGGTCTCTCGTTAGCGAGCGGTGTGGTGTAACAATGTCACGAAAGAGAAAGCGAGTTCGTGAGGGCGGTACACTACATCTCTCCTTAACTTGGACGATAAAATATGTACAGAGTAAAAAACAAAACTATGTTAAAGTAACAAAAGGCTTTAAATTTTGGTTGTTTGAAATTCTAAACCATATGGAATGGTTTCAGCCTCGCTGGTTGAGAGAGTTTCTTGATCAGCCTCGCTGGCTGTAACTGTTTCTTGATCACTTTCGATTTCTATCTGTTCTTCTTCTTCGTCAGGTAGGATGGTGACTTGTATCCAGTCGGATGTTGGGGTGTCTGTGTCGGCTGGTTGCTGTGCATAGTTGTGTTCTACAAGTGATGGGGTGTGAGAATGTTTGTAAAAGAAATGCTTTATATGGGCTTTGGAGCGTACATATTCTTTCCCAGCGTTGTTCAGTAGTTTAACTGAGCGTTCGTATTCCTTAATCACTTTGTAGGGTGTTACTTCGAAATAAGGTTCGATTTTTTTTGTTTCTTCTCAGGTTTTAAATAATACAATCTCCCCTTCTGTGATGTCTTTCTGCTTTGCGTTTCGCTTTGAGTCTGCATACGTTTTCATTTTCAGCTTGGCGGCTTTGTCTGCTGCTTTGATGGATTTGTCAATATCTGTCGGTGGATGTGATATGGTGGGTAGACCGTTGTTTATGTTATTTCGCAGTAGTGCTCGAGCTGGTGCTGTACCAGTGGATGAATGCGATGTGGTTCTATACTGTAGAAGAAAACCTGGAAGTTCTTTTTTCCAATCCTTGCTTTCAGCATGCACAGTCTGGATTGCTTTTCCCAGTGTTCTGTTGAACCGCTCTACCTCGCCGTTGGCAGAGGGCCAGTATGGTATTACCACTCGTGAGTTTATTCCATGTTGTGCGAGGAATGTGTTATATTCAAATGATGTGAACTGTTTTCCATTATCTGACGTGATGGTGTTAGGATATCCAAAAATTGCAAAGATCTCGCATAAAGCATGGATAACTGAAGCAGATGTGATTTCTGCTAGGATAGCAGTTACAGGATATCTGGAAAAATAGTCAATGATGACCAGGATATGCTCACCGGTTGTGAATGGTCCTTTCAGATCAATGGCTAGTGTCTCCCATGGTCCTTTGGGGATTTCGGTCATGAGTAGCGGTTCGCATTTGCTTTTAAATGGTGTGACAGCTTGGCAAGCATGACATTGTTCGATTTTCATTTTTACCTGTTGTGGTAAACCAGGCCACCAAACCTTTTCTCTCAGGAGGGCAATGGTTTTGCAAACACCTTGGTAATGAGCGTGTGCAATTTCAATTGCGCAATTTTGTAGTGTTGTAGGCATTACGATTTGTCTGTCTTTCAGGAGAATGTTGTGTTTGACTGTTAGGGATGAGCGCAGAGGATAGTATGGTGCAGTTTGCGGTTCTTTTGTCCATTTCTTTGCTTGTATGTTACTGATTACTTTCTGGAGTGTCATGTCAGATTTTGTAGCGTTCGAGATTTCTGCAAGGGTGATGTTTTTGGGTACGGCATGATTGATGAGCATGGTGATGTATCGTTCTGTGTCAGAATTTTCAGTTGGCGTGCTGTTGGATATATATCGTGACAGGAAATCGGCTGCGTTTTGAACTCTTGGAATGTACTGCGGGGTGAAATTGTAAGCTTGAAGGTGGAGAATCCATCGCATGATTCGTGGTGGAGCGGTAGCTTTTGATGTCAGTAGCTTCAGAAGAGGTTTGTGGTCTGTGTTGATTGTGATAGGTCTGTCGTAAACATAATGGTGAAAATGTTGGCATGACCAGATGACTGCTAGTGCTTCACGCTCTGTCTGCGAATATCTGGATTCAGTATCTGTGAGGGCACGTGAACCATAAGCAATGGGCTTGAACGATCCATCTTGTTGTTGTTGTGCCAAGTTGCCCCCAGGCCAAATGGACTTGCGTCTACCGTTAGTTGAGTCTCCGCTTCAGGATTGTAGAATGCCATGACTGGTGCTGAGATGATTTTCCGTTTAAGTGTGTTGAATGCAGTTTCTTGTAGATCTGTCCAGATGTATGGTTCAGCTTTTCTGGTTAACTTCCGTAGAGGTGCTGAGATTGTTGAGTAATCTTGGATATATTGGTGACTGTAGTTGATCATCCCCAGAAAAGAATTGGATTTGAATGTGTTCAAGTGTTGGTTGATGATTCCTTGTGTTGAATTAGGGATTGGTTGTTTGTTGGTGATGACTGTTTTAGTAGTGTTTATCTCAAGTGGTCCCACTCTCAAAATGTCCAATTTTTCCGCTGTAGATTTGCTTAACAGTGATCCTGATGAACCTTTGATAACGTAGAATGTTACAGTTTGGCATTTTTCCCAGGAAGTCGTAATAGTGCCTTGGAATGTGCCTAGAACCGGTAGTGGTTGTTTCGAGTTGTAACCAAAAATCTTGATTTCTGCTGGTGACAGTTCTGGTTTTGGGCATAATGAATTGTATGTGTGTGAATCTAATAAATTGAGCAATGACCCAGAGTCTATAAGAACGTCAATAATACTATCATTAAGCGTCACCTGTATTAGTGGTAGCTTGTGTTGGCTGATGTGGAATACATACACATCGTTGTCAGCTTGGGTAGTATTTGTATGGTACACCTCATGAGATTGGGTATCCTGTTCTGGTCCTTCTGGTGTGATGTTGTTGGTTTGATATGGTCTCCTGGTTGATGGCTGATTTGGTCTGTTGGTCGTGCCTTTTGTTTGTTTCAGGAATCCTTGGTAGCGTTGGCGAGTTTCTCTGTATTGGTGGTTCAAGGATGGTTGTTTTGAATGATCCTGATTGATTTTGGTGACAATCTTGATTGTTACCAAATGTCACAAAATTTCCACAGCGTTGGTAGGTCTTTCCTTTGGTTTGACGACACTTTGGCCCTTCATGACCAGTTCCTCCACAGCGTGAACACGACTTGGATTGTTAGAAGTTTTGCTTGTTGTGTCGATTTTGTCCTGTCTCCTCGGATGGTTTCGGTGTATGTGATTTGCAAATTCGGTTGACTGCTGTTCTACCCCATTGGTTTCCATTTTTTGTGATTGTTGTGTTGCACTCTCAAGAGTTCTGGCAATTTCAATGCATCTGTCAAGCGTTAGATTTTGCTCTGACAAGAGTCTTTTTCGTAGTTTGTTAGAGTTACATGCAACAACTATGCGATCTCTGAGTTGATCTTCTAGGTTACAATTCGATAACTATGTTGGTTTCTTCTCTCCAGAAGTCTCTCGTTAGCGAGCGGTGTGGTGTAACAATGTCACGAAAGAGAAAGCAAGTTCGTGAGGGTGGTACACTACAGATGGCGCTGTTTCGATAAATATTTTTGTGGGGTTTTTGGAGTTTCACTTTTTACTTTTTAGTCTAAAATAACAACTTTCAGGAAGTCCAGTAAAAAGATTATTTTTCATGGTATGATTGGTTAGCTATTTATTCCATCCCTCCAAATGCAAAAATTAAAATCATGGCGGAGGAGTGTTGTAACTTACAATTTATTATCATACTCACCAATGCAGTGATTTATTTTGTTACCATGTTCTTAAAACCCTGCATAATAACAATATATTTTTTTTATAAGCAAGACAGCTATAAGCATCGTACGAACAAAAATTCCCAATTATTTAAAAATGCCTTGTTTTGAAGTTAGCTTAATGTAGTTTATTCAGAGACAGAGGCTTAGTGAGACAATATTAAATGATCAGAAGATATGAGTAAATTTAAAACAAAGCTTAAAATAATACAAGAAAAAGATTTTTATATACTGTATATAATTTACATTTCAAGGAAAATTACCGGCATATGTATATAAGCATATTTTCTACTCCTGCTCTCCATATACATAAGCATAGTTATAAGCATATTTTTACGGTAACAATTTTAAAATTGCTAAGCATAGCTACCGTAAGGTCATTTCACAGTCTTGCTTATAAATAAAATTAGTGTATTATAGGTGTAGAAACTTTCGTGCGAAGACAAATGCTTACTTAAGCAATGTATATAAATGTAGTGTAAAAAAAAAAATCAAAACAAAAATTCAATTCAAAACAAAATTATGATTTCCGCGTCAAAACACGTGCAAAGTTTATTTTTGAAAATTCTTTTTACGCATAATTATTACGTTTGTTGTAACATAAATTAACATGTTTTAACATAAAAATGTTTTCGCATTTTGAGGGATGGAAAAAATAGCTAACCGGTATGATTGTGAATATTTTTATATATTCAATATAATGTCCCCCCAAAATGCAAGGGTGCTACTTTTTTCTGCCCACAGCGCCCTGATGAATAGATATCTTAGTATTTTTTTATAATTATATAACTTCTCCTATATATGGTCTAAAATACTAATTAATTAGGTTAATTATTAGTGATGTTATTATTTAAATATTTATACTATTTTGATACTATTTTGATATTTTATAATTGATTTACAATTCCATACATATTTATTATGTAATAAAAGCAGATATTTGTAAATGAAAACATTATAGTAATGTTTTTTAGAATTTTTCATGTTCTTTTTGTAAATGAGAAATCACACCTAGCAAATCAACATATAGAAATAGTTAGAATGTTCTTGGATACAGAGTTTTTTATTACAGAATTGTTTACCCTGGCATACTTCACTCATAAAATTAGTTTGCCCTTATTAAATTTTGTTGAAATAACTTCTCAAGAACAGCTTCTCGAGATCTTTCCAAGCTGCTACGAAGAACTGAAAGAAGGACAAATGGAAACACTAAAAAATCACATTGTAAAATTCCGGCTAGAAGTTCAACTACCATCTTCTGAGACCGAAGAACTCATCCTAAAATCCATGTGTTTTGATGCAACGAAAAGTGTTTATGTACAATGTGAAAGAGAGTACGGTTTTGCCGAAAATAGTGAACCAGTTCGAGCAACGCAACTGCACCTATTGACCAAAGAAGAATTGAAAATCTTCCAACAAACAATATTCCAAGCGAGTGTGTCTTCTCAGTAATCAATACAAATTGACATGACATTATACCAATCCTCCTTTTCCAGTGCTAAAAATCAAACTATTGTAAAAACAATAATGAAAATTTTGAATATCAAAATCTCAGAAATTTTTTAATGAAAAGAAAATTATTGAAAAGTTGCAGAAAGCTAACAATCAATCCGTCTACACTTCGAAGCTTCTACAACAATGTAAGACATGGAGAGGACCAGCAACAAGTGTTGAAGAATTAGAAGATATTTTGTTAATGCAGAAAACGCAGAAAAGATTGTGAGAACAGAAATTGCCTACTTCAGAGACACTCACCGTTCAGAAATAGTGTACAATTCACGACTATTTAAACTTAACAAAATTAACCATGAAGAAAGATTGCTAAACTTGTGCATCCTATTAAAAGGAAACAAGAAAAGCAAATATGTCAGTTTTCCAACAAATTCTGAAGCGCTAGCTGTGCTACAATCAGAACCTGCTCCTGACACAACCAATACTGGTGGTATTGCAGTGAATGAAATGTGTGTCACCTTGTCGATTGAAAACAACAAAAATGTCTGGTATTTAGGCTATTGTATTGAAAAACAAAATGACATGTACAAAATTGAACACCTCCAGAAAGTTAACAAGAATTCAAACCTTAAATGGAAAAATCCCGCAATCTCAGATATTGCAGAAGTATCGATCGAAAACATAGCAGCAGCATGCAAAATTGATAAAGAATGGGACGTATCAAATGATAGGCTGTTCACTTTGAAAAACCATGTAAACGTTGATATTTATATAAATTATATTTAATTAAACTTTTTTCGGAAAATATGTTACGTTTTTTTTTTGTTTTTTTTTATTGTAGTTGCTCAGAACAAGGCCCTAAAGGCCACTTGAGTGTAAAGAGCTAGAAAAGTTACAGGGAAAGTGACGCAGTTTTCAGATATCGATGAACGTTTGATTTGAACAGTTGAAGGTTATAGACCGATGGAAAGCATGTAGAAGGAAGGGAGTTCCAAAGTCTGGATGTTCGCGGGAAAAAACTGTTCTTATAGAAATCCCTGTGACAGTTTGGAATGCAAACAGTCCATTGATGAGAAGATGACGAAAACCTAGTTGTACGGTGAAAAATTCTGGGAGAAGGTGTAAGAGATGATAGTTCGCTTGAACAACGTCCATAAAAAAACTTGTAAAAAAACAAAGAGAAGCTACGTTTCGCCGGTGTGATAGGGAGTCCAGTTTCGAAGATAAGTTTGCGCCGATTGCGTTGCAAACACGCCGTTGAACACGGTCTAACAAGTTCAAGCAATTCGCAGGAGCACCTGCCCAAATGTGGCAGCTGTATTCCATGCAAGGACGTATTGACGATTTGTACAGGTAAAGGATACACTCAGGGGTGAGGTAACTCATTTCTCGTAAAAGAGAACCAACCTTCATGACAGCTGATTTTGCAATGGTTTCAATGTATGAACGCCATGAGAGATCGCTTGTAAATATTAGACCAAGAAGGCGAAATGAATTGTTTTCAGGCAAATGAGAACCATTCATCAAAATTGGAGGTAAATATGCTTGCTTGAAATGATTAATGGAAAGAAGACTAGTTTTAGATGGATTGAAATTAACCAGCCAATTCTTACCCCATTCAACTACCGAATTGAGATCTTTATTGAAAACAGAGACCAAATTAACCTTATCACAATCATCTGATTTATCAAGACAGGAATACAATGTGGAATCGTCAGCGTAAATAATGGTTTTGGATGATAAATTGTCTGGGAGATCGTTTATGTAGAGTAGGAACAGGGTTGGTCCGAGAACTGATCCTTGTGGAACACCAGCATTGATGGAAAAAGTTGAAGATGAATGACCACTAAGGACAACCTTGAATCTACGGTTGGAAAGGAAGGAAGAGATAATTTTGAAAAAGGAACCTTTTAAACCATATGCTTTGAGTTTATGCAATAGACCCAGATGCCAGACTTTATCAAATGCCTTGGAGATGTCAAGAGCAACTGCTCGCGCTTCACCGGAAACATCAAGGGCACGATAAAAACGTTCAGTTATAACTGTCAAATCATCAGCAGTGGAACGACCAGAACGAAACCCGTACTGGGAATCATAAAACAAATTATTTTTTTCAATAAATTCCACTAAGGTCTGGTTAAGTAAAGTCTCAAAAACTTTGCTTAAAATGGAAATGAGACTAATCGGTCTATAATTTCTAGGATTAGAACGGTCACCACAATTTTTAAAAATTGGAATAACGGAGGCAAATTTCCAGGATGAAGGAAAACAAGATTCATCCAAACACTTTTTGTAAACAGCACACAAAACAGGAGATAACTCGGTAGAACATCTCTGAAGAACAATTACAGGAATTCCATCAGGTCCTGTAGCTTTAGTGGAATCCATTTTGGAAATTATCTTGGAAACGTTATCCGGAGATATAAAGCAATCCTGTAATGTCTGGTCAGTTTTGGAGGTGAAATATGGGAGATCGTGTCCAGAATCATCGAGGGTAGAATGAGAACTGAAGAGTTTAGCAAATAGTTCAACTTTATCCTTAGATAAATTAATGAATTCAGGACCATTGAACAGTGGAGGCACAGATAATTTAGAATTGGAATTGCCCCGGACATTTTTAATGATACGCCAAAATTTACATGAACCTATTTTTATTGAATTGATATGATCTTTAGTTCTTTCAGCAAAAACAGTTTTTGCTTTACGAACAACATATTTACAGTTATTGCGAGAGACAATAAACAATTTTCTGTTAAGATCAGTCGGATGACGTCGGTAGCAATGAAAGAAATGATTACGATGGGCTATGGCTGCAGCACATGCTGGTGAAAACCAAGAGGAAGAATGAGGCTTTATCTGATAATTCCTTGAAGGAACGAATAATCTTATTGCTTCAGATATTATTGAAGTAGTTTCATTAACACAATCATCAGCTGAGTTGGAAAGAATTTCCTTCCAAGGGACAGACTGAATGTGTGCTTGAAATTTTTGCCAATCCGCAAGATCATATCTAAAATAGGTTCTATGCATGGGATGCTCATGAGAAACTTGTCTATTGAAGTTAACTTTGACCGATATAACAACATGGTCAGAACGACCTAAAGGAGCGCCATGAGATAATTTACAGATGTCCGGGTTAGAGGTTAAAAATAAATCCAACAAGGAAGGCGATTGACTGGATTGATCAGGAATGCGGGTTGGAAAATCAACTAATTGCGAGAGAGACTGAGATACTGCAAAGTTATAGGTTTCAACACCAGAGCTACTTGTTCCGTTAGAGAATTTTAGCCATTGTTTATGGTGAATGTTAAAGTCACCAAATACAAAGATGTTGTTTGAG
The DNA here is from genome assembly GCA_963930725.1 of Candelabrum cocksii. Classification (NCBI taxonomy): domain Eukaryota; kingdom Metazoa; phylum Cnidaria; class Hydrozoa; order Anthoathecata; family Candelabridae; genus Candelabrum; species Candelabrum cocksii. The sequence goes on from OZ005674.1 coordinate 4,171,191, forward strand.
CAATGTTTAAGAATAGCTGAATCAGCGGACTTTGAGACTGATTTGATAACAGAACAGTCTTGGGAAGATGGAGAGCGATAGAGGAAAAATAGAAAACTAGTTGAATGAAGAAGAGACAAACGAAAACACATGAAAGGTTGGTCGGGGTCTTCCAGGTCAATTTCTCTAGATATTGGTAACGTTTCCTTAACATAAACTGCTAGACCATGCATATGAATGGAGGAATCCATTCTAAACAAATGAAGATATTCAGGAACAAGGAAATCATTAGAAGATATACCAGCATTTAGATTAGATTCACAAAGCGCTAATACATCCGGTTTATTTTCAAACAAAAAAGCTTCAACATCCGTAAAATTTGTTCGTAAACCTCGAATGTTACAAAATGCTAAAGAGAAAGGAGGATGAGAATTCCTTAGTCTTCTGGCTTTGTTATTCCAAGATTTATTTTGAAGAGGGCTTTTTTCTTATTTGTTTCACAAACAGATCCCACGGTGGTCCTCTTACTCTGTAGACCCATTCCCCCGAACTATCTTCTGCCTCCCTCTGTTTAGCTTCAACTCGAAGTTTAATAAACAGATCTCTTTCTTCTTTGCTCCTGTCCTGATTAATATAGATATTTTCATCTACTTCTTTTAAAATCCTTTTATGTTTTAAAATGGAGATTTTTGTGCCATAATCACAAAGAGTAACTCTTAAAGGTCGAGTTTTACCGGATTGAAAAGTCCCAAGTCTTTCACAACTTTTAATATCGTCTATGCAAATATTTAGTCTTAGCTGGCTTTTTAAGAGATCCAATACTTGCACAGAGTTGTTTACAGAATCAGTCTCTTTCAGACCGTAAGTAATTAAATTATTTTTGCGCCTGTTGTGCTCCTCAATATTTTTAACAATTTTTTTACTCAGAGTACGTTCAGAGTCTATACATTCATTATTAAAAATATTTTTTAAATTGGAAATTTGCTTATTCAATTTTAAATTATCATCCACTAATTTCTGAATTAAAGAGGAGTTTGTCTCAAGGCTGTTTTGAATGTTGATCATTGAAGAATGGTTCAAAGAATGAGACGCTTCAAGAGAAACAAGGCGAGATTCAATTTTTTCAAAGTAGACGCTGCATCTGGTTTCGATATCTTTTTCCAAGAAAATTGCATTTAGAGCAGGTTTAGTGCAGTCCGGACAGAACCAAAAGTTATCAACTTTCTCATTGAGAAGCTCAATGATGTCCTTACTAAACCCACAACACTCACTGCAATAGTATTTGGAACAACGTGTGCAGTGCCTAAAATATATAATGCTGTCCTCACTGGTGCAATTTTCGTTGAAACAATGGGCACTCAGATTGGACCGATTTTTATTGAATCTGTCAGGTTTTTTCAAAATTCGACCGAAGGATGACTTGTTAGATGACATGATCAATGAAATATAATATAGAATGACAAATGCAGAAAGGATTACGACACTCAAACTAAAAAACTGTTTCTTCGGAATATGAGGCAGTCCCCTGAGATTACAACCCAAGTTCCCTAAAGTCCCCAACACTCCGGAAGATGTAGCAGTAAAAGTGGAAATGAGCAAAAGAAAGTGACCTGAGAACAATATTCTTCACCTAGAAAGAACCACCTCGACCGTCCAACGACCCTCGTGGGAATCTAGGATTTACTTATTGCCAACAGGTTGCACACTTCAGTTAAGGGATAAAGTTAAAATATTAAACAGTTTATTTTTATATATATACAATTAAGAAGTTAAAAGATAAAATGATTAGAAATAAAGAAAAAGGGATGGTGCTTAGTTTAAAACAAAGATAAAATTTTGTATACAGTTTTTTTTTAAAAAAAGTTCAATTAAAAACAAGAAAGTAAGCAATTTATTTGGCTGAATAGGCGTGCAGTGATAAGTTATACAGCAAATTGTAACGATCAGTTAAATGATCAGTTAATTGTTTTGTATTAAGGATTGTTAGGGTAAGTAAGAAATGTAATTATGCTGCAAATGGAGCAATTAAGATTATTGGTTTTCTGTATTAGATACAGGAACTAAAAGTACTTATGACTTGAGAACAGTTGGGAGAATGTTAATCTTGATCGGCAAAGTGAGCAAATATCAGCTGTTTTTATCCAAATTTCAAAGAACTTTACCAAAAAAAAACACCACCACAACTACACCAAATTGACTCCACAATAATATAATGAGTAAACTCCAATAAGAACAAAAATTCAATCCAAAAATAACAACGAACTGCAAAATTTTGAAGAGCTCTTCAAAACACACCTTCTGTTAACTAATTGATTTGATTGTCCTTTTTTGTTATATTTTGGTTATTTTTTGCCTAAATTATGGTAAAATAGATAATTAGTATAAATTTTATCAAATTCGAAAGGTTTTCAAGGTATTTAATGATTTATTTGATTTCAGCATAAAATTTCTGTTAAAACAATATATAACTTGTGTATATTTGAAAAATTTTGACCCTAAATAGGGAATTTTTGGGCGGCAAACCGCCAAAAACTGTAAAAAAAATGTTAGTTTTTTTTTCTGAATCTCTATAAGGTTCTGAATGAAATAAAATTTAGGCCACAAGGATTGAAAAATATGACCCGAAATTTACCTCATACCTCCTACCCCTACTACGTACGTATAAAGAACATGCAATACTGTTCCTAGCTAGCTATTTTTACTTGGTTCTACTGCTTTTTATCGTGATCTGCAAGTAGATAGTTCATTGTCAGTTACGTGTGTAGAATAAGAGCGTGAGTGAAACATACACTTATAACATTGAAAAAACACAATTTCAAGTTTTTGACTTGACTTGGCTTAAAAGGGTGGTTCCTTTGCACACCTGGATCCCCGTGCATCCGCCACTGAATGAAAATCGATAGGGGAAATCCTCAAGAAAGTTCCTTGCAGTTCGGGATTCCTCGCTGATTGCTGATCATTAATTTGATTGCTGATCATTAATTTGATTGCTGATCATTTATTTGATTGCTGATCATTTATTTGATTGCTGATTGTTGAATTCTTATTACTTATTGCTTGAATGTGTATTACTTGTTCATCATCGGCGTATGAGCAGGTCTTATTTCCAGGCTAGATTGGAGGGCAGGAGGTCATCAGCCACTTGACAGTCTCGTCGTCCAGGATCTTCAGGCCATGCACACCATGTGGAGGCCGGTAGGTTGGGCAGTGGTGGATGACATGGTCTGCGTTCTGTTCTGTGGCGCCACACTCGCATTCTGATGAGGGAACCAGGCCCACTTGTGCATATCTGAACGAAAACAGCCGACGCCAGTTCGCAGGCGGTTGAGCCTGACCCACGCAAGCCTTGCGAGGGACATCCCCGGTGGGTGGGGATCGGCGTCGGGTATGAAGTCACGGAGCGTGGAGGTGTGGTTTTGCCACTCCGTGTTCCACATGTGGCTCGTCCAATGTGCCGCACTTAACCCAAGTTCTTCTGTGTTCTTAAGTAATTGTTGCGCGGCAGGCACAAAGGGGCGTCTCGATTTCAACCGCTGCTCCACAGGTGGTGGGCGCTTGAAAGTTGTATGGAGGAGATGGTCGGGGTCCAGAGCGCGGCCGGCGAGCGAGAGAAATCATGGCTCCTTTACGGCGTAGCTCAGCAGGTTGGATGCCTACAAGGATAGGTAAATAGTCCGTCGGAGTGGGACGCAGGCATCCAGTCACAGTGCGCAGCGCATCGTTGATGGCGGTGTCGATGAGGCGGGTGTGAGAACTACGGCACCAAGCTGGTGCGCAGTACTCAGCGGTGGAATAAACAAGGGCGAGGGTAGCTGTACGGAGGGTTTTTGCACCAGCTCCCCAGCCGAAGCCCGCCAGTCGCCTCAAGAGTGCGACGCGTGTAGATAGTTTTTTGCGCAGTGACTCCAAGTGTCGGCGATACGTGAGTGACCTGTCCAGGGTTACGCCGAGGTATGTAGGTTCGGCACAATGGGGCAGGCATTCCCCGTCAATGTTGATGTTTATCTCACGCTGTGCCTCCCGGTTGTTGAGGTGGAAGGCCGCCGACACTGTCTTTGCCTTGCTGAGCTGTAGCTTCCATTTCTGGAGATATGCTGATAGTGTTTGCATGTCTTGGCTGAGGTTCCTCTCCACTGACTGCCAGTTTCCCGCTGAGTGCAGGAGTGCCAGGTCGTCTTCGTAGGCATACTTCCTGGAGGTGGTAGTGGGCAGGTCGTAGGTGTAAACGTTGAAAAGGAGAGGAGCCAAAACTGAGCCCTGTGGGACGCCGTTTTTGAGTCGGCGTAGCCTGCTTCTGCGACCGCTACCGGTTGTGAGGGTAAAACTGCGGTTTTGCACAAGCTCCATCATCATGTGGACCATGTGTCTGTCAGGGAGCAGGCGGAGTAACTTGCAGGTAAGGCCGCTGTGCCATACGGTATCATAGGCAGCCGTGAGGTCAACAAACACGGCGCCAGCCTTCTTCTTTGCCGAGAAGCTGTCCTCGATGTCTTGGGTTATAAGTGTGACCTGATCTACGGTTGACCGTCCGTGTCGGAAGCCAGCTTGCTCACGGGGGAGCTGTGGATCTATTATTGGTTCGACACGGGCGTAGATGAGTCTCTCAAGGATCTTGAAGGGGATTCAGAGCAGTGATATTGGACGGTAACTCTTCGGGTCCCCTGGATTTCGGGGTTTCTTCGGCTTAGGAATTGCAACCACAAGGGCTTTTCTCCAGATTTTGGGAATTCTCAGGTGACGCAAGCAGCAGGAAAGGAAGTCTTTTAACCAGGACTTTAATGAGGCAGCAGCATGGAGTATCAACTCCGGGCATAGGTGGTCAGGGCCCGGAGCTTTACCTGGCTTTATGTGCTGGAGGGCGGTGGAAAATTCTTCCTGGGTGAACTCGCCCGAGATGTTATCTCCATCTGGGATTGTTACCCTCCAGAGGTCCGTCATTTCTTTCAAGACGGATCTATCTGATTCACGGTCTCTCGTTCTGTGTTTCCCGTTCTTCACAAGTTGTGAGGCGATGGAATTTGCTGAAACGGGACATTGTTGACGAGAGGCACGTGATCTGCCAGTTAGGTTGTTTAATGTACTCCATGCTATGCGGCTAGAGTGCGTGAAGTCGACTGATTCTACGGCTTCAGTCCAGCGCTTATTCCTCTTTAAGTCCAGCCTTGCCAACAGGGCTGTGGCTGAACTGTTGGTGTCATTGCCTTGAGGGGCATGGAGGAAGTCACAGTAGAGGATTTCGCACTCTTTATCCCAGCACGGCACGTAGTTCTTTCGTCGTCCGCGGGGGATGGAGCGTTTTGCCGCGGATATTATTGTATCACAAAAGTCCTGGTAGGCTTTATCCACGTTGTTGGAGTGTGGGGACGGGAGATGCTGCGTGGCTTCGTTGGTGAGGAAGCTATAGTGCTCCCAGTTAGCCATTCTGAAGTTCCATCGCTTAACAGGCTTGCTCGGGACAGGCATTATGAGCTTTGGGGCCGTGATAAGGGTCGGTGTTGGGACCTCGGGAACTTCTCTAGCACACGTCTGTCCGGTTGGCAATTATCGGGGTCATCACTCACGAAAGAAAGATCGGGGTTTGTACCAGTGTTCCAGCGCCCGGAGAAGAAGCTTGCTGCACCCTTGGGATCGTGCAGTAGGGTGAGGTTGTTATTAGCTGACCATGACGCCAGACTTTCTCCGTCGGTGTTGGTGGTGTTGTAGCCCCAGTCAACGTGGCGGCAATTAAAATCGCCAGCATAGAGGCTAGGTTGGGGGAACACTGGGAGGGCTGTTGGTGTTAAGCGTGAGGGTGGTGGCTTGTAGACATTGATGATGTAGTAGCCTGATATGTCTATGCATAGCCACTCTACCTCCGATTGAGCATTGGACTGATCTATTGGCGTCCAGCTCAGTTGCTCAAGGACAAACGTGGCGAGGCCGTGTTTCCTGCTGATGGTTGCGCCTGCGAGTGTAAAGTTGGGTAGTACCAACTTGTCCACAGAAGTACAGTGAGTCTCCTGGAGTAGAATGACGAGGGCTTGATGCTTTGTGGCCAGGTACTCGATGATGCTGAGCTTGCTGGTAACTTACTTGTAATAATTATTACTTGTTGTTTATTGCTTATTCATTATTGCTCAAGAGTTTGATTGTCGGCAAGTCTGGCCAACGTAAAGATATTGCTACTAACTCTTTCTGGTTTATAATTAACATTTTTTAACTATTTATATATAGTAAGAATATTTCAATGTGTTTAAATGTTTTTGCTTTTATCTGGTAATGAGCCATTAATCTAAGATTTCTTTTCAATTATATATATAGATGGATTCTTGTGATGTCATTTGTTTACATTATTGCTCTTGTCTCTGCCCTGTACCCTCTTATATTTTGGATATTGGAGACAAAAGGTATGGCCACACACAATTTATTGTTCAGTTAGTGTCATTTTTGTTTAAAAAAATGGGTCGGTCGTAAAAGTTCAAATAATATATATATAACCTTTTTTCCAAAAATGGCTCAAAATCCACCATTTTCATCAAAGTCTTCATTCACGTTTATAGCTGTTTTTATGTTTTTAGCAACTTAAAAATATGGTAGCCGACATTCACCTGATTTACGGCCATAGTGTATCGTATGCTTAATAAATAGCCCTTAAAAAATTAGAGAGCGAATATCGCGGAGAAAACATATTTCAACAGTTCGGAGAATAAAGTAGTGCAGAAAAGTAACTAAGTAAAGTTTTCATTGTTTTCACGTTCAGGAATTTTTTGTATCCTGACCCAATCTGAACGTTTTTTAAAATTTTCCACACTAACCGAACAATAAATTGTGTGTGGCCTATATAACAGCAGTACGGGAATGTTCTCGATTAGGTTTGCACCTCGTTTGGGTTATTTCACCCCGATCAAGGTTTTGCAATGTATGTTTGCAAAAAAAAAAAAAAAAAAAAAAAAATTCTAAATTTATATATATATATATATATTTATTCTGGGCTTATCCATTTACAATAATGGCTCTTCATCCCGTATATATGCATAAAATTAATAAAATAAATGTTAAAAATTTTAAAAAGCTAGTCATTATATTTTGGAACAGTGGAGATCTTGATCTTCTATTGTTTGAAGAAACAAAATTATACAGAAGCCTAGGTTACACTAACCAATATTTAAGGGTAGATGATCTTCGGAAACAAATAATTGTTGAGAATGAAGTTATACAAATAACAAATTTAGAAAATGTTACTCATGTTCTCAGAGAGAGCAATAATATCTCGGTTTTGAATACTCATTTCACTCTTCAAAGTCTGATAAATGACGCGGAATGTTGTGTATAATTAGCGGTGTTAGTTTTGCGATAATTTGGAGGAATTCAGCAATTTATTTATTTCTCCCGCACAGTCGGAATAATTGCGGACAAATAATAGAAAATGGTAAATCTGTACTTTTGAAATTTTATACATGCATAATGTTGAAAGCTACATTAAAGAAATCTATGTACTTCTGGGGTAAGGAAAATATTTAGAAACTCAATATTTTAGAATTACAACAAATGATCAGATTACCAGTAAAATAAAATAACTGCACTGAACAGTTTCGCAGCCTCTTCTGTCACACCCAATTTTCTTCTTCTTCGAAAAAAAAAAGCTGGTGACAACTAAATACATAAGAATGGGCATGAAGGCTCGATGTCTTTTCTATTTGAGACTTGAGAATACTATATTACTTTTGGGACAAACGAGTCAAAGGAAGTCATTCCGGGGCGGGGACGGAGAGTTGGTTACGAAAAGCAGCCCTAATTAGTCCCTTAATTAGAGCAGTCCGCTCTTTGAAACTTGACTTATTATGAACCTGAAAAGTCCTAGTTAGTCCGGGGGTGCTTAACGTTTTGCTCTACGTCTATACTTATCATTACGGCATAAAAATCTATTGTGGAAACTTCAGTCTGGTATAGCATTTCACGTTGTTAATTCGGTTTTTTTTAGAACAGAAATTTAGTTGCTACGCAAACGCGACGCCACACTAGTGACTTATTGTGTTTTTTTTATTATTATTATTATTTTTATTGAAGATTGCTCAAAACAAGGCCTAAAAGGCCACTTGCGAGTAAAGAGCTACACGAGAAGTTAAGCAGATTTAAGGTAGCAATGAACATTAGATTTGAACAGTTGAAGGTTAAATTTAGGAGGAAAGCATGTAGATGGAAGGGAGTTCCAAAGTCTGGACGTTCGCGGAAAAAAACTGTTTTTATAAAAATCCCTACGACAATTTGGAACACAAACAGTCCATTGGTGAGACGAAGAAGACAACCTAGTTGAACGGAGAAAAATTTTGAGAGAAGGTGTAAGAAATAGTTCGCTAGAACAACGACCATAAAAAAACTTGTAGAAAAGACAAAGAGTCGCTACGTTCCGCCGGTGTGAAAGGGAGTTCAATTTCAAAGAAAGGTTTTCGCCAATTGCATTGCAAACACGCCGTTGAACACGGTCTAACAAATTCAGGCAATTTTTTGGAGCACCTGCCCATATGTAGCAACTGTATTCCATGCATGGACGAATTGATGATTTGTATAAGTAAAGGACGCATTCAGGAGTGAGGTAATTCATTTCTCGTAAAAGAGAACCAACCTTCATGGCAGTTGATTTAGCTATATTTTCAATATAAGATCGCCATGAGAGGTCGCAGGTAAATATAAGACCAAGAAGGCGAAATGAATTGCTTTCAGGCAAATGAGAACCATTCATCAAAATTCGAGGTAAATAAGCTTGATTGAGATGATTAATAGAAAGAAGATTAGTTTTAGATGGATTAAAATTAACAAGCCAATTCTTACCCCATTCAACTACTGTATTAAGATCTTTTTCCAGATCAGAGGCCATTCTAACTTTATCACAATCATCTGATCTATTAAGGCAGGAATACAATGTTGAATCTTCAGCATAAATAACGGTTTTGGATAATAAATTGTCTGGGCGATCGTTAATGTACAGTAGGAACAGAGTCGGACCGAGAACTGAACCTTGAGGAACACCAGCATTGATAGAAAGGACCACCTTGAGTTTACGATTGGAAACAAAGGAGGAGATAATATTTAAAAACGGACCTTTTAAACCATATGCCTTAAGTTTGTGCAGTAGCCCCCAATGGCAGACTTTATCAAATGCCTTGGAGATGTTAAGAGCAACTGCTCGCGCTTCACCATAGACATCAAGGACACGATAAAAACGTTTATTTATAACTGTCAAAACGTCAGCAGTGGAACGCCCAGAACGAAACCCATTCTGAGAGTCTTAAAACAAATTATTTTTGTCAATAAATTCTAATAAGCTCAGGTTAATTAAAGTCTCGAAAACTTTGCTTAAGATGGAAATGAGACTGATTGGTCTATAATTAGAAGGATGAGATCGCTCACCACAATTTTTAAAAATTGGAATAACAGAGGCAAACTTCCAAGATGAAGGAAAACAGGATTCATCCAAACACTTTTTGAAAAGAGCACACAAAACGCGAGATAACTCAGTAGAACACCTTTGAAGTACAATTACAGGAATGCCATCCGGACCAGTAGCCTTATTAGAATCCATTTTGTTAATAATCTTAGAAACCTTATCAGAAGATATAAAGCAACCATGTAAAGTCTGGACAATTTTGGAGGAGAAATAAGGGAGATCATGACCAAAGGGTGGAATGAGAACTGAAGAGTTTAGCGAATAGTTCAACTTAATCCTTAGATAAACTAATGATTTCAGGACCATTGAAAAGTGGAGGTACAGATGTTTTAGAACTACCCCGGACGTTTTTAATAATACACCAAAATTTGCAAGAACCTATTTCTTTGGATTTGATAAGATCTTTAGTCCTTTCAGCAAAAACAGTTTTAGCTTTACGAACAACATATTTACAATTTTGCGCGAGGCAATAAACAGTTGTCTGTTATGATCAGTCGCATCACGACGGTAGCGATGAAAGAAATGATTGCGATGAGCTATGGCTGCAGCACAAGCTGGAGAAAACCATGACGAAGAATGAGGTTTTAACTGATATTTCCCTGACGGAACAAATAATCGTATTGCTTCAGATATTATTGAAGTAGTTACATTAACACAATCATCAGCTGAGTTGAAAAGAATTTTTTCCCAAGGGACAGACTGAATGTGTGCTTAAAATTTTAGCCAATCCGCAAGATCATATCTAAAAAAGGTTTTATGCGGCCCAATAGAGCGCTATGAGATATCTTACAAATGTCAGGGTTAAGAGGTTAAAAATAAATCCAACAAGGAGGGCGATTGACTTGAGTGATCAGGAATGCGGGTTGGAAAATTAACTAATTGGGAGAGAGACTGAGATACTGCAAAGTTATAGGTTTCGACACCAGAGCTACTTGTTCCATTCGAGAATCTTAGCCATTGTTTATGGTGAATGTTAAAGTCACCAAATACAAAGATGTTGGTTGAGCGATGATTAAAAAGAGCTAAGTCAGCGGATTTTGAAACAGATTTGATAACAGAACAGTCTTGAGAAGATGGAGAGCGATAGAGAAAGAACAAAAAACTAGTTGAATGTAGAAGAGACAAACGAAAACACATGAAAGAATGATTGGGGTCTTCCAGGTCAATTTCACGAGATATTGGTAAAGTTTCCTTGACATAAACTGCTAGACCATGCACATGAATAGAGGAATCTAATCTAAACAGAGGTAGGTATCTAGGTATCTGGTAGACCCATTCTCCCGAACTATTACCAGCCTCCCTCTGTTTAGCTTCAACACGAAGTTTGTTGAATATATCCCTTTCCTCTTTGCTCCTGTCTGTGTTGTAGACATAGATGAATTTACTCACAAAAAACAACCATCCATAACTGATTATTATGAACTGATGTAGCTACTGAGAAATAAGTATAGTAAATTACCTTTTTGTAAAACTTTTTTTAAACCACAATGTTCATATTCAACTTTATATCTTTCTATAATTCGACAATCTCTCTAATCCCCCGCCCCCTTTGAGACTTTGATTGTCTGCGCATTGAAGGCTTCCTATCCTTCAATGTCACATTTGACATCCATCTAATCATTCTCATGTCATTACGCTCTAGTCTGTTTAGTTCGACAGTTCTATATTCTCATTAAAAGTCAGAACATCTTAAACGAATGCACAAAAACAGTTTATCAGTTAAATTTGTTTCAATTGAGGAAGAAGATCCTCTTCAACAGAGGCTTGCCAACTTCTAAAAAGTAGAAATCCGTCTGCTGCAAATGATCAAGCCAACACCAGTTCTGCAAGCTTAACCGTTGATTTGGCACCCAATGTTATTGAATTAGACATAGACAATGAAAATGTGAATGAAGCACCGGTATTATAGAAACATGGAAGAAGATAAATCAGAAGAAGAGGAGGTATCAGGCCGTTGCGGACGCTGTCACATATATTTGGTTTAACTACCCTACAACCGAACAAAAAAATGTTCGGGCAGAGGTAGTTGTGCCCCCGAAACAATATTTGACTCATACGCCCATGCTTTTACCTCAAAGAGAAAAAAACGTTTTGAGTAACTTGATACTTTTTTTCATATAGGCAGAAAAATCTGAATTAATTCTTTAACATAACGTGATGAGAGCTTCAGCTTGTTTTTAATTTTGTGTACTATCTAAGCTTCAAACACAAGAGTGATCAAGAGTATTGACCCTCACTCCTCTTGTCAAATGACCTTCATGGACAGCTTCAAAGATTTTATTTTTATTATTTGTATAAGTCGAAAGAGTGTTCAGATGAGCGTGTGGTGTGGTGTGGTGTGGTGTGAACCATTCAAGTTAAGCTTTATATTTCTGCTTTAATATTTTCCATGCGTTGTCTCTTTGACGACATTTTTTATCATGGTTAAGAACACACTTCAATCAAATCTCTTCTCTAAAAATCAACACATTCAAAATTCGAAAAGATTTATTACGGAGATTTCGCAGTGATTTTACTTTTGATCGATGATTTGTGAAGATTTTCAAATTATGGAGATTCGAATAAAAGAGATTCTAATGCATTTTTAAATTCCGCTCGACAAAAGACTTTCTAAGCATAAGACTCTTCATGGTAATTTGTTTAAAATAACTACCTTGCCAACCACAACTCGTGCGTTAAAAAACCCACAAATGTCATGTGAATCGTGCGAAGAATTAAAGGGGTTTCCTTTTAGTTTCCGATCGAACTGGATTTAGTTTTCTTCTGTTTAAAACAATAGAAAAATAAGTAGAATCCCAGCCGCATCCCGAATTTTACTGGTCTTTCTTATTTTAAAAGAGCGTGTACATGTAAAATGTGTATACAACATGTAAGTTTTATTATTATTTTTGTTTTATCGAAATGAGCCTTGACATTCTTAAAGATAGCAACTTACAGGAGAGGAAAACAAAAATTCTTTCTTTAGTGAATTCAAACGCAGCTAGTTTTCCACGTTTTCCATGTTTTCGTCTTTTTAAAAATTTCCACACTTACATATGGTATAAATAAACAAAATATTTCATGAATTCGAATGACACAATTTGATCTTTAAAGATTTTGAAAGGGGCGGTGTTTGCATTGTAATTGACTTCCTTTTTAAGCAATCAGAAAAAAATGAAATAACTCTTAGCTACACTTTCTTTTAACTTGACCTGACCATGACGCTTAGACAATTCTTATACAGTACATCCTCGTTTATACGGTCTTCGATTACATTAACAACAAAAAATTTCGGACGAACAAATTTTGGACTAAATTATCTAAAATGGCTATAATGATAAAATAACAAAAAATGTTTTATAATTTTGCTGATTAAGTCAAAGAATAAAATGCTAGACATAGAATTTCCCATTAATAGTGTTTCAAAAAATGGTTTTTGAAACTTAAATAAGGGTATGAAGCTACCTAAATACAATTCTGTTTCTAAATTACATTCTATCTATTGTCATGTTGACTGAGGCAATGAGAATATTCCTATATATGACTTAGAGGTTTTAAATTACAGCAAGTGATTGACGTTAAATGTGAAATTTAAAAATTCCTATCATTTTAAAAATGTCGGTCACTAAAACGTTCGGATACCAAAATTTTCGGTCATTAAAATTTTCGGACCACTTGCTTGTCCGAAATTAAACTAGTTCGAAATTTTTCGTTGTTAATGTATCCGGGCGTTTTTTGGGGGATTTTCAATAACAAATTAGACACTATTAACATGAATGGACAGGGCGAGCGAGCGTTGATTATTGAACAAGATTTGCCATTGTTGTGTGTTTGATTTTGAAAGACGTGTCTGATTGCATCAGCGTGTGCCATGCTCCCGAAGAAGAGTCGTGAATCAATATATATCATTATAAATCTTCGTAATCGATCCGTAACCGGCATTTGGTGACTCGAAACCACCTGCGATCGATCGTGTAGGCATCGTCTGTTAATGCATCATAGTTTTATCAAATCATATCACCCATGAGTTTAAAATACAGAAAATGTGATTTTTCTACCATTCATAATATGCTCCAAGGATTCATCTTCGAGCTCCCAATCTCCAGCATCCAAAGATGAATTTACGAAGAAATTTTCATTTCATCTGGTAAACACACCAGTGATAGCTTTAAAGAGCGTTGTAGCGTCGTAGTAAATAGTTACGATAGTAGTCCAATGGTTTTAACGGCGAATCAAGTTTTTTTTATAGTTGAGTTTTCAAACAAAATACGTTCGAAATGCCTGGAGAGACAAAGTGAACTCACAAAATGTGCACCTACGGCCACTTGGGTATGGACATTGATTGATTAATTTCAAACAAGTGTTTTCGACCGTTTACGTTGGGTTGACCTTATTTAGTGTGAAGAGCGCTCTTAAAAAACCATGAATTGTAGCCAACGTTAAAGTGTTCAGGAATATCATTAATGAATGATTCGCGAACACCATATCTTAGTTGTAGACTCAAAATGTAATTCGCAACACACGCAGATTCGTCATGTTGTTTCGTATTTTAATCCCAAAAACATCCAGTTGAAGAAATTAATCTATTGTTTCCGTTGTGATACTTGTACATAGAGAAGAATTAATACTGTAAATTGTAAAAAGAAAAAAGGTTATTTCTTTTTACATTGTCCATTGTACTTGAATGTGTTGGAAGTGAATCAATTATTTTGATTGCGCAATAAACGTACGAGAATCGTCATTAAGTGACGTAGCAGTAGAAAACGAGGGCCGTCTTTAAGTTACGTAACCAGGGGAAAGTGAAAAACAGCCAACCAGAGTTAAAACAAAGAGGAGGGTAAAAACTACCAACAAACACCGATCGATTGTCATAGCAACAATCCGCCATTCCTCTTTCCGCAGTTGGTTTTCATCCACGTGCTTCACTCTCTCGAGTATGATGTCTATCTTGTACAACACCAAGGTGGAGGGTTTGTTTTCTCGTTTGGTTTTCCTCCTCCGTCGAGGTTGTTTTTCTCCTACCATGATATTGGCCGTTTTTAAGAAGCTCTTCAAGTCCTCTTCTTTCTGCAAACGCGTCGGTTTGATTGGTCCGTCCGATCTGACGCGAACCGCTCGAGACAACCAATCCAAAACAAACCTGCACACAAGGATTTAAACAAACTCATATTTAACTTCTAATTGATCATTTGGAAAGATTTTTAAACAAGAACGTTTGGAGCTTTTCGTAATCCTAACGGACTGTAAGTCGTAATTCGTGCTTATTAAAATGTTTTTGTGTTACATGAACACAAAAGGTGGATAAATTAGTTTTCCTCTATAGAATTCCTGTCTAAAAGATACTGTTTAAATACACCGCCATCTCATTAAAATATATTTATTTTTCATGCATTTCCAACATGGATTCATTTTAATCTGCACGAAATGTGTTGCCACGGTAATTTTTACTTTCAACATGAGTAAGTATAATGCGACCTGCATGTGATTACCGCCAGTTACCTTCTCATCCATATTGTCATCGGGGGGTCCTGCGGTGTTTTGTGGTGCAATCTCATTATATAGCACAGCACGATAATTATCAACACCATCTCCAGGAGCGAGATGCCGAAGAAAACTCCGACCAGCGGTATGACGTCACTGGTTTCGGGCATAATTTCCGTGACGACTAACATGAAGACGATCATTGCCAGTAGTAAGTTCACGGCCAATAGGATGCGCTCGCCTGTGAAAGGTAAAGTTTTTAAAATACAAATAAACGCCCTGTTAACGCCCACGATGCACCCTATAAAAGGTCAATCGCGTTACTTTGAGCGAATCCTGGGCCGAGGCTGTAAATCTTTTCAAAGGCTTATTAGAGAAAAAGGAAACTGGAAATTTGCAATCGAGTCTCGCGAAAAGGCAAACTTTTACTGCGCTGAATGAAATCACCTGATTCCGCGGGTAAGAGAAACGAGAGCATGGTTAACATGCCGATGATGGTCGTCGGAAAGATCAAGTTAAACACGTAACACAACGACCGTCGCTGAAGAATAATAGTGAACGTGACGTCAGGGTAGATTTCCGGACAGCAGTGGTATTTTTCTTCGTTTCGGACAGCATTCGCGCTAGCCAGGCGCCACTCAAAATTTTTCGAGTACTTGTCTGTAAAAATAACTTGTTAAAATGTCTTTTATTATTGTTGGGGTTTGCATGATATTGTGTAAATTTTAAACCAGATTTTATCGACGCGAATTTTGCAGCGAATTCAAGTTCACTCAGAATGCGCTTAATTTCTCTGCTTGCAATAGCCAATCAGGACACATTCCTTACGTTTCAACTTGAATAATTTCTAAGTGATTCATTTTTTATCATTAATATTATTTTATACTCTCTATGCTTGAATTTTTGAAATTGAACGCCTAATTCCAAATTCGTCACTAAATGGAAATCCAAACACTGGTCGATCATTTTACAAATTCATCAATTGTTTGATTTTAAAGATTCGACCAATCAGTCTTCAACTTTTCTTCGAAAAATTCGGTTCGTGTAAACGTGTCTTTACGTAAGTAGTGAAAAATAACTTCAATCTGAAGGTTTCTTGTGGTATATATATTTTTTTACCAAAAATTAAATTTTGGAATCTAGTTTCATTTCATTTTCCTTTACCAATGCAGAATGAAAACCATAAACTGATTGACCATTGATTAAAAATTCATACAGTACTTTCTTTGCCATTTTGTTTTAGTGTGTAATCGACGTACAGTGGCATAAAACGACTTTGTAATGGACGATGCGTAGCAATAAACAACACAGCTCAAAAGCACGCTTGGTTTCTAAAAGTGAACTTGTAACTGTAGAATTTATGGGGGTTGTTTTCGTTCTAAGTTCTTCGGCATGTTATTTCTTAAAAATCGAGAAATTTCGAGGCTTAGCTTTAACAATGTTTTCCTGTCTTGTTCTCATCAGTCGATCAACCAACGCAATATCGTCAATGTTCTAGTTATAGCTTCAGAATTGTTTAAGGTTATTGCTTTAGTGAGGTGGGTCACAAATACATATTTTACCTAACACAGCAGAATCCCCCTCGCTTAAAAGATTCAATCTGTCTTTATCGTATGTCCAACTTCCAAATTTCATCGGGCATGATTGAGTGTCGAACGGGAAATGACGCACGTCAATAATGCATTTACTTTTCAAAATGATCGTTGACAGCCACGTAGTCCGACCGTCGTATCGAAGAATGACCCGCGTTTTTAGCCGGTTCAAATTGCCGCTGATTTTCTTATCCTCGTCAGCGCTATTTTGAAAACAGCAAACAAATGTCGTTAGATTTTGAATAGATTACCGCGGAACAGCAAAAGTTTTGTTGTTACCCATAGGTTCACTTTTAAATAGGAATAAAATGCACGAGGTGCTATTTTAAGAAAAATGCATTATATAATTTCTAACAAATACGGTGCAGTGTGGCACTAACCACAAAATAACTATTTACCGAAAAAGAAAGAAAGAACACTAGCTAGTCAAAACTAACAAGCCAGTTTCTTGTTAAATTTTGAAGTAAAAATTCCGCCGAGATGCATATTTGTAGCAAATTCCAGTTTTGTTTGTAAATAAATGGTCGTATGAAAGAGGTTCGACCCTGAAAATAAGTTGACCCAATTCCTACAACTTTTTTGTGGATTTCATTAAAGGTTCTCCAAATCTCGATCTAGGTACTATTGCGTAGCTAAGCTGGTTTACGTTGAAGTAAAGAAAACAAACTTACTTGTTGTACAACACTAAATCAGGTTTCCATATTTTCGTCGGCTCCACGTTGATCTCGGTTATGTTGTTGTAAAGGTGAGATTGCCAGCTTAAGAAAGGATTGTACCAAACCTGATGAGTAAAATCACAAATGAGGTTCAAAACACAGAAGTTAGCCTTCACACGTGTTCACGATTATTAGCGTGACTATAAGGTACCTCCCAACTGGGTGGTTCACCTTAAAGACTTTCAAGATGTACCATCGGTAACATTACCTGGCGGACCCAAGCTCTGGTTACAAGTATCTGCTTCTTCTCGTCCTGAAAAACACTTTCAATACAAGCCGATAATCGTGGATAATTAACAATTTCTAGAAGTAACCGCAGAACGTGAGACAATATTGCTGGCTAAAAGATGCAAAAAGTTCACAAGAACACTAATATTAATTCAGAATTGAATATCTCGATTTTAGTCAAATAGAAAAAGTATATTCTTTCATTCGCAAGCGCAATATCTGACGAAAATGTTCTTCTTCTACAAATAGAACGCCAGACACTGGTAGCTTGTTTATGCATTATTTCATTTTTTGGAAAACACCCATCTGAAGAATTTATCAACTCGCTCATTATTTTTCTGCATAATTAACATGTCATGAATTATTTTGTGTTTGCGAAAACCTGCTCTGTGTTATTACGAATCTGCAGAGCAATTTCCAAAGAAATCTGTGCAGTGGTTTTTGAGTCTATAGAGCATACACTCACTTACACACAAGTTATTCTTTTATATACTGAGATAACGAAAACTGTTAATTAATCACCTTTGATATAATATATGTCTTTAATGACACCTTTTTCACCTTTTCAACTTACCACGTCAATGACCTGACTTAGCGTCAATCCAAACGTCACATTGAGCGTGTCCAAATGGCTTTGGACAGGTCGCGCTACGACGTTGTACGATGAAAACAAAGAAACCAACAGTTCATCCTCGGCGCGGCTACAGGCCACCCCTAAAACAAGGTCGATATATGTAAAAATGGTTTTCGTAAAAGGAGAGCGGAATTTTAACATATTCGATCAATGATTCGCTCAAAGGTAGACTAATGTCATTTTTCAATATGTATGTACTCTCTGTTTATCGTTTAGAGCAAGCCAAGGTTGAGCGCTTTAAATCTATATAGGGACATCAGTGTCTATACCATTATAAGATACTGTAGCTTAGGGTTTCGCTTTACAAAACCAAACCCGGGCGTTTTGAATCCCATCTCCGCATGTCTTTCTTTCTGAGTTACAATTGAGAATGCAGGTCTAGCTTAAATTTGTATGCAGGTGTGGCGAGCCTTAAAATAGCTATTAGGAAAAGCATATGCTTGTTATACTGGATGACAAAAAATAATTACTACAATCATTTAAATAATTCGTCCGGGTAAGTTACCACGAGATCAATATGATGTTACAGTCACACTCGACTTGCGTCCCGTTCATCAGAAATAAGCCATTCGCAACCAAAAGACACAGGAATGCTAAGCGGCATATATCTACAGAATTTTTCTAAACCCTCGCAATATTAACGTGGCATTTAGTCACAAATGGGGCAATAATTTTGTGTTACATAGGACATAAAAAGGTTGAAATGGAAAATTGAATACTCCGCAATCAACTCAGCTGACACAAAAAACTCAAAAGAATAATTTGCGATAAATTTGCACTTCTGACGTCAGAAAAAGGCATTGCTTCATGAAAATTTTGAACTTGAAAATTGCGGATTACAACAGGATGTTTTAGACTCGAACGTCCAGAAGGTTTATTATTATTGCACAAAGAAATACCAAAAACCGAAATAGAACATTTTCTACAGAGACGTGAAATATTTGAATGAATGTTTAATCTTTTTTTAAATTACTGTTTGAAAATAATAGGTTATTCAAATTTCATTGCGCCTTAAACTCACCTTTAATAAAAACAAAGAAAACGATCATATCAGTACCAAACATTTTCCTTTCCTTCCCAAAGTGCAGTTTTTACACTAAGTACGCTCTGATATAAATTATGCATCATGTTTGCATAAATTATACATGTTGTTTTTTGGCATAAGTGGAGATTGGATTCCCCCGATGATTTTTGAATAGTTGCTTGTAAAATGACATACAACAGTTTTTTCGCGCGCTGTGTTCTCAAAAAAGTTGTTGTGGGCGCACGTACATCTCAAATTTAAGTCAAAATAAATGTCGGTAAACATTTTTTAAAAACACATTTATTTCTCGTAAACTTTTTTCCTTGTTTTTGGAAACTAGTTTCCGAAACATTTTTCCACGGTTTGTTACTGTTATACCAACTTCCACCGTTTTCTATTCTAATGCTTACTTGCGCTTATATATTAAATACCAATTAAATAAAGTGTTTAAAATTACCACTAGTAACTGAGACAATTTTTTAGTTATTTGCTTATTTTACACTGAATAGAATTCCTTGGACTAACTAAAATCTTTCCAGCCATATATGTGGTGTGGCACATCGCGAGCCATTGTAAAGTGCGATTACCGGATGAATTGTTGTTAAAGCATGCAGTGTCCATTTAATCCAAGAATTCGTGCAAACAGCCATGTTCGACACTACAGTATACGCGACAAGGTGGTAGATGGAGGTACCGCTCGCGTAAGGCAGATTGGGGTTTGTTCCGAAAAAGATCAACATATATCGCAGGAGTAACACTAAAATAACATTTGTTATCGACCTTAGGTTAAGATGAAACTGGATCGGACGCTGCAATTAATTTCAATAATTATCTTGTAAGTCCTACATTAGTTGGCGAGGAAAATATGCCCGTGGAAGTGGACGAATTGCTGTGCACAAGACGGAAAAACAATGAAGACCGTGTATTGTAATAACAGCTCGGTGGATTGTGCGAGGAGACACTTTTACGCATGCGATTCTTGCACCTACATTGCTTCCAATGGTTCATAGATCAACACCACCAGGTAGTATTCTATAACATCAGACTTGTGTCTTGTATAATATATAATATTCTAACTTTTCAATACTTTACACAACATTGGCATCAGTGATTTCAAATAGCAATGGATCGTTTTTTGGGGTTACTTTGGATATTTTTACGGCTTCCGGGAATACTCCTTTATCATCGGCGAGCCAAGTCAAACTAAAGTAATGGTTTTATAATAATCTCCTTGATGTGTAAGATACACTAAAACTCCGGGTCGAGGTCTTCATGATAATGCTTAATGAGCGTTCTGGAAGCCTTGTTAAAAACAAACAAACTAAACAAAACTCTAACCTGTAGCTTCATGAGCTGTATGCCATCAAAATGTGCTAAGGCCTATGTTTACATTTTTCAACTTTTTTTTGAATTTTTCCCCCTGGCTGCCTATATAATATTGAAGACTTTATTACTACTTGTAATTTAATTTTAGAAGTCATATTTTGACCTCCACTCGTAAAGTACCGGTTAAACTCCTTTGTCTAATACTTAGAATTTCATTTTCGTTGTTGGAGGAAGCTATAATTTAACACATTTGACAAAACTTCTAAGCAAAATAATACAATGTTGTCAATATTATACAATGTCAATGAAAATACCACACTCATTGAAAGTATCTACGATTCGTTATAAATTTTTTTTTTTATGTTCGGTGATGAGGCCGAACAACTTTTCTTATATTTACATTATTAGGCAAATAAAAAAGAGGATCAAACTTTTGTTCGGGTCTGCATATTGCTTTTTCTCGTATTTGTGATTATTTATGCCATGAGCGATCAAACTCTATCAATTCTTAACCCAGAAACATGAAATCTAGTATAAGCCACTTCATATGCAGAAAAACTGAGTACAGTACTTGCGGGGATGCGGAAAGATTTGACGAGGGACCACTTCTAAGCGCAACGCATACAACACTTAACGACTACTGCTTTTAAAATTGTACTGGGATCTTATGACCAGTCTACGGAAATCGCTTTAGTTATAACACACGTGTGCGACAAATATGATGAGTCTCAAATGACAATGTTAAGTAACCATAGCGATGGATACATAAACAGTTTCTTTTACTATTATATATATTATTATATTTTAATACCTTGAATATATATATGAGACGTAAAGAGTCTAAACCACGTTTAATTTTTGTTAACATGGTTGAGATTGGAGATCAATTGAAAGATAGTTAGGGGAGTTGACAAAACAGAAATTAGTTTGCGTTGATACAGATGAAGCAGATGCATCCTTGGATTTGGATGAGCTGTGGAATACTTCAAAACGAGCTGATGGAAACTTTCGTGTATTGACTGCTCTTGAAGGGAAAGTACTAGCTACAGCTTTCGCTTTATATCAGCTGATGTAAAATGCTCTTCACACAAGCAGGTCGAGTTGTTCACTTTAAAACCATCCATGCCCTCTACCCTTTTCATCAAAGCACATCAACAACGTTTCTCGGGATTTTTCTGGAGAAATGTAGGCCTGTTCGTGATCCATCGGATATAAAAATAAAATAGCTAATAACATAAAATACCTAGCTATACTATTA
Source organism: Candelabrum cocksii (assembly GCA_963930725.1). Lineage (NCBI taxonomy): Eukaryota > Metazoa > Cnidaria > Hydrozoa > Anthoathecata > Candelabridae > Candelabrum > Candelabrum cocksii. Next base: position 4,192,832 of record OZ005674.1, read on the forward strand.
ACATCCAAAAGTCGCACATTGACGTCCAATAGATCGTTCTTTCTTCTTCGGTATATCTTTTGAAACATCTGGTACGTTTTCTCTACTCATTTTAAGCTTCTTTTTTAACTTTAAAGTAATTTTTTTGAAATATAAGATAAGATTCGTGTTGTTGGCTTTAAGAAAAGAGATGAAACTACATCGGTTGCCTCGATTTCACGTTCGTGTTTTACAGTGTGACGTATTTGTGAAAGAGGTCTATTAAGTCTGTTGTCACTGTAATGTTTACGGCTAGCTTTAACATCTTTAATAAATTCATTCTTTATGAGGAAATATGACATCGGAAGCATCGAAAGAACGACAATAAGAATGCTTAGGAAAATATGGTAATGACAATAACATTAGCAAAGACTACACTGACATGAGCAAATGAATTGATACAAATATCAGTGCGGTGAAGATGATATGCGATGCTTCATTTTTACTTCGTACCATATCACACCAACATAACACTAGTCATAACGATGTAGTAGCAGAATTCGTTGTTAATTTTCAAAAGCTCTCTTCGCACGTTTCTTTTAAATCGGTTAAAAAAAAAACCCAAAACAACTAAAAAATTCCTAAAAGGAAACCCCCTATAAGGAAACCCTTAACATCGTGCGCACTTTGGAATTCGCATGACTCTTTTATATTTGTACTTCACGCACGAATTGTATTTGACAAACACGGTGTTATTTTTAGCAAATAAACAGTGAAAGTGAAAGTTCGTTTCGATGATGGATGAGAATAATTTGAAAGAAAATTTATGTAATATTTTAAGTTAAACGACTAATTTCAATTGAGCTTTGAAAATCTGTAAAAATTAAATGAATAAAGCTTAATTCACGAACATAAATCCACGCAAAATGTAAAGAAATGTAAATGTAAAGACTCTTGAATAAAGTAAAGTAGTCCATCAAATGTGTTTTCATCACTGAATTGAATTGAAGTCGCTTTAGACAACCAGGTTTCATTTACCATTTATTTTATTAAGCCATTGTAAATGTTTACATTTGGCATGAAGGAACAATGTCAGCATACTTATCATCATTAAAAAGCAAAATGAAAGTTATTTAAAAGATAAGGTCAAATTTAAAAACTTTTTTGTTGATTGGTTAACAGAAGTAAACATTTGATGAGAGAAAATCAGACTTTAAGTTTCCCCTGAGTTTTATAAACAGTACAGTCTGGATAACGACTTCCAGAGGAAGTATCATTTTCATATCATTTCAAAGGTAACAAGCGTTCTTTAATTTAAATTTCTGCTTTGCTTATGTGAGATATTTAGAGAGTTAGGCAGATTTTAAAATTATTTTGGATGGCTCTCCTTGTGTGAAAAGTGGTGTTAAAAAGTGATTTCTTTATTGAGTTTTTCTTTGTCTATATTTTAGTATGGGAGCTGCTCAATCGATACCTGTTGCTGGGGAGGCCATCACCGCTATCGACAGTACTGTTAAGATAGCAACGGCCGGAGTTTGCGCAGCTGTTGGTGAGATTCTTGATGACGATGAAGCAAGGGATGCTGCAAAGAAATTCGCTAGCGATGCAGGAAATACGTGGGTTGAATATTCTGAAAGAAACGTGATTGCAGGACCGGTTCGCGCATTTGTTCATTCAGCAGGCGGAGACGAAGAAGAAGCGAAGAGAGTGCTCAAAAAAACACTGAAGTCTACGGAACAATGCATTGATAGTACACCAGTAGTAGGCCATGTAAAGGGTGTAGTGCATTACGCGGCCGGTGATACAGAGCATGGACATCAATGCATGAAGGGAGCTACAAGAGGTACAGTTGTGTTCGCTGCTGGATTAGCAACAGGCGGAGTAGGTGCAGGTGCAGCACTTGGAGGATTGGCTGCTACAGGAGCAGGAGTAGCTTACGACGAGACAGTAACTCTTATAGAAAACAAACCGTACGGGATAATTGCGTCAGTAGATAATGCTATCAAAGCTGACGAAAAACGAGATGGTTACAATGTCATTAATTCTACTATTGATGTCGGGTATTCTTTGGTGGGAGATTTCATGACGGGTGTTAGTGCGGCACAAACGGCCGAGTCCTTGAACAAATCTCAAACCCAGCGCAATAATTTACGGAAAAAGGTAGGCAATAAGAAAACCAAAAATGTAGTAGACACTGCAAAAAAATTGGAGAAAAAGATGAAAACAGCAAATGGCGATGGACACGTTTGCACGAAAGTGAAAGATATGAAATCTGGAAAAAGTGATTACGGAATGAATAAACGATACAGAACACAGGAGAGAATAAAAAGCTTTGACAAAAACGGACCGAGCAGCGGGTACAAAACCAGAACAAACGCCACAAAGGGGCGGGTTGGTGAATTCCCGCGTAAACCTGGCATCCTGGAGAAAACCGCTGCAGATAGAAATATGCCGATCCGACGGGAGGTTCCAAATCGAACAGTCCGCGCATGCGCCGAACACGATGCTTTCAACAAACTCGGAAAGACGGGTTTTGAGACGAACGTGGAAACGTACAGTGTGACGTCAAACAAAGGAAAGATCACAGCCATAGAACGTTGTGGCAATTGTAAGCAGTTTGGAGAGATGATGGGAGATGTTGTCACCGATTCGATCCACGGTGAAACGATCCCCACGAGACAGTTTACTCTGGACAGCTCTGCAGTCGGCCGCTCCGCTCTCAAATCTGCTCCGATTATACTCGGTCAGGCAGCCAAACATTCAAAGAAATCGAAATCGAAATATTCTTAAAAACCTTTTGTTTGTTATGTTTGTTTTAACAACGTAGTATAGATGTTTCGCACGCGCAGTCATTTCCGAAATGATGTTGAGGGAAAGAAAAGTTATTTTATTATGATTTTTATTATCTAATTATATTATTGTTCACGTGACCATGGGATATGTAATGTTGTACGCGGTGATTAATTTTTTGTTGAAGACAGTTATTATATCAAATATTCGCAGTTTTGCTTGATTGAACATCGCGTTTGTTCATGTATCAGATTATATACGAGTCACTGTCTGTTGAAATCTTGAACAATAGATATACCAGAAACAACTATAGATTTTATCAACTTGGAGAACAAATTAAGAAAAAAATGTTTCTTCGCTCGCTCAGGTCAAAACATCTCGTTTCCAGATCCCGCACTAGGGACAGAATCTACGCCATCATTGCTAATGTGATGAGTTGAGCTACAAATGAGTGCCTATAGGAATGAAACATATTCCTCTCACGCCTGACCCTGAATGGGTCAGCAAACACGTCCAACAATCTCGATATGCTTTTCAGGTTGTTAAGTGCGATGATCGTGATTGCTGTGAGGATTTCGTAACAGACTGGCGGACCGTTTTTTCCAGAACAGAATTTCCCGCAGTTCACACTATCGGTGCGAATGGAATTATTCCGGTTGAACCAACATACCACTTCAAGCACCCCAAAGAAAATGATTTTGCATCCCTTTACAAGCGCCCCTTTCTTAAAAAGATTCCGAAAGAGTTGGAGTGCTACAATATTATCCCTTTCGATCAATATTGTCAGTCGATGACAAGAAAGTTGAAGCCCGGGATATGTCCTATTTGCAGTTTGTAATGACCGGAATATTCGTCATCACCAACATTTTTTAGATTCTACAATCTTTATTTGCCGAATAAGAATGATTCCTTGTTTGATTGATGATTTGTTTTGTTTGATTCAACATTTTATGTACCACAACAAAAGGGTTTTTTCGCTGGTATTTCCCTGACGCCAAAAAAATCCTTTAAACGGAGGAGAGAGGTTTGGGTGAAAACGTTCACCGGGGGGTGGGGGAGGGAGGGTGTAATCAAAACGAACAATGAAGAACAAGGGGGGGGGGGAATTGGCAAATTTGGGCGAACGTACTATTTTGAATTACAAAACAAAACAAGAAATGTTAAAAAAGCCTGAGAGGAAAGACTTTTATTACGGTGTAAAGTAAAGTGTACATTAATGAATATTTAGAGGTACAATGAAAGGAAGATTAGAATTGGTGACAACGATGAATCTTACATTTAACTCTTTTAGTACAAATAACTCTACAAACAAAAATTTAGATTTTCTTTCATGCTTCTATCCCTTCAGCAAATGACTTTGGAAATTTATATTTATTGACTCTAAAACATCAAATTTTTTTTTAATTAATGAATTCATAATTATTTAATAAACAGAAGAAGCATGCCGAATTTTGAAGAATTTTTAACAAATTTTAAAACGTTTTTTACATTGACAGAGTCTTGGTGCGCGAAAGACTCATTAACTAACTCCTTTTAAAAAACCTAATAGTCTAAGAGCTCGCTACGGATGATTACATGTCAAAAGTTATAGAATTTTCTTTGTTTGTAGGCTATTCTTTGTGTTTAGGGAATTCCATTTTGGCAGATCAGCCGGGGCACCATTGGTGGGTTCAGACCCAACGACCCTCTAAATCGACCCCAAAATGGCATTATATCGATGTCACAAGGTATATGGTTGAAATTTTGTACCACGATCCCTAAGTGTACTGAGATGCCGAAAATACTTTAGCATACCAAAATTTCCGGGGGGTTTTCCCAGCATACTGGGCCCAAAAATCTCCAAAATAGCGTTATATTTAAGCCACAAGTTATATGGCTAAAAATTGGTGGAGAAACTCTTCAGTATGTAAGGAACTCAAACATACCTTAGCATACTAAAATTTCAAGGGGGTTTTCCCCAACATACATACCCCTCGAAGAATGGTAACTGGGAACCCACTTAAGCTGTCATAGACAATGAATTGTGTTTATTTCATTAAAATATATGCACCAAACTCTCTTAACATAACATACACATGGTAGGAATGAAAAAATGACAAAAGCATACCAAACCTACAGGGGGTTTTCCCCAGCACACCAAACCCAAAAATCCCCAAAATGGCGTCATATTTAAGCCAGAAGTTATAAGGCTGAAAATTGGTAGATTTCCCCTTCAGTATGTGATGAACTCAAAAATACTTTAGCATATCAAAATTTCAGGGTTTTTCCCCAGCATACCCCTCCTTGATTTGTTGTTTTAGTTCAAGACCAGGTACTTTTGATTACTTTATTAATTATGTGCAGAGTAGATAAATATGAAAATGTTTTTTTAGCAAAAAGCATTTTATTTTGTTCTTTTTTTTAAGAATATTAAAAACTTTCTGAATAATTTATAAACCTTCTGGATAGTTATAAACCTTCTGGACATGTAATGGGAAATATCAATTTGTTTACAGGCATGACAAAATAAATATTAGTTACGGATTATATTGTTATTTTCATTATAACATTTCAAATGAAAGTTTTGGTTTGAACCATCTTTTAAGTTTGGACAAGAAAGTTCTATTAAAAATAGAACGTTTTTGGTTTAGACGAGGAAATATTCATTCTCTCACATATATGCGCATCTTGTTTAATTTTCTTCATAACAAAGAATCATAAAATTTGATTTTTGGTTTAAACAATTTTTTCAACTTTTATGTTGTTTAACTAAATTACAGAAATTGACATGTGCAGTAATGAGAGAAATGTTGTTTGCAGAAATGTTATCTGTAGTGTACTTGGTGTGTTGTTGAGAAATGGATGAAAAATCAGAAGAAGACGAGACTAGTGGTTCCGAACAGCACTTACTTGTTGTAGATGGAGGTATATTCAATTTTCTTTGCCCCCAACAATAGCCAATTCCTTACATTTCAGATCCAGTATGTGTTTTGCATGCGGCAAACAAGAATAACGACACAGAACAGAGAATAACAATATTCAACCAAGACTTGTGATCAATTGTAAAACATTTTGTTTAACAAATTTAGAACTCCTGCTACCAGATTGTTCTTCATGTAAAGTTTTGCAATGCAGTAGACCTTTTGAATGTTACCATTCTATGTCTGATTCGGAAGTTTAATGAAGCCATTGCATTTTCAAAACAGTATAAGAAGAAAGAAAATCCTCTTTCTAATTTCCTTATTTCCAGTCATCAAGCGGAAAAAAAGAATAAACAGTAAAGTTGATGAAGATGTCGAAGATGTCTCTTTTCAAAAACGCACTCATTGGTCGATTGTCGTAACAAATCCGAAGATCGGCTGGAGGAATGTTGCGGACATTTTTAAAATTGGGAAACATCTGCTGCAACAATTATAAAAAATGAAGAGAAACTTTGCAAAAATTATGCCAGTTCTCAAGGTAACAGAAAGCGAGGAAAATTTTAAAAACTCAAGGAATCAATGTATTTGTGGTAAAGAAAATGTTGCGCAACTAATCCCACCTGTGGAAAATCTTAATAGGTTTCTAGCCAAACCTGCACAAGACAAACACCTGGTGTCCGCTATAGACAGTTTACACTGTAGCTATTTGTTGTCATCGGACGTGGAATTTCCATAAAATGGTTACATGATTCTCTCGGATGGTTAAATGATGATAGCTATCTCTCGAAATGCGATAACCGCCCGGATATTGATATTTGTTTTTATTCTACCTGCATATGAAATATTTTGAATGTACCAACAACTTCTTCACAGGTCTCACAAAATAGTTCAAAGTCTAAGCGGAATTCCATCTTTTGCTTTATCTTATTAAAAACAATGAGAAAATATTTTCCCATTGTAGACAATAACTGTATTTACCAAAGACTTCTTTTAGTACCGAAAAGTTCGTTCGTTAGTTTCTTTTTTAACGAGGCTCCCAGAACGCTCATTAAGCATTATCAAGAAGACCTCGATTGAAGTTTTAGTGTATTAATTGCTCCCATTTGTGTTACGGTTATTTTTTATGAAATACGCGTTTTTTATTTATAGCCGCTCACTAAACAACTTGGTGATGGGTTGGTCTCAAACCCAGAACCTTTGGGTTGGCCTTGCCATTGCGCTATCGCCGGATGTTCACGAAAGTTCATAATAAAGTTGTAATCATTTTCATAATTCTTTTCAAAACTGGTAGCTTGATTTTTTTTCGATGAGGATAAAGTTGAAGTTTCTAAGAGGAAGTTCTGATTATATCATCACCATTGGCATGAGACAAAAACTTAACTTTGACTACCTTATTACATGAAATATAAGCGGGCCGGTAATTAACGCAGTTGGCTTCGATCCGCGTTGATAAAAACACCCCTTAATTTCTGACCCGCGTTATTTTAACCAGCGTTAATTACCGCTAAAGCTTTTTAAAAAAAAATGTTTTCAACGAGAAAAAAACGCCAAGAAAATAAAAATTTTCATCCTTGGTTTTGCTAAGCTCCCCACCTTCATCATCATAAAGATTCTCAACAATTTCGGGACCGTCAATCTCTTTTATAAAATTATTTTCAACGTCTACATACTGTCAAGTAATTGGGTGTTTTTAGCTCCTATTTAGTGATTGAATTGAGAGCTTCTCTCTACCAGAGGCCAAACAACTTTGACCCTTATTGGTATTTCGAGTCCACCTTGCACTAAGGGCGAAGGCAAGGATCACGGAACCCTTCCTCAAACCCGTGAACAACAAATAAACAGTGTAAAGTTAAACCTGTTCTAATAAAGATAAAATAAAATTATGTTGATGATGAATTTTGTTTCGTCCAAATGTTCTGTCCAACAACCGTGTTAATTACTTTAAAGGAAAGTTGCGAAAGTTGCGATTTTATTTTCGCAACTTTAAAAGAAAAAGTCGCGTACATTAAATGTTGCGAGACAGGACATTCATAAAAAGTTGCGTACATAAAATGTTGCGAGTGAAGTTGAACTTACGATAATTTTTCTTGTCATTCCATGCAACTTAGCGTTTGGACAATCAATTTATTCCAAAATTAATACAATCTACTACGGATTATTTGAAAAATCGGAGACGGATTATCTTATGAGTTTCTACGAACCAGACTTTAATATTTTCATACCTCAATGTACACAGAAAGGTGTAAACTTTATATAACTTTACTTATACAAAAAAAGGTCCAAAAACGAAGTTCAAAACGTACGGTGAAGAGAAGAAAGCTGCCATACGGAAGTGGTTCATGAAGTCCTCTGATAAAGGCAAAAAGGACCAGGACAAAATAAGAAAGAAACAATAATTATTGATTAGAATCTACGTTGAAATCTGAACGATTTTGAAGTTGCGAATTGTAAAAAAATTAATTGCAACTTTTTCTTCCCACAACAATTCCTTCCTTTAAAGTAGTACACACCTAAACGCTCAAGGGCCTCGATCCGCGTTAATTACCTCACCTTTACAGATTTGGTTTAAGAGTCCGCGTTAATCCCTGACGCGCTAAAACATATCCGCTTACGTTTCGTGTAAGATAAGGTAGATTTTGGTGCAATAAAAAAAAACTGTTAACAGAATCGTTTTTTACGATAAACTTTACTTTTAGAACTTCAAGCCATAGGACCGGTCATTTACGGTAACACAAATTCAGATTCCTGTAAGTCATTGTTAAAAATGGAACTTTGTGTTTTGCAGTGCAGAAACTGGATTTAAAGTACGGTAAACCTTTTTCGCCATGCCCCCTCCCACTTTTTTGCCAAGTAATGTTTGTTTTTTGCAAAGCCAAAAGAAATAGCAGTGGATAGCATTAAGAGGGAGTGATCATATAAATGGTAACGATAATGTATCTTATCTTATGTAAATAGGCAGTTAGGTTAATTGACAAAATGTCGAAAGTGCTATTAAAGAGTCGCACGTTCGTTTGTTATTACATTTGGTATTGTTAAACGGTTGTGTGTTTCAATCAATATTTCTACTCGGAATTTACTAAAGAAACATCTAATATCTCATTGTTGCTTCTGTTCCAACTCTTAAAGGACTTCACATCATCTAAACCTAACTTTTATCCGAAATATTAATAAAATATAAGTTTCAGACTCCCCCCCCCCCCCCCCTTTATCAGGAGCAGTATTCAACATTACATGGAAAGATCACGGAACCTTTCATTGACTATATGTAGACCCTAGTCGTTGGTTATTGTCCCAGAAGCAAAGAGGAATTGATAAGGAACCTTCTAGTCTGACAACTGATTGGTGTACTTGCGTTGGATTTCCACGAAAGAACTTTACTGAAAGTTGTTGTTGATATTGAATTTTTAATTCTAAAGACTGATGTGTAGAGTATGCATGGGCGGAAATCCGCCAGATACGATAAAAAGTACAATAAACCTAGCCTTACAGAATTTGTAAGATGTAATTTGCAAATACACTAAAATAGATTTATTGAGCCAATATGGAGATAGAAACATTACATCATTGTAAGTTGCTTATATTTTTGAACTGGGCCAAGAGCTAACTTGATTGTTATTACATTATTACACTATAGTCACCAATTGTTAACCTTTCTTCTAAATGTTATACCGGGTTATTTTTTCTTTCGGTATGTCAGTGTATTGACACATTTTCAATAACATGGTTTATAGGTTCATTAACTTATAACATCTGCATAATAACTAGAACAATAAATTTGTCAAATTACTTATCATTAAAGAAATTAAACAGTTGTTACAAAAATACATGAATTCTTTCACTTATTATTGCGCTCGAAACAGCTACTTTTTCTTTCCAAATGGTCGCAAAAATAATAATTTTTGAATTACTCTACGAAAACGAAATCTTCTTCGACCATTCTGCCGTCTTCGCCTTCTTCCCCAAGGTTGAGGATCATTCCATGTCTCTGAACCCAATTAAACTTATTATGATTTACGCACGTTATATTATTATAATATTATTATATTACACGATGAATTATTATTGAACACATCAATTAAAATAAGTTTTAAGATCTTCCTTACCGTCAGTTTCGTCTTCATCATCCAAATCAGAGTCATGATCAACCAAACTTTTTATAATATTTTCTTCGATATCTCTTTGCAACTCCTTCTTTGAAACTGTTGAATAATACCATTCAAAGGAGGCATAATTGTAACAAAAAGAACTTTAAGAGAATTGCCTACTGATTAGCATGTTGAAAAATCCTAATTTGAAGTAATTACACTCGATTGTTCTCTTTTATTTTCAATATGTTACAAATAATACAATACATTACTTTTAAAACATCCATTACTTTCATTTTTGCTTTCGTCATCCAAATTCTGGTCTTGAATGGCCAAACTCTTTACGATATCTTCCTCGATATCTCTTTTTAACTTCTCTGTCGCCTCTTTGATATCTTAACATTAAAATGGAACTTAAATGTAACTAAATCAATTTTATAAAAATGGGATAGTTAGAAATAATTACTCACACAACACTTAATTGTTTCTTTTATTAACACAAAAAATAAATATGCCCTAAATGTTTACATTTATTTCTTACCGGCTGTGACAACAACCACGAAACTGCAAACTGCGACAATAACAATAAGCTTCATTTCTGATCGCACTGAGCCCGATTGAGTGACTTGAAATCGTCGCTATTTATACCTCTTGAATAACGTAATTAATAATTGTATTTACATAAAATTCAATGTAATATATTTGCAAAGTCATCGAAACCAATTTGGCTCACACGTCGTTTTTCGGTTTCCACCGCATATTTTCTTTTTCTCAAACAATCTTATTATATAGCAATTAATATTTTCTTTGGTTATCATGTCGTAGGACGCAGCATGAAGCATATATTTATCTCCGTTGTTTCGAATTAAAAGAATTGGAAAGAGTTTTTTGCGTATTCTGCAGAATATTTTTATAAACTTGAATAGGTTCTCTGGAATAATATACAACAATGCCTTGGAGTTAGACAATGACATAATTACACCATTTATTATATAGATTTGTTAAGACGTATTAGATTTAATTTATATTTTATGTTCTGTTGCGCAATATTTACCATAAAGCAGTAATAAAGAATGTTTTTATATCCTTTATAATTTGACAAGGTTCCAATTTGTAAGCCAATGGACGGAAAGTAGAACATTTTTATCGCATTTTTATCGAAAGTGGAACGCTGTTATTTAGATCATGTTACTGCTATATTCAGGGGCCGCGGAGCAAATTTAGGATTGGGGAGGGGGGCTAAATGCAACTTCATCTGCGCAATTCTAGATTCTAGATCTGCTACAACATTGATAAAAACGTTAGAAATTCGGACAAAAAGAGTGCTTTGGCGACTGAAAAATGGAAACAAATATTATTTCTTATGGTTACAATTAACACCCAATTGCATTTTTCAATACACTAAAGGTTAGAAGATAATGCCTTACTACTGGTAGTTTAACTTTTTCACTAATCTCTTATGAGTAAGTAATAGTTTGCAAATAGATTCACGTTGTTTTGGATATTGTGCAAGACCGGAAACACGGAGTTTGTAAAATAGCCTTAATTGACCATCAAAACATTTGAATAAAATTTTGGTCGAAACTTAATTACAAGCAGTATAGTGAAGTCTTTTCCTGTGATTTTGATAGAATTCATGTAGCTTTGTATCAATTTTTTAAGTATCTGATTTGTTAATATTGGTTGGAAGTGACTTTACAAAACATGCGGAAACTTATTAATGTTACTTGATGCTGAATTTTGTTTTTCCAATATATAGTTTTCGCCTATTCAACTCACGTGTGCTATCAACTAATTGTATAAAAGCCGTGTAATATTCACATTTTAATGTTAATCAGACAAGGCATAGTGAATATAGAAGGTGATAGTATTAATACTAGAGTCACCTTTTCAAATAATTAACGAGATATCAAGTCGCAAAGAATTCCCGTTTTTCTCATTTACTTTAGAAACACCATACATTTGCCCTCGATGATCTTTTAAGCTTTAAAAAGTGTTAACTGATTTCTATGTGTTATTACATAGGAAAAACCTTTTTTCGAAAGAGCATTATAGAACATGGCTGTAACAACCGGGGAGGCATGCCCGCCCCCTCCCCCAAAAAAAAAAAAAAAAAATTTTCGATTATACTTTACATATTATTAAGTTTTATGGAAGTGAAACATTTCGCAATTAAATTTCTTCTCAAGGGATGAAAATAGCCTTATAATGTGTTTTTAGAGCTTTCAGATTAGAAAATTTTTCTACTCCCTTATCCTAAGTTTCCAACTTGAAAATGTTTGCCCCCCCCAAAAAAAAAAAAAAAAATTTAAAGTTGTTACGGCCCTGTAGAATACCTGGAAAGAATAACTTTTTAAAGACGACCGAAATAATATATACAGCATCAGTTCCTTCGGTTCCAGATTGCTTCGGTGTGAATACCTTTATTGAATAGAATTCATTGTGAAAAAAGCATTAATCTAATTGAAATTCTGGTGATCCTTTTGGCTGAACAATATTTGATCAATAAAAAACAGGAGGTAAATAAATTAAATCACTTACAAGATAACCAAAGGAAAGCAATAAATATTGCCATATAATAAGGTTGATTGAGAAAAAAAAAAATATGCGGTGGAAACCTAAAGACCACGTGTGAGCCAAATTGGTTTCGATGACTTTGCAAATATATTACATTGAATTTTATGTAAATACAATTATTAATTACGTTATTCAAGAGGTATAAATAGCGATGATTTCAAGTCACTCAATCGGGCTCATTGCGATCAGAAATGCAGTTTATTGTTATGGTCGCAGTTTGCAGTTTCGTGGCTGTTGTCACAGCCGGTAAGTATTATTTTTGTGTGTTAATAAAATGAACAATTAAGTGTTGTGCGAGTGAATTGTTTCTAACTATCCCATTTTCATAAAATTGATTTCGTTACATTAAAGTTCCATTTTAATGTTAAGATATCGAAGAGGAGAAAGAGAAGTTAAAAAGAGATATCGAGGAAGATATCGTAAAGAGGCCATTCAAAACCAAAATTTGGATGACGAAAGCAAAACTGAAGGTAATGGATGTTTTAAAGTTAATGTATTGTAATATTTGTAACATATTGAAAATAAAAGAGAACAATCGAGTGTAATTACTTCAAATTAGGATTTTTCAACATGCTAATCAGAAGGCAATTCTCTTAAAGTTCTTTTTGTTACAATTATGCCTCCTTTGAATGGTATTATTCAACAGTTTCAAAGAAGGAGTTGCAAAGAGATATCGAAGAAAATATTATAAAGAGTTTGGTTGATCATGACTCTGATTTGGATGATGAAGACGAAACTGACGGTACCGAAGATCTTAAAACTTATTTTAATTGATTTTCAATAAAAATTCATCATGTAATATAATAATATTATAATAATATAACGTGCGTAAATCATAATAAGTTTAATTGGGTTCAGAGACATGGAATGATCCTCAACCCTGGAGAAGAAAGCGAAGACGGTAGAATGGTTGAAGAAGATTTTGTTTTCGTAGAGTAATGCGAAAATTATTATTTTTGCGACCATTTGGAAAGAAAAAGTAGCTGTGAAAGAATTCATGTGTTTTTTGTAACCATCTTCCAAGTTATTACTGAGAAGTAATTTTACTAAATTCGCAGAAACTTTTTTGTTGGTCGGTTTTCAATTATTATTTTTTAAAGATATAGTTTTCACCCATGAAACCCTTCTGTTATTACCACTTTGATAAAATTCCTTCCAACATTTGCATGCATCGTTATTAAAAGCTTACGACTATCGATGTACCAGGAAATACAGTGGAGATGGTATTGGAAATATTATTATTATCATTATTAAAGTGAATATTTATACAGGATAAACTGTTCAGTACTAAATACTGCTATCATACATGTTCTGTTGGTGCTACACTGAGCTACAGTGTCTACTGTAGAAATATATATGTACTATATGTACAAATAATCTCAATGTGCAATAGTTGAAGATGGATTCTCACATCATGGTTCAAAGTAAATGTCAGTGGTAGACAAGTATATCTTTCCTCGCCCACATTCTTTATTGTTTATATACCGATTTTTCAGAATAAACAACAACAATCTTTCCAATGAAATTCGCTATGCTTATGACTCAACATTAATATTAACGGTATTTAGAAAATTCCAACTTAGCACAAAGCAATTAAAAGAATCTTGTCAAACAAGCCTTTTCGAATTGATCAAGTGTGGTATGAGATTTCAAAGCTGACTGTTGCTCACTCTGGACAGCCGCGTTTTGAGAGAGGACTTGCGGAGAATCCGATAGCTGTGAGTTGGTTGTCAGACACTCCAGTCTCCCAACCGCCAACAGAAGTTCCCAAGGTACTAAAAATTGTTGAACGTTATTTCTATTGCATTTTTTGTTCGGTAAATTATATTAAAAATCTCCGTAACCTAGCAAATCTGCAAAAAATTTCCACGACTTAGTTGTGTTTATAAAACCAAGTTGGTGAGTAGGTCAGGAATTACCTTTCCATTAAGTCCTCAACAGGAACATTACCGCATTTCCTCTAGTAAACGCCGCATCATGAAATGAATTAGAAAATTATTTTTTTTAATTTTCGAAACTAAAATTGCTTTAACGTTTTTGCTGCTTATACTTTGTGGCTAAACTTTCTACCCTAAACTCCCCCTATCAAATTTCAAAATGTTGGCATGTCTGTGATAACCTCACTCAATTGTTACTTCTGCGAAGCAAAGACAACCCTGAAATCGCAAGAAGCGATCGCTATAGCTCCGTCAACTGCCAATAAAAATAAATAATGCTTTTAATAAGGTACATAATAATTCTTTGAAAGACAAACCGAAATCAAATTTATATAGGTGGCTATATTTACATGACATTTCCATACTTTATCAACCCTTTATCATTTTTCATAGGTTCTACAAAACTACAAGCAGTTGATAAACGTTCGGGATAAATGTCTTGAAGAAAGTCCCGAAGAAGAATTGAAGACCTAAATAAACGGGTGCAAATCTCAAATAAGTTCCTTTAGATTATTTTATGGTTTTAACCTGATCTTCAAGATCTACTCAATCACAGATAACCTCTCAAAGACCCTTCAGGCCGAAAACAAGTCAGCTGTTGAAAGCCAGGAGACAGCCTTGCTCAGCATTAAGACGCTAAAGAAAATGAGTAATCATGCCGATGCCGATGCTTTTTACGAAGCCACAAAAATGAAGGCTGAACGATTTGAATTCATTGAGCATCCGACACTTCCGAGAAAACGTAAAACCCAAAACTACAAAACCTTGGAGCAATATCTCTATGTGAATGGCTTGCCCAAAGGAGGTGAAACTCATCATCCTTCTAATTCAAAGGGACATTATCGTCAAATATATTTTGAAGTTTTGGATTCCATCACTTCGAGGGTAGATTCGACCACCAGGAAGCATTTAAGGCGTACTTGACTCGTTTTAAAGCCTGTATTAAGAACGAGGTCGAGTTTTTGAATGAGCACTATGCTGATGAGATCAACTCAGATCTTTTAGAGACTGAATTGGAAATATGGAAAACAATCTTCAATGACTCAAAACCGCTTTGCTTCAAAGATATACGTGCAAAGCTCGCATCGTGATCAGATAACAAGAGAAGGCAACTAACAAACTTGGTGACCATCTGTGAGCTTCTGATAGTTAACCCTGCCACATCGTGCACAGCTGAACTGAAATTCTAAACAATTATTATTTTTTAAATTTTTTCATGGCCCCTGGTTGAGAACCCCTGATTTAAAGAATAACAGACCTTTCGAAGATACCACATATAATGTAAAGATCCTCTTTGTTGAAGTATAAGGATTCTGCAAAATACATTATTAGGGTTTTTTAGTCATCAAGTATGGTGAAGCATATATCAAAAATCAATCTCCATCGCTGATGCAAAGGACGTGTTTTTGTGGTTCAGAGTATTGAGGATTTTGTGAGTGATTATTTGTGCTTTCTATCAGACATTTGACATAAGACGCTTCACATTGCAGGTATACTTGTCATTGTTTCTACCGTTTGTTCCTTGTTGCGGTTTTTCACATCCCTCAATTCTACAATTTTCAACATCAATCATTTTCCGGGTTGTTGAGGATTTTCGAAAGCTTGGGTTGTAACCCCAGGGGACTGCCTCATATCCCGAAGAAATAGGATTTTTGAGTGTGGGAAACCTATACTTTTCCATATCATTATTACACCATATTTCATTTATCAATATATTTTCCCTTACAACTGCTGAGCGCAATTTCCAAGAAATTATCTACCAATTAAAATCCTTTTTACGGTGAACTTCCGTTCATAATTATCTCTAATTGAAAGATTGTTTTGTGGCTCTCCATCGCTATTGCACCTGAGTAATTATCAAACTATTCTACCGTCGTATATATTTGTATTTAATACACCATAATACCTTATAACAAAAACCTACTTTACCCTATACAGCTAAAAGCATCCGTGTCAAACTGAAACCTGTCTTCACTTCAATTTTTAATTCGGAAATGACGGACTTCTCAATCTGTCCCGGACACAAAGACAAGTTGTGCGGGCATATAACCAAAGACGACGACCTAGCAATTGAATGCGATGTATGCGCCTACTGGCACCACATAGATTGCCAAAACATTTCAAAAGATGCTTACGAGGCAATTGCTAAATTTAGTCTCTTCTGGGTTTGTGACTCGTGCCTTATTAAGTGCATCCAAATTAATATGATATCTTCCGTCTTTGACAAATTAAAGGGAGTGGAAACCAAAATTGATAAACTAACCAAAAATATTAATGCCGGTCAAACTGCAATACAAAGTTCATATGCCGAAGCCACCAAGTCATATTTTAATGTAAATAAAAAAATCGAAGAAATCACTAAAAAAGCTAACGTTATCAACGGAATTTCAGATCTTGAAGCTATACCACATACATCAACTCAAACACCACCCACACATCTGCACCACTCAGTTAGAGACTGGAACGTAGTCATTTACAACTTACCTGAAAAAGAAGACGAAGTTAAAAACTGTTTAGATCTGTTCAGCGGAAACTGCAATGTTATTATTGAAAAAACGGAAATTGATAACGTTAGACGGCTTGAAATCAAAATGGATTCTAGAGTTAGGCCGCTTCTTGTCTCATTTAAAAGATTAGAGACCAGGTCTAAAGTCATGTCAAAATCAATTAACGTAAAAAACAAAATAGCCAAAATCTTCATAAACCATGACAGAAATAAACGAGAACGAGATCTCCTTAAAACAAAAATTAACGAACGAAATGATCTTATAAAAAACGATTCATTGGGGGAATAGTTCTATCCGATCACCGGCCCTCCGCTAGCACCGATAATTGTCAAGGAGCCGAGAAGAAAGAAAGGACTTCCTACAAAACTTCCTCAAAACTAAAATGGGTCAACTTCAGACTTAGAAAACCATTAAGTACAAGTTTCAAAATTCTCTATACAAATATCGACTCTCTGATGAATAAACGTAACAAATTAAAGGCTATTTTGCTCCAACACAACCCGCATGTCATATCGTTGACTGAGCCACTACCGAAAAATTCACGTTACAACGTTCACACCAGCAAACTCGCAATCCAAAACTACCAAACTTTCACGAACTTTTCTGATGCAACTTGCCATCGAGGAATCATTGTCTACATCTCTGACTCAATCGAAGCTTCCAAAATAGAATTAGACGAACTACCAAGTGAAGCATTGTGTTGTGAAATTAGATTTAAAATTACAAACTTCTAGTTTTAACATACTACCGTTCTCCTAACAGCAATGAAGAGAACAATGACAAATTAAACAAACACATTATAACCTGCTGCCGTAAATATCGAAATGTCCTTATGCTGGGAGACTTCAACTTCCCAGATATAAACTGGACAAACAATGCAAACCCTATACCACACTCATCTAAATCCGAACAATTCCTCGATTCAACTCGTGAGTCTCATTTATCTCAGCATGTTTTTAACCCAACACACCTGAGACACACGCAAAATGCTACTACAATCGATCTCATTTTTACCAGTGAACAGAACATGATAACTTCTCTCTCACATTTACCGCCGATTGGAAAGAGTCACCATCAACTCCTATCCTTTGAACTTCTGACAAAATCAAATTTTAATCAGGAACAACTATTCAAATATAATTATAATAAAGGGGATTACGAAAAAAAAGTATCGATACAAACATTCCAAAAAAAAAAAAAGTAACAAAAAAACATAACCCGAAGTGGATAACACGGAGTGTCATACATAAACTGAAGAAAAAAAGTTACAAATATCGCATCTACCTATCAAATAAAAATCTATCAACTTACCAAGATTATTGCAGAGCGAGAAATCAAGCAAAATCCGCTTGCAGATCAGCCATTAAGGAATTTGAGAAAAATATCTCCTACAACATCAAAGACAATCCTAGGGCGTTCTATTCATATGCAAAATCCAAAACACCAACCAAAAATGTCTTCCCAGATATCCACTACAATGAGATTGTTGCAAGAACCGATCTAGAAAAGGCAACTAGCTTTAATGCTTTCTTTTCAAGTATTTTAACGCAGCAAAGCAACTCTATCCCCTTAGACTTTTCGTTAAACTGTTATGTACCTCCTCTAGCTAACAATGTTAACCTACCGCCTGAAAACATTGACAAGTACTTGTCTTCTCTGAATGTTAACAAATCGCCTGGACCGGACGGAATACACCCACGCGTTCTTAAGGAAACCAAAAAAGAACTATCTAAACACCTATCTATCATATTTATAGACGCTCTCAACACTGGAAAACTTCCACAAGCATAGAAGGACGCCAACATAATGCCACTATTTAAAAAAGGAGATAAGAAACATGCCTCAAACTACCGTCCAATTAGTCTTACATCTGTTGTAGCTAAAGTCTTTGAGAAGATTATTAAGGATCATCTGTTATCTCATTTCCTAACACATGATTTACTTAGCAGTTACCAACACAGCTTCCGACCTGGACATTCATGTGCCACAAATCTTTTAACAGTGTTAAATAGTTGGACACTAGCTCTTAATGAAGAATTTGCTATTGACAATATTTACCTTGATTTTCAAAAGGCTTTTGATAAAGTTCCCCACGTTAGCCTGGTCAGGAAAATAAAAGCTTACGGGATTGAAGGTGCAATTTTGTGATGGATCAAGGTCTTTCTACTTAACCGTCGTCAACGAGTTGTAGTGAATGGGACATACTCTGACTGGAAAGCAGTAAAGAGCGGAGTACCTCAGGGTTCAGTCTTAGTCGCATTGCTCTTCATCATTTATATTAATGATCTCCCTAATGTTATATCATCGACAGCTGCACTATTTGCTGATGACACAAAAGTATATCGCGTTCTTTCTTCAGTCGTATCACATTTTTATCTCCAAAATGATATTGATATTCTAATAGATTGGGCCAAAAAATGGGGGATGGTGTTTAATACTGAGAAATGTGCCGTTCTACATCTCGGTAACAGTAATAAACAAAACACCTATTCAATGTACGATCATAACATTTCAAAAAGAGTTGATATCAAAACTGTCAAATGCGAACGCGACTTAGGTGTTTCTGTCGACTCCGAATTAAAATTCTCCCATCATATTAAAAACCAAGTGAATAAAGCAAACCAACTATTTGGTCTCATAAGAAGAACTTTTACATTTATGGATGGAAAGTCTTTCAAACTTCTGTTCACCACGCTAGTCCGACCGCATCTCGAATACTGTGGAGCTGTCATCAATCCGAGATTGCTACAAGATAAAAGACGCATTGAGAAGAGCCTTAGGAGAGCCAGCAAGCAAGTTCCGGGAATGAGAGACCTTCCTTATGAGGATCGTCTTTCTCGTCTCAAATTACCAAGCATGCGCTTCAGATTTATCCGCGGTGATCTCATAGAGATATTCAAATGGTTTAAAGGGGTACTACAAATGTACGTCAAAACTTTTTAATGCCGAAAATCGTGTGATCACACGAGGTCATCATTTCAAACTGAGGAAGCAGCATTGTCGTCTCGAGCTGAGAAGGAACTTCTTCACGATGCGTGCGATTGATCGTTGGAACAACCTACTGCACGAAGTTATTAACGCAGCCTCGCTTAACATCTTCAAAAATCTACTAGACGTACACTTGCAGAATGAAAAATATTTGATCGATTAGCCTTTTACGATTTTTTTTTATTAATATATTTTACTTCTTTTTATATTGTAATATCTGACTGTAGTTTTGTCTGTTTCTTGAAATCTGTTGTCTAAACTTGATTTTACAGTCAACTAATATATTTTACACGTTCATATTTTACACATTTATTTTCTATTAAGCAACTACTTGTTTTTCTAGTATTTTTTATATTATATATAACGTTTATTATCGGTATTATCAGCATTTGTAGGTTTGATAGGCCTTCCTGCCTATACAAAAATTTTTTTTGTAAACCTTATATCCAATAATAGTAATAATAATATTATTTGGTGATTTGTCAACAAGAGTTATAAAACTGAAAGTGCACGAGACAGATATCGCAAAAGAGGTCCAGTTTTAAAAGGTAGTGACTAATTCCTACTCAGCAAGTCAGGTAGCGAAATGATATATTTCGAAAATTACCCAAAATGCATTTTTATATTTTATGTTTCAAAGTTTCCAAACCGTATGGTTGTTGAGGGCGAGGAGATCTTTGATGATGATGAAATAGCGTCTTCCCTTAACACTTTCTTCACAAATATTGAATGGAATATTGGAATACTGGAATATTTCCCACAGAACTAAAACTTGCAAAGGTTATCCCTATTTATAAATCTAAAAATATATCATCCCCACAGAATTATAGACCTATATCCATTCTTCCTGTATTTTCTAAAATACTTGAGAGAATAGTTTACAACCGCCTGTATGAACACCTATCTACCAACAATTTGCTAAACAAAAATCAATTTGGGTTTTAAAAGCGTGTAAGTGTTGAACATGCAGTTCTACAGTTATCGGAAGATATTTTATCAAACTTTGACAGAAAACGATTCACTTTGGGTGTGTTTGTAGACTTATCGAAGGCCTTCGATACTGTGGATCACGAAATTCTTCTGTGTAAATTGAAATACTACGGTATCCATGGACCAATCTTAAAACTAATTAGGAATTATCTTCAAGAAAGAAAACAATTCGTCAGTTACAATAATAAACAAACGAACAAACTAACAGTATTATGCGGTGTTCCTCAGGGTTCTATTTTAGGACCGTTACTATTTTTATTATACATCAACGATATTTCAAATGTCTCTAAAAACACTTCCGCAATTTTATTCGCTGATGACACAAATCTTTTTTCGTCAGGTGACAATATTGATAAGATCTTTTCGATAATGAAAATGGAATTGTCACTTATAAACGACTGGTTTAAGTGTAACAAGTTGTCTTTAAATCCTAATAAATCTAAATATATTCTTTTTCATCCAAAATCCTCTGAAAAATTTCTCCCGAAAAAATTGTGATCGACAATTGTGAAAAAACTAGAGAAATATACAATAAATTTTTAGGAGTATATATTGACAAGAATCTAACATGGAATTTCCATATAAAATACCTTACCTTAATATAGGCTTAATGCACAGAGCAAAATTATTCTTAAATAAATCATCTTTAAAGCAAATTTACTTTTCATTCATCCACAATTATCTTATATACACTAACATAGTATGGGCAAGCACACATAAATCTCACCTCAAAAATCTCCTTAATAAGCAGAAACGAGCGGCTAAAATTATAAAAGGCAAAAACTGTGACATTTCATCCCATGAAATATTAAAAGATCTAAAGATTTTAAATATCTACCAAATAAATATCTTTCAAACTCTGATCTTTATGTATAGAGTAAATAATGGATCAATTCAAAATGTTTTCCAATCTCAATTTCAACTTTGTTCTAATAAATATAATACTAGGAATTCTAATATAAAATACAAGTACCCTTTCAGAAAAACTACAAATGGCCAGTTTTCAATAAGATACCGAGGTCCACGCTTGTGGAACAATTATGCATATAACACTGAGTGCGGTCGTTACAAATTTTCAAACGCCGAATTAAAAACGAACTTTTGAATTCGGATAGTTAATTTTTATTTTATTTTTTTTTTTATTATTATTATTTATATATTTGTTTTTATTGTTTTTTTTTCTGTGAGATTGTGTATTTTTAATTTTATAATTTTCACGTCTAAACTCTTGTTCTTAATAAATAAATGAGTGTATACAGGTGTCCAATGAAAAGACCGCTTGGTCTTCTATGGATTCCTAGCCATTTTTTTTTCTTGTTCTGTGGTTTATATATCACGCACTGATTTGTAAATGTCTTTTATTTGGCGAAATAAACATAACATAACATAACATATTTTCTGATGTATTTTCACTTTCGATTGTCGAATTCTGCTTTTTGGTTTGTTGCCGATGATCGTCTTAGAAAACTAAAAACTTAAAAAACATAATATAAAAAATACAACAAATTTAATTTTACATATTTAAGAAGCTTATAATACATAATAATAATCAAAATAAAGACATATGTATCAAATGACTGACATCAGGTAGGTGCCTGATCACTTCTTGGAAATAAAACTTATATATACATAAATATATATTGTTGTAGGCATTTTGAGCAGCAAAGGGATCGCCGTCACAAGTGGGCTGCGGCGGCTTTTAGGCCCCCAATCCCCCCACCTTTTTGACCGGAAATGAAGTTATAGCTTTAAGTGTTCAAAGAAGAAAATATAGATATAATAATATAATAAAAGTATATTATGTAAATGGCTTTCTAATAAAGAAAATACCACTCAAACGTGTTGTCAATTTTTCTATTCCCCGCCACCAACACAGAATCAGAAGTGATGAGACCAACTAGAGCAAGAAGTGACATCATCAAATATAGCTCATCAGCAGGAATTTTCAAGCCAGTTTGTTTGTTTTGCCAACAATCCCGAAAACGGATGAAAGGTGTTGAGCAAAAGTTGGTCTGCGTGGAAACGAAAAAATTCAAGAAAAATTTTTAAAAATATGCGGTGTGGAAAAATGACGAAAAGATGTTGAGAACAATTACCAGCGTAAATTTTGTGGCAAAAGAGGTGAAATACCATTCTCCATGCAGAATTACTTACCAACGAGAAAGCAAGGTGACTCACAAGAAAAAGTGGGCAAGAAAAGAACGAAAAATCACAATGGCATCAAGATAGAGAAACTTACAACAAAGCATTCGAAATCACGGTTGCCTACGTTGAAGGCAAAATAATCAACCAGAAACATGTGTTGCTACTGACCACCTTAACAAAATACTATCAAGCTGTCCTTCAATATCCTTGGCCTCAGGGCATTTGACGTCATCCACCCCAGGGGTATCCGGAGGTGGATGTAAAAAGTTCAATTTGAATGTGGCATTCAGTTTTTTATTCTTTCAGCTACGCTTCAAGAGTCACAGACACTGAAAATTTCGAAAAAATTTGACATTTCAAAGCAATTTTTGTATTCTTTAGACGTTTATCAAAAGTTCTGGTATAATTCTCCCAAAAATGCAACAGTTCATTTTTCTCTTATTAAGTCTTATCAAGCACTAAGACAATACCGGTATCTGTAGGTTTTCAGTGGTCAATCTTATGCTGGGGTATGCTGGGAAAACCCCCTTGAAATTTTGGTATGCTAAAGTATTTTGAGTTCCTCACATACTGAAGGGGAAATCTACCAATTTTCAACCTTATAACTTGTGGCTTAAATATGACGTCATTTTGGGGATTTTTGGGTTCGGTATGCTCGGGAAAACCCCCTGTAGGTTTGGTATGCTTTTGTGATTTTGTCATTCCTACCATGTGTATGTTATGTTAAGAGAGTTTGGTGCATATACCTCAATGAAATAAACACAATTCAT
Organism: Candelabrum cocksii; assembly: GCA_963930725.1. Lineage (NCBI taxonomy): Eukaryota > Metazoa > Cnidaria > Hydrozoa > Anthoathecata > Candelabridae > Candelabrum > Candelabrum cocksii. The sequence goes on from OZ005674.1 coordinate 4,216,479, forward strand.
TGTCTATGGCAGCTTAAGTGGGTTCCCAGTTACCATTCTTTGAAGGGGGTATGCTGGGGAAAACCCCCTTGAAATTTTGGTATGCTAAGGTATGTTTGAGTTTCTCACATACTCAAGAGTTTCTCCATCAATTTTAAGCCATATAACTTGTGGCTTAAATATGACGCCATTTCGGGGATTTTTGGACCCAGTATGCTGGGGAAACCCCCCGGAAATTTTGGTATGCTAACGTATTTTCGGCATCTCAGTACACTTGGATCGTGGTACAAAATGTCAACCATATACCTTGTGACATCGATATAATGTCATTTTGGGATCGATTTAGAGGGTCCTTGGGTCTGAACCCACCAATGGTGCCCCAGCTGACCTGCCACCGGACAATCCCATTCCCTATTAGGCTGTTCGTGTCTGGATATTTCAATTCTTGTTGATGAGCTCTGATATTGAGCGGAACATTATCATTAATATACTCATTATATTTTTGTATTACTTGATTACCGTAAAGATTCGATTAAGCGCCCAGCTTCCTATTACCGCCCCTCTCCAATAAGCGCCCAAGATAAAACGTAAAAATTCGAAAAAAGCGGCCGCTTCTTTTAAGCGCCCTTCCCTAAATGGGGGCCGCTCATTTGAAATAAATGATTTTATGCTTAGAGAAAAGAATGACAGCGTTATCATAATAGTTATCTATTAGTTCGTGATTTTAACTAATACACAGGAAATTCCCTATAAATCCATTTATTTTTATGCTCCAGCTGAAGGGATTAAAACATTGGGCTTTAATATTTTGCGCTCCAACCCACTCCAACACCACTCCAACCCACTCCAGGCCACTCCAACCCACTTCAGCCCACTCCCACTTATTTCCATTCATTATTGATTCATTAAGTTACATTATAGCTTTATTAGCTTTATTATTCCGGGTAAATGTTCCAAATTTTTTGAGCCGAACATTACTTCAATGAACATCCTTTTTGAATCTATGAGGACGATGTCATTCTTTTACCCCTTGGTTGTTGCTTATAAAAAACGTGTGTGCTTTTAACAAAAAAAGTTCTTTTGGTATAGAATCATTCTCTAGTAACATTCCACATCGCATTCTCTTTTATCGATTACAAGTAAAATTAGACTCAGGAAAGTTTGGATGTGGAGTCTTTATTGATTTGCTTAAAGCCTTTGACACTGTTGATCATAAAATTCTTTTAAAAAAATTAGAATATTATAGTATTACGGGTGTAGTCTTATCTTGGTTTAAATCATATCTCGCAAACCGCAAACAATTTGTAACGATAAATGATTTTAACTCGCATCATAAATAAATTAACTATGGCGTTCCTCGAGGCTCAGTACTTGGTCTTCTTTTATCTTTAATTTACATAAATGATTTTCGTGCCGCTGTAAAAGACTCATCTGTACATCATTTTGAAGACTATACAAACTTACTTTACTGTGATAAATCATATATGAAAGTAGCATATAAAATTAATTAGGATTTAAAAGAAATTACGGACTGGTTAATTGCAAATCGAATCTCGCTGAATCTAAATAAAACGGAATACATTTTATTTCATTCTCCAAATAAAACAATAGATTTGACTTTTAGAATTAAATTAAAAGGTAAAATAATTCATCCCTCAGCCGAAATTAAATACTTAGGCATAACCTTTGATAAACACCTGTCCTTGAAAAACCATGTAAATACCTTAACCAATAAGCTAAGAAGAGCGAATGGCATGTTGAGTATCATACGTCATTACGAAAACAGAAAAACATTAGTCTCAATTTTCTATACGATATTCTTCTCACATCTCTCATATGGATCTCTTGTCTGGGGACAGGAAAAAAAGGTTACTTCCCTTCAAAAATCGCATTAAGAATAATGAATTTTTCTTCTCGTAATCAACCCTCGAAAAAGATATTTAAAGACCTTTCAATTCTTAAATTCAAATACCTGATTAAACTTAACAATTGTTTATTAATTCATGACTTTTTAATGGTTGCTTACCAACAGCCATATCGCATCTTTTTAATAAAACATCAAATACTCATTCTTATGCCACAAGAAGTACAGTAAATTCAAAACTAGCCATCGATACGTTCAATATTGTACGGTATGGAAAACATGCTCTCTCGCCTAATTCTTTATTTTAAAAAGGTGTCATTCCTTTGCCTAGTTAATTTTCTTTCTTTGAAAAATCAAAAAGTTTTGATATTAATTGCGTAAGTTCATCGTCTATTTGTAAAATATCAAAGAAATGCCGACATTCCAAATCTTATTTTGTACTTCATATTGTAGGACGTTTTGGGATCGTAGAGAATATTTATGATTTAAACTCTTAACATTTGTTAAGGAAATAGAAATATTAAAATATGTGACGTCCACTAGAGAGCAGGTGGCTCTATTATGTTTCATTATATTGCGCATGAGAATGTTTTCTCGTTTCTGTTTTGTTCTGTATATTTCTTCTTATAAGAAAGAAAGTGTTCTGTGAGTGAAGTCGCTCTGTGTGTCTGTTTTTATTAGGGATTTTATTAGGGATTTTATTATTGCGTAACTCCTCAACTGAATTGATTCTGCCTGATTGGACAATTTACATTTTATTCAATAATTGCTTTTGTTATATTTTTCTTAAAACTGACCAGTATGGAGAGGAAGTATCTTTTTTGTGTTGACGGAAGATAGAACGAAATAATAAAAAGTTATTCATCTTTTAGTTTGTGGAATAAAGTACGCAAATTTTCACAAATAATTGGCGCCCGATGAGGGACGTATTTTTAAGTTGGATATTTTCTGGTTTTTAATTTTATTATTTATTACACGGTGATCGGCTGTTGTTTAATATTTTGCATTTGAGCACTCGGTTTGTATTTCTGTTTTAATAGTTATGTTTATTTTGTTTATTGTATCGGTTTGGATTCCGGATTGGCGGTGGGTTAGATTTTCATGTAGATTCATTCATTTTATCATTGTTGTTTGTCTATTATAAGTTACATAGTATGGTCTTTTAGGATTTTACTAAAGAGTAAAACGACAGAAACACGTGTTCAAGGAACAGAAAAACTTATTTACGGAACATTTCAAATCAAGAACAGATTACAGTATACTCTCTCTATCTCGACTACTCTCTATCTCGAACTTCTCTCTATCTCAAACAAAAAGCACGGTCCCCTGGACATTTGTGTACTCTCTAAGCTGTTTTTATCTCTTTATCTCGAACTTCTCTATCTCGAATTTTTTTCTATCTCGAACAAAAAACTTGGTCCCATGCGACTATTTCTCTCTCTATCTCGAATTTTTTTTTGTCTCGTTCCTCATTCACATAGCAAATAAACAAAGATGTTCGATTATTTGAAAATTCGATTGCGATCAAAATATTACAAAGTGTAAAGGTTTTGTTTTGAATTAAGAAAGCTTAATTCAAGATTCGGCCGTTAAACGGAAGCTTAAAAACACAAAATTGATACAAAAGTTTATTTATTATTTATTTATATATAATGTTTTAAAGTTCTTCAACAAAAAGCTTTCTAAGCATTTAGACTTGAAGTCTAATACATCCCTAATAAACCTTATTGTTTCTCTTGCTTTATTATTGAAAATTTCGATTTTTACGGTTATTTTCTCTATCTCGAACTTTCTCTATCTCGAACAAATCTGTTGGCCCCTTGCGAGTTTGAGATAGAGAGAGTCCACTGTATATTAGAACTTGTTGATATAATGACAGTTCAGATAAAGCTTTATTTAACTGCATCAAAAAACAGTCTACACGCGTTGTTGTTTTTTTATAAGAAACTAAGCTTTTGGGTCCCTAGGCAGTTTCTTACAGAAGATTTACTCTAAATTTACTAGAAAAGTTTCTTAAGGGTTTCTTATTATATCAGAATGATTTTTTATGATTTTTGCTTATCTTTTAGTTTTATAGCGCTTTTTCTTTCTTTTTGCTTTAAAAAGACAAATATTTCATAAGATTATTAACAAGTTTTTTAGAATAGAGTGAGCTCACTGTAGTAGTTTCTTAGGTTTCCGAGCTCCAGTTACTAGAGTTTCTTATAAAAAAACGTGTAATCTAAAAAATTGACAAAGTAAATCGCTTAAGCTCGACTCCCTGTTGAGGCGATACGCGATAACGCGACGAAAAAATTAGCAACGAATCTATTTTCTTCAGTGAGAACAAAAAGCGATTATTTTTTTAAAATTTATCGCCCAAATTATACGCAATGAACGAGGCGATGAATATCAAAAAGTTTAATATTAATATTCAAAACAATTGGTAGATCTAATGATCTTTGTCTTTCGTTGATTTTTTGTTTTCTTCTTTTGCCTTCTTCTTCTTCTTCTTCATTATTAATAAGTCCAATTAAGTTCATTATTAAGTCCAATTATCTATAAATGCACCATCTCTTAACTTATAAAATTACAAACATTCATTAACTTATTAAAAATTCCACACTAATAGTTATTAACAATAGTATTTTCAAATTAACAAAACGCCAATTTTGATGATCGCGGCCTATAAAAAAAACTGGGGTTTTTACTAAGAACGCATGCGCAGTTAGATTGTTTACATCACGCGCGCTGCAGTCGCCGTCTCAGGTTTTATTTCTTAATCTCCCTAATGTCTCAAAGTAACAGATGCTTTTGTAAAAAAAAATAATTATTAAACAAAAGAGGCTTTGTTTTATCTGCTTAGACGGAAACCACTCAGCGAGACAATGCAAGTTAACTAATTATTGGTGTCATAAATGCAACGGAAAGCATATTTGCACGTTTTCAAAGGATTCACGTGATTTCTCAAAAAACATTTCATCGTCATCAACAGCAAATCTATCAAATAATGTAATGTAATAACAATGTTCTTTTGCAAATTGGGATAGTCGAACTTTCAGATTTTAAAAACAATACATAAAACAGTTGACAACGTTAAACGTCTTTTTGACACTGGGAGTCAACGGAGGGTACTTTTTTGTTAATCCCCTCCCCCCCAAAAAAAATAAATTAAAAACTCTTCAAAATCAATGTTTCTTTGTTACAAATGATATAAATGTTTGAAATTTATATAATTAATAATTTTTAAATTTTTAAAAAGGGAAGGAAAAAGTTACACCTGGCTTGAACATTTTCCTTAATATTTACTCAATTTAAGAAAGAGCAACACTCATTGATATGATTACGTCATCAGTGCAGTTGAGAGACAAAATTATTTACGAAGAATCGAAATGATCTTTCAGATGACCCTGCAACTACGTGATAATGGAGACAGATGGAGATGACGTAGCCGTGCTCACCGGATTGAAGTTTCTCTCGGAAAAGGCACATGGCTGGAGGGTTCGAGACTTTCTTATAGGGATGTTATCCTCTTTATATACTGCTGGTCAAGCGAGATGACAAGTATAAAGTTTGTGGAACATGAGCTTGGAATATCTCATGCAACCACAGTGGATTTCAATAATTATTTACGTGAAGTGTGTGCATCGGATTTGCTTGAAAATTTCACTGAAAGCAACTTCTCTTTAATTTATTCACGACCTTAACATGCTCAGTTCTGCTTAGAGATCTGGTCAAAGAAGTTTATAAGCTGCCGAAAATAATACTCTTGTTACCAGCAACCGCTGAGAGGGGTTTCTTTGGATTAAAGTGCATCAAAACATAAAAAAACTGAAAATTGCCCAGAGAATCGTTTTAGACGATCTTTCGACAATTTTAGGCAAACTCCATATTAACAAATTTCGTTCCCCACCCCCCCCCCCCCCTCCAGTTTGAAAATCGTTCCTAAACTATACAACTTCCATACATTTATACAAAGACGATTTGCGTTTGTTTGTATATAGGTATTTGTCATCGTTAGATAGTCAATAGATGTCCATTACAAACCGTATGAAACATACAATAAAACAATATAATTAAAGATATAATTACGGAGAACAAATTATGGAAAAATTACTAAATAAAAATTGGTCGAAAATTTGTAGGAATCTCAAATTAGAACAAAGTGCATAAAATATAAGTTAACAAAGAGTTAACACTTATGGTCACTGTCACATCTGCACACGCAAAGCAAAGCCTTTTGATAACAATGGTAGTAGGAATATCCCCATTTCCTCCAAATGCAATCATGCCACAGTCGCTCACAACATCTGCAGCATTCATATCGATCCGCATCACATCTTGGATATTTGCAATCAGGTGGAGCACAAACGCAAACCATTTTGCAATCAAAAGGAAACTAAACAAACACAACATCATCATCATCATCATGATCATCATTATTATCATCATCATCATCCTTTTAACGTCGTTTTTCCATGCTTGCATGGGTTAGACGGTTTCAAAAGATGATTTTCTCCAATTATGGAGGTTTAATCATCTGATGGTTTACTGGTGCAGATGTTTTTACGGCTGGATGCCCTTCTTAACGCCAACCCCAGAAAAAGGAAAACAAAGAGGTGGGTTAACCCACGCAAGGTACCAACTTTGTATTTAGAAACTCTGTGGCAGCTATTCATCAGGGGCATGGATGCTTATGCCCATGAGGTCAAAGATGTTATACGACCCGCATACCCGCATAACGTGTTAAGAAAGTGTAAAAGTGGCTTACATTTCCCCATGCTGGTTTATCTGGTAACACTGTTGGAGCATATTGTAATGCCATCGTCCACTCGGGGGCTTCTACACTATCTTCATTCCCTCTTGGTACATTGAAATCTTCACCAACGTCTGTTGTTATTCGTTTGAATCGTGCACAGTAACTTGCAGCACAAAGTGCAACAATTAATATAGTTCTGTACATTTCAAGTAATATGAATTTAACGCACTCGTTTATTTATGTAATTCAGCAGAGGTCTCGGTCCAGTTTAAAATAATAGCGATTTAAATCGGTGTTGTATCGCATATAATTTAAATCCTGAAACAGAGACATCATTGGCTTATAGAAAACCTCACCACGCATTCCGTTGCTATGCAGTTACTAAGTAACTGAAATCAATGAAGTAATCAAAACTGCGTAGGATACGCGATAGAGATCCTGTCCTATTTTATTCTTAATCTAACCGGTTGTTATTGAATCATGTAATCGCGGATATAGAACATAAATGATGTATACTAGACAAAAATGTAGGATGTAACAATACCAATACCTTTGCTATCTTGAAAACACAGAGGTGGTTCTATCGGGTTACTAAAAGGAAATAATACATAGAGCGTTGAACCCTGAAATAAGAAATTTTATCATATTTTGCAAATGCAAATATCACGAGTGATTTTTATAAAGAAGGCCGAGAATTCTTTTCTATATTTTACAAATTTCAACAAAAAAATATTCATTTTCAGACTCTCCTTAAGAGCGATTTACCAATGTTTTCCTATTGTTTTATGGATTGTTTTTATATGACTCTTACAGTCCAAATGGATTCAAAAACGGTTAAACAGTATTTTTTTTTTTGTATTTTCAAGTAACAGCCATGTTGAGATTGTACTTCCAGCGACTGAAACACTGTCTTAAAACTAACAACCATATGTTGGATAGGAATACCCCAATCACAATACTTGAATGAGATTTTTGCATTTTAATATTGAAACTATTTAATAAAGGACAGCATGCCTAATGACGTTTGCGATTAAGAAAAATAATCTATCGTCTCAAAAATCTGCCCACATTCTTTATCATGTCTACAATCTGTCTCATTATTTTCCAAAAACAACCTCTTTATTTATCTCGTTCAATTGATTGGTAAAACATGATGAGCTTGATGGATAGTTATAAAATAACCTCATACAAAGTCAAAATGTGGTTTCGAACTGCTTATACTTAATTACAGATTAATTAATTAGAGCTAGTGCTTGATTGAACCGTGTTAGGTATTTTACAAAATTGTCTACGGATAGATATTCAATTTGTATAAAATGCTCCACCTAACAACAGAATAACAAACTAACTTTTAAACAATTCTACGTGCGAGAATTAAGGTAGAGGAACAGTTTGTCGGATGAGACAAATTAATGTGGATTAATCCTTTCTACTCTACCACGCAATTGTTAATCCGTATTATCTATAACTCGTCCAAGACCTTTTCTAAGTTCTATAAATAATAGGTCTGCCATTTCCTTCGTAAAGCTGAATTATGTACAGAATAGTTGTGTTGCTTGCACTTGCGGCTGTAACTTCCAGTCAGGATTCCCCGCCGGATTTAGCGGACGGAGCTGAAGAACGCGATGTCAATCCTAGACCGAGTCCGGAATTGCAGTATAAAGTACCCAATGGCGATGAAGCTAGTGAGGAAGGCACCGATTGGAAAAAAACACTGAAATATTCCCCGAAACTTTTGTCAGTGGTTCCAACATGGGGAAGAGTAAGCTATTGGTTATAGTTATTCAAATATCTTATGTATCTTTATTTAGTTTCCTTTTCAATGCACCATATTCTGCATTTGTGGTCCACCACAAGTGAAACATCTCAGATGTGACAGGAATCGAGCCGAATGCTGCAAATGTTGCGAACAGCAGTGGAGCGATTGCATATGGAGAAAGTGGGGATATTCCCACTACTATTGTTACCAACAGGCTTTGAAATGTTTATGTAAATGTAACAAAGAACATGCATGTTGTTGAAACTACCGTCAGATCGACCAATTAGAATTCACTCCACCGTCAGATCGACCAATTAAAATTCACATAATATGTTTACGACTAACGCACAACCAAATTTCCAAAAACAAATTTGTATGTTATTCTTTATTCTTTCTGGAGTGTATTTGATTATTTTCTATAATAATAATAACAAACAAAAGTAACCGCTTTTACTTGATTTTGTTTGAAAATAATATTGTGGTTCCGTAGGTAACATGGAGATCAACTAATTGGAATGTATATGTTTCAGAGAGACACAGTACCAATAAAAATTAATATCTACCATTATCGCCCATAAAAGTAGCAAATATTTATTCGAATTTGATGTCCTTGAAGAAGGAGCTAGAATAAATTTCAGACTTGTGGAAAATAAAACATAATTTTGATGTATAACTTTCACTAAACACATGTTAACATCAAATGGAAAATCATAAATGGAATTCATAAAAATCGTGCGGAGTTCAATCGTTAATAATTCCTACCATAAAAAACAGAATTTATTAGAAATAATGGAGTTCAACGAGTTCGATTTAAAAGTTTTTTTTGCAATTAACCGAGTCGATAAGAGGTCGGAGTTGCTCAGCAACAGCCTGGCTGAAAGTTTGGAAAGATAAGTAACTGAGACTGAAATCTATGTGATTTTGCGAACATTGAATATAAACATTTTTTCTCATCAATATAACATGAAGTTCTTATCAATTTATGAAGTGAATTTATATTAACATTAAATTAGAGCAAATTCTAATCGGATGCATTTGATAAATTGCTGTTAAATGCTTAATGTTTTCGAAATAATATATGGAATATAATCCGTTAACAATGCTTGTACTTATAGTTGTCCTTAAATCTTGAATAATAAAAAATGCGCAATGAAATAGTGAATTTATCAGAGTTTAAACTAAAAAAACACATTATATTCATTATCAGGGGCGGATCCAAACCCCTGCACAGCCAGCTATAGCGGGGGTAAATTTTTGCCAAATCTAAGTACTTTCAAGTTTTCCGGAAGTGTTATTTAACATATGCATTTCTTGTTTATTTGATGCTGAAAATGCGCGCACGTGTGTGTCCAGCTCTGTCACTGTCCCGCATTGTCCCGCGCGCGTGTGTGTCCCGCACTGGCTAAATTTAAGAAGACTCTTGATTGGCTTGCTGCATGTAGGAAGACTCTTGATTGGCTTGCTGAATTTGGCTACATGAAAGAAAAATGAATAAAAGTCAGAATCCACACGGTAATCTTCACTCCTGCTTCAGAGTTCAAAATGGCTGTTGTCCACGAGGAAGAAATTGCAAAGTGTTTTGAAAATAATGATGTCAACAGATTAAGTAAGATTTATATAGACCTGCGGGAGAAGTTAATTTCGTTTGTTTTTTTTTAAATGAGAGAGAATCTTGGTCTTTTTTCAAGGAAAAATCAACTTTAGTTGATAAAAACATGGAATGTTATTTCCCATTATTCTTGACCACTCCTGTCAATGACTTGGGTCCATTGGCTATAAAGTGAGTACTTTTAAACTTACTAATTTATTACGAATCACTAACAAAGTTGTTATTTTTCTGATGCCAAATCGTTGTTAAAAGCAACATAGTTATGCATGAAATATATTGTATTGTTTTTAAATGCAGTCTATTTTGTAATGTATAAATTATTTACAATCACACTACATCAACAATAAACCAATTATATATATATATATATATATATATATATAGCTATCATGTTATGATGTGAAATTGTTTTTATAATTGATGATTTGGCAAGAGTTGTCGTTAAAACAAACATTGACAGAATCTTTGTTGTTTTTTTTAGGTTATTGTCGAATGGCGATTGTTTCTACAGTTTAGTATCACTGTCATTGGTGGGTAATAATAGTTTGATTTTTATTCTAAGAAAACTGACATCATTAGAATTATTTTTAAATGCAAAATATTATTCTAATCATCCTATCTTTCAAAAGGCCTTCAGCGAAAAATATTTTTCCACTGTTTCTAGTGCATTAAGTTTTTCTGTGTCATTTTTATCAATCAACATGTGGACAAATGGATGAAGTGGTGCAGTGTCAGTCTTTAATTATATTTACTTTATATCTGGGTATGTGGGTCATGTAACATCTTTGACCTCATGGATATAAGCATCTATGCCCCTGATGCATAGCTGCCACGGAGTTTTAAATACAAAGTTGGTACCTTGCGTGGGTTAACTCGCCACTGTTTTCCTCTTTCTGGAGTTGGCGTTAGGAAGGGCATCCAGCCGTAAAAACATCTGCACCAATAAACCATCAGATGGTTAAACCTCCATAATTGGAGAAAATCATCTTTTGAAACCGTCCAACCCATGCAAGCATGGAAAAGTGACGTTAAAAGGGTGATGATGATGATGATCTGGCGTGCTTTGTCTTTCAGATGCAATAGAACATTGGTGTTTACAATGGGGTGATATAGAGTTTTTCATCTGACGTCACAGTGTTTGAAAACGAGGTTGGCGGATGTTGGTGTTCCATTGTGATTATCACTGCACTGGCATGGCTGGAACGTCGATACATTTTGATCGTGAAGAACGAGATAATGAAGCTGAAAACCTTATTGTATTGTATCAAAAGTTTAATTGTATTGTTTCTGACTCTCTAATAACTCTCAATTTACTATTATTTCCTCATATGTGTCTAAGCGATCCCTGAAACGAAGTGTCAGACCTTGTCGTTCCGAATTGTATTATCAGTTAGGACAATTCTACTAATGATGCCAATCTATCATCGCTTGATCGTTAAACTCCTAATACGGTTCTCCTTGATTTTCTATAACCGCAGGTACCCTGCAATAGTGTCCTGGTACATCTTCACTTTTTGACAACCAACTATCATACAAAATACCATCCCGTCGCATATAAAACAAAAAACTCTTAAGTTCAAAAATAGGATGTTCATCTTTCACAGCAACCAGTACACCACCATGGCCGCCAACAAAGATAACCTTATATTTCGTCACGTGACTGAAAACTCTATAGGCAAATGAAACGTTTAAAATCGGTTGCTTCCAGGTCTTTCCCCGGGACCCCAGTTCAAAATCAGCTCGCTTTGCTTGCCTTTTCCGGCAGGGGTAAACTCGTTACCCTGGATCCGCGCCTGATTATATTTATCACTAACAGTACAGATTAGTCATGATTTAACTCGTGAGAAATCGATCCTCAATTTGGAAAAGAATATCTTCGCAAGTATATTAACTATTCATTTGAAAACATTTAAGAAGTTGATTTAAACAGTGATCTGCAATCTAATTATTATTAAAAACTTCAGTCTTTTCTGGATTTTCTGCACTAGAGAGCATAAAAACGTATCTGAGGTGAATTTTAGCTTCGAATCAAATAAATCATTCCATGGTTTTACATGTAGCCACATAAGAAATTGTCAAGAAATGGACATAATAAATTTGACTAACAAATTTTTTAAAAACAATCAACGTATTTGCAAAATTTGAAATGTAAAAATTGTATTATTTCAATGATTTAAGGTGGTAGTCCGTAGAAAAATATCTATCAACGCACAACATTTCGTTTCTAGTCAAAAAGTTACACCGTTTTTTCCCGCAGATTATTTTGAACCCCCTCTCTCACCCGGCTTTAAAACACTTCATACAAGCCCGTTCTTTCATTGATTTGGTTCAACAATAAACATTTAACAGGGCTGAACAAATGAAAATTTGGGAAAAGTGATATGACGTATATGAAAATGTACATACAAATAAATATTAGGAAGAAAATGTTTGGTTTTAGCTTTAAACATTCACTTTCAAGTCGGTGTTTTTGCAGCTTTTCGTCGGTTTTTATTACGTTTTTATTGTTTTAAAAGGTAAAAGGTGTCATAATAAAATGACCTAAGGGGGTATTCTGAAATTTTCTGTAAAATGAGGGGGTGATAATAAATTGGAGTCGTGGGCATTGCAGTTTAATGTTGTTGTGTTTTGATTGAAATAGAAGATTTCGCAATGTAATTTTCATCGTGTGAATAGTACCTAATAATTCGAGTCTTTTGAGAATGTTGATAGGTTTTCGTAATAATAATTATATATAATTATTTTATGCGAGAGTTGTGTGTTTGTGATATGGAAAAATCTTAATCTTAATATGGGGGGTGATAATAAAATGAAGTAGTGAGTCTCAATGTCAAATTATGATAAAATTGGGGGGGGGGGGGGGAGGGGGTAAAATGAATGCAATGTAAAATGATTTTGAGGGTGAAAATTTTGAAAAAATGCAATTTGAAAAAGACACAAAAAATACGTTTATTCAAGTGTGGTTTATGAAAATAATTGGAAGTGTATTTGTTGACATCAAGGTAGTTAAGGTCATGGCAAAGGTGTTTATAAAGGTGTTTTTCTGCCCTCGAAAAAAGATATTCCAGACAAGGACTGATAATAATCGGCTCTTTATTAAATTCGTTTAATGGAAAGAAAATAAGTAATCTGGCTTGAAATTTCAGCTGAGGCTATCACATATACATATAGAAAAGTAGTTTAAGACAATATATATTTTTAGAGTTTTTATTTTATTAAACAGTTCTTCGAAAGACTTTGAGTGCAGCATTACAGCAGCATATCATCCACAATCTAATGGATCAGATGAAAGATGTAATGGTACAATCAAACGCAAATTATCCAAGGTTTGTTCAACTTCGGGAACGTGAAAGCTGTGTGTGGTATTTAATAGTAGAGTTTTCAGATTTTATGTGAATTAGAATTGAACGAATATTTTAAATTCAATTTTCAATTTCAAGTTTTGTATTAGGTCATAAATGAACAACAAAACAATTCACCTGGCACTATTCAGGCCTTAGCTGGCACTATTAGTTCTATATTAATAACGAAAGAGGGAAAGTGGAGGTGTAACTAATGTAGAAAAACATGTACTGTCGTGACCACCAGTGTCACCAAAACCATGGAAAGCACCATCACCAATAGCCACATTTCTACTACAATCTTCATCACCACAATAACCACCTGAACTAACACTTATATTTGCATTCACACCAATTTTATCATCAGCAGCATCTAAAGGTGACATAAATCACGAAGAAGGTCTTTCAACAGCATACCCTGCCACTCCCAGAGGAAGCAGCGGGATTAATAGATGCTACACTGAGTCTTTTGACAGAACAGTTTCCGGCAGTCAATAATTTTCAGAGTGTTTGTTTACTTGCACGCCGTCGCAACGATGGGTCCAGATTATCAAGCCTGTCACTGAATCGTGGCTTACAATTTACGGACTTTGGAATAAAATACAGATATATGATAGCATCCTCTACCAAAATCGTTATGATACAAAGCTTGTGAAACAATCATATGTGATGAACTGCATGCTTACTCGTACTCACAATTCCCTCTTACTCGTACCCACAATGCCTTCTTACTCGTACCCACAATACCCTCTTACTCGTACCCACAATGCCCTCAAGATCGAGCACATGCAGATTCAATTCAAGGGGTTCGTATTAAAGTGGATTAATATTATGGATATGATCCACTTTCTTTGAAATTTGATCAAATTCTAGTAAGAGTTGACCTACTCAAATGCTTGGAGAGAGGGGAAATGACGACATTTCCCACCATTCCAAAAAGAAACGCAAGCAAACAGTAGGCAATATATTGCATATTGTGCGATGGATATAAACAACGGTTTCATCAAAATCACGCTAACATTCCATTGAGTGTATTTAGCAAGGAAACTGACTCTTACTACGGTCCAGGGTACACAGTAGTGTAAATGGTCTTAAAAGTATACTCCTAGGAACCAAATTAAACGTTATTTGACATCAAAAAATACTCTGTAAGAATGTGTTTTAACATAATAAATGTTACCTTAATTATACTTTGGTTATCAAAATTTGGAGACATGGAATTTTAAATCTCTCCATCGTAAATCAAACATAGGTGTGTGCACAGCCTCAGATGCCGTTTGAAAGATTTTAGATTATTTCTTCCTTAAAATATTTGGAGATCTGCAAAGTGTAGCCCTCTTAAAGCACTTTATAGTTTATGAATAAACTAGATAGAAAAAATTCGCAACATTTTGCATTAAACAAAAATATGCACTTGGAACAGATAAAGAAGGAACTAAGCCAAAATTCTCTTTCACACTTAGTAAATCGGTGTTTTTCTTTGCATGTTTTGTTTCAACTCTATGGTTGATTCTAAAGGCTCGAAAACGAAAAGTACGTAAGCAAAGGAGTCTGTAGAAAAAGTAAGCAAACGTACAAAGAAAGGGATCTAATTTTCGTACATAGTAAGTACTAAGGTAGAATGACCTCAAGTGCGAAATTTCCGTCCGAAAAGTTTTGACAAGAATCATGAATTTGGCTCTCTATTACAAAATTTATTAGCGTCGCAAAATATGTAAACTCTTCAAACTCAATTTGCCAACTCAGAAATTTTGTCGAGATCAGAAATTCCACCATATAGCGGCAAATAAATGTGCGCAATAGATGACATAAAGACACCGGGAACTTGAAACGAACCCGTGGCGAGCGGACGTGTTTTTTACGAGAAAGAATTTTCGACACAATGCATGTTTAATTTTCATCTTTTTTGAAAATTTCGAAAAATGTCGAGAGCTTGATAGGAATTCCGATATAAATTACCTTGGGGAAAATTGCATTACAAGCTGTTACTAAATCAATATTTTCAATATATATATATATAATTATGATTTCATATTTCAATTTCCATTAAGAATTTCATAGGAACTGTTCATTGTATTATGATATATTAAGAACTTTTGTATTCAATGACAAGACCCTGTAGTCTTGAAGTCAAAATCTATTGATTGTCAAAACTGTACAGCTAATACCTTAAGGACAGAAAATAAGGCGAGGATAAGATAGTTCGAAATTAATTTATTCGCACTTTTTTATCCTCGACTTATTTTCTGTCCTAAGGTAGTTAAATTACGAACTGACGAAAAAAATTCAATAAAATAAGCCGAGAAACATACTAAGTACAGTACTCCCAGGGGTGTGGCATGGTTCGAACTTTGTACCTATTGGTTCGAAGTAGAAGACTTAAGACCACCGAGCATTTAATTCCTACGCGGAAATGGTTTCACAGTTCATTGGTCAGCATGAAAACATCTCTACCAAGTCAAAAGTATTTCTTCCAAGACATCGTTAAATTCAAAATAAAATCATCAAGCTTCGCGGGTAGTTCAGCTGAATAAAGCTTCTTGTTCATTTTGCAGTTGCTGTTTGAGTGAATATATATATATATATATATATATATATATATATATATATATATATATATATATATATATATATATATATATATATATTAACAAATTAAAAACAACAGTTAAATAACGCTAAATAAATATCTCAATAAAATTTATATAAAAGTTAAAAAAAGGACAACATGAAAATTGGGACCTTTAGACAAACGTCTGTTTGAACAATTGAAGTCAGTTTTATGAGCGAAATCAATAATGAAATATTGGGTTTTAGGTTTCGTTTTCCACGTAAAAAATGGTAATGTTCAAGGCGGACAATAAATAAGTAAGATTACAAAATTAAATACATGGAAAATGCTTTCATTTTTAGAGTGAATGCTCACACGTTGTCATTCCGCCGTTTTCGACTTTTTCATTGGCGGTTTCTCGTCACCAGGCTCCTCTTCTTTTTTAACCACACCTCCCCGACTCGATTCGGCAAAATACACACCCTCTTTAGATTCCTCTTCGCATTTCACCTTTAGCTTTTCGTCCGGAAAATGCGTGACAGTACTGAGGTACACGTTCGCGTTGAACTGTGGGATATCTATTTCCAGGCCCTTCATAACGGCCACCATGACGTCATCAACGTACGAGTGTATGACGAAATCGGCTTTCTTGTCCTAGAAACACCAACAAACACATCAATTTCATTTCAAGGCGAATGTTTAACGCGATCAGGCGGGACAACACGCGTCTTACACGCGCACTTACGTATTTCGTCTTCTGGAGGTTCACGATGACTATTTTGCCGCCGTTTTTTAGCGTGAAGAGGGGCAGTTTACCGCTGGGCACAATCTGTAGCGTGGAACCAAGACAGAGAGACAGATCGGCCTTCCTAAATAAATAACAAACGGATATCATAACAGATTTGTTTCATATAGTTCAACATTAGTTTGAAACAGACCAAAATCATGTAGTGCGTATATCTATAGATCTTAATTAATCACACAGAGGAATTTGTAAAAGTGTATTTTTCTGTATGTAAATTTATGATCATGACAGATCTGCACATGCGCACACGGTGCTCATGATTGACATCCGGTCAGAAATTTTGCAACGCGTTTACTAGTTGTATTTTATATATTTTATATCGCTGCAAATAACTTCACGTTCGCTTCTTTAAAAATGACTATGGAGTCTGCACCACGCACCTCTGTTGGCTGTCCTGACGTTAAAGATGAACCAAAAAGCTGTAAATATAAGGTATGTGACTATGTGTAGTTCTGATCAGGTCGAAAATTAATTTGATTAAGTTTTTTTTATAAGTTTTAAGTTAACAGGCACCAGTTTTTACTAGAATGACTTTTAGGTTAGAAATTGGTGGGGTAACTGGGGTTTCATTACGGTAAGTTCCGCAGTAATTGTTCTTGGAATGAAAATTTTCTGAAACTTCCCAGAAGTGAATTTTATGATAAGCATATATTTAAGCCCCGCACAGACGAGCAATTTTTCCTTAACAAGTTTTGTTTGTTCGGACCTTAATACAAATATCTTTCTTATTACACATGAGAAAACGTGGCATTGACGATTTATAGTGAATCAAAAACCAGGCAATAATAAAATAACAGAATTAAGTTCTAGATATGATTTGATGAAGCAAAATCGTAATAGCGATGAACGACTATAGTCAGTTTAAACTTTAAATTAATAAATGTTTTATTTTGACGACTGACGCTTGAGTTTATTAATCACAGCAGCATCTGCGGTTAATTTCAAACTTTATCAGTAATTACAGCTTATTAATTGAGACAGCCTTGTAAATTTATGATATCTATCGATTAGTGCACGTTTTCGGGTATACCGTAAATCGGGGGCTAATTAATTTATGATTTTTTTAAGTGGGGGTTTATTCGAGTGGGAGCTAATAAAAAAATGTGGTATGACTAACCCAGAAAAAAGATATATGCATATGTTCATCAATACTTCATACGTGTTCAGTTCAAAATATCAATGTCCTCGGCATCATCAAACTGTCTATTCTTCTGTAATTCATAGCAAAAGATTATGGGTGTTTATAATGAACCATAAATTCATGATAAAATATGTTCCCGATTTTATATACTCTATAGCTGTTTTTTTGTTCGGGTCATAAATTTTGCAAGCATCATGTATTTCGCGCCTACGTGCGCGAAATTCATGACCCGTCACGCATGATCACGTATTTCGCAAGGATAATAAATTTCGCTTGACACCGGATGACAACATGTACAGTCGATACCCGCTATCTCGAACTTTTTCTTTGATCCCTTCAGTATTCCCAGTAACTTCCCTTATAATTCCATTCGGTCTCTCGTATTTTCACTATGAATTTTTCGGTTCCTTCAGCTCTGTTAGCCCACTATCTCATACTTTTTCATTCATTTATTCATTTGATCTATCTGTGTTCGTTTATAATTATAAAAAGTTCTTTTTCTGTGCCTTGGTAGAACAAACATGATGTCGGTCAAGCAAAAAACTCAATCTTAAAACTTTAAGTAAGAAATGAGCTGAATGGATTACTGGACTGCGGTAAAGTTCCTGAGAAATTAGTTAGTTAGCCGCGAAAGTTGTTGACACTGATTCAAGTCTTATAGCGACGCCCCAACAACCGACAAAAAATTGCTAATCCTGTTGCTAATTCAAATTCTATCTACTTTACAAAAGTTGGGAATGGGGATGAAATGCGAGTTCTTTTGCGGTGTTTTGAAACATTGGATGTCCGTGACTTAATAACTTCTTGAAATCTAGAATTTTGACTTTTTTTCAAAGAAAATTAAATTAAACATAAATATCAATACATATTGTATTGTATTAAACCCTTAAACACATTACCCTTTGTTTCAGTTTTCCTTCTCAAGGCACTAAATATTAGGTTTACTGTTTGTCGAGTATGTAAAATACTGCTCCCATTGGGGTTCGAGAGAGCAAGTGTCCACTGTATATCGCCGTGTGTAAGACTCGCGAAAGAATCCCCGTTATACTATACTAACATTGCTCAATTATTAGACGCAATAGAAGAAAATGTAACCTTGATTCGACTTCTGCATTAATTAAATCGGTGACCGGTAGATTTGCCTCCCAATCTAAGATCGTGTCTCTCAATCTTCCCCTAAAAGACAAGCGAAACAGAAAGTTTCAAAAGTCTCTGGAAGTACTACACTCCACTTTATACCTCAGTGATATCATATCATGATTCTGAGGTTAGGGTGGAGAGATGGAAACACTTTTAAGTCTCTGAAAGTACCACATCGACTTATACATCTAAGTGAAATGAAATCAAGTTTCTGAGGTTAGGGTGAGATGGAAAGGTTTCTGAAAGTACCACGCTCAACTTCATACCTCCCGGTCAAGTGATGTACTGTCACAAACCTGCAATTGACGAGGCCTCGCTTCCCCTTCTGTAGACAAGAGTTGCCGGTACGTTTTTCCGTCATCGTGCGAACAGGTGTACGTCGGTAGTACTCGTGTTGACATTTTTCACATTTCTCCACAAACATGTTCCCATGCAGCTCAGAGAGTTGGTTTCTGTACAAGAAGAAAAACTGAGGACAATGGAATGGCCTCATGGAAAATTTCAAGCGAGGAAAAGGCATGTATTAAGAAAATTCAAAAGTAGCCAATATTTTATTATATAGTCTATTTTTATTTGTTTATAGAAAGTTTTATACATAAACCACTTTTTCATATCATGTTTTTTTTAACAATAATAAACAAACCACAATGATTCTAGTAAGCTAAAGACATATCAATCCTAAGACAACGAAATGTTAAAGGAGTAGTCCACTCAAAATATAACTTTTCTTTATTAAATTCTCCATCATTTGTTTTGTATGATCGCGAGGTTTTTTTTTAAAAAAAAAGGTCCTATTGACTGATTTTGAGCTTTTTTTTATTTTTTCTTCTTTTTGCACACTTGGCGCGTGACGTCATATATGGCGATTTGTTTGAATAGAGAATGTTCAAAACAAAAAAGTTAAAACAGTATTGGAGAAGAAAGAGAAGAGAGAAGTGTTATAAACAAATTATTTTTTAATCGAAGTCAAAAATGGTTCATTGCGCGGCAATTGATTGTTCAAACAGCTCTAGTAAGAGAAACAATGGAAAATTAAGCTTTTACAAACTCCCAAAGGACAAGGATATGAAGAAAATTTGGATAGCAAAGCTAAAAAGAGCAAATTTACCCAAAGAAGAAAACAGAGTGGTTTATCATCATGATTTTGAAGAAAATTGTTTTCAAAGAGATCTAAAAGTAAGTAAAAGAACTAAAAGTTAGATGTTTCTATTTTGTTAAATTTGCTAGTAGCTAGTTAGCTAGTAGCTACTTTGTTAAGTTTGCTAGTAGCTAGTTAGCAATCTTACTCTCATTTTTTCTTTAGAATGAGTTGCTTGGGTTACCTACTAAGAGAATCCTCACTGAAGACGCTGTTCCAACTACAGTTTCGTACAACACACCATCTCAAAAACGAAAGAGCAGTGATAAACGACAAGAAACGTTCACAAAAGCCAGGTAAAAGCATCTTTATTTTAGCCAATAATTTTTTATATACTTATATATATATTCTTGCTGTTGAAATCAACGAACAGATGGAAGAACTGGACAGAGAAAATGAATATTTGACAAATTCTAAATAATGCCAGACTGAAAAAGAATCAGTGGATGCATCAACACAAACAAATATCACAATACCATTTTCAGTTACATACGTAGAAAGATCTGCACAGACCATTGATATATTCGAAACTAAAACGCAGGCGAACGAGGCTGACACGCAGTCAGAGTTTGATTTGGATACATCATTTCACACCACTGATGAAACTGAAGAGCACGCACAAATACCAGAAGAAGAAAATCCACAAAAAAGTGCTTTTATCGTTTTCTGGCCGTGTTTATATCTACTCCTACAGCGTTGTCTCAGTTGTGCATCTTCTGCTGTCATTAGGAAAGTCATCGTGAAAGGAAAAAAGAAAGAATAACTGAATAATTTTTTTCAATGATGTGTATTGCCCCATAAAGTTCATATAAAGTAAAATTGCTCTATATGTTCTAAAATGTCTCTCCTCCTTAATCTTCGTCAGTTGTTGAATCATCAGAAATATCAGAATGAACATCACTCTGTTCGTACTCAACACTATCCGAATCAGAGCATTCTAAATCCTCGTCACTCATTAAGTGGAATTCGCTTTCTGGTTTTGGCATAATGTAGTCTTCTAAACCTCGAATCTTAACAAGATGGTCTTTCGATCTGTCAAGTTTGTTCGAAATTATACACTTCAAGAAAGACCTAACAATCAAATCTTTGTTTTCTTTTATTTTCGCCCAAGCGTTGGCAACCCACTTTGTAGTTAGAATACGTCTGTCACCTGCTGTCAATTTGTTGCCAAGGTACAATTGTAAGTTTTCATTTAAATGTTTTTCAAATTGTTCTTTCACGTACATCTTAAATGGCTTGTTAATTGCCACATCCAATGGTTGAACTCGACTGGTTGTTCCAGGTGGCACATTCATTGATAAGAGTGGTGCTGCATTTTCGTAACATAATCTTAACTGACAAGATAACAAGAACAATCACAGCGACAATGCTATTAAAGTTATGTCAAAGGACAAAAAAAAAACAGAAGAAAGGTTGTATTGTGAAACCAGTAAAAAAACTTGTAGGACATGTGCCAGAAGCTTTGGCCAAGATTTTGTATCCAATGATGAAAGAGTGGCGAATTTTATGGCTGGAAGCAGTCATTACTGGTGAAAAGCGTCGTGCTCCTGAAGACACTTGAGTTCCTGGAGGAGGACAAATTCAAAACAAGAAGACATAACCGGCATGACAAATTCAAAACAAGAAGACATAACCGGCATGACAAATTCAAAACAAGAAGACATAAACGGCATGACAAATTCAAAACAAGAAGACATAACCGGCATGACAAATTCAAAACAAGAAGACAAAACCGGCATGACAAATTCAAAACAAGAAGACATAACCTGCATGACAAATTCAAAACAAGAAGACATAACCGGCATGACAAATTCAAAACAAGAAGACATAACCGGCATGACAAATTCAAAACAAGAAGACATAACCTGCATGACAAATTCAAAACAAGAAGACATAACCGGCATGACAAATTCAAAATAAGAAGACATAATCGGCAAGACAAATTCAAAACAAGAAGACATAATCGGCAAGACAAATTCAAAACAAGAAGACATAATCGGCATGACAAATTCAAAACAACAAGACATAATCGGCATGACAAATTCAAAACAACAAGACATAATCGGCATGACAAATTCAAAACAAGAAGACATAACCTGCATGACAAATTCAAAACAAGAAGACATAACCGGCATGACAAATTCAAAACAAGAAAACATAACCGGCATGACAAATTCAAAACAAGAAGACATAAACGGCATGACAAATTCAAAACAAGAAGACATAACCGGCATGACAAATTCAAAGCAAGAAGACATAACCGGCATGACAAATTCAAAATAAGAAGACATAATCGGCAAGACAAATTCAAAACAAGAAGACATAATCGGCAAGACAAATTCAAAACAAGAAGACATAATCGGCATGACAAATTCAAAACAACAAGACATAATCGGCAAGACAAATTCAAAACAAGAAGACATAATCGGCAAGACAAATTCAAAACAAGAAGACATAATCGGCATGACAAATTCAAAACAAGAAGACATAACCGGCATGACAAATTCAAAGCAAGAAGACATAACCGGCATGACAAATTCAAAATAAGAAGACATAATCGGCAAGACAAATTCAAAACAAGAAGACATAATCGGCAAGACAAATTCAAAACAAGAAGACATAATCGGCATGACAAATTCAAAACAACAAGACATAATCGGCAAGACAAATTCAAAACAAGAAGACATAATCGGCAAGACAAATTCAAAACAAGAAGACATAATCGGCATGACAAATTCAAAACAAGAAGACATAACCGGCATGACAAGTTCAAAACAAGAAGACATAAACGGCATGACAAATTCAAAACAAGAAGACATAAACGGCATGACAAATTCAAAACAAGAAGACATAACCGGCATGACAAATTCAAAACAAGAAGACAAAACCGGCATGACAAATTCAAAACAAGAAGACATAACCGGCATGACAAATTCAAAACAAGAAGACATAATCGGCAAGACAAATTCAAAACAAGAAGACATAATCGGCATGACAAATTCAAAACAACAAGACATAATCGGCAAGAAAAATTCAAAACAAGAAGACATAATCGGCAAGACAAATTCAAAACAAGAAGACATAATCGGCATGACAAATTCAAAACAAGAAGACATAACCGGCATGACAAATTCAAAGCAAGAAGACATAACCGGCATGACAAATTCAAAATAAGAAGACATAATCGGCAAGACAAATTCAAAACAAGAAGACATAATCGGCAAGACAAATTCAAAACAAGAAGACATAATCGGCATGACAAATTCAAAACAACAAGACATAATCGGCAAGACAAATTCAAAACAAGAAGACATAATCGGCAAGACAAATTCAAAACAAGAAGACATAATCGGCAAGACAAATTCAAAACAAGAAGACATAATCGGCATGACAAATTCAAAACAACAAGACATAATCGGCAAGACAAGTTCAAAACAAGAAGACATAAACGGCATGACAAATTCAAAACAAGAAGACATAACCGGCATGACAAATTCAAAACAAGAAGACATAACCGGCATGACAAATTCAAAACAAGAAGACAAAACCGGCATGACAAATTCAAAACAAGAAGACATAAGAATTTTAACAAAAAACTGAGCATAAAAAAGCACAGACCTTGGATAGCCAGATCTTAAATGTAATCCATCAATGTTCTGACTGACCACATATTTCACGTAGCCATGCTTTTGCAACGCCAGTATGGCCATGTGTGTTTTGGTAGGAATAGCCTCATCAAACTCTAAACAAACGTTCAATCACACTGAAAACATTAATAATGCCATACAGTATCTTTCTGAATGGACAGAAAACAAATATAATAGTCTATGAACGGATTTCAACAGTAGAAAATTCAGTTCAGTTGTTCAGAAATTGAACAAGAACAATCTTACGAACAAAGCATTTCCATGGTCATAAGGAAAATTAAGACTTGATCATAGTGGGATGATAACATTCCCTTTTTCTATAAACAGGGAAATAAGAAACAATGGAAGTACATCATTGTTATAAAATTGATTTTACAACCATACAGTTAAAATGCCTCTTTTCAGCACTATTTTGACTGACAAAATGATTGATTAGGAAAATATACAAGAAATGTGAAATATCTGGACAGGTATCAAATATATTTTTGTTTGAAGGTAAACTACTCCATCGGTAAAGAAAGATTAACTTAGTTTAAAATAAAGATTGAAATGGCATTCTTAGACTGGACAACAACAACAAAGCTTTTCGAACAACTTGGTGTTAACATTTACACTCAAAATATTTTACATCACCCAATAACATTTTTTTAATGTATTATAATATTCTTTCCAACAAGATACATTTCTTAAACAGACTATGATATTAATATCTGTTGCAAAAAGCTGATGTCACTTAATTCTTGATTTATACTTGGCGGAAATGAACTTTGTCAGCAAAAATGCAGGGTGCATAAGCCGAAAGTATGAAGGGAGTGTACTTATAATCTTTAGAAACTGCACTGAACCATTTTCGGTATCATTTTTAGTACAAAAATTCGAAATTTGAACAATGTGAGACATTCTTTCAAAAATTTCCATTGAAACAAAACTGCAATACTTCTTATTTATCACCAATTTACTCTTTTTTGCTTAAAATAATAAAATCGTATAATATCAGACACATATGTCAAATCATTCTATGGCCACACTCTTTGTCTGTAAAGATTTTTCAAAAACACACAATCATGATCTTCGTAACATGAAATGAGTCAATGGAAATGAAATGCTGCAACATTCTTTTGTATTTCTAAGATAATTCTAGTTCTTCAATGTTTGCTCACAGCATTTTATTGCAAAGGAAACTCTGAAATTTATAAGATAATTCTCAGCAAAGTCCTTGGCATGCTGAATCTGGTGGCAAAATTCCAAGACTGTAAAGGTGATATCACAAACATAAAACCACCAAATACGATTTGAATAGAACACTAAGGTAAATATTAGAAAAGAAAAAGTATGTATTCGTTCTGCATTCTAATTCTTATTTATTTCAAAATTTGATTATTCCTTATAAATACAGTAGGCTACTGTAAAAGGATCACATACCTATGTTGACTATGGGGGCCCTCCCTTTTGCCTCCAAAGTCCAGACACCGTTCGGTCCGCGAAAATCGGGTATCCCTGCAGCCGTGCTGATCCCAGCCCCTGTGTGCACAACCAGGTGCTTTGATTGTTTGATGAGCAACACAAGTTGGTTAATACTTTTCTCTAACACATCAGCTGAATCAAACCTCTGGAAAAAAGTAAATGTACAGAGTAATGTTTACCCGAAAGTTTTTGTGGTAAAATAAAAAAAAACTTTTTAAAAGCTTAAATCACGTTGTGAGAAGATTACAAGTGGATCACTTCTGAGTTAGGGCAGGCATATAATGGGGGATATGCCAACTTGAAAGGTAGAAATTCTTGTCAACAATTTTGATTACCTACACATGTGTGGAAAAGGAATCGAGATGGTGTTTTGTGGGGGATCTTATATATTTTAGACCTAAAAAGTTTATAAGTGGGGTGGGTAAATATAAAATGTAATAAAATGCTTTGTGAGGTGTTTCTGCTGTTGTAATTTTGCCAAAGTACTCATAACATATTGTATAATATATCTGGAAAATATTTTGGTCATTACGTCACTAGGGTGTATTTTACGGACCAGATTGTGTCAATTTTATCAAATTTTCTACACATTTTTGAACTCACCTCGGGCAAACCACAGTTTCCTTTGTGAATATGCGCATAATTACTTAACCCAGCTGCATAATTTACAGACATATTTGAAATTGATCTAAATGTATTTTTAAAAAACAACATGAGAAATTCATTCATTACACTTTATAAAATATATATTTATGGTAACAAAAATCAACAAATTTACGTAACAAAACGAAAAAGAAATTACTGTTAAAAATAAAATTAAGAACATATATATATCTACGTGAATTTAAATTTATTTAATTTATTTAAAATAAAACATTAAACATCTTAAGGTCATATTTAAAATTAATATTTCGAGTCTCATGACATAAACAAATTACCAAAACATTGAAACACAATTTTCCTGCTAAAAATTTGCAAACATTAAACATTTCGTAAACAACTCGACCGGTGTCAGCAATTTGTAACCATTTCTCTATCTCCTCACAACTTGTGGAGAGTAGTTCAGCAGCAGGCACCACAGCGTCAACCAAACCACATTCCAATGCTTGCACAGGGGAATTGAGAGTGCTAAGACTTAACATTTTTTCAGCTTGACGATGACCTACTAACAATTTCATTGATTCTATTAGCCAAAGGGGGGCAGCTATTCCCAGTAAGGTTTCGTTTAATCCAATCGTGTGTTTCCCCTCGGCCATTACACGATAGTCGCAGCTGAATGCCAACATGCAACCACCGGCAGGACAAGGACCATTGATAGCTGCAATAGCAACAAGTGGCGTCGAGAACACTTTCAGTTTCATATCTTGGACCGCAGTCCAGAAGTTTCCTAGCTTCTCTACCTTAGGTTGGTACATTTGCATGATATCCAGACCCGCGCTGAACACAGGTAACTTTGATGTAAGTACCACTCCGCGGCAGTTCTTATCTTGTTCGAGTTCATCAAAAGCTTGGACAATTTCTTGACACATTTCCGTATCCAAACTATTAACAGGTCCTTTGTTTAAACGTAGAATATGATAGCCCTTTGAAGTATCTTCCAGTTCCAGATGACGAAACGATAAAAAACATCTACTTGAAATACTTCTTACAACATGATGGATCCTTCGAAACATTATGACTATGACTATTTGGTTAACAATAAATGATATGTACATCAGAATAAATAAAAACAACACCCTTATTTTGATGGTGAATGAAGTATATACAGTCGACTCTCTCTAATTCGAACCTCAATTATTCGAATCTTTCTATATATAATTCAAACAAATTCTAAGCTACTGTCAATTTTCCTTAAGAAACTCTTATAATTTACTTTCCATTATTCGAATCTCTATAATTCGAAAACTTTTTCTGGTCCCCTCGGCAAAATCCTCTCTGTAATTTGAATTTTCGGAGTGTAAGCTAACAGTTAACACTTTCAAATGTTTTTTTTTCAAAATTTGAATTTCTGTTTGAATGTTTTGAGTTTTTGTAAATACACGTCTTTTGTATGAAGTTTGATCATATTTTCTTAAGTGTGCAAAATGTACGATGAATTCGTAATTTCCGTAAGTCAACCGTAACATATCTGACATACGTATTTAGAAAAAAAGAAAAATGTGGTTTCAGAAAAATCTGAGCATGCTGTGTCTACATCCTGACCCCCTAATGACCTGGCGTATCAAAGAAGCCGTCATATCGCAGTAACCATTTGGAACTATGCCACAAGTTACTCATCCCTAAAGAGACCAGTCACTACACTTAAGTGTAGATCCTAGACAATACATAACTACTTTTTCACTGCGGCAGAGGGTGGACCAATGCTGGAATGGCATAAATCAATCAGCACATTGGAGAGAAGCTCATATACTATTTCTGTTGTTAAAGTCAGGCCTCGACAAATTAGAATTCACTAACAGATAAATGCAAAAGAACTATGCTGCATTCGAATGGAAGAAAAAAGATCAAACCACAACGAGACATTCAGTTTTGTTTACAAAAAAGAATGAAACACTTTCACAAAACCAATAAACATGCATTAGACTCTGAAGAAAATAGACACGACAGCTAGGTTTTAACTTCGCACTTTTTCCTAATTTCAAGAAGACATCGTTATCACTAAGAAGTCGTTGTATTTTAACTTGTTAAAGCTGTATTTTGCTAGTGAAAATATGTGCCGTGACATTTTATATCTTTAAATATCTATTAGCTTTAAATAAAGTATTTATTCCTAACTTAATTTGGATTAAATATTTCTTTAAAGAAAATTTTTTCTCAAAGAAATAATACACCAGAATATAAAGTATTTATAATCGTTACAGGCGTCCGAAAATCTCCGAAGATAAATTGAAGAGCTAACAAAGAACTTAGCTGTGCGATTAACGTTTAAATCGAGACAAACTCATTTGCATTGAAACCAGCATGATTGATCAAAGTTATCGAAGATTACAAAATATAATTTTTCTCATTTTGTTTCTATATTTCATTACTCGAGCTCGCCTGAAAGTAGAGCGCTTGAACCCTCCAACGAGCTGCAGATTTATCTGACCCAGCGCTGGTGCGCATTCACCCGCAGTATAGATGTTTTCTGCAATTTGGTTTAGCCTCTGGGCTGGCCGTCTCCACTGTAATAGTAGAAATGGTTTCAGGTGACTCTGGTCCATAGAGACATTCAGGTCACAGCCAAATCGGTCGGTTGCATTTCATACGTCAGGGCATTGAATGTTAGCATGTGAAGAGAGAGCCGGCAACAGCTTGAGTAGTGATTAACAAACACATTGCAGGGAGGCATAAGAATATGGCAAGTGACAATGAATGAACTTTACATTGCACATGATGTCCTTAGACGAACTTCGTTTGGTGACGCAAACAAATTCGTGATTTAGGATTAGCAGTTTCTGGTTCAAAAGAAGATTTAATAAACATAATAGTTAAATTTCTTTTTTATTTATCACCTTTATGATTTTTCTCAATTTTTTTAAAAATTCTGATTTCTCTCTCTAATTCGAATTTTCACCCTTTGAACCTGAAAATTCGAATAAAAGAGAATCTCTACTATTCGAATCTCTCTATAATTCGAATAAAAATTTTTCCCCTTGGAATTCGAATTAGAGAGAGTCAACTGTATATATATATTATATATATAAAGAGAGAATAATGGTTGTTGAGGGACATGTAGTAGGTAAGGGCAGACCCCGTAAGACTTGAGAACAGGTTGTAAAACATGACCTCAGAATGAAAAACATCCATGCAGACCTTGCACAGGACAGATTGAAGTGTAGAAAAGCCACCAGGTAAACCCGTCAAACCCATGCTAGCATGGAAAATAGATAAAATGTAAAAGAAGTTAATTGACGCAAAGAATTCAAGTTCGTGATCCGCAAATGTTAATCCACGAGAAAAAGTCAAGTTTGTGATCCGCAAAAGTCAATTCTCTCAGTTTATTTAAGGCATACATCAGTTTTATTTACTTCAAATATAAACCCCAACTTCAACAAAGTCTTTCTCTTGATATATACTTACTCAGAAAACAATGTAGCCTTCGTTGGAAAGTCCTGAATTAAGCGATTCCAGCTATATATATTCACGCTTGTCACTTAGCGTCCAGGGGGTAACATAATACTAGTCACTTTTCAATGCTTTTTCAAATTGAAATCATTGATATATCAAATTTATGTAACGTGAAGATCAGAAAAGCGGAAAGAGTCAGAGCAGGTATCCTAGCTATTTGAATCTAGCATGGAAATCAACCTCTTGTCTAAACGCCAGGTAAAGTGGTTAAATAGGGCCCTTTTTTCATTCATATAAAAAGTCAAATTAAAAATAATGCAAAATTTTCCAGTTTGGTCCATCTGCAAAAGTTCATCCGCGTAAAATTTTCATGTTAGGTCCATTCCCAAAAGTTTACCCATGCAAAAGTTTCTACACCTAAAGTAGTATATACAGTAGACTCCAGCTATAGTCACTCCTCTTATAGTCATACTACAGTTATTATCACCATATTGCTGTTTCCCGAATTTAGTTGTGGTCAAACCTTGCAAAGGTTCAATCAGATGCGATCAAAAAATGCCATTCTTTCTGGACCCTTGATGCTGGAAAAAGTGACCCAGTTTGCAATTTCTTTGGGTGTTGCAGGATTCATGGCATCAAATAGATGGTTGGAAAGATTTAAAACCCGCCACAACATAAAATTCGCCAAGATTCACAGAGAAAAGGCTGCTGCAGACTTTGCTGGCGCAGAAGATTGGATCGCAAATGTGCTTCAGAGGAAAATACAAGGGTTTGAGGCGAGAGATATTTTCAATGCTGATGAAACTGGACTTATTTATCGAGCCTTGTAATCTGGAACATTGGCTTTTGAAGGCGACAAGCCTGCTGGAGGAAAAGTACCGAAAGACCGTCTAACAGCACTAGTTTTGATGAATATGGATGGAACGGAAAAAGATCTTTGGGTTATTGGTAAATTTAAAAAGCCTAGATGTTTTTCAAGAGTTCGAAATTTGCCTTTACCTTATTACAACAACAAGAAAGCGTGGATGACATCGATTGTCTAGACAGATATTTTGGTGAAAATGAACAGGAAATACCAGCAACAAAATCGGCACCGCATAGTTTTATTTAAAAGAGCCATGTTTCTTGTCACACCCCTCTAATCACAATCCAAAGCTGTTTTCAAAAAAAAAAGTTTGTTTTTGACAACGTTGAGGAAGAACTTTGAGAACCAGGAGGATGAGGAAATAGAAGACAAAGATTTTTTCAGATTTGTAACAATGGATGACAATCTACCCACAGATGATCTGACAGATGCAGAAATTTGCGAGAATATCACGGCCATTGACAATGAAAGCAAGGCTGAAAACGATGGTGATGCAGACTGTGCAATTTTTGCTACAAAGATGAAATGGCCAGAAGGTATTGAGGCAATGCACAAGTTCAGACGATTTCTGGAGAAAAATAATGAGGATTTGGATCAAACGCCATTGGCCCAAATGGATGAAATTATTGAGCAAGACACATCAAAAATGCGGAAACAAGTCTCTATTCTCGATTATTTTCCGATTGTAAAACGTGTTTAAGGATTACATAAATATTATGCAAATGTTTTTCTTTTCTGACAGTCTCATGTAAGAATGATATGAGCAATCATACATTGGTATAAACGGGCTTATATATAGCTATACGGGTGGAAATTTTCCAGGTGGGAATTGTCCAGGGGAATTCGGATAGTAGCCAAAAAACCGTGTTTCAAGCAGCACCGTTTGGTGTGTTTTTTTTTTAAAATAACATTCTATTTATTTTTGATTATGTTTTTCATCAAGAATTCTTACCATAAAAACCTTTTAAACATTTAAAATCACATTTTTCACCATCTTTCTCATTTTGAACATAAAACATAATGCGGCTTTGAGTTGGCTTTTTTTATTTATGTGTTCTCGTCTGCCGTAATTATATTGATTTTTAAAGGGATTTTTAAGGTGTAATCTTGGCGGTGAATTTTATTGAAATCAACGACAAAATTCTCATGGACACTGTGCGGATGAACCTTTAGATTTGGTCAACGGACAGGACCCTCCAGGTTTGACAAAATTCGCGTTAATTAAATGACCAATAATTAAATAAATTTAATTTTGCCAAAAGAGCTTCGCAGAAGTTTCTGTTTCGTGCCCGGAAGTATTTCCCCCTGACAAAATTCTAGTTCTGTATAAATTAATTAATTAGATCTCAGTTAGAATACAACTCACCCGTTTGGGGCGGAGCTCCTAAGTCTGTGTTGTAAATTCTTGATCGTATCCAGCGAAAGTCAGTACGATTAATTGATAATCCCAGGTTAACAGAAGGCCTTCAACCATTAGAACATAGACACAGAGTAGCCTCACTTTGTTTGTTCTATAGATACTTTTTTGGTCATTGTTCCCGTGACCAAGAAATGCCACCAGTTCAATGTTCCCGTCCCCTCTTCAAGGACCATCATGCACTCATCTTCCTTTATTGTCCGGGTTTCCAATTGGATGGAACAAGCTCCCATGCAGTGTATTCCCCAAAAGCCATGTTTACCACCTCCAAGGCTTCAAACAAAGGATAAATTCTTTAGACCTTATGAAAATTTCTTAACTTTATTTCAGCCCTCTGCACTTATTTCTCATCTACTCCTTTGTCTACCTTCCATTTAGTCTATGTCTCTTTTAGTGATTTTTCTTTCCAATACACAGGACTCTGTTGATTCATAGGCCCTGCCTCTCCTGTGTATTTCCTTACTAAAATAAAAAATAAAAATGCCGTGTTAATTTAAAGACTGTTAATTTCATGACTCGTTAATTAAAATACTGCTAATTTGGTGACTTCTTATAATACATAAAAACATAAAGACTGAAAAACATAAAAATACATTTTTTTTACAAATTTTCTACTGTTTCCTCTTCATCGGAAGCGGATCTTAATAGTTTTTCTATCATCTTCACACTCTGATCCAAGTGGAAAATTAACTGAAAGCACTTTTGCTTCCAAAATTTTTAAATATTTAACATTGTCTTTCCAAACAACGAAAACATTTTATTTCGATTACCAAATCGCCTTGTAGTAAAGGAGAACGCTTCACTACCGAGGATTCGACTCTTGCCGTAATTTTTGCTTAATGTGATATCGCATACCAAATATATCTGCTGATCTCCGGGAAATATGCCCAATGACACACAGTGCTAAATGACCGGGTAGTTTTGTGTATCCAGCTACTGCATAGTTATCAAATTTATTGTTTCTTTCTTTCTTGAACTCGACCTTTGTTTAACATAAGGTTTCCAAGTTGTTCTGTACACATTTAATCCCTTAACCCAGTAAAAATGTAATCGAATCGTCCTGACAAATAACAATTTCTATTAAAATTGTTTTGTTAAGAGTTTTCTTACTTTTTAACTTCTGCCTTTTGTTTTAATTAGAATGGAGTTCGATTTTTATTGTTATAGAGTTTATTAAATTGCACATGTTCTTTTAGTTTTGTATCTTGACAAACGAACAACGCAATGTCGATAGTAAAATACTTTACCAGTAGTAGCAAGTTGAACTCGAAAAATCAAACAGAATGTAACATAATTCATCCATCCAAACACAATTCTCCGGGATTATCAGATTCACAATATGATAGTGTTGTCTCGTAACAAGAAACCACGCGTGACATACAAAGAAGAGGACAAGCAGAAAATTGCTAAATATCCTGGTTCACATGGTGTAGCTAATGCTATCAGGATTTTCAAAAAAGATTTCCCTAACTTGTCTGAAAATACTGTGCGTCCTCGCACAAAAGAGTATGCATAAGAGAAAACTAAAACGGACGGATTTGAGAGTAAATAGATCGTTACTCGTGCCATCGATAGACAGCATACGTCAAACTACTGACCTTCCACAATTTTTAACAGTTAGCTACAATTTTAAAAATACGTTTAATTTTTGCAAACAAATCTCTATTTATTGCACGTTCAGAAGGCAAGATCTAACAAACTTATGTCGTAAAGATAAACGCCTGTCTTTCACGTTTAATTGGTAAACCTTTACGCACCATTGCAACGCAACTTAAATCACTTGAATCACATTGAACCAGCCGCACTTTAACTTCATTTCCTAAATCTTATTCACAGAGGTGGGTAAATGGTAAATGTGGCTTCTGGTGTTGGCTACTGCTGGAGTACAATCCTTCATCAACGCGGGAAGGTAATAGGTAAAGCATCATTGTTCAAGGGTGATTAATCTTTAGGGCATACAGTGGTCTCTTTTATTCGCCTCTCACATTATATTTAATTTTGTTTGAAGTAGTTAATTTTTAAGTAAGACGTTAGAGACTGTATTCATATTACTCTAACAACATTTGGGTGAGCGATTGGATCTTATTTTGAGCAAAACAGGAGTACAATGGACATTATAATTACGCGTGGAGTAATTTTTCACGAATGATGTCATATCATTGAGAACATTGTTTATTTTTCCGACTTAATAAACAATTATGGTGAGCGATTAGTTATATATACTTGCTATTATGCCGAACAGCACTTTTTTTCATAAGCCATTCTGTATATTACACCTTTTTCATAAGCATAAACACATTGATGTACAAAATGTTCAAAAAAATATACATATCTTAAGCATACTTTTACCCTGAACAAATTTCCTAAGCGTAAAATTAAGGCCCAATACCCTTTTGTAATGAGGATATATTTTCCTATTACTGTACAGTACTGTCTCTAGCTATGGTTTAAGGACAAAGAGGCTAAAGTTTAAAAGAACAAACATACTTTCCTTACTGTAGAATTTTGAGTTTGAACCTTGAAAAAAATCTATATAAAGACATCTTATATACCGTTGAAAAGTACCTCTGAAAATATTTTACAGACCGGAATAGGCATACCCTAAAAATCACCTAAATCGAAACTATTCAACAAATTTAAGTGGTATTGTTATCTAATTTGAGCTAGAATATATTACAGATAATCCGTAAATAATTTTCTCAAAACAAAGTCAGTCACTACCGTGTAAATTACAGACCAAATTCTACTGGCCAAATTCTGGTCTGTAATTTTTTAACTAAGACTCCAAACACGGCTGAAATTTCGTAATCTATTTTCTTATTTCGTATTTTGAGAATATATTAAGTGTCAAGAAAATCTGTTGAAATCTGAAGCAATTATCACTGTTTAGAATATTACAGACCAGAATTATATTTTGAAAAACATATTACGAAAATGTGTGAAGGGCCGATGTAAAATTGTTTGTTTAAAAGCCTGTACAATATGGAACAGAACCATTCTGGAAAAATCAAATTAAACATCCTACTAATAAAATAACATTCAGTTTAAAGTAAAAGCATCTAAAAAGTGTCTATTATCAAAGTCTTCGTCGAAATTGTCTACACTGATAGCGACTTCATCGTTTGTATTATCGCACAAGGATCCATGACATTCCTTACATGACAACGTGCAATCCAGCTTCCGGTTACTATCACAAGACCCTCTCAAATTTCTCCAAACTTTAACCTGATGGTAAACTCTCAACCCGTGGTAAAAGGCCGTTCTCCGTGACGGTGGAAGAAGAGAGAGATCAATGGCTGAACAATCAGATGTAAGCATTTGTTCATGCTTTGTTTTCCTGATCTGCGGAAGGCTCTCTGATGGTGAATGAAGAAACTCAAAGAATCGAATACACGCATTTCCGACTTCTTCGGGGAGTTTATCTTCATAGACGTTCCGTTCCGTGAGTGGAAAAGAAAAAACACCCAACAGAATCGTGAAAACTTTACTCTTGCTTAAAATGCTTGCTCTAACTCTATCCGAAAGGCCAAAGATTCTTTTATGGAGTCCATTGATGACAAAATCAAATTGAGCGACCCTAAAGCTTTCTGGTCGATGGTGAAATCCAAAAGATCAAATTTCTGCAAATCCACATTCCCAGATATCGTTCATCCCGATGGAAGCGTGGCATGTCACCCGTTGCACAAAGCTGAATGTTTTGCCTCACACTTTTCTTCAACATCAAATGTTGACGATTCGGGTCGATGCTGTGATCACCAAGTTTCTGTCGCAACAGTCTTGATGCCCGAAGTAAGGTTCAACGCTCACAACGTTTCCAAAAAACTCCAACGTTTATGTACTAACAAATCTTCTGGCCCAGATGGCATACTTGCTATCCTGCTAAAGACATGCGCAAAGTAACTTGCCTCCCATCTCGCCATACTCTTTAACCTCTCCTATTCCACCGGCATCTTTCCTCTCTTGTGGAAGTTAGCACATGTTTTTCCAATCCCAAAAAAGGGTGATAAATCATTACCATCTAACTACAGACCCATTGCCTTAACATCTCTACTCTCTAAAACAATTGAATCTATAATTGTAGACAATCTGCTAGGTCATCTCGATAAACACAAACTGCTCTCCGACCATCAATACGGTTTTAGAAAGGCTAGATCAATTGGTGATCTCCTTACTTACGCCAGCCATGCCTGGTCCATTGCAATAGAAACTTTTGGTGAAAGTCGCATTTTATCCCTCGACATCTCCAAAGCATTCGACAGGGTTTGACACAAAGCTCTTCTTGCTAATCTTCCGTTTTTCGGACTGCCCGCAAAGCTTTCAAACTGGATCAAAGACTTTCTAACAGAAAGGTCCATAGCTGTTAGAATTGATGGCCACCTTTCTAGTATGCATCGTATAAACGCAGGAATTCCTCAGGGCTTAGTGCTGTCACCAGTTCTCTTTCTGAAGTTTCTTGACGACCTACTATCCCTCTTATCCTCCTCCGTACATTCTTACGCTGACAACACCTACCTCCATGCTTCTTATTCTTCTATAACGATACCCTCCCTTTCTTCTGTCACCTACCTCAACTTGGCCTACAAGTGAGTTCTGACCTACGCTGGAATGAGCACATATTTGGTTTGGCCAAAAGAGCTTCGCAGAAGTTGACGTTTCTGTTCCGTGCACGGAAGTATTTCCTAACTGACAAAATTCTAGTTCTGTATAAATCCTTAATTAGATCTCAGTTAGAATACAACTCACCCGTTTGGAACGGAGCTCCTAAGACTGTGTTGTAAATTCTTGATCATATCCAGCGAAAGTCAGTACGATTAATTGATAATCCCCGGTTAACAGAAGGCCTTCAACCATTGGAACATAGACACAGGGTAGCCGCACTTTGTTTGTTCTATAGATACTTTTTACATTACTCAGATGAACTGCACTCTACTGTCCCACCTATTTCTGTATTCCCCAGAAACACGAAGTACTCTTCTAACTCCCACCAGTTCAATGTTTCCGTTCCCTCCTCAAGGACCTTCGTGCACTCATCTTCCTTCTTTGTCCGGGTTTCCAATTGGTGGAACAAGCTCCCATGCAGTGTATTCCCCAAAAGCTATATTTACCACCTCCAAGGCTTCAAACAAAGTATGAATTGTTTAGACCTTATGAAAATTTTTTAACTTTATTTCAGCCCTCTGCACTTATTTCTCATCTACTTCTTTGCCTACCTTCCATTTCGTTTATGTCTCTTTTACTGATCTTTCTTTCCAATACACAGGACTCTGTTGAGTCGTAGGCCCTGCCTCTCTTGTGTATTTCCTTACTAAAAAAATAAATAAATAGAATGTAGCAGCAGTTTTCCTCAGGGTAGATGAAGTTAATAGCTTTTTGAAAATATCAGTTTTACCAAACTTGTGAATTGCTGAGGCTCGCCAGATTTTGGGCACTGCACAATTCTGAAATTTGTTTCCAAATGACTTGCTAGCGCTTTTACTAAATTTTCTTAGTTGGTGCAGTTTGAGAAGATGTGCTTCAGTTCCCTTCCTGGATCTCATCTGAGATTTCTTTCCTTCTCGTTTTTGATGTGTCGAGTCTTTTTTCGACATGTTGTAGCCGTCAAAATCTATGATGTCAATTTCAAGGTGCAAAAGGAATTGAGAAAATCTCCTGAATATTATTTTGAATGTCTCATCCTTTTTCTAATCACGGCACCACAACAATGCACCTCCATCAACAATACGCACTGTTTGAGGTGCTTCAACAGAATTTACACTTTTAATCAAAAAGTGTTCCAGCTTTGACTTTTGAGATGTACGCATGTTCCCATCTTTGAACAATGCCATTGGATAAGGCGCTAGTTCGTTTCTGAAGTAGTCATCGATTTCATTTTCTGTTTTTTTTTTCACAAGCACAATGAGGCGAAGGTACAGAGTTAGCGGGTCTATTGTGACGTTCTCAGTGCCAACATTAACACTTGCATACAGACTCTGTAAAGTGGAAATCTGTTTGCTTCGTCCGATTGAGCACTCTGTATAGGCATGTCCGTCCAATTCCTTCTGAATGCAGCCACCAACTTCATCGGCTTTGTCACACATTAAAGAATTTCCTACCTCAACCAAACCAGTATCAAGTGCAACAAGTTCCTCCCCGAAGGTGAATGAGCTGTGCAATTGGAACTATACCTAGATTAAAAGAATGAACTTAAAAATGAAAAGTATGGACAAGTATTCAACTGGGACCTGAACATATAATTGTGAAAGCCAATTAAAACTACTGACTGGTTATCGCGATAGTGTCCTTCCGTTTTGGTTCTTACCACATCTGGATTAGTGATGAATAGTAAACTTACAAATAATGTAGTATATTTAAGAGAAAATCTATACTTGAATTTTTTCGAAATCAAAATTATCCTCCAGAACAGGCTTCCTTGTGTTGATTAGATGATGTTGGTGTTAATATAAACTTATTCATGGCTTCTGTAACTATGCATATCGGTGCACGGTCTTTGACCAACTCTTTAAAACTAATTTGACCAATTGAAAATCCGAATTTCAGAATACACCAGTCATAAATTACCATCCAGTAAGTACCATCACTTCATTGCAACCGATTTAGACGATAATGATTTGAAAGTCAAATATATCAATTGAAGTATGTTGAAGAATCTTCACGAAACCAATCACTTAGGTAGTTTTAGAAGAAATGTGACAAAAGCATTTTGCATCCTGTATTTCAGACAAAAAAAAATTCACCACTGTTTGAAATCCGTTAAGCACAAAGAGGAGTAAATTAGCACTTAAAGTGCATAAACTGTAAAGTATTATAACTGTATTATTTTATTCTTTTAGCAGAAACATTGTGGCAAAATATTCATTTGAAAAATTTGTTACCAACAACAAAATATTATTTGCAATATATTTTGATTTAAATATAAATCATCACCAGGCTAAAAACATAAAATGAACAGTTTAAAACCAGTTAAAAAATAATGTATAATATACTTTACAGATCAGAATATACAAACAGTCAAAACAAGAGAATGCTATTACGTATGAAAAATCAAAACAACATAAACTGAAAAGGCAAGCACTTAAAAAGAGCTGTGCAATAATTATAATTTAATGACTAAAGCACGAGAACGATATTCGTCTTTTGTCTTGAGAGATGGCTTTAACTCATTAATACACAACGCCTCGAAAGTCATTAAATGGGACACAGTTCTTAAAGAACTAGCAATGATGGTCACGTCATTCATATCACGTTCCAGTAATTGAAGCCATTGAGTATTGTACTAACTTCTTTTTTTCCGGGATGTACAGATTACCACCGGATAAAGACACCTTCAAAGATTTGTTAATAATATGCAGTTCTAATGTGATTATGCTGACAAATGATGGATTCTTTCAACAAAAAGTTGGTCTTGCAATGGGAAGTCCTTCCGCCCCCTAAATTGCAATCTGATGGATGAGACACCCATCTACGCGGCGACGTAGTTTGATTCTCCCACCCAATACATGGATGACATATTAAGAAACTTAAACAAGAACAATATCGAGTGTAAAGTTGCGGAAATCAACAGCCTGCACCCTTCTCTGAAATTCACGTACGAGAAAGAATGTGATAATGAAAATGCCTTTCTAGACGTGAATATTATTCTCTGAGTTCCACGTGGTTTAGAAAGAAAACGGACACTGGCTTGACAATGAATTTTCACTCATTAGCGCCTTTTAAATATAAAAAGTCGGTAGTATCAGGGCTAATCTTTCGAGCGTACAGCAATTGGCAGAACTTTCACAAGAGCTTGATAAAAGTAAATTTAATGTTAGAAAGCAACCAGTACCCAGCGTCATTTTTGAGCCAACCATCAGCAAGACCATCAGTTCAATAATCGCAAGGCGTAACCAAGGAGAAGCAGAAAATGGAGAAAAACAGAAGGATGATGTTGAAGAGAAACCGGAAA
The DNA here is from genome assembly GCA_963930725.1 of Candelabrum cocksii. Classification (NCBI taxonomy): domain Eukaryota; kingdom Metazoa; phylum Cnidaria; class Hydrozoa; order Anthoathecata; family Candelabridae; genus Candelabrum; species Candelabrum cocksii. The sequence continues at coordinate 4,255,929 of OZ005674.1, forward strand.
AAAATGCTTTTCTTACAATTTAGGGGTAAAATATCTGAAAAGTTTGAAATCGCATTAAAGAAACTGCAAGCTCCCTGCAAGATCGTTTTCACATTGAAAAAGCTAAAAACGGTTCTACCAACGCTAAAGCCGAAGATTGATTTTTCTCTAAGAAGCAGAGTTCTATATAAAATTATATGTCCATGTTGTAAATCATGCTATGTCGGACAGACTATACGACATTACTCTGTCGCTTTAGAGAACATCGTAGATCTTCAACTCCCGTGGAGGCTCACTTCCAAACATGTAATGTTCCGCTGACAATGAATGACGTGACCATCATTGCTAGTTCTTTAAGAACTGTGTCCCATTTAATGACTCTCGAGGCGTTCTGTATTAATGAGTTAAATCCATCTCTCAACACAAAGGTCGAATATCGTTCTCGTGCTTTAGTCATTAAATTATAATTATCGCACAGCTCTTTTTAAGTGCTCCCCTTTTCAGTTTATGTTGTTTTGATTTTTCATACGTAATAGCATTCTCTTGTTTTGACTGTTTGTATATTCTGATCTGTAATATATTATACAATATCTTTTTAACTGGTTTTAAACTGTTCATTTTATGTTTTTAGCCTGATGGTGATTTATATTTAAATCGAAATATATTGCGAATAATATTATGTTGTATTAATTTATTATAAGGTTATGTGAAGCTAAAGTTGTAATAAAGATTTTCTTGGATTTTTACAGATTATTTTGTTTCCAAATTGACTTAAAAAACTGACTTCCTGGCAGAACCCTCCAAGATAAAAAAAACAGTCTCTGTGTTTGCCTAAACGCGTTTATTAGAAAGCATACTAATTTTCTGCAGTTATAAGACTAAAAACACACAATTTAAATTTGATTGTTTTTATCTTTAAAGCGTTCTTGTATTTAACTATTTTGTTGCAACTTCTGCTTCTCCCCTCATTTTGCTTTTCTTAATAAACACTGCCCTTGTGTTCAGTAAGCAACTATTATTATTCGCGCTCTTTGGAAATTATTCATCATCTGTTTTAACTTTAGACGACCAAGCCACTATTGCGTTTGGCAACATTAAGATTTATGGCAAATATGTGTGCAGTCATGCTTGGGAACAGCGAGATGCAAAGGTTTTGTCCAGGCCGTTAGGGTTTAGTCCCAATTCAGTGGTTATTTCATTGAAAAGTGAGTTTCCAGCTCCATCTCCCAAATTCATAATGAGCAACGCCGAATGTAGAGATGGTAACATTAGCGGCTGTTCATTCGGCACTAGCAAATAATGCGATATTGCGCAAACGTGTAAAATTGCGTGCGCAAAGTGCAGTCTCATTGATATGAAAAATATTTTGGATAATGTTAAAGTCTCGGGAACACAAACTGACTTTTTAAAGTCGATTGATGATGCATTAGCGAGTCTTGAGTCTAAATGCAGAAAATGGAACTGCAAGGAAAATTGCAAAAGCTCCAAAAATTTTTTCCAAGATAAAGTAAAGAAAGGAAATCCGCAACATTACCTAACAAGTGCGTTTGATCCCATCAAGAAACTTGAAAGCGTATATCTGGATCAACGATTTAATCAACTGGAGAACTCCATTTATAATCTCGGCGGAGTGCTTACAACAGAATTTGGAGAATATTTCAGGAAACTGGCAGAATACGACAAAGAAATTGCAACTGCCGATTGCGCTTATGCTTGGGGAGTATGGAGTAACGCACGGTCAATGTCATCGATTCAACAAAAAGCTTTAGCAGACCAGCTAACAGACTTGTTTAAATACGCGTACGGAGTTAGTGGCAGTGATCTTGTCGAGCTGCTTGCAAAGGTCGCTCTTTCCACGGTGGCATTTTTCGACCCACGAAAAACTTTTTTTGACAAAGCTGATTCGGTATTAAACCTCATGGATAGAATCGACGGTGTAATGAAAAAAGGCGTGCAATTGGGATCGTTGATTTATTTGGAAAAAAATCATTTCTGGACTTAAAGAAAGTTGGTAACCGCATTAAAACCTACATTGACAACAACAAGAAAACATCCGAAGATTTGCACATTATGTTCAAAATAGCCGAAACGGGTAAAGTGTTTCTCCCGCACAAGAGCAACAATTTTATTGCAGCCTATTACGTATCGCAGAGAAAGCTGAACGAATTAAACAATCTCTCAAAGGAACTTTAACACGACAACTTGAGGGGGAAATCCGTAAAGTAAAAGTCATGGTCACCTTCCGATTTACGAAAAGGAATTTGATTAAAAATGCTTACGATTTCATAACGTACTTTAAACATGGCGTCGAACCTCAAGCATGTACACGTCTCCTTGAAAACCTTGATAACGATATGTCTGACCTGCTTGCATTTAGTAATGCCAATGAGATGAGCATGTGCCAAGGATCGAAAGAAAAACAGTACAAATTTTTCATACCGGAATCGTTGGACGGCCATTGATAATAGTCAAAAATGATAAATGATAAATGAAAAATGATATTATTTATCACAGAAGAGATGACTTAGAATTTGCTGAAATTGAACTCGTTTGTCTGGAAATTATAATAAAACACTCAAAACCGTTTTTGGTTTGTGTCTTATATCGTCCACCGAATACATCAAAACACCTCAACAAAAACTTCTCACAGTTTTTTGATGAATTCTTATCAAAAATCGCGCGCGAGAAAAAAGAAGTGATAATTACTGGCGATGTGAACGTTAATTATCATGACAAAAAACAAATTGATCGTTGAAGTGAGCGGACGTGTTTTACGAGCGGATTTGTTATTTGTTGAAGATTTGTTGTTTATTTATCGCGGCATTATTATTTATCACCTGGTAGTGCTATGGTGGCGAATAATGTTGATTCAAATAGTTTGAAAAACTTTTTCAAAAGTAGAGGATTAAAAATTTTACACCAAAATGTACGTGGATTGATGGGAAATCTTCCAACACTTCAACTGTTTCTACAAACTTACAAACAGGCTGATGTTCTTGCCTTATCTGAAACACATATTTGTACAAACACTGCGGATAATCACCTTTATAAAATCACAGGTTATGGTTTTATTTCAAGACATCGCGAGAAAGGCTCAGGAGGAGGTGTTGGTTTTTATATCAAGAATGGATTAACATGGAAACGTAGAACTGCATTTGAAAGAAATTTTACTGAATGTTTATGGTTGGAAATATTTCCCAAACACACTAAATCGCTACTTCTTGCTTGTTATTACAGACCACCGAACACATCAAAATATTTAGCAAAAAACTTTAACGAAGTTTTTAATGACACTTTATTATCAGCACAGAAAGAGGATAAAGAAATCATTATCCTCGGTGACTTTAACATCAATTACCTTAAAAGAGATGATAATAAAGACCTGAAATCAACTATCGTTACAAATGGTTTTAAACAAATGATAAACGCTCCAACACAAATTACAGAAACAACAGAAACACTCATTGATATCATTTTATCAACTAACCCATCAACCATTTTTAAAGTCATTATTGAACCGCTTTCACTTGGAGATCACGAATTAATTGGTTGTGTGAGAAAACTTCATAATGTTAAATATGAGCCAAAAACAAAACGTCAGCGAGATTACAGAAATTATAGCCCGGAATTTTTATTACAAGACGTTGCAAATATTAATTGGAATTTATTGTACGAGACAAATGACGCCGAAGTGGCTGCAGGGTATTTTACGGCATCTTTGAAAAAGTGTTTTGACAATCATGCACCAATCAAGTCCAGGTCAGTTAAAGGAAAACCCGCAGGATGGATGAGAGGAACCTTGAAAAAACTAATAGATAGTAAAAATCAGCTACTACGGAAAGCAAGGAAGACAAAAAATGAAGCAGACTGGAAAGCTTATAAACATGCTAGAAATCACTGTAATAAAAAGGTAAACGAGGCAAAAAGAAATTACCATCGCAATTTAATTAACGAGAACAAAAACAATCCACGAAAGTTTTGGGAAGCTATAAAAGCGATCTTCCCATCAAAGTCTAGAAACTCACTACCTTCACTACAAGATGCCAAAAAGAAGGCAAACGTTTTTGCAGAATATTACGGAACAATTGTGACCAAACTCAAATCAAGTATAACATCGTTCACTAACCGCATATGGAGAACACACAAACCGAAAACCAGAAGGACGGAGAACGTTTTCAAGTTTTCGTACGTCTCAGTTGTCTCCGTGGAAAAACAACTACGCTCTTTAAAAAGGAAGAAATCGACAGGTGCTGATGACCTACCGCCTGGCATGATAAAGGACTGTGCAAAGGCAATATCTAAGCCTCTGGCACACATAATAAACATTTCCTTGGAATCTGGTACCGTGCCGTCCATTTGGAAGAAAGCCAAAATCATACCGATACATAAAAGTGGGGACACCAGTAAAGCTGAGAACTTTAGACCAATATCCTACCAATATTTTCTAAAATTATTGAAAGAGCTGTACATTCCCAGTTGTTCGAGTAATTGGAGGCGAACAATCTTCTAACAGATACTCAATTCGGCTATAGGCAAAATCGTTCGACCAAACTGGCGTCTACCCTTTTATTTGACAACATCAGAAAACAAATTGACGATGGAAACTTAGTAGGAGCAGTCTATATAGATCTAACGAAGGCATTTGATACCGTAGGGCATGCCGTGCTGTTAAACAAACTGTCTGAGTTCGGCATAGGGGATTTAGAACAAGAATGGATTACAAACTATTTGTTTAACCGTGAGCAGTTTGTTTTCTTGAATGGCCACTCTTCTGAAACCCATCGTCTGCTGTCCGGAGTCCCACAAGGTTCCATACTTGGGCCTTTGCTGTTTATCATGTTTTTCAATAACTTCCCGCAACACCTGCATCATTGTAACGTTATTATGTATGCTGATGACACAGTAATATATGTTGCAGATAAAAGTAAAGCAAAAATTGAAAAGCTTCTAGAAGAAGATCTCCAGCATATTGGAAAGTATTTTGATAATAATGAATTGATTATCAACCTAAAAAAAGGAAAAACTGAAGCGATGATATTCGGGACCGGGAAAAGACTATCCACAACAAACAAACATCTTGAAATAAACTATCGAGGACATGCAATCAATAACGTCACCGAATATAAGTACTTGGGAAATACCGTTGACAGTCACTTGAATTTTAGTACCAACTTTGAAAAGTTCTACAGAAAAGCGTGTGGACGGTTAAGATTATTGAAGTGCTTACGGAGTTATTTAACACCTGACTCCGCATATTGTGTTTTCACGATGATGATCTTACCGTTACTTACGTATCAAAGCACAGTTAAATTAACTTTTACGGGCGGACAGAAGAAAAGATTGAAGTCTATTGAGCGAAGGGCAACTCAATTAGTCGGTCGTAAAGTACCAACGGTGACAAATGTTATCAACAAAGAGGCATGCTGTCTGGTACGAAAATGCCTGGAACACGATTGCTGCGCAAACTTCAATGGATACTTTACAGTTAACGATCACGGCAAGAATACGAGGAACTCTAGCTATCTCTTGAAAGTGCCTAAAATGAAATTAGAACTTGGAAAAAGTTCCTTTTTATATTCAGGGACAAAACTGTATAATGATCTACCTTTAGATATAAGAAAGAATGCTTTTAAAACCAAGATCAATGAATATTTTAATTAGATTTTTGTACTTATTTGTAATAAAAACCCTTCTTTGAATCTTTTAAAACTTTTTATTTTTATCACTTATTCTACTAACTTATATATATATTTTTTTAAAATTTTTATTTTCACGCAGACAGGTCTGACATTGATAGCAGCCAATATGTATATATTGTTTATATTTTAGACGCTGAAGTTTTTTGCACCTGTATAAATATTCTGTTTAATAATAATAATAATAAGTCATTAACATCTCGCTTAAGACAGGAATCGTTCCAGCCTGTTTTAAATTTGGTAATATAACACCAATTTTCAAATCCGGTTCAAAGCAGGACTTTGACAACTACCGCCCAATTACCGTATTACCAGTATGCTCAAAGATTTTTGAAAAATGCATCCATTGTCAACTTTCCCAATTTCTTGAAGAACGCAAACTTCTGTCGCCAACGCAATTCGGCTTTCGAAAAGAGAGAAACACAGAACTTGCCGCCACGTTATTGCTTGATGAAATTCGAAAAAACACAGACAAGGGCCACGTAACTGGATCTATATTTATCGATCTTAGTAAGGCCTTTGATACCTTAAGCCACGCTCAGATCATTGAAAGCTTTCAAACTTTCTAGTCATTGGGAAAGAAAACAAACTGTTTGTAAATTATCTCTTTGGAAGAAAGCAATCAGTCTGCTTTGGTAGAGAGATTTCACAACAAGAACCTGTCACATGTGAAGTTCTATAAGGGTCCATACTGGGTCCTTTGCTATTCTTGATTACTTTCGATGACGTGAGATCGGTAATCAAACACTCAAATATCATCACATATGCTGACGACATAGTAATCTACACCACCGGCAAAAACAAAGATGAGGTCCAGACTAAACTACAAGAAGACTTCCATGCTGTAGCCAAATGGTTGAAGTTAACAGATCTTGTGATTAACATGAAAAAGGGGAAAACGGAGTGTATGTTATTTGGTACGGCTCAAAAAGTCAGAAATCAAAATCTCGAAATCACCAACCAATATCAACAGGTCTACCATACTAACACATACAAGTATCTTGGGGTGCTACTCGACCAAACGTTAGCTCTACGTGAACACGTTGAAGGTACTTTTACAAAAGCAAATGGAAGATTGTATTTGCTGAGACGAATTCGACCCCAGCTCACCTCTCGCTTTGACCATTTTCAAGACAATGCTGATCCCATTATTCACATATTGCTCAGTCATCACAAGCAATTATACAGAAACAGTTGACAAGCGGATTAAGAGCTACGAAAGAAGAGCAAATGAAACAATTTTTGGAACGAGAGCGAACAGCCCGAAACTCTCGATTCGAACAATCCAAAACAAACGCTTATCGACTCAAGTATTCAACTGTCTTCGTGGAAACGTGTGTGAAAATTTCAAAGATTATTACAGTACTGTCGAACAATACGAGAAACCACAACAGTTTTTACGCCTACCTCGAGTTAAGTTAGAATCTACCAAGAAAAGCTTTTATTTTCAAGGTGCTAAATTTTTTAATAGCTTACTTATTCAACTTAGAAGTGCCTCGTCCGTATCTGAATTTAATATCTTGTACGACAAACTTTTTAAACCTTTTAATTGTAACTAATAATTAACCTCTTTTACTTATTTAACTTTTATTCATTTATTTACAGAACTATAATTTTTCTTTTTGTTTTTCCTGGTTTCAACTTTTCTAAAGCACATCAATATTCATTCGTTCCCAAACCACTATTTTCTTAACCTTTATGGTTTACGGTATTCTGATATATTTTTTATTGTTTTTAGTCTTTTTTTAGCTCTTTTGATAATTTTACCACAGGACTCAAAGGGAGAACAGAATTTTTGTAAATATGTATTTTGTATATATTTTACACTATTTTGATTTGGTCATCCTGTATAAAAATTCGTGAATAATAATAATTCAAAGGGTAAAGTCCACATTGGCGATCTTTACAAAACCGTCGCCAAAAAACGAATGCAAGTGCAATTCTGCAGATACCCGACAAGCAATGGCTGATTGATAACATGTGGATTCATTCGAGTGATAATCGCTTTGGGCCGTTTTTTTTGAAAAGCATAGACATTTTTCTATCGCCAAGTATAACCCATCGATCAGTTATTAGGGTGAATGCCAAACTCTTGAACAACGCCTTGAACTCAAAGGACGAACACCCTCTTAACATAGAAACACGTTATGATGAGAACAACCCGAATTGCGCTGGCAAAAAGGCAGATAACCTTTACAACGTTCAGCAGTGCCAGCCTAATCAATCTGCATGTAAGCGAATTTTAGGCAAAGTAAACAGATCGTTGTATCCAAATCTGGAAAAATCAAAATGGTTGATAGAGGTTTACAGCGACGATATTTTGCAGAAACCATATCCATATGGAGACATATATTTGGCTGTAGAAGCAACGTTCTGCTACAAGGATCTATTTCCTGTCAAACCAGTGTGCGCAAGAAGAAATCGCGTTCAATGTTGTTTTAACACATCATTTTTCTGAGAAGAATCCTAGAGGTGGTGTCGAGCGTTCAGCGGTAAGCGTCCAACTTTGTCAGTTGTAGGTTAATCGACTACGAATATATGCCTGAAAGAATGCCATGTGAGTAGCCTGAGCCTCAAAGCAAACTTCCGAACGGTTTGGGTAACAGGTGATCTGTGTAACAGAGACGAATTTTCTCTCCCAACAAACGAATGGGGGACGAGCGCGGTCAGAATATTTAATACAAATAAATCTATATTTTAAATATTTTTGACCCCTAAGGGAGTGGATATTTTTAATACCGGGTACCATCCCGGATAGTCTTAGAGCTCACTACGGATGATTACATGGAAAACCCCCTTGAAATTTTAGTATGCTAAGTATTTTTGAGTTCTTCACATACTAAAGAGTTTCTCCACCAATTTTTAGCCATATAACTTGTGGCTTAAATATGACGCCATTTTGGGAATTTTTGGGCCCAGTATGCTGGGGAAACCCCCCGGAAATTTTGGTATGCTAAAGTATTTTTGGCCTCTCAGTACACTTAGGGACCGTGGTACAAAATTTCAACCATATACCTTGTGACATCGATATAATGCCATTTTGGGGTCGATTTAGAGAGTCCTTGGGTCTGAACCCACCAATGGTGCCCCGGCTGACCTGCCAAAATGGAGTCCTCTAGACACGAGGAATAACCAACAAACAAAGAAAATTCTATAACTTATGATATGTAATCATCCGTAGTGAGCTTTTAGACTAGGCGTGTAGGTGGTAAGAGTGTGAAAATTCCAGGAAAAATTTAACGGGTATGATTTGGGGTTTTATTTTGGGTATGGTCTTGGAGGATTAAGAGGCATCCATGAAACGAGTTTCTTGCGTATTTGAAGATTTCCTGTAGGACGTTGCTGGACGATTTGCAGTTTTTGTGTTTGGCGAGCGCTGGTAGGTAGTATAATCACAATGTTTAGCACATGTTTTCTCGGAAAGTATTTAAGTTCCCAAACAACTTTAACTGTGAGTGTTCTTGCAAAGATTATGTGGTATTTTATAAACATCCTATAAAAATGTCCACACAGCAAATTGAAGCCTCAAACTTTCTTAAAATCGCTTATTTTAATGACGCAAGCTATTTTTCCGGGGGTCTTGAGTCTAAAATTATAAGTGAAATTTTGTGAATTATGTTTTAGGATATAACTTGTATTTAGAGTTTGATGTAAAACTGCTATTAACCTCACAATGTGTAAAAAAATAATAATAATAAAGCCTTTTATAAGTGCTTTTCTTTTCGAACTTTTGATTTTTAGCTGACATTGAGACTACCATTATGGGGAGAATCTTTCCTTTCAAATTTTTGGGTCCAATTTTTTGTTCAAGAACCACAGTACAACAAACACCCGAAGATTTGTGCTTAAATTTAGAAGTCTACGAAAACGTCAAATATTTATGGCTTTTTAAGCTAAAACGACTTCAACTTCCATAATCTTTGAATAGATTAAGGAAATAAGTTGAAATTTTGCGAAAGTTAGTTTCCCAATAGGTCTAGGAAGTGTGCCAAGTTTTATCCAAATCAGAGATGGTGACCTGGAGAATGTTTCTGGATTTGCCTGGTTTGACATGGAATGACCCATATGTTTCACGGGTGAAGAAAAAGTGATAAGAACACATGAAGTTAACCAACTAGTTACGAGACGACGTCCAATATATCCACGTAGATTCCAACCACCCACCTAACATCATTAAGCAATTGCCAAATACAATTGTAAAGCGTATTTCAAAGCTCTCATAGAGCGAGGATATATTTTAACAACCGGCAACATTCTACGAAGAAAAACTTCAAAAATCCTTTCAGCGAGAACGTCTCGACAAAAATTTGAATAGCAAGAGCAGAAGATTTGTTTGACTTTTACAAAAAAATTTCTTCTGGATTTAGCTCTAAATATTGTAAAACTGTGGTTAAACTGGTTGTTTTGATAACAGCGGAAAGATCCTCTGCATGATGCCGGTCGGAGTGAACACATACTGGTTATTAACTAGAGTTTTTGTTGTCATATTTGCTGTTGTTCTGGTAAACCTTCAAAGTTTTCAGCGTGAAAAGTACTCGCCAAATATTTCTATGGTTAATTCGAACTTACATATCCCGTTTGGATGTATCTGGAAGAGTTTTAAAGGGATGAAACTGTCCTGTCCTAGAGGAAACTTGTTTTTATCGCTACTTCTACTAATGGCTGGAAATATCGAGAGCTGTCCAGGACCTGACTTTATGATTCCTGAGTTGTCTACACTGCTATCGAACAAAGGGTTAAATTTATTTCACCAAAATATACGTGGAATTTTGATAAACATTCCATACGTAGAAATCATTCTTCAAAATTATAGAAATATAGACATCTTTTCTCTCAGCGAAACTCACATCTCGTCAACAGATTGCGGCTCGTTTCAAATTCCGGGGTACAATTTTTCCAGCAAAGAAAGAAAGAATGGGAAGGGAGGAGGAGTTGCTGCTTTTGTTTCCGAAAAAAATCCGATAAAAAGGCGTGAAGACCTCGAAACTGAAGGACTTGAACTTTTATGGCTGGAGATTGATATAAAAAATACTAAAAACATCTTGCTAGGTATTTTGTACAGACCCCCGGATTCTTCTCATTACTTGCCGAAAAATCTTAACAAGCTTTTTGCTGACAACTTATCGGAAGTCATGAAAGAATACAAAGAAACGATTGTTATGGGAGATGTAAACGTCAATTTTCTCAATAAAAACTCAAACACTGATTTCAAAGCAATTTTGAGTCTTTTTGGGTTAAAGCAATTAGTTAAATCACCCACGAGAATTGCTTCTGGATCCGAAACACTAATCGATATTATCGCATCTACTCACAGTAACAACATCACAAAAACTTCAACAATTCCCTCTGGTATCGCCGACCATGAAATGGTTGGATGTATACGAAAAAAACATTCAATCAAATTTACTCCTAAGACAATGAACTGCCGAGACTACCGAAATTACTCTCCTGATACAATATGCGACGACTTGGCCTCTAAAGATTGGAATTTCTTTTATTCAATAAGTAACATTAACGATGCATGGGAAGTTTTCTATGGTTTTCTTATCGAGTCACTTAACAACAAAGCTCCTAAAATTACAAGAAATATCAAAGGTAAACCATGCCCGTGGATAACTGCAGAAATAAAAACCCTTCTAACTGAAAGAAACAAAATGTTACGTTTAAGTCGAAAAACCAAGAACGAAAATGATAAAAATATGTACAAGGACCTGAGGAATAGAGTTAACATTCTCGTACGCAAAGCAATCTCAACGTATAACAAGAATTTACTCCAGGAGAATAAAAATGACCCGTCAAAATTCTGGTCAACCATAAAAGCCATATATTCGGTAACTGGAAAATCTACCGCTCAATCCACATCCTTCTGTATTAACAGTCAAAATACTACAAACAGACGACATATAGCTGACGGTTTCTGTTTGTTTTTTAGTACCATTGTAAATAAGCTGAAGAAGTGTGCCATTCCTTTGGTAAATTTCACTTGGTTCTACCCGAACATTCCAAGAAATCGCACATTTGATACTTTTAAATTTACTTATGTATCTGTTGTTGAAGTTCAATCGCTATTGAGATCATTAAAGCGGAAAAAAGCCCCTGGTTTGGACGAACTTCCTGCTGGTTTCATCAAGGGTGCTGCACCGATTATTTCCAAACCATTATCGCACCTTATAAACCTGTCGTTGCAGAGTGGTGTAGTTCCTAATGCGTGGAAATCAGCAAAGATAACTCCTATTTTTAAATCGGGATCAAAATGTGACTTTGGCAACTACCGGCCGATATCCATAATACCAATAATATCGAAAATATTGGAGAAAGAAGTCCATAAACAGTTGCTAAGTTTCCTGGAGAGCCGAAACCTCTTCTCCAAAAATCAATTCGGTTTTCGCTCAAAGAGATCGACCGAATTTGCTACCACTTTCTTAGTTGACACCATTAGAGACTTTGTCGATCAAGGTAATATTGTAGGTGCAATATTTGTTGACTTTACCAAGGCGTTTGATACGTTAAGTCACAGTCAGCTATTATCGAAATTAAAGTGTTATGGAGTTCGAGATACTGAGCTAGCCTGGTTTACTGATTACCTCTTTAACCGTAGTCAGAAAGTCGTTTTTGGTGGTGAAACCTCCGAACCCGAATCTGTGACCTATGGAGTACCTCAAGGATCCCTGTTGGGTCTTTTACTATTCCTGCTGTATCTAAATGAAGTTGTTGACCACATTGAAGAATGTAAACTTATCCATTATGCTGACGATACAGTACTCTACACCGGTGGGAAATCTCTTGAAGACATCGAGAACAAGCTATCTGCTGACTTCAGCCGTTTGTCCCAGTGGTGTATTGACTGTGAATTATTACTTAACCTAAAAAAAAATAAAACTGAGGTGATGTTGTTTGGTACCGCTCAACGATTAAAGAAACTTTCCAGGCAAATCTCAATCAAGTGCAATGTCGGGGATCTATGTGTAACCACATCATACAAATACCTGGGGATATCACTAGAAAGTTCTCTTAACCTTAACACTCACTTTATGAACAGCTATAAAAAAGCCACCAGTCATTTACACTACCTTGGTAAGCTACGTCACAATATGGATTCGGAAACTGCAGCTGCTATCTACAATTCCATGATCATCCCCATGTTTACCTATTGTAATCTTGTACAGCTTAAAAACACTGATACCCAACTTAAAAGATACGAGTTATTCGAAAAAAGGACAAGAAATATTGTACAGCCGAAGAAAAACACTAAACTTCGCACCATCATTGGATCAAGGAAGATAGCTGCATGTAAATTTGTGCGTAACTGCATTGAAGGCAAAGTTTGTGAAGATTTCCTTGGTTATTTTTCCAAAATCGATCACAACATTAATACACGAAATAACAAACTTTTGATGAGACTACCTCGGTACAAAATTGAATATGGTAAGCGATCAAGTAAATTTTTGGCAGCTAAGATTTATAATGAACTGCCAATTACAAGGCCGTACCGTGAAACTTTTGAAGGGGGGTCGGTTTTAAAGAAAAAGGGCTGTGGAAAAATGTTGCCCACCATGGTTGGGCGACATTTTGGTAATTGATAAAGGAACAATTTAAGTAACACTGTTTGTCCAGATATATAAATCAAGAGTATGGTAGTTAGAAGATGATTTTTTTTACTCAAAAACTAAGTTCTTTTCATACAATTTTCTTGGGTGCAAGGAAAAAAATAATTTCGAAACTTGTTTATACTCGATCTTCTCATTGTAATGGATATTCATTATTGCCAGTGAACCGAGTCTTTCTGTAGTCATGTTTGCTCTTAGCCATGTCCTTAACCTTCTCATGACAGAAAAGCTGCGTTCACATTCGGACGATGTTACCGGAAGTGTACATCCGATCTTGAGAAGTTCAAAGTGGTTTGGATATTGGATTTGATCGCAGATTTTAATGGCTTTAGCAAGGGTATTAGGCCTGTCTTCGGAATTGACAACTGACTATTTCTTTTTCCACAACATTAACTCTTGATCAACAGCGTCAGAGTTCGGAAGGTGGCTTTCATACATTTCAACTAACTCTTTTAAATCAGTTGTCTCCTCATTGCATATTATCGAGGGAATTAAGCATTAAGGCAATGCGTTTCCTGAAATCGTGATTTCGTTTCTGAAATGATTGTATCTATAAAAGGTATGATCAAGGCACGTTTATAATATACAAGTGGCGTCTCTGCAGGCACGTTATTTCTGTGCGCTTGTCTCGTGGCTGTCCTGGGTATGGCAGGCTCAACAAATAGTTTACCTGCCATCCTGGTGGCTTGTTAATAAATAACATCAGCCTCTTTCTCGACATTTTCTCGTATATAACTTAAATTTTCTATAACTCCTTGAATGTTGTTGTAAGCGTACACAATAACCGTAGTGCGCCCTTGCAACTTCTGTGTGATGCAGGATAATGGGTGCAGCAGTCGGTACAATGTAATGATGCCTATAATAAACTCTAACTTCATGAGAGTTGCAATGTGTAACTATAGCTTTTGGCGATTCATTTAAAATATAGCTAGCAACGCCTTTTTTTAATGATTGCATGTTCGCAGCGCCATCGTAGCACTGGCCTCTACATGAAGCGATATCAATTGCATTATCTTTGTAGAATTTGAACAAACGTTTTCCAATATATTCACCCGTTATTCGGTCAAAGTTTAGAAAGTCAAGAAACACTTCTCTGATATCGCTTTCTTCGTTTACATGTCGTATGCAAACCGATAAAATTTCTCGGTTCGCACTTGTTACTTCATCTGCTGAAATGGAATGGTATTTTGCAGTTTTCATTTCGCTAATTAGTCGCTCTTGTATGCATTTTTTGCCAATGATGTCAATTAGTTTATTTTGACTTTTTGGTCCCAAGTAACTGACATCTTTGCGTAATGGCGCCTGTAAATGATTTCTAAGTTCCGAATTATGCTGAGCAATTACTTGTACAATGGCAAGAAAGTTTCCGGGATTACCTGTCTGTGATGATTCTTCCATCATGATATTTTCATGTGTTCCACGAAATGCAAGACCTTGTTTCCCCATCAAATGTACTATTCTTGCCAATACTTCTACAATGTATGGATATGTTTGTTGTCGATTTTTTAAAGTTTCATCGCTTTGTAATGGTATGGTTCCCGTTGGATTTTCAAAACGATTACAAATGCCAGCATATTGTTCTAAAGCTTCTTGATGGTATATATTTCCTGAATGTTTTTTTTCTTTTTCCAAAATATTGTTCCATTCCTTATACCCGCGGTTAACAAAAGCTCCCAAGGATTGTTTTCTATCTGGTGTTAAAAATAAAACACAGTAGATGCATAACACCGAGTCGTCCTTTTTGTTGTAAACGAATCCACCCTGCAAGTATTCTTCTTTACAAGAACGATTGCAACCGTGATGCACTTTCTTTAGAAATTCAAACGTAGTTTTTTGTTTTAATATAGATTATAGACTTTCATGCGATGATAAATCACGACGCCCAACTAAGAGTTCGTCAATATCGTACAGTTTTTCTCTTTTGTTTAGATCATTTTGTTTATCTATTGTTTGATGTGGTGACCCGTGCGACGTACCTTGATCTTCAATGTTACTAACCTCATCATTTTCGATATTCTCCTGGTTCTGATTTTCGACCGACTTTTTCCCAGTCACTTCTTTCGCACTGTAAATAAACCAATAAATACTCTATTACGCTGCATGTAGGTTGCATATAGGGTTGAAATACAGTAGTACCTGTCTATAGCGAACACCAGTGGTTCATATTTACCATAATATTTATTATTTAAAAAAAATTGCAAGAAAAAAATTACTTATCACTTTTTGTTTATTAAAATTGATTAATTTTGACAAATGACTTGTAAATATATATAAATGTAGAAATGATGTTAGTCGGATCGACTAACTCAACGTACCCTGTATCCGCCCTGAAGAAGGTACTACATTTCCATGCGGCGACCACATCATCCGCCACCGAACAATCAATTACATATTATTATGAATAGTGAACAAAAGGGAAAATATCATCCAAAAATATTTCTTACCAAAAATATCCAGTTAACGATTTACATTTCTTTGCAGCCTTTTGTAACTCTTTTTCACCAGCGGCTCGTTTTCTTTCTCTGTTGGGCATTTTATTTTTCGCTTCTTTAAAAAATTAAAACTGTCTACTCTATACTTAATGCCAATCGAAAATGTGTTTTGATTTTTATGTTGTGAAACATTTTTGCACTCTCTTCTTCGGCATGATTACAATTCAATGTATCAATTCAAACGAAACATCAAGACAAAGGAGGTCAGAAAAGATATTATTTTCTTTTTCATTCATTCAAAACATGACATTCAAACAGGTCATTCATTCAAAACAAGACGAGGAGGTTCTGGAAGAGGCAAATAAATATTTAACTAAAAAAATTCTGTTGTTGTTGTTAAATCAAAAAGGGCAGTTTGGACAAAAAGGGGGATCGTTTGCACCCAACAACCCCCCCCCCCCCCCCACGGTACGGGCATGAATTACCATTCGTGAGCTCCCATACAGTCAATTTCTGTCAAAAGTCAAAAAGGTTTTTACTTAGTTTTTTATTGCAAAACATTGTTATATATTGTTAGGTTTTAACTTGATTTTATACTAATTTTAGATCCTAAGCTTTTAACTACTTATTTATATTCTTTTTACTGCAGCATTTGAGTTTTCACTAATCTCCATTTACATCGTTTTTGATCCAATTCTCTTTTAAGCTTTTATCTCTTAATTTCGTTTTTCAATCTTATTTTCATTTTTTACTTTTTGCTATTCACACAGGACGCATATAGAAAACAGCATATTTTATATTTGTTGATATGTATATCCTGTATAAATATTGGTAAAATAAATAAATAAATAATAAATAGCGGAGGCAACGTTCAAAAAAGATGAGCAAACATTTAACGCGAGAAAATACAAAAATGAAACAGAACTATCTAAAGAGTACTGGAACATAAAAGATGCCAACCACAAACCAACAACTACATGGAAGATAGGCACTCGCAACCATTCAACATATCTACCTATATGTATATATACAATGGATAAAACAATTACAATTTAAAGCTTTCATTTAAAAAAAATTCTGTCAAATATAATGATTGTGATTATATTTAAAATTCCATTGACATACAAAAAACGTTGTCTTCGTACAGATTGCAGTGAGTCTAAACCAAGAACTTAATTTTATTGGATAGATAGTCCGAATGTGGTGGAGATACGTTCCATCGAAGTTTAACACAGCAGATGGTGCATTGAAAGGATTATCAACTCCAAGGTTCCTAAAAAATAAGCGTTGGTTTGAAGGTCCGGAATTTCTGTGGAAAGATAAACATGATTGACGACACCGAAATTTCTCATTGTTCAATTTACATCCCAACGGTAAAGAAATCAAGAAGGTCGACGTTTTGACAACATCGGATCAACAACAAGATCTTTTAGATGTCCTTAAAAGCAGAACATCAAACTGGTTGAAACTACAAGAAGAGTAGTATGTATACGCGGAGATTCAAAGGAAGAATTATCACTGCGGAAGTTACAGCCAATGCTAGAATAGCTATTATCAGGCTAGTTCAAGCAAAATCCTTTTGAGGAGAATTTGCTACATCTCAACTTAATACTTTCCTTGACGGTCAAGGAATTCTGTGGTTGTGAGGAGCATCCAACAACCTGACTTTCGTGTTCACTGAGAAGCATCCAGTAATCCCCCCGAAGCAAAGTTCGACAACGAATATGACCGGTTTGTGACTTCAACAACAGTAATACCATTCTGATGGAGGCTAAAAATTGAACTCTGGTTGATCAACACATTCGTTCGCCACTTGCTGTCAAAGTGCGTGGTTTGTCGCCTTCTGTGCGGAAAATCTGAAGTTCACGTTATGGCGAAAATGTTACATCAAACGATTTAAAAGTGAGGTTTTTGAAGAATCTGCGAGTGAATAATGGTAACATATCCCGGACCACTAGAGACGCTGTCATCTACAAAAACTGATAAGACGTTGGTTGTCACAGAGAGACTTGATTGAGAGTT
The DNA here is from genome assembly GCA_963930725.1 of Candelabrum cocksii. NCBI lineage: Eukaryota > Metazoa > Cnidaria > Hydrozoa > Anthoathecata > Candelabridae > Candelabrum > Candelabrum cocksii. Next base: position 4,273,665 of record OZ005674.1, read on the forward strand.
CTATTAGGGAGCAGATCCAGAGATAGGTTTCGTATAGTAAATAAGAATCTATCACATCTCATAGGAGCGTCTGTTGGAACCTATTGACCAGCACATCTCACTCTTTTGAACGACTGGTTATTCCGTAAAGACATTCGTCGAAACCACTCTTCGGATACAATTGTGGAAACGACCTTATTACTTTCTTTTTCTTTTTTTTCGTCTTATATAAACTGCATAACAACGTTCTCTAATACTGGACATTTGGCTTTTGTGCCCCATATATTTTGACGAATAGTATTGTTCACACTGCCCCTACAATTTATAGTGAAAATAAACTATTTAAAGATCATTTGCGTGAGAAATGAAATGAATGGACGACCGATGACGAAATTCAACGCAAAGGTTCAGGTAATAGAAAGAGAACATCGTACCAGATAGTTGTTGAGTACATCAATGGTGTATGGCAAAAAGTAGCTTCTGATGGCGCAAATTTCAAAGGTTTCAAGGAATGTGGTTAGGTTGTATATGATGGTAAAGTTGATAGCTTGCAGTCCCGCTTACGTGATACAATGGTCACTTCCACTGGAGGTTTTAACTTCCACAGTTCCACTTGAAGTCTTACCCGAATTAAACGAATTTTTAAGTAAATTGAAAGAGGAATGATTGTGATATTGACAACTCTAAAGTGTAAATATCCTGTAAAAGGATTCACAAAGAAATAATGTTTGAAATAATATTGGGTATTCATGATACTTTTTAATATTTTGTGAATAAGAAACAAGGGTTACAAATATTAAGATTTATTTACCTATTTAAACGATTACGTAACATTGCCTCAAAGCAGGTGCAAAATGCTTTGTGGATAAAAAAAATGCTTGCGTGATCTTAGAGACTGGAAATTCTGGGCTGGAAATTCTCCATATATATGCCCCAGTCCGGTTAGGAGTACTAGAAAATTTGTCTCTGTGCACGCGCATTGGCGCATTTTTTCTCTCCTCCGTAGATATTATTAATTTAGGAGGGCTAGACCTCCTAAGCGGCCTGGTTCTTTCTCATATATATGCGGAGTGAAATTTATCTCGCCTAAGCGGGCTGGTTTTTTCTCATATATAGGCGGGGTGATTTCCAGCTCGTTTAGGCGGGCCAGCCCTCCTAGGAGGGCTCATATATACACGCCCTTAGAAATGGACATTTCGAAACAACAATTGTTTCATGTTTTTTAACAAAAGAAAATGTGCTTCACGATATTCAAAACAAAATCACATCAAAGAAGGCTTTTGTACTAACATCATAAATTTCTAATGCTAAACACTTTAAAACATCTTCTTATTCGATTTGTGAATATCTTCAGGAAAAGCGATAATTTCTGGTTAAAATGCCTCAAGATTACCTGATAGTTTGCGGTTTTCAGGTTGCTGGATTTTCACATTTGATTGGATTGTTGCTGCTATGGATGGTGCGCAACCATCAATCTTTCACAATAGAAAGACTCTTTATCGCACATCTCAGTCTGAACGAATGTATACATTGCTTTTACGAATCTTTTCTTATAGTATTAACCATTTGCGGAAAGAATTGGATGAAGGATATTGATCAGTATATTCACCCATGTTTAACGACCATCTTCTATTTAAGCATGTCCATTATTACCATAAATCGAGTTCTGCTGGTGTACCTCAGTATCCGTTATCGCCTATATTTTACATTTAAAAGAGCGTGGTATCTGATTGGATTCATCTGGATGTTGACGATCGCTCTCACGATAATCCATTGGTTTGTTATCAACCATCCAAGAGTAAAAGTATTTGTGCTTCTCGGCTTCGATTTCTTTTACTTGATTCTTGTGGTCTGCTCTTATGGGTACATCGTGGCAAAAATGTATGCGATGAAACACAGGAAATGGAGGAGAGCTACACCAAACATTGAAATGCCGAGTTACAGAAAGTTCAGAGGTTTCCTTTTGGCTCTAATGTTCACATTGACCTATGTATTGTTCTATTTTACTGCGAATTTCTTTTATGGGTATGCCGCACTATTTAACGACATATTGCTTACTAAAACGTCTTGGAACGTGATCTATTTGTCATGGAATTTGGGACTTTGGAGCGATTCAGTTATTTACATATTTATGTCGCGGGATCTGAGGTTGCTGTTCAAGCAAAGGTTTTTACGATTGAAAAACATTATCAATCCCCAGTTTCCTGGAAGATAAAGAAGAAATATCCAAGTATCCTAATAAAAACCGACAGAATATAAATATATGTTTGAAAAGTTCGACTCTCTTTCGTTGTGTTGTACTTCGTTTTATTTGTACTTTGTTGGGTTTTGCTATGGACTGACGCCAATGTTTTTATTTACGGGCTGACAAAAATCACGCGGAAAAGTCGAGAATCACGACATGCGACCCTGCTTTCTTTTATCATTATCAAAGTAAACAATAAGGAGAAAAAACTGTTTAAAAAATTCTCAAATTAAATACATATTTCTTTATTGCTTGGTCGTAATACTTTTTTGTTTTTATATAAAGAATAGAAACACTTTTAAAGCATTATCATCACCAACAAACATAATTGTTTTCAAGTGGCTTGCGGATCGCACAGGGTGACACTATTTATTGTGGTGACACCAACATGTAAAATATTACCGTCTATGATTCCATGAAATTATTGTTATGTATTGTGTCAGACCACCGTCAGAAATGTATTATTGAAATAAAAAATTATTTCTGATCTGTTGGTTGTAAGGTATAAGAATAATACGTTTTTGTGCGCAATAACTTCCAGAAGATACCATTCTATATGGTTATAGTAACAGATAAAAATCTAAATGAGGGCTGTTATATAATTTGGTTTACGCTGTTGACTGCTGGTCAAACTTTCGCAAATCAATAGCTCTGCTTTAAATCGCTACATAAATCAGGCACCCGGCCATGATTATCGTCCAATTACCTTGTTGGACCTTATTATGCCTGCCTTTATTCCGCCAAGAGTAAATGTCGACCCATCACCATATAGAACTGCTTTTAACGCCACGATAGGGAAATATAAGAAAAAAGCAAGGTTTTTAATCTACAATAACAATTATTTTCAGGGAGACGGTAATCCTATCCTATCATATTGTTCGTTCGCCATGCCAAATAAATCAAGCAAGCTATAAAACTGAGGCGATTCCCACACGGAAGGTAGTCGAGGGCCTCAAGCATGATATGAAACCGGTGGTTAGCTACATTCCTTTCGCCCGGAGTTGCTGAAACCTTCAGACACACCCAACTGTAGTAACACTACCCGGGACGATATTTGCAGTGATTTCAGTGTAGCACCTACTGTTGTTCGGCCCAGCGTTATATCTTTAGAAGAGAAAACAAAAAAGCGATTCCTTCTTGCATAAGGGCTTTACGAACGTTACATTGATTTATTGGCTCCATTACCCGTCCTTTATTGCATCAAGTTTTCATTTGTCATTTTGTTGCCATTGTACTCAATATCACGCAGACCCTCATTCTACTCACAACTTTGTTCAGTTCGACCGCATGCTCGGTTGCGATAATACTTCGCATATCCCAAGCCAAAGAAACAGTTTACAATCTATTTGATCAAAAGTAGAAGAGAGGAGGGGATTATACATTAAACAGACTGTGGTTAATGAGGGATATGAATTATCATATTTTCCAAGTGTTTTATTTTCTGTTTCTTGTTATCGTTTCATAAGATGTTTTAAGGTGGGAGATCTTGCTCTAAAATCCCAGGTACGCTATATCACATCAGTTATTCACAGGTTCACCGGACCACTTTAAAAAGTGCTCTCAATTCAATGAAATATCGTATGGCAATACAAACGATTTTCAGAAGTTTATACAATAGAACTGCAAAAATAATTTGCTAAAAGTTCCAGTTGACCTGGAATGACAAGCGATAAGAAATTTTCTATTGATACAAAAATATAAAATTATCTGTAATATTTGAAATATTAGTAAATTGTAAAATATCATCAATTATTGGATAATTCGGAGACAATTAAAAATTAAATGAGCAAATAAGAAGAAAGCTTACACATACATACATACATACATACATACATACATACATACATACATACATACATACATACATACATACATACATACATACATACATACATACATACATACATACATACATACATACATACATACATACATACATACATACATACATACATACATACATACATACATACATACATACATACATACATACATACATACATACATACATACATACATACATACATACATACATACATACATACATACATACATACATACATACATACATACATACATACATACATACATACATACATACATACATACATACATACATACATACATACATACATACATACATACATACATACATACATACATACATACATACATACATACATACATACATACATACATCCTATATTTGACAAATATGCCAGAAGAAAGCTTCTACTTATCCTATTTGCTATTCTATTTTAATGATAAGTTTTACTGCAATACAAAATGTTCAAAAAAGATCTCTACGATCAAGCATTAAAGTTGCGGAACAGTTTCCAGCCATTTCGCCCAAATAGTTGACGTCATCAGTGTTGGACGGTGACCAAATATAAGAAGACCTCGTTTCGCCCTTGTCAAAAGAACATTCAACCTGTGTTCGTCATCCGCATGGCCTAAATGATAAAAAATGGAACGTCTGGTCATATGGTTTCCAAATTTTAAAATCTAACTATCCTTAGATTCAGCACCATAACCTGGGCGCTTATTTAAAATATTGATGTTTTTTTTTGGGAAAGGGTGGGTGGGTAGTAGCCCATTCTAGAGACGCTTTTAATGAGATTGAAAAAAGATTGCGAATACAAACGTAAAGAAATACATACTAAAAAGATAAGAAACTAAATGATGTTGGAACATCCAATGAGCTTCTTAACAGCAAACACAAAATAAATATTTTCACGTGATGACAGATCTTTCAAATACATGTTTGTTTATACATCCGTTAATTCGAGAAGGACGCTAGTTAGAGGGCAGGCGCTAAGTCGAATGTTTAGGGTAAGCAGAAAAAGATAAGCATATAATATAAGACTAATTTTTAGTTAAGCATTGTTTTGAAACGAACTACCAAAAAATCGATAAATGGGATTGGTTACCTAAGAAGAGATTTGATCTGACAGTGGACACCAGGATGTATTCATTCTCTTTGCCTTGATAACCATCAATGCTGCTTACGTGAATTTCGCGAAGACATTCCCGAAGTGCTCTAACTTGACCATTATACGGCGATAGTACTGTAACATCCTCTTTGCTGATATCAGGCGATTTCAAGATGTTTTTAATGAATTCCTCAATCTTCCGTTCTTCTTTGTGGTTAGCAAATGACGTTCCGCGGCGCTTTTCATCGCCGTCAACGTGAACAAAAGCGACAGGACTTGCTCCAAGTGACCATTGCGGTGAACGACTTTCTGGTGTTGTTCCCGACTTAATCCGTCCTTCGTAAAAGGTGTTTGACGGGAATTTTGCGATGGACGGATGCATTCGATATTGCGTATCTAACAGGTGCGTTGCAGCAGGGTCCACTTCATGAAGTTTATGGAATAAACTTTGCGCAAGCTTTTGGGATACATTAGTTTCAGGTAGCCATTTTACATCATTCCTCAGCTTCACGAGTGGTCCTAATTGTTTCGGATCTCCAATCAGCACAAGTTGTTCTGCTTTATGCGCAAGAGCGCACAATAGAGTTCCTAAAACATAGTAAGGACCATAACAATATTTCAAATTATAGTATAAAGTAGACACCCCTGCTAGAACCTCTACCTCGTGGTGAAAAAAACGCAAAATTTGGCACACAAAGCATGAAATTGTCATTGATTTAAGAATCCATCTCTTAAACTCACCAAAAAAGGCGCAAAATTCGATAGAATAGCCATTCAAGCCATTCATGCCTGTAACTGACACACACACATATATATGATCAAGATCTTAAAGGATTTCATCAAAAACTTTAAACCCTTATAACTATAATTTATTTAACTTTTCGAAAGATTTCAATTGTACGGTTTGTTTAAATTCTAAAATTATTCTTTTCGACTTCCTCCAAAAAATAAATCCCCGATTCACTTAATATAATTATTGATGACATTGACACAAATTCATTGTAACACAAATAGAAGTTCATTTAAGGTAGACCTTTGTTAAGTTGACATTTAATAATAATTGAATATTATTCAATATATACCTTGTTTCGTTTGTGTTGCTTCATCTACCAAAACAAACTTGAATTTTCGACCAAGAAGAGAATTATCACCAGCCCCTGCACACGTAGTCAACACAACTTCAGCATCGTCAATGATTCTCTTTGAAAAGTTCTTCTTCAAAACTGTTCGTCCACTTTTCCCCCGAAATTCGATCTTTTTACCTTCCTGTTCTTCAAGGTTACGAAGCTGTCCTTCAACAGTTGTACAGAACAAGTCTCCCGAAATCTTTTTCAAATCACCTATCCTCACAACCTTTACTTTAGATTCCAATAGATTCCTTGTCATGTTGTCGACAGCTGTATTTGTCTCGGCAACAGCTAAAATCTCTTTTCCTTCATACATCTTCACAGCCCTTCTGATAATGGCGCAAGCACACTTGGTTTTTCCACACCCTGGAGGCCCCTGGATACAAGTGACCAAGGACACAAATGATGCGGATATTGCTTTTCTTTGAGTAGTATTAAATTCGTTATCGATTTGAATGTCGCTTACTTCACAGTGGAGTAGTGGTGATTCAGTATTCAAGATTGAGCACACAGAATCAAGCACTGATGAGACTTCTTTGACCAGTATCAAACAGGCTTCGATAATGCGGGTGTACAATGTGATATTTGCCCCTTCAAGAAGAACAACGACCCAAAAGGTTTTATTGGTTTTATCATTAGCAACGATTTCAGGTGCATGTTCATCCATCAATTTCAATTCCATGGAAATAGGGAACTCGACGATATTTGAAACACTTGCAATGGAAGTAATTGCTTGGACTATGTTATGGCATCGCTGATAATCCTTTCCACGCATCAACAAAACATGGTCTCCAATATTTGGTAGATGTGGTTGTTTACGGCATTTTGATCGGTATAAATTGACAATGTCGTTTTCTACTTTATTCTTGTTTTCATCTTTACTGTCCTCTATTTCTCCACCTGCCATTTCTAAGTGCGACACATAACAAGACTTCCAATTTTCCTTGCACACTTCAAAATCATTAGTAAACTCTACGAAGCTTATCCAAGCAGTTTCAATAATGTATTTTTCTTTATACGACAAGTTTGACGACAATAACATCGTCTTCATTTGTACCACATAATTGACGAGAAGGTCAGCATGCAGAAACCAGACAATCTTCCAATCAGTTAAAATCTCGAGAAATTCTTCTGTTGTTAACCCAACTTGAATTTTCGACAGCAAATCATCCGCCAAAGTTGCACTTCCCAATCTCGACAAATAAACAGCAATTTCAAAGCCGTCTTTCCATGACAAAGCATCCATTTTGATATTCATCACCATCTTCTTCAGAGCGTTTTCAGCCTCTGAGGAGATTTCAGAATTCCATGGAGCAGTGTAAGCAACGGTTTCTTTCAGGTTTCTCTTCACATCATCAAGACTTAGCATTCGTTCATCAACTTTGGTAAGAAATTCTACGAGCATCTTACCTACATCTCTATCGTCTCCTTCTTCATCTGTAAAAATATTATCCTCTTCTTCGATAACCTCGAGATCAATTTCAATCTCGTTCCCAACCAACACATCAGGGTATGAAGGTAATCCATTTTTCTCTGAAGCAAACACTTCTACATGTGCAATAGGCGTCTTTCTTACCAATGGATGTGGCCTGTTGCCACCTGTTGCTCTGATGATGTTTCCCCCAAAGCTTGGTAGATCAACACTCAAAACATCTTGCAATTCATTCGTTTTGATCGAACTGCTCAAAGATAAGAAGCTGTTCCCTGTCTTCTTCTTCCTGTATATTTGGAATCTTCCATCCCTCAAATCGTAGAATAATTCTTCAGCTGGTTTGTATTCTTTTCGATAACTAAATCCTTTGGAGATGAAGATAGCAGTGAAATGACCACTTGGTATACATTGCATTTCGCCTCTCTGTAATGGTGTCAAGATTCGTATGGCTACACATACGTCGTCAGGTAGCTTGAAGATGATCAACGTATTATCTTTATTCAAGAGTGAGTTGGCAAAATCATTGAAAATGAAATCGCTATGACATGATCGATATACAAATCCCCAATTACTCTCCACGTTCAGTACACCATAATGGGATAGATCTTCAACACTCAACAGCTTTGACTTTCGCAAAGCATTAAACAGAATGCTTGGTGGTATACCCATACAATCGATGGCTTCCCTTTTCTCGAGACCAGAAAATAAAGAAAAGTTGATTTTATGCAGAAACTTTTCTTTGATAAACAAGACTGCTTCTTCTACAGTTGAATCTTGCAAGCTTAAGGCAAACTTCCAAAGGAAGTCAAATTTTTGATATTCAGTTAAGCTGGTGTACTGGTCCTCTAATAACGCTTCAACATACTCTACAGAAATCTCATCATTCACTTCTGTCTTCTCCACCACGTTCTCATGTTTCTTTGCTTTGAATTCTTTTGCCTTCTCCTCCATCTTGTTCCAAACAAATCGTTCCCCTTCTTCATCCACTTGCGGTGGTTTTCGGAAATGTTCCGGAATGGTTAATCGTTCACCGGTTTTTCCGGAATCGATTATTCTCCCAAAGAACTGACCAAGCCATTGACAAGCATTACAATCTGCTCCTGAAGATAAGAAAGTTGCGGGAAACGTATGAATAAACTATTGTTGTAATGTCAATATATTTACAGACATTAACAAATAACAATACGTAGGGCAACTAGAATCCACCATCAATCAAGTGATTTATATGCGTCATGACAATATAAAAGCATTGTCAGATGATTGTGCATGCGCAATAAAAACGGAATCATTGCCATCAGATATGTTTCCAATATATCCAGTATAGTGGTTCCAGCACTAGAAACCAAAGCTGCACAAATAACACATTGAGAAATGACTATGTATGCAAAGATCTTAGAACTTATGAGTATTTCTCTACAATAACACAGATAATGAAAAGCTAATATTGGTTGATACCGAAGAATTATGATATAATCAAGCCAACACTTATCCAATGAATAATGGCATTTCATTTAGATTCTTTCCACATCCTCATTTAGATTTGTTTGTATACAGCTTTTATCTCACCATTATTGTTTTTATAAGTAGTGTGCTTAGTCCATGTAGTTCTATAGGGTGAGTAAAAAACTACTACTATTCGTGAACAAAAGCCCAAATTCCATCTTATGGGACTAAAGTAAACGTTCATTCTAACCATCACATTGCCAACGCGTAAAAGACAATTAATTACAAGTGCTGCAATAGCTTTTTACGAGTTCTTTTGCTTAGAGTTTAGAAATAGTATAGACTTTTTTACTCACCCTATATTTAAAAATGGCTTTTATGGGAGAATTTTTACACCAAAAGAATTATTATTGCATACCTTTGGAGTTTGCCCACTGTTCAAATAAATTGTTCGTCAAACCGATCATCTTCATGGTGTTATTCTGCACAGAAAAGTACTTTATCATCTTATGAAGACTGACTTTATCTAATCTTTTGTTGGCAGCAGCTGGATACACATTGCTTGGTACATTTTGGCGTGGAATGAGTGTACTATCCCAAGTTACAAAGAATTTATCTCCATCTAGATCACCGCCTGCTTGTTCATCTGCATGCGGTCGCTCACCTTCTGTTGGGAAAACAATACAATCCACCAGGTGTTGTAATCCCGGTATTGAAACAGCTTCCAAAATACGGATATCTCCTTTAAGATAGCAAGGCATTCGTCCTGTTACAATCTTTCCCTCAATGGTTTTTGGTTTGCCATTTATGGTGATGCGTACATAGCATTGTCCATAACTCAAACTACCAGTCTGATCACATACGCCATATAAAAAACGAGATTTCTTGACAATGATTCGTAATTTCTCTTTATATTTCTCTTTAGATTTCTCTATGATTATGATCTTTTTATCCTTCGCTAAATATTCCTGCTCAATCTTCTTTAACTTTCTTTGAATGGTCTTCATTTGCATCCAAGATTCCAAAGAAGTGCATGACAACATATTAGCTTCTTCAACATGCTGATACCAAAACAGCATTGTAAGAGCTGCTTCTTTATTGCTGAACATACATGAGATCAAATGAAACAGCCCTTCTTGCAGATCAAGGAAGGTGTTGTCCGGAACACCAAGGGCTGATAACAAATAAATCAGTTGTCGATTTAAATGTCCGTATTGATATGGTCTACTGACATCACATACCGAGAAATAAGGAAAAGAATTTGATTTGAATTTGGTCATTGAAGGTCGAACCAAAATTTTTCCCCCCGGAATCTTCGGGTCCAATGCAACAACCCCTTTTAATCCATTCAAACGAAATTGGTAAACAGATGGTTGGTATTTAGCAGGAGAATTTATCTTCTCTTCTTCTGGTAGACTTTGATATATAGCCCTAGCTAGTTCCAAACCAACTCCACCACAACCATCAGTAAAATTATACCCACCTCTTTCGATATCTCTTTGATGGAGAATCTGTTGGTCTGTTATCATCACTTCAGTTATAAGGACCGAACTAAATAAAAGCCCAAAACGTGCCATCCTTTTGGAAACTGATTTAATATTTTCAAATTGGCCATATTTGTATAACACCTTTTCACATGTCTCCTTAATTCCCTTAAAGAGAAAGACTTTTCGATCCTTGAGACCACCATTGCTGCAGCCTAGGAAATTGTACAGTTCACCACCAATGTAAATGTCCTTTAATAGTATCTTTTCAACTTCGTTTGATCGTAGTTTCATATCGAAACTAATGCTGACAAGATCAGCAATATTTAGCTCCTTAAAAATTCTACCCTGTTTCAGACCTAGTGTTTGTGTTGATAGAAGATAATGATCTTCATTTATTTGTACCGATCGAATCTCCTTCTGTATGTTGTAATCAAGAAAGAAAGAAAGGATAGTGGTTTCGTGATGATTTCCTTGGCGATTCTTGTCTCCTTCAAAAAAAAATTCGCATTTCTTTCCTTTCTTTGGCTTATCGGATATCTGTTTGTAATACTGCAAACAATAAGTATTTCTTTTTACTTTACCTTCTTTTACTGCTGCAAAAATTGTTTCAACTCTTTCCCTTCTATCAGATTCGTAAAGATCAAGATATCCTATTTTAAAATGAAGCAACAACTCTTTGAGGATTGCACAAAATTTTTCAGAATCTTCAGCAGACATTGACAAACGTGTACCATCTGCAGAAGATTGTTGGTTACTCCATGGATGAACAAAAACAAATAAAGATGTTTGGTAACGTTTGATTGCTTCATCAATGACATGTTTTATCTAAAGAAACAAATCAATTTGCAAGGTTTTGAAATGAAAATTTAACGTAACATTTTTTAAGAGCAACAATACATCTAAAAATCTGTACCTGTATCTGGATTCCCTTAAAGAGTTTTAATTTAAGTAAAACAATAGAATCATTTCGCTATTTTAACTTTTACAAACCATAAATTTTTGGCAAATTAATTCTAATTCAGACTTGGTATTTCCTTCTTTTTCTGGGCACTTCCATATCGAATAAGCCAGACAGTCCAATATAGACCGGTCACTTATAAAACATGTTTTTTTCGAGTAAGCTTCTTCTTGTTCACATTGTGCCAACAGGATGTCTTTCTGAAAAACTTGGAACTGATGAGAATTGAAATCTTTTAAATCTTCACCACTGATTCCTTTGTCTTTCATCAATATTCTTGCAACTTCCTCAATATGTTGATATCCTCCAAAATAGTTTTGTTTTCTCAAGTTTTCTGCAATTGTACTTTTCCCTGAACCTCCAGGACCACATAAGAAAATTTTAACCATTTCTATGTGCTTTTACTATAAAATGTCAAGCCGTTTAAACCGATGTAATACCAGAGTTATAATAGGGTTCATAGACAGGAACACTTACGGCTTTGAATTTTCGTAAAAAAAGCTTGGAAAAAATTCAAGGATGTAGAAGAGAAAGCCTTATTCATAGGGACGACTTGAATCTAAGCCAAAACCATTATTCTTGATTTCTTGCTTTCATGCTTGCAAAATAAAACCATCCAACGATAAACAAACGTTGTTTCCTTCTTACCAGAAAACATCTCATCGTTAAAGCGAAAAGTAATTCTAGGAAATTCGTATCAACATAATAGAATCAATAGACATTTTCAAATCACCCGCGAAGGAGTGCTATAAAAATATTGTAGGGAAAACAAACCACATAACAGTTTTATTCAGGAAGAGATTCAAATATTTACACAGGATGGCATTCTCAGTCGTAAAATATACACTGTTTTCAATAAGGTCCCATCATGTAACACTTTTATTATTCTTTTTTCACTTTTTGAAATGGCACGCGCGCAAACTTGGAGTTCTCTATTATTTTCAGAGATTATTTTCAACTAGCATCATTTCTTAAAAATTGTTGATGACATCAGCAATTTTTAGATGTCTTTACAGACCCCTGATTTCTTCGCTATTTTGAGTATCTGCGCATGTGGTCGATGAAGTGAGAAAATCATGCTAAATTGTAATAAAATACAAGTCGAAAAAAGTGGGATCGTACCCTATTAGAACCTCCTTAACTTAAATGGTGATCTCCTGTAATTTGTTGATAAAATATGGGTTTTGGCTATTGCTCCTCGTTCAATCAATGTTTTTAATAAAGAGAAGTTCTTTGCAAGAAAGAACTCGCGCTCTACATGGCGAGCTTCAGCAGCGGTGTTTATAAAGTTTGCTTTTTCTTTGTAATATTGATTTTTTTAGTTCTTTTCCTAATTTCTCTTTGTAACATTCTTCGGTTTTCTAACGATTGATGTTTCTTACTATCACGTGTCATTTTTTAAGACATTCATCCTCCCAAGGTTTGTTTTCTTTTGTTTGCACTATTGGAGGGAAAGCAGTTTTTGAAGTTTCTTTAACTATCAACGATGTACTCTGACAAAACATCTACGTCATTTGGGAGAAGTGTAGTATATATTTTATAATCAAGAAGTTCCGAGTAGGTTTTAGAGATATCAGTATCCTTCAAAGAAGATATGTTTAATTTTAACTTTGGTTGATTATGTACATTTTTAAACAGTTTGTCTATTTTGACAAGGGACTCTTAAAGTCATTGCTAATAAAAAATGATCGGTATCAAAAGAACTTTTGGCACCGTTATATACACGGCAGGACTGAATGAGTTTAATTACAAAAGACGCGTAAGTATATAATCTAATTGCTTTCTCTTTCGAGTCGCTGCGTGATGCCAAGTTTCTCTATGAACCTTTTTGTTCGGAATATACTGTTTATTATTCTAAAATTATGCTCGAAGCAGAATTTTAGAAATGATTCACCGTTTTCATTTGTTTTAACCCGGTCTAAATTATTGACACCTAAAATACTTCCCCAGGAATCAGAAATCTTAGACTCCATACCAACTGTTGCATTGAAATCACCTAAGACTGTAGTTTTGAATTTTTTAAATGTTGACATGGCTTCAATCGATTTACGTAAAACAAGATAGAATATGCTTTTTACACTTTGGCTGGAAACATTGTTCGGTGCATAAACATTTGTTACTGAAGGCCCATTTCCACTTCAAACGCAATTCGCAAATCGCATGCAATCCTTTGTTTAAAATTCACCTGCGGTAGTTCGTAAATCGCATGCGGTTGTTTGCAATGCGATTTTAAACTGTTCGCAATGTTTGATTTTTTGCGAACATTCGGATGCAAACGAGAGTCACGTGTTAAAGAATAACCAATCATAACTCAGCTTTACCAAACACAACCGCCAAAATTTAAAGACTTTATTTGGAACTCAGTGACAGTTATTTCCAATAAGTAAAATGACGATGAGCGTGAAGATTGAGTGTACTACTGAACTTGTAAAGTTATTAATTGAAAGTGTGCGTTCAAACGAAGTTGTTTGGGATACAAGCAGTGGAAATTATAAAAACAAAAATGCACAGGAATATTTCATAATCCTCCAGTGTTGTCTCCTTTGTATTAAAAGTAATAACAAAAGTGCAGATAAATGTGATTAAATTTGATTGGCTCACCAAACAATAGGAATTCGTGCGAGCGAACAAGGTTTGAGTGTGTATTGAATTCGCAGGCGCTCGCAAATCGCAAACCGCAAACCGCAAGCGATTTGCAATTTGCGTTTGAAGTGGAAATGGGCCTTAACAATGTTGTAACATACGGAATGTAAATTAATTTACGGACTTGCCGTTGATAAATACGTCTAAGCTGAAAGAAACTGTTAGCGAATTCAAATATCAATGGTGTAAAAACGTTCGACATCATCCAGGAAGTTTATTTCTTAAAAGTATTTTCATGGATGAAATCTGAAAATGGTTTTTGTAAACAGTGTCTTGAAGTCTAAATGCTCAATCAAGAACAAGAAGGCGAATTCGAGAACGTCAGCACAACGAAGCAATAAATCTGCTTATATATAAGATCATTGCCTATGAAAGTTTGTGAAAGATTCCGAGATATGTAAAATTGAAACAGATGCAGTCAGTCTTGAGAGACAAAGTCCCGCAATTTTAAATTTTATTGAAAATATTCGGCCATGCATTTGTTGGAAACTATCCACCCGTGTAACATATTCTCAACGGGTAATACCCATGAATTCTCAATTGAGAATTACGGGTATTACCCGACGCAAATGATAATTTCTGCAATTTTATACGAGAATCTTGCACGGTATGTTAGGCCAGTCAATCAGCAACGTTTAGCCCGAGATTAAACATTTTAGCGTGAAACATAAAGCTTTAGTAAGGAGCGAAGCAAAATTTACGACTGTTTCATAGCTTTATAGCCTGTTTTAAAATGCAGCCTTCGACATGTAAGCGTACACGTATTTCAGACGTTCAGCAGCATATTTTGGAGCGTTTTTATGGCAATGGTATGGTTGGAACTGGCGTCGTTTATAAAGAGAAAGTGGACAATGCGGTCGTGGAGACATGTATGTCAAAAGCGCAAGTTGAGGTTCGTGAATACATTTATTATTATAATTACTTGCCTTGGATATAGTTGTTTGCATTTGTTGATATGTAGATGAGAATTATAAATGTATGATAATATAGAAAGATACCGAACATTCCAAGTGGAAAGCTTGTTATTTTAAAAGATCATTTTCATTCAATGAATGTTGCATGTCCAACATGTTTATATATATGAAAATATTTAGCCTAATAGTAGCCTTATACATAGTAATACAATGATACATATGGTGATACTATTATATTGAAGTGACTTAACTGGCAGTAAATCCTGCTTCACAGGTTAACCTTGCTGGTGTAGAGAAAGTTTGGGACTGTTGCAGGAATACCACATGCATATGTGAAGCAGGCTTAACATTCTTTTAAAATTTAATTATACAGACAGTTGGAGTGAAAAACCCGGAAAACACTCACCAAATGCATCAACCAGATTAAATAATTTGATTCTTTTTGTAGGACACTTATGACCCCAGTCAACAACTGTATGATTTAGAAAAACTGGAAGGAATTTATTACCCTAGTAAACAAGAAAAAGTCAGCATAACATTTATTACATTGGTCCACATTGAAATATTGTATGCATAATTTATGGTTGATAAACATTTATAGACTGGTACACATACTTTTAGATAACTGTTATTGAAAGAGTGGAAGACAGCCTTTAAATCAGTCAATATAAATGATCAAAATTAAGATTACCATCCATTTTTCCATAACATGAAACTGATTTCTTCTTTTGTGTGTCCTAAACGCACAATCTTCACAGAAGAACTGTCGGGGGCCACAATATTGACAGCAAATACATGCTTGTTTGGTAGAACAAACTCCACATACAAATTCACCTGAGAAACTATCGTCTTCCAACTTTGATCTCAATAAACTGGGACGGATCTTTTCCCAGTTACAATAGCTGCTTATGTTTCTTTTATGAGCAGCCAATTCAGAACAGCTTGGTTCAAATTCTTCTTCTTCTTGCATTAAACAATTATCGTCCAACCAGCATGCGTCTTCTTCAACATTTCTGCTGCTAGTATTATTATAAACTGATGATGTTTGAAGCTTACTAGCATTCGTACCCATATCAACTGTTAAAGGTGTGCGAACAATCGACTTTCCTTTTCTTCCCAAAACGACTGTGCTTACACTAACCTTTTTAAACTTTTTCATGTCGTATTTCAAAACAAAACGATAGCCAGCAGTGTATTTGAGTTGTCAAAAGGATATGCCTACGTTCTGGTTTTAATTTTTAATAATTTTTGCCGATGCAATAAATACAATTCGCACCCAGTTCTTTAAAGAATTAACCGCGTATAAAATTGCAGAAATTATCATTTGCGTCGGGTAATACCCGTAATTCTCAATTGAGAATTCATGGGTATTACCCGTTGAGAATATGTTACACGGGTGA
The DNA here is from genome assembly GCA_963930725.1 of Candelabrum cocksii. Taxonomy (NCBI): domain Eukaryota; kingdom Metazoa; phylum Cnidaria; class Hydrozoa; order Anthoathecata; family Candelabridae; genus Candelabrum; species Candelabrum cocksii. The sequence goes on from OZ005674.1 coordinate 4,290,226, forward strand.
ACTATCAATGAGGACAACACGTGGAGATAATATAAAACCTACACCAGTCTCAGACTTAGCCTTAAAACCTAGCCAAACAAAATTCCAGCTTTGTAATTCTCCTTCTTAAAATTCAATTAGACCGTTTAGAAGGCGACGTACTTCTTGTAGTGCCAGAATATCAATTCCTAAAGATTTTACAGAACGAATTGTACTAGCAAATTTAATGTCACAGAAGTAGAGTTCTGATGTTTAAAGTGGCGATTATAATGTTTTCAAAACGTGTAATATTATTACCGTATTTCCTCTTATTAGCGCCGGGCCTCATATTAGCGCTGCCCTCTAATAAGCGCCGCATCTTGGAGCAAAATTATGTTATTAGCGCCGCCCTCTAATTAGCGTCGCACCTAGAAAAGCGGCGCTAATTAGAAAAAGAGCAGTAACCCATACAGAAGGATAGTTATACAATACAATACGTTTCTTTAGCTTCTAAATTATTTTTTATCTTTCATAAACCAGGGAAATTTCATAATTTTTACAAACTCAAACTCGTACGTAAGTTCGAAATAAGTCAATAGTTCTTATCGTTTCTTCATTTCACGATCCAAGGTCTCAGCCGATCTTTTATTTTGAATTTGATTCATTGCTTCAAAGAAGGATCACCATGTGCAGCTGGCGCTGAGTTATTGAGGCAACAATTGACGGTTCGGGTGATCCTTCTTTAACGTAAAATCCGTTTGAGAACGCTGATGAAAATATTGAAGAATTTCTTTTGGTGGATATCTCCGATGACAAGGATGATTTTATTGACATTTTGTAATATAAAAACATTACTGATTCTTTTGTTTTATTGTTTTTGAAGAGCGAGAAAATTCCATTAAATAAAATTTATTTCTATACCATTTTGAAAATTATTTTATAAGCGCCGCACTTTTTGAGTCAGTTTTTAAATAAGCGCCGGGGGCGCTAATAAGAGGAAATACGGTATTCGAGTTTAATTTGCGTGTAGCACAATCACGGGGGATTGTTTCTAGTGACCTAGTGGAGGAGAGGGACAAACTGTCACAGCCAGTAACACATCCTTTGACCCCAGCCTGGTTTAACACTGGGGAACGCGCTCTTTGGTAACCCTTTGATCGCCTCTGTTCTTGGTTTGTTTAGAGTTTTCCATCTCAAAGGTAGATTGCCTTTTCTACGGCTAAGGAACTATACCTGCCCCGGATGTAGTTTAACGTCATACCCAGGACAAATCAGCCATTTAGTATTTTGCGAGATTTTTATCGGCAAATGGCCTACAGTCCTGTCATTGTCCGTTGTATTTACATATTACAAAATCTTGGAAAGGGTTGTTCTTCTTATAATAACATGAAGTTCTTCACTCTCTCGTTTTACGGTAAAAGTGAAAGCCACAGCTGCAGCTGAGTAAACGAACTGCTTGTTGGTAGACCATGTCTGTTTCGTTAGTAAAGAAATATATTTTTGTTGTTTATCTTTTATTCCATCAACACTCGTCAAATAAAAACAATTGAATTTTTATACAGGAGGGTAACCAAATCAAAATAGTGTAAAATAATATATATACATTAGATATATACAAATATACAAAAATTCTGTTCTACCTTTGGGTCCTGTGTAAAAAAACAATAAAAGAAAATTAATCAAAGGACAAAGTAAAAAACGAAATAAAAGGTTTAAACTGTTTTTGTAAACATAAACGGAAGCTCGAACGCTCTTATCTTCGACCTCTTTAACCCTCTAACTCTCCCACCCCATCCAGCAGTTTAACCCGCTAATACTACCCCACCCCATCCAGCAGTTTAACCCATTATTCATTGTTCTGCGCGTTGTTAAACGACACCGGCCGTTTAACCGAGAAAGTTTAACCCGCTAATGCAGCAGTTTAACCCGCTAATACTACCCCACCCCATCCAGCAGTTTAACTCACTAATACTACCCCACCCCATCCAGCAGTTTTGCGTCACAGTCTGTGGTAATAATTAACAGATAATTTAAGAACTTTCCGAGGTTTTTGATATATGATAGAAAGTAAAAAAATAGAAAGGTATAAAGAGTGTTCAGTGGTCAAAACTTGCTATTTAGCGGGAGGCTGTTTTCAACAGTCATCTTTTTAAAAACCATGTTTTAGTAATTAATTAGCATTTATTCCAATGTTTTTAATTAAGGGCGTCGATGTTGTTCCGACAGCGGATCTTATATTTTTGCGGATGTAGACCTGAGATTTCATTGTAAATCAGTTATTTATTTTCTTACTAAGAAACTTAACTTAACGAAACCCTAAACCTACATATAATCTTAACCCTAATCTTGACTTAACCTTAACCCTAAACCGTAACCCTTATTTATAGAAATTTAATATCCGCTGTCTGAACTCTAATCACGGCCTTTAATTAATTCATTTAGTTATGCTTGCTGTTTTAATTGATTTTTCAAAGGCGTTTGACACAATTGATCATGAACTTCTACTGAAGAAGCTCATTAACCTAAATTTCAGCAACAACACCATCAAAATCTTAATGAGCCACTTGTCACACTGTTGGATTTCTAGCTGAAGATTGTCCAGAACGGGCATGAAACTTTAAGTTCTGGAAAATAAATTATTGAATCTTTTCTTTATCAACTAATTCGCTCTTTCTGCAACGCGCAGTTTATCGAGCACTATATCCTGAGTAAAAGAAGATTTCACAACATATATATATATATATATATATATATATATATACTTATACTTTGACTTTTTATGAGATGTATAAGGAGAAGAACCATTGTATTTTATGGAACCCAATTTTACGTTAATAAATAAATATATTAATTTGTCTGGAGAAGCAATTTCGTTGTTGAAAATGCTCAACCACGCGTGCTGAGACATGAAGTCGTGTAACCTTTTTAAAACATTTCATTGAATAGCTTATTTCCTCAGTCATAAATATAACACATAAATTTACTTGTAATGTGGCGAAAGATATTTTTCCTAACGTTGAGTTTTCTGAATTTCATGCAGCACAAGTAAGATATTTTGTAGTAGCCACTCCAACCAACATAGAAGAGTTGTGACGAGAGTGTGGTGTGTAGGACATCCGAAAAACTGCTTGAATGTCATCTATGGTACCTAATACTTGTCGACTCACATCTATGCATGTATGAAATGTTAAATTTAAATCCAGAAACCAGGTTCTCACAGAAAACCACATAAGTGGGTTGGAAAATAATTCAAATTTTGTTTTAAAAATACACAAAGAAAAACAAAGACATACAATGCTAACTTACCACCATAAATCTATGAATTAAAAAAGCAGAAATAATCAGTAATGTTCAATTTACAGTGTGATGATATGCAATATGTCATTTTACCTTTCAATTAAAGGTCGCATTGGCTAGTTGCTATCTGTATCTGTGTATATGAAAGTAAAATAATTATATATTTGTATACGTTTTGTAGCTAGAATAATATACATACCAGCCTTTCCACCACCCTGCAGCACCCGTTGCCCCAACGGTAGCAACTTGAGTAGTCTCAGCCAAGTCGGCCGCACCCACCGATTGCAAAACACTAAACGCACCTGCTGTTGTTCCTCCATAAACAACGCTAGTAAGCAGTAAAACCACTGCTATCTTATAAAACTATGTTGAATGTTAAATTTATTTATAAAAAATTATTATTTAAAGATTTCCCATTTGAGAGATAGAAAAGGTGGAATGAAACTACAGAATCACACAAGTCTTACTCATATTAGACAGAGCTCTTTTTAACTGGCCTCCGTTACGGGAAAAAGTTATTAAGCAGGTGCGTAGCTGGCGAGAGGGGGGTGGGGTGCTAAGGGGCTTTAGTCCCATCCCCATCGGGTTCGATTGGTTGTTAAACCAATCGGATTAATTATGATAATTTATATTTGCGCGCGTGAAAACCAAAGTTATTGTTTTCAAATTTTTTTTCTGTCCATTTATTTTATAATCCAGGTTAAATTGCAGTCCAACATAAAATATATTGCAAAAAATACAAGCGTTTTTTCGTGTTATTTTAAAAGAATTGGGAATATCGATCTAAGGCAAGTAGAAAATTCAAAATTCAGTGTACCTAAATATTCCACAAGGTCCCCGCACATCTCAATGTCAATTAAACTCCTTATTTTCAATCCAAAATATCTCTACTTTCTTCACAAGAAAAGTATCGGGTACGCTAATTTTTTTTATAAGCAAGACAGCTATAAGCATAATTACAGTAAAAAGTGCAAAAAATTAAGCATAATCATCCTCATCATCATCATCCGTTTTTACGTGACTTTTTCCACTCAGAGTGGGTTGCACGTTTTCAAAAGATGATATTCCCAAATATTGTGTAGGTTTAATCATCTGATGGTTTATTGGTGCAGATGTTTTTTACAGCTGGATGCCCTTCCTAACGCCAACCTCAGTGAGAGGGAAGCGCTAGTGCATTGTAGAATTCTTCGCGATATGACTCTAAAATAAAAAATGCATCTGTTTTATAAGATTCGAAACGCGCTGTGCATACAGAGTTCTCTCCAAAAAAAAACTGTTTGACTCATATGTTTAGAAAACGTCTTAACTTGTGCGTGTTTAGTTCATTATACCATCAAGAACCTATTCCGCGATTGCTGTAGATCTACAAAACTTTAACTAACCAGAGATAATTTTAACGTATGTTTGCTTTTAAGGTATCACACTTCAATGTCTCATAGATAACCATTATATACTATAGCACCCAATATGCGCTTCCAATACTTTCTTATATCGATACTAACAGGGCGGTTGTACGAACTTTAACTGCACGCAAGTATGTGGCAGACAGACGGTTAAGATTTGATTCGTATGAATAATTGATGATTTTTTAGTTATTTTATGTTATAAAGCAATGGGAAAACAAAACTTGAATTGCGCTCGCGAAGCTGTTCGTTATCCAATGTTTATTTTCTACCCTGGAGATAAAAAAACTGTCCGTTTTAACCATGTGACCGCTTTATAGAAGTTTTTCTATGAGCATTTATTAGAAAAACGGCCGGAACCCTAAACGGTCCGCTTTAACTAGGTTGCATTGTATTGTGCTTTTTTTAAATCATATAAAAATGACATCTTGACTTCAAACGGTTTACAAATTCGAATCCTTAATTATTGTTATGCAAATCATGTTAACGCTTTCCTATGGAAGGACATCCTACTATAATGGAAGAAAAACCTGAATATGTTTGTTGTCCGTCAATCACGCTCAAACGACAGGATCGATGATTGGAACCAAATTTTCATGGTATGATATGATGCCCCTGGGATGGTTTTTAGCCAAAGAATTTTTTTTTACACGTTTTTATTTAAATAAATTAATTAGATGTGATGTCACTTATCGATTGCGTAGGTTTAAAATTTATAATAATAATTAAATATTTTATGGCTAACTTTGTTTCCCAAACAAATTCTTTCTCAATTTAAATGTATAATTAATTTAATATCTATATGTACATGATCACCTAGACTTTTTTGGCAGGAGATTGGCATAGATTGGTAACATACATACATACAGAATTCCTCAATTATCATATTATTGTTAACGTCCGTAGGAAGGGTTCATTGTTAGTTACCATAATATTAACAACTTTTACAGAAGTAACAACGCATGAAATAAATGATTATAAAATATATACTTTTTTCTCGCTGACTTATTTTTGATCGAATACGAGCTAGTAAATAATATTTCAAAGTAGTATTTATTGAAAATACATATATAGCTATGAGGTATATATGCCTTGAACAGTTAAAATAACAACATTGTGGAAATGGTTGAAACCCTGTATAGTGAGAAAGACGTCCGGCCTGCCATTGGGAGTATTCTACTTTACGATAAGGGGAGTAAACCGGAGACCCAATGTCAAATGAAGTTCAAAGAAAAGCGGACCTAGAGAGGATTGGAAAAGCACAAAGAATAAGGAGAAGGGAACAAATCAGGAAATTTTGGAATTAACTGATTTTCAAAAAATCCGCTACTGCCAAGAAAACTAAATCTTAATCTTCCGAATCGGATAGTGTAGTTATATTAGATTAATGTTTGTAAGTAAAAACAGTATAACTAAGAAACTTTGAATCGTACACCGTTAAATATACTTTGGACTGCAATCGCTCCCTTGCCCTCTGGCCCCTCATCAGTGCGTGCACAAAGGTTTTCATTAAATTCTTTTTATTTGAAATTGGCCTTTAGGGCCTTGTTCTGAACAACTACAATAAATAAAAAAAAAAATTAATTCGCTTTGCAAAATTATGGAAATTTTTTAATTTTTCAATTTATTTCAGCGAGTAAGAAGTTTTGGAAATATTTCGAGAAATTAATGAGTCTCATCATCAGATTCTATCTAAAAGAAAATATAAAAGCAGTTTAAAAAAAAAGAAAAAGTTTTATAAAAACTATATTACATATTAGTAAAAACATCCGACTGTCTATCCACATACAAATATCTACACGAAAAAAAACAAACAAGCTAAAACCCTAGAGAGATATTAATTATATTTTAATTGATAACGTGTGATATTTGTATTCGTCCTTTTCGTCCCACATCGGCCGTTTTGAAAGAAACAATTTTCTTAAATATTTTACTATAATAATAGTCATTGGTCAGACGCTCTTTTGCATTTTGATGCGTTTTATAGTAGGAATCGTCACAATAAGACTGTAGCGTGTAAGACAGGAACTCTGTACTATAACATAAACTAGCAATATATTCGCCTGCAAAACGCACTTATTGCTTCTACGATTAGATTTAAATTCAGGTTTTTCACGCAATAACTTTTGGGCTATAACAATGCATATGCACGTGCAAATTTCATGCATCATTTCTTCAATAGCAAACCACTCCTTTAAGTAGCGAATATTGCGCCATCATGGTTTTGCTCCCAGTATCCCAGCATCTCTTTTAATTATATTTATTGCTTCTTAACGATTTTATTTAAGCAGTACCTACTTTAAAAATTGTAGATAGAAAAGGTTGGTAAGACAATTCCAATTTTAATATATAAAATGCATTCTATTTTTATACACTGACACGTATATTTACCAAAATTACAAAAAATAAGGCACCACGATGGAGAACGCAGTTTAGAGACAAATCACTCATTTGCGCTAATGATTACTTGGTATTGTACTAAAACCTAAAACATACTTCATAGTCCTAGCCACTGTTTGTTAAAGACAACGCTTAAAAATGCCTCAAAACTTCATAAGAACGTATAGCATCGATGACCGAATGAGAAGAAGTAAAGTATTGTATGAAAGTATGAAAGATGGCTCATGGGAGGTTGCCATGCAAAACGAGAAAGCGACATTCTACACTAAAAGATTTGAAGAAGAGCTTGTGCCTAACAAAATGCTGTATGAAATTCAACTGGATATGCCGGCAGAAATTTGCAAGAATTTTTTAGAAACAAGAAGCATCACTTTCCGTACCAAATGGGACACGCACTTTTACGATTTTAAGAGATTGGAGATAAATGAAAAAGGCTCTATAATGTATGTGAAATCTGTTGTTCCATATTTTTTTAAAGAACGAAGTTTTGTGATCTTTATGTCAGCAGCCTCTGAAGTAAAATGGTTTGGGAAGAAATCCTTCTTTCTTTTTGTTGGAAATGCTTCTCATGAAAGAATAGCTCGGAATGAGGATGGAACCGTTCGAGCGACTAGCGGAAGCAACTTTTACGTCATCACACCTGACAAAGAAAACGCATCAAAGTGTTGTGTTTTTGGCATGGCAAGTAACAAATACAACGGATGGGTACCAGAATTCGTCATGAAAAATGCTGCCCCTAAAAGGGTTTGTGATTTTTTTAATAATATGGAAAACGCATTTAAAGACAATATGTTGCCGCCAGAGAGAATGGATTGAGTGGAAATATTGTGTTTGAAAACTAATGAGTTTGTTTACTTAGATGTTATATATTTCTTCATATTAAAATAATAGGTGTGCAAAATATTTAACAGTTCTTGAGCATACCATGTTGTTCAATAAACCTTTCCACCTGTTGACTACGCGTTGTGTAAAAAAATGATGGCAGAGATATGATCTTGATTTTTTTTTTTATCAATAAGATTTACAATAAAAAGAAAAACTAAAAGTAAAGGGTAAAGTTACAACCTTTCGTGCCTAAATATAGGACGACAAAGAGGAATTATATTTAAGAATTGCTCCTTAAATCAACCCTTTCATGGCCGCTCTTTACAATTTTATAGTCTATTAATAATATTAGTTCTTCTATGCAATAAAAAATATTAAACTATTTAAAAAATATACGACGTAAAATAAAAGACGTCCCTACTGTTTGCGTAAGATACATGGTATTAAGTATGCTGGTCGATGACATGTTTGCGTAAGATACATGGTATTAAGTATGCTGGTCGATGACATGTTTGCGTAAGATACATGGTATTAAGTATGCTGGTCGATGACATGTTTGCGTAAGAAACATGGTATTAAGTATTAATCTGAAATAAATTATATTAAACAATGAGGATTGACATATATTTGTATTTTATACATTATACCACCTACTTGGTGATTTTTAGTTACAACAAATTTAATATGCTGGCGCCAAAATGTGTACTCATCCACATAGACTCCAAAAAACCTTAAGGCATTTCTCGCGTTCGACAGGTTTTCCGTCAAAATAGAGGACTGGGATGAAAAGCTGATTAGGTGGATGAAATTTGTGAAATGAGGTTTATTTAGTTTTGTCTACCACAAGGGAGACGAGACAAAGCATGGTATAAGGCCAAGAAACCTAACCAAGATGGCGTCTGTTAACCCTATAAAAAGGCTCCGTAATGAATGCACAAGAATATCAAGGAAGCAAATCAGACTTTCACAAACAAACTTTTGTCGAAAATATTACTATAGGTATACTATACCATTTAGTTATTTTGGTCTCCATTAAAAGGTGCTTAACATCGAGTTAAACAACAACCGCACTATCTGCAACATTAGATATTCATGCAAAACATTTTTACTGGATGTCAAAAAAAAGAAGTCTACGAAAAAAGCTACAAAAAACAGTTGCTACATAAGATATCGACTACTCTACCCGTGAAAAATCCATGAAAAATCCATATATTTTAATAATTGACTGTTTTTTCCTATATCAGGGCTCATCAGCATACATAGGAATAAAATCCAGACATAAACAAACTCCAAAGAAAGAAATAATAGAAAGAAGAAACGCTATCGCAACTACATAACTCAGCCCTAAGTGAAAAACATTTAAAGAACAATTATATAGAACCATTATACAGTGACTCTTTGTTATGTGAAATTATAATAGAAAGTGCTTTAGCAGAATTCTTAGGTAGAACGAAAGAAATGTACATGAGGTAATGATGAAAGATTTTCATTAAAATATAACACTCAGCTTGGAAGTTGTTAGAATACCGGGTTCAACTTATGCTATCATAGAAAACAAAGAACGCTTTTTGCGACCCATTTCCAAACAATTACATTCCCCATCACCGTTAATTGGCAATAAAGCTATTGGGACAACATGGTTGGGAATAAATTACTGATAACATTACTTCTATTACAAAACAGAACATAAACCTTTCAGAATATTTCGTAACCATTGTTTGGAACAACAATTGACAAATGCTTCTAGAGATGATTGACACCTACTTTCAAAGCATATGTATAAGGATAGTTTCAGTAAAATATCAATAGTAGAATAACGACAATCCCATCAACACAAGTAAATGTTACACCAACCTATCTAAGCATCATTGATTGTAAATGTTTGTGAATGTAGACCGAAGAGAAAAAAGTTGCAAAACAACTTTATAAAAAATATGCAACGAAATTCAAGACGAAGACATGCAATTGAAAATTGGTGGGGAATTTTCTAAACTCCATGGAATAAGGGCCTGTTTTCACAGTAAACAGCATGGAGCTTATACAAAACAACGATATATTTAATTAGATTGAAGCGCGGCATATGATAAATAAATAAATAAATAATAATAATATATTAAAGTCTTAGATATTAATGTTAGATTTACGTATTTTCTTGGTGTTGTAATTAACGAGAATGTTTTCCGTGTTGGATTTACAAAATATCAAAATGACGTCATACTAATAAATTTTTATTAGCCAATTATAAATCAAAAGATTAGATCCCTATACGCATTTGTTTGTAATTATTTCTACGTTCCCTTGTGAATTTTGTTTCTAGATAATATGTTTTTGTAACAATTTTTTCATTTGAATATATAGCTGAAGAGTGTTAACGCACGAAACTCAGAGTACTATAAAAAGTTTGTGTTTTTTCTCTTCACTTTGTTGTATTTTGCTCTAGTTAGTCTACTATTGAGCACTTTATATGGAAACATACACCTAGATTTTTGTATTTTTACATCTAAAGTTTATGTATGAGGCAGTCGTTCGTTGTTCAGTTCGTTCGTCGTCCATCAGCTTTCAAAACCTTTTTTCAAAAAGCTAATCATAAATATCCCACAAACCACGCGATTAACTGTCTCATAGTACCAGTTCGTAAAAAAGATTTTTTGAGAAATACTTTATCCTACCGAGGACCTTATTTATGGAACAGCATTATCAATCACGATAACAGTATATGTCTTAACAGTAAATCTTCTTTTGTAAATAGTTTGAAAAAGTATCTCTTCGGTAATAATATAAACCACTTGTAAATATATATAAGGTATACCACAGTTTCCGTATTATAACCCTATTCAGGCTGGACTTTTAAGGGCTCTGAAATGGCGGGGGGGGGGGGAGTCAATTAGTCCCCCTTATGTATCTTTGGATTGGAAAATGGTATTGAATTCAAATTTGGCAGGGAATAAGTATTTTATAAATTAAATTGATCCGGCAAAAAAATTATAACTACGTCATTATTTCTTTGCTGACGTCATCAAAACTCCAAAAAAGCTCTTTTAGGCCTTGTGAAATGACAAACTCAATTGCGAATGTTAAGGCCTAATTATTTTGATTTTTTGTAGTATTTGTACCAACTATAAAAAAATTTTTGATTGCGTAGTAGTTATGACGTCATCGGCATTGTCAAAATTTTGATATAAAAGACATCAACATTATTCAATAACCAAGTTAAAAGTTGTTTCCAGCATTGGAATAAATTTAACAAAGTAGAGTCAATTGTAAAAAAATGCTGACGTCATATTTGAATTCTCTGAAAAATTTGCGAAAGAATGATATATAACAGTGTATAGTTTACTTTCACTAAATTTTACCCTAATGATGACGGATAAAAATAGAGAAATGACATAAAAGAGTGCCGAAAGAGAGTAATCTTGTTTATATAAGAAAAAAATTTTAAGCTTATTGAAATTAAGCTGTTTTAGACGGTTCTAGAAAATAAACCCCTCGGAAAAAATATCATTCATCTGATATTGCAAGGATTCGCTCGTTGCAATCCATGTATCGACAACGCTGTGCTGGAGGAGGATGTCCACCTTCCGCTTGTAAGATTTCAGTACGGTTTATAGATTGTTCCTTCTTTAGCAATTCCAAGAATTTCCATAATGTAGGATGCGAAGACAAGCAAAGGGTTTGAAAGCGCCGGTGCCATCCTTCAATATGGTTGTTTGTTCCCGGTGTGTTTGATGAAACATGTTCCACCTTTGACGGTTAGCATCATCCTGATAGGCATTTCGAATAACATTGCACAGTCGCTCAAACACATCAATGACATCATCTGGTGGTACAAAAGCAACAGCTGCAACCATTCTCAAATGAAGCGAAAACTCAGGATTGGCTTGGTATTGCTCTTGTAAGCCAAAAGCTTGAACTTGTTTCCAAATGTTTGAAGTAAGATGGAAAAAACAACCAGTAATTTCGGTTTCTGGAAAAATGATAGTGACAGCGTTCATAGCTGCTATCTCAAAATCAGCGAGGAAGGTCAAAGGAGGATTTACAACCGCCAGAACTTGATTTGATACCTCAAGTAAAAGTTTTTCGTAAGTTTGTCAAGTTTTATTTGGTAGTAAAGCATATACACAAGGTATGATTTGCTGATTGATCCAACATGAATGGTATACAATTGAAAAAACATGTCTGGACAGACTTTGAAAGTTCTATCACCTAACCAATCTTCGGAATTAGCGAGGAGCTGAATAGCTTAGTTTGATGCAAAAATGAGGATTCGGTTGTCATCCCCAAAACCACTATCAAATAAAAGAAACTGCTCGTTATTAGCAGTTTGTTGGTATACCATAGGTAGCTCAGCGATAGCAGCTCTGTCCACAGGGTTAGGAGGTCGTTGGTTCATTTTCCGTTTGTTATGAATTGTTCTACGCATGTGACTAATCGCAGGTACACTGTTGATCACTGTTGAAAAGTACATTTTCGTAACTTATTATTCGATCATTAGTCTACCAAATTTCCCTCACAAGGCTTTGGTTAACCCGTGGTAAGTTTTTCAGGCACTTCCCAAAGGTGCCGCGCGCTCAGGTAATTCTCGTTTTGAACATTTTTTTTGTATATAGCGAGAATCGAACTAGGCAATTGCGGCAAGAAATATAACTTTCGCACACAATAATCCAATAGGCTGCGAGTAGAAGTGAAACAAATCCAGAAAGTGATTTATTTATTGATTGATTTATAATTTTTGGGGTTTGTTGAGCAAACATACGAATCATTTTTATGCTTATCCAATCAAAGTTATCAACAGAAGACGATTTTTGCAATTTTAGTTATGTTCATATTTATAGCTGATATTAAATGACATTTCCAAAAAATCAGGCTTTCTCATATGAGGTTCTCCACACATGCCTTAATCTCCTGAGGCGCACTTCTCAAATTATTTTTTTCCCGTAACGCGTGCAACTATTTGCACTATAGACTATATCAGGTAACTTTCCAACGTTTAAAGCGCACGTATATACAGTCGAAATTACGTACCCCCATAGGAGCGGCGAAAAAGTTCGATATTTACTGCTTTGAGAAGTAAAACTAAGACAAATAGTTTAAGTTTTCAAGGGTAATAGAAGACAAAACGCATTGATACTTTCGCTTACGCTCATTTTTTTTTTTTTAATCAAAATACTAGTTAGTTTTTTAGAAGTTATTATGGCCGGACTCAAATTCAAATTGCTGCAAAATATTTTGCATTTCACCTGAGGCCTGGAATTCATCACAACCCAATTCCATTGCATACTGCAATGCCTTATCTTTTATAGTCTGGCTTCTTTCGGATAAAAACCGTTTGAAAACATAGCAATCTACCTTGTTCATAATCACTTTCCGTCAGTTTTTTTCTTTTATTGGAACATTGTTTCAATACAGTAAAAAGTTTTGCTTTGTTTTTAACCCAAGTTGAAACAGTGTTTTTGGGTCATATTTTTAAGTCTTTGTTAGAGAGACGACTCTCCGCGTCACTCAAAGCTTGGAATTTCTCGTTTAATGTTTTGACATTAAGATTTCGTTTGACCGACATCATGTTTGTTGTACCAATGCCCGGAAAAAGAACAAATTTATAACCACAAATGAACACAGATAGCCCAGACATTCGAAGCTCAAAGTTTATTTAAAAGTCAAAACAACACAGACAACACAGTTGACTTTTCAACGTGGAAGTTAAGTGAACTAAAACACTTTTTAAAAATACCAAAGAAACATTAAAGAAATGTACAAACATTTCCACCAATCAAAACGAATTGCTCTTCAACAATTTCAATAACACCAGAATTTTGAAAATGGGCTATACCTAAGCTTCACGATTTCTTAGGTAAACTTGGACGTAATGTCAATCGAACTGGCAACAAGCAAAAACCCTCGTTAAAAATACTTTGGCGCATACATTTTTTGCCAATCACTGAAACTGGCATGAAAGTAGAACTTGATGAGATAGATGATAAAACTTACTTGATTCTGGTCATTTCTCTAATCCACGTTATCAGCCCCAACCCCAAGAATTATTCCATAGAATGAGCAACTGATTTGGGTGCGCGTTCTATAGAATTAAACGGGCATTGGCGCGCATAGATAGATTGGCGCGCATTCTATGAATTCCTAGATTGCGTTGAGCATTCTATAGATTGCGTAAGTCTGTAGAAAGCGCGGAACATTTGCATTTTGCAACTTAAAACAAGTATATATATACTTACTTATAGTCCTACAGTAACGCAATTAACTCTGTCGTAACTCTAACCATCAGTCGAAATAGACTGCAGCTGCGAATACAAACGGCTATTGATTCTTCAAAATTTTATGTTCACATTCACCGTTAAAGAACATTTGTCGTTGATGTGTTGTAGAGTATTTTAGAATTATCGTGATTGTTTGTAGGTTAATCTTCACTTATTTTAGAGCGGCAAAAATAAACAAAACAAAAATGGCAGATCTCAACTCGAATTTCATATCAATCAGGCTCAAGGTAATAACGGTCGCCGTGCAATAGCAGTCGCCGTTTTTGTTTGGTTTGGTTTTATCGAGACAAATAGCCAGAAGGAGTATTAATATATCATTGACAACGGAGAGTCTATTTGCATTTATCTACAATAAACCGCGTACGTTTCGGAAATATTCACTTTTAACATTATTTAAAATGTATCCCGTAGAATATTTTAACAATGTTGAACGTTTTTTAAAAGACAGTGATTTGTCAAGTGGTGTCTAGAGAAAACTGAGACAAAAAGATAAAAAAAACTTCTAAGTGTTGTTACCCTATTTTGCCCTGCATGAAGTGCATCGTCAGCACTTGGAATGTTTCGGAATTATCGGCATGTTGAGATATACGCCTGCCATATTTGTTTATACTCTTCTGTTACTGCCTAGTCTCTCAACTTTAACTCGTTTTTCCCAACGTGTTTTGGTAGATGGCGAAACAAGGTGTATAACTTGTAGTTTTCACTTTTCTTGTTCGTTAATTCCCTCTGTCATGTCTGAAATTTTGGTAAAACCGTATTGAAGTCAGAATGATTTAATTAGTAAACTTACCCATTTTCAAAGAAAACGGAAAACATTAAATTTTGGGCCCAAATTTGCCCAAATAAGATATTAGGAATAAAAATATCCCAATTCTGGTACTTGATTTGAAATCAGCATTATTTAATTAGGTAACATACCAATTTTCAAAGCAAACGGAAAACATAAAAAGTTTTACATCTTTTTAATTTTTACGATTTTGTTTAGGCAGCTTAAATAAGGTTTTTTTCCGAAATTTTACCAGGTTATAGGGCCATTGGTTGCAACACTGAGCTTGATGTTTGCAATACCAAAGCTTGATGTTTGGGAAACAAAGGTACTTGGATATTTCAAGCCGAAAAAGTTTAAAAACCATATAATTGGAACAAATGAAGTTGACCAAGACAAGAACGGCACTACTTTTGGAGAACTAATACAATTCCTCGTCGCGTATTCCTTGTCTTTAATTATCGAGTAGGATGATGGAAGAAAAGTTTTTAAAATTTTGATAGAGTTTCATGCGGACTTTCAATCTTGCCTTCTCGATCAATTCGTTTTAAGAAAAGGCTTGGCGAAGTTTATCATCAGTGGCAATTTTAGAACGTTTACGTCGAAGCAAGGTGTCAAGCAAAACTATATTCTTTCTGGCCTTACATTGGCAGGGTGGATTTTATGAACACCTTGTCCGCTCTGTTAAAGCATGCATTAAAAGATTCTTTGAGACGTTTATTTTTGACCCACGGACAGTTCCAAACAGCGTTTGAAAAACTGAATTCGTTATCAATAGCCCTTCTCTGTTTTATGTTTCATCTGGTGATCTAGAAGAATACTTGACGCCATTTCGGTTAATGTTTGGTCGGAATGTTTCGTATCCGTCTGGTGCTATTTTTTCAAATCATAGCGTCCAGTTTTCTACTTATGATCACCAAAAGAGCGAATTATATGACACTCGTACAAATTTATTGGAATTTATATATTTATTGGCACGAATTTAGTTATCGTTTACATCACTTGTACAGAAAATCAATTACCGTTACCCATCATTTGCGACGATATTCCATTACCTCGTCAACTTTATGGCGTCTGGGAAAAATCATTGGACTTGTGAAAGAAAAGGGCGATGAAGTTAGAGGCGTTAAATTTGACCGTTGTATATATCTACAGATTCGAATGTCTGCGTCCGGTTCAAATAAGCATTACCTTCGAAATCGGCGACGATCTTATTGATGATGATCCTACAGAAGATATTAACAACTATGAGCGACAATGACAATTATACAGAAAAATCTCGTATAGGCAACGTTACGCCATGCCCTATTTAAAATACGGTCATATATGTCATATTTTACAGGCGAAATCTAAGAGGCCGGTTTTGTGAAAATAAAAAGGGTTAGATTCGGAAAAATTCAAACATTCATTCAACCATTCAACATGATCCGTTCTGTCCCGTTAAGTAGTGATGTGTTTTGAAATTCTAGAAAGTTCACTAAAAGCTGAAAACGAAGAGGTTGCAGCAACAATTGCTGGTTACATTGCAGAGAAGTTGAGAATATTATATTTTATTAGCTTCTAGAAAAGCCCGAATATTTTTTCATTGAATATTTTTCGTCGTTTGCCACGGTTTAGTCTTGTTTTAATCTTTAAACAATCCTCAAAGTTATTTCTGAGGTGGCGTATGCATAAAATGTTTGTGGCGTCTAATGTCGAGGTGCCGTGGAGGGAAACTGGTCCTAACATGATGGGATGGCCTTCGTTCGTAACGTTGGTCACAGACATTTGCTTGAAAGTGTTTGAGGTCACAAAAAATTTTTCCAAGTTAAATGTTTTGTCGAAACCTAAGGGAGTTTTTTCCAGTGCATCAGAATCTCTTGTTACCATCAATTGTTCGTCATCGAAAATCGTTACACAAATGTTTTTAGTTAAGTCCACGCTTCGTATCAATGCAGCTGTACCAGTAACATCGAACTGATCGTGTTGAGTTGGTCGGCAAGGTTCTTGTTATCCGTTCCTAGGGCAGTCATTGATTTCTTCTGCTGGTAATGTCCTCTTGGGTGCTTCATTCACTTCAAGTTTGGCCATTAGGACGTCATAAGTCCGCCATGAGTTACTCAAGATGTCTACAATCTTCTCCATCGTTGCTCCTGGTGTCCTTACAAACTTCATGTTCGTTTTTCGTGTCAATCCATGTGCGGCCAGGAAGGGAAGTTTCCAATGTATTCGTAGACCGCGTGGTCAATCAACTTTTTTATTTAGTGCTGAAGATGCACGTGTTACCCAAGTAACCCTCTTCATGCAATTCTTGTCAGCTTTAAGATTGTAATAGTATCGCTGGATTTTGAGATGACAGTCGGGATTTGGTTGGGTTTCCAGTGGCACGTGAACAATTTTCATGTACGTGGTAAACATTTAGAATAAACAACAGATATTTTCATGAACCATATCGACAGTCAGTACAAGGATGTAGAAAGAGCCAGATCGGACGAGGAAATTGTAGATTGTCACAAATTTTCTTGCAGTTTTCAATCGATGCCAGCGCATCTTTATGAAAATAAGAAGATTTGAAAAACGAAGGGTACAAACACCACACAAATACTGAGGATTCACTTTTAAGATATAGGGGGAGATAAAATCTAGGGGCAATGATACTACTTAAGCAGTTTTACTTAAGACAAACTGAAATGCATGTAAAGTTCACTTTAAGATAGGAATGGTAACGATTATGTATTATGACTTTTTAAAATCTTTTTTATAGCAATCCGGCAGAACCTAAATTAAGCGTTATCATGGAGACGTTGTCATGTGAGACTTCGATACGGGAGTCACATTCTATTTAAGTGCTCCCATTTGTGCTACGGCTAATTTTGCGTAGGGCGTTTTTTATTTATAACCGCTCACTGAACATCTTTTTAATAGGCAGGTAATACGCCTTACCGCTACGCTATCACCAGATTTTATCTAAATAAGGAATAACATTTCGTCTAATTCCACAAAAAATATTACCCATCTTTAGAAGACCGTTTGAACAAGTAAGTTACATGATATATCTTGCACGTAAACATAAATTAATTAGCTCCGATTCGGTCCGTTTAGGTGTTCTTATGAACCGTGCTTTTCCAAAAGTAAACATTGTGCCAAGTTTATTTCACTGCATCGTCATTACGACACAGGGAATGAAGAATTTTTCTAAAATATTATTGAAGGCATTGGAGACCTTCATAACAGTACCCTCTTACTGTTTTTACTTGTTAATAGTGCATGATATAGTAGTGAGCGAACATCGGTTGCAAATTAAATTATACTTCAAAAGGAGAACAGCGATATTGAATATTTTCGGTCGCCGTTGCTTTTTTTTAATGTTTATCGCTTTCATTTGTGTTCTACATGCACGTGAATTATTTTCATGATGGAAGGTCAATGTGGTAATAAGAACGAAGACTTTGACGAGAGTAGCTCATTCTTCTTAAGGGTGCCAGTGTTCGAGCGCAAAAACCATCCCATCTTAAAGGATTCTTTATGAGAAAATGCTACCATTCAATTAAAGTAACAAATAAAATAAACGATAATGTGCGGTTGTAGATATACGGCTGAAAGAAATAAAAGAGATTTTATTAATTTTGAGAAATTGCCGTCGACAGAACACATTGCAGTTTTCGGCCGTCTTTTATGTTTAATTTAGAGGGCTTGTAGCTTACTATATTTCTACTGAAAAGAAAATAGGAATGTGAAATCACAACTGAAAATGTATAAGAATCTCAGACACCTGGAGACAAGAGGGTTATGTCTCTTTTGTAGCAATTTGTTGAATTTTGAGATATTTATATAATTTGGTTACTGCACATGCTATATTACATCAAAACATATTGATATTGAAGTGGAATTTTATTTGAGAATCTTGCAGCCAGTGAGTTGAAATGCAAGTGGAATTTTTTTCTAAATCATGGAATTGGAACATTTAAAGAGTACATACATTTTGAGACTTTAAGGAACATTATTAACTATAATGAAGCATGACAATAAACAATATTTTTATCTGTTATTTTTAGGACAGTTACATGACATAATAATTATGTCAAGTTTAGCAGAGTTAAAGCAGAGAATTTTATTGATATTGCCAAACAATTGTTCGGGTTTGGATTTTGGGAAAGTTAATGAGCTATACCAGAAAAGATGGCACCAATCGATTAAAAAGACATACTGGTCTTTAACATGCTCCAAGAAGGTTAAAAAGCTTTCAAAAATAATGATGGTGATTTTGGGGGAAGATTATCCAATGAAACCAAAGATTGGCAAGCAAATAGATGCTACAAACAGAAGTGATTCTTTTCTTGCATTAAATCTTACTACTCATGATGCTGAAAAACAAATTCATTGCACACTAGCACAGATTGAAGGTTGCTCAAAAGATAGACCCATCACAATAAATGATGATGAAGCGGGTGACAGTGACGAAGATATTGAAATAGATGAGGCTAAGAGCAATTCTCTTTCCTCTTCTAACCATTATCATTTGTTTAAAAACATTCACATAGTTTATGCAAAATTCAGACTGGTAGCTTTAATGCGGGACATGTCTCTGGAAGAAATACAACTGAATAAACTGAAGAATATGTTTAAAGAAAACTTTCACGAATCATTTTTCAGTAAAAGGTTTTTGCAGCATTATGTCTCCAAAGATTTGGTTAGCAATTGTAGTTACATACAATTATTTTTAGAATGTTTTTGTTCAAATATTTTCTGCATATCTCAAGGCTCTTGTGTGACAGCAAGATTAAGGAAACCTATTGATGAAGTGTTTAATGAAACATACAATGAACTGTTAGAACACTTTGAAAAAACAAAGGGGCAAAAAATGAATAAAACGGTACCATATGAAATGTATATGGGGACATCATCTGATGATATCGTTGATGTAGCCCGTGCATTTGATAGAAATGGGATTCCTTACTCAATGCTAGATTTCCCCACTGTTGTTTCTGCGAATGTTCAACCCGTGATTACAATATCCCAGTTGGATATGAAAGTGAATGAAATACGTAATAGGTTGTGTGATAATGGAGAACTTGTACACATCGCTACTGTTTCAAAGGAACTTTGTGAAATGTATGGCATAACATGCTTGAAATATCTTCGAGTTTCAGATCGATTACAGCTTAGAAGTGAAAAAGACATCCCAGCGTTACTTTCAATCATGAAAGAGCAAGGCAGAGTAAGAAAATATTTTAGTGGAGAGTCTTCTTTTTATTTTGTAATTATTTTTAGGTGAATGCATTCATCCATTCATTCGTTACTTGTCGAAATGTTTGCACCCTACACGAACTCGAGAAAGATCTTTGCAATATGGTGTCAAAAAGTTCATTTGATGCTTTAAGGCTGGGTCCACTTCAAAAGCAGCTGTTAATTTGTGACTATTTTCAGTTTCCCCTGCATGCTGTGAACATACCCAAAATCACATCACTTGATGTGTTTAAATGTCTTTGGGATTTTATTAATAAAGCCCATCGCAAAGCAAAAAAATCAAATGAAGCGACACAGGAAAGTTTTACGTTGGAAGAATTTATGATTTTCTTTGCAAAAAAGAATAATGCTGAAAATCCATATGTTTGTGGTGTACGGATCAGCAGCATTTGGCTCGCTGTTTCGGTATGTGCTTGTGTATTTAACATATATACATATATTAGAAAAAAAAGTATTACATTTCTATTTAGAAATATTTTATTAGATTTAGATTTTTTTTTTTATGTACACTTTTAGAGATTCTATTGTTTTTTCTTTATTAGACAATCAGGAAAGCTCGACTTGGTGACTGGCACAATATGAAGGAAGTGGTTAAAAATTTTAATGACGTGCTTCAAAAGGAGTTAAAGGAATATTTGGCTGTGAAGTCAAATGAGTTTATTTACACAGTGAAAAAAATGAGTGAATCTTTTGAAGCTGATAGCGCAATAGATTGCATGAATGAAATGTATAACATGCTGGTCATCATGAAAAAGGATGCATGTAAATGGCTGCCAGCTTCTGTACCTCTTGTAAACTTCTCTGACATCACCGTAAATGCTCTTCACATCATTAAAAACGATCCTTTAATGAGCAAAGTTTTTCGCATACTTCTGATTGTTGCACCGCTCAAAGCTGCTGAGTGTGACGATGTCGACGTGATTAATCATCTGGGATTTAAGAAAGTAATTTCTAAGTTGTTAGGTGTAGAAAAACCGGCTGAAAGTAACAATAATAAGGAGTGTTTGTTGCCGATATCAAAATGTAAGTTTCCTTTCGTTTCGAAATTACTCTATATATAAAAAGGCTTACAGTTTTATTTCACGATTTCAAGTAAATCTTAAATCACTTTACAGTAAGTTCTGTAAAGTGAACTCTGCATCCTTAAATTTCGTGTTGGATAATTAATTGTGCTGATCTTCAAAATAATTGCTTGAAGGTTTTTGCATTTTTTAAGGCACCCTTTTGAAGACCACTAAAGAATGGATTCAAAAGAGTACAGATTTATCTATCCATTCTTTGAACATAATCGAGAAAGAAATAACAATGGAAATGAATGCAGAGTTGAAAGAATTCCATCAACTTGGGCATGGATCATTTTTAAACTTCCTATTAACGAATAAAGAGTTAAGCTCTTGTTTGAAGGATTTCTTGAAAAGTACTGAAGTTGGTTTGGTAACATCTTACATGTGGAAAAATGAAGATATTCAAGAGTTTGTAACTCAATGTGGTCCCGATAAAACCAAGGTACTTGTTGTTGTTGTTTAGTTGATTTAAATCTGACCATTTTTATTTACTCTTGGATTACATAAAGTTTTTGTTCTTTCTAGGATGAAATATTGGAAGCATTGAATCAGCAGCTAGCTACAAAAGAATTATTGTGTCTACCTGAAACGGAACAGCCATGTGCTTCCACAGAATTTTTGTTCCACTACCAGCAAGCACTATTTTGCGGAGGTGGAGCAATGAAGTCTAACTATGAGGAATTGTCAGCAATTGCTTGTGAGAAAATATTAGCTGTTCCCTATTTGAAAAATATTGGTAAAGCAATTGAATGGCACGATATGTTTCAGCCAACTCTTGGAATAATCAAAAGCTTTATTGCCGCTAACTACAAGACAAAGGATCTCCCATATTTCTTTTTGGAAATCAATGAGAATAATTTGTTGAAAGTGGAGAAAGATTTCTCTGTTGGCCGATTCACCCAGGCTCTTTTAGTGTTAAATCCAGCAGAAACATGTCACCGCCTTGTGTCAATCATCTGCTTCCATGGCAACGTGGAGAATGCACCACTGCAGTTGTTGTCTGGTATTGTTAAGAAGAGCATAGAGAGCAGCAATGAGCAACAAGTGTTCAAATTTTGTTTGGAATGTTTCCTGATCCTACCGTTTTATTTACTTTGTGCAACTGTTGTTAAGGTACCATGTATATAACAATTATATTTATGTCTATATATATTTATATATATTATCTCGTTTAAAGTAACTAAATTTATCACTGATTGTTGGAGACAATATGTTTATCTTGGTTTAGATTTTCATAAAGCCACTTTCTACATTGTACGGTGATCGATGTGTTCCACAGAAATTGCTACAAGCCTGTTGGAATGATTTCTGTAGAGAGAGACTGCAAATGCTTGGCCATCAACTCTCAATTAAGGAATGGATTGATGCACAAACTCTAGATATTGTGAGGTCTCCAATGAACATAAATCCTGATGAGAGATCTGGTACTAATCAATATTTTAATTTGTAGTTAGCTGATTTTTCACAACGTAAACCTGATTTTTTTCATACTCGCCACTATTTGAGCAAAGATTGTTGTTAATTGATAAACGTTATAGTTTTATTGTGAGATCTCCAATGAACATAAATCCTGATGGGAAATCTGATACTTAACTGTTTTTTCCATTGTACCTTATTATGTAGTTAAAAGTTTTCATCCAAAGACCAACTAGTATCTCATCATCGATTTTTGGTTAATTAATTAGTTATGACTCGATAAATTTCCAATCTTAATTTATTTGCATTTGCATTTTTAGATGTTACAGTAGCAAGAGTGGAGAGTTCCATGGAAATTAGTGTTGAAGACATCGCTCAGCATGCACTTGAAGTGGAGGTTTGTTAATTTATTTCATTTGGTACCACACATGTATGAATGAAACAGGAAGTATTGTGCTGATTAATAGCTCCCGAGTTAAAAATGAAAATATTGGTAAATTATGCTGAGCTACTTAATTTCGCTTAAAATAAATTATTTTATTTTTACGTTTTTCATCTTTAAATCAAAAGTGAATGAATGAATGAATGATGAATAAAGTTTGCTCGTTAGAAAGTTGAATACTTGTTTTTGCAATCAGGGCATTAAAGTTATTTATCATTATTTAGGGAACTGAACAAAAGCATGTCACAAATGACCAGGTGGTAAAAGGTTTGTACTTTGTTAAATATCTAAGAACATGTTTATATTTTTCTGTTGTTAGTGTCATCACATTTTTTTTTACAGTTGTAAGGTGTATTGATGCTGGTAATCAACAAGCTTTTGTAGAGCAGATACGCAAACAACAGTTTGGCGTGGGTGTGGTTTTAGGGGACGAAGAGATGGAGTTGTTGGCAGTACATAGAGAACGCGAGGGTAGATCATTGCAACGTCTATCAAATGAACTTTACTCGAAGGATTCACATTTTGTGCTTGAACTCATTCAAAATGCAGATGATAACGAGTACACTGGTGATGAAACACCCGCACTTGTTTTTGTGTTGGAGGACGATAGAGTAAACATACTAAACAATGAAGTTGGTTTCACTGAGAAAAACATCAGTGCATTATGTGATGTTGGGAAAAGCACGAAACAAGCTCACAAAAAAGGCTACATCGGTAACATGGAAAACAAAAATGTTTAAATTTAATTTTTTTTTTCATTCTTGTTTATTAATCCTTTATTGATTTTTTCATTGTTTTTTAATTTTAGTTTTTCTTCTAGGGCAAAAAGGGATTGGTTTCAAATCTGTGTTCCGTGTCACTGACTGTCCAGAGGTGCACTCAAACGGTTTTCATATCAAGTTCGACGCGACTTCCGATCCTAATGGTTACATCCTTCCCCAGTGGACTGAAGAAATTTCATTTGAAATTCAAACACTAAAATCTTTGTATGTTCACACTTCCGTCTGACTTTTTGTTTTAAATTATATTTCTTTCCATCCTCTTTGTTTCTCTGTTTCTTTCTATGAGACTTCTACTCTCTTGTAATAAATGCTGCATTTTGAATGAGAATTGAAATTATTGTTTTTATATTGATGTTGCTCTCATATTTAGCACTTGTTCAACATGCATTGTGCTACCGTTGAAGCAGAACCTTCAGTGTTTAAGTTCACGTTTCCATGACATTCATCCATCACTTCTGCTGTTTTTAAACCGATTGGAAACAATCGTTATTGACGACAAGGTATCTATCTCCGATAACATATTGCTTTAGATAGATAATGTATATACATACTGATGCTAGAATGTTGATGATGATGATATATAAATAATAACTAAATGATATGGCATCAAGTGAAGTATGAACATTTGCAATTGCCTTTTTAAAATATTTATATATATTTTTTTACGGTTATTAAATATTTGTATTCTCGATAATTTGTGGATTGGAATGAACAAATGAACAAACCATTTCATTTTAAAGCTCTCCTGAAAATATGCTTTGGATCCTTTTCTTGAAATATATATATCTTTTTCCTTGATGTGCTCACCGTTTCCAGATCACCTACTCGTTGCAAGTGTTGAGAAGGGAGAGAGTGGATGAGAATGTACTTCGAATATCACAAAACAAGGAGTCTTGTTTGTGGTTTGTTGTTACAGAGGAAACGCCAATAGATGTGAGTTTGAAATACTTTATGAAGAGAAATAAAACATTTTCAATTGATAGTGATTTTAAAACTTCTTTAAATGGTTGCTCACATTTATCTTGTGAAGTAGACACACTTGATAGTGTTTTGGAGGTTATTGCTTTTTCTGCTCTTGCTGGTATCTTTTATTGACTTCTGTTATAGGTGACAGGCGAGAGTAAAGTTACAGACATATCATTCGCCTTTCCACTACTACAAGACAAAGAGGTAATAAATTTAAACTCTTTGAAACTGGTACTATTTTGATTGTCGGCGTCAACTTTTAGTTGCCAAGACAACTGGTGTTTGCATACCTACCGTTGCGTAGTTACGGGTTTCGTTTCATAATACAAGCAGACTTTGAAGTTCCGTCATCGAGGGAAGACATACATAAAGACAGTGCGTGGAATCAATGTATATTACATGCAATACCTCGTTTAGCGGTTAAAGCTTTTCAAACATTTATGGTAGGAGCTACATATATTCATTTTCCACCTCATCACCCTCAATTATCTCTATTGGCATTGATATTGTGATTCAATTTTATTTTTTGAAAGTTATCCTTGAATTTATTTTTCCTAATGTAGTAATAAAAAAACATTTGTTAAGAAGTGAAGTTTTTATTTTGTCTCGTTGATATCAAATTTTGTTTAGAGGCATCCCCAGTACAAGGGAATAGAGGGTGTGGTCACTTGTTTAAAGTTTTTTGATTTCAAAGATGAAATTGTTGGAGTGTTTCGTCAAGTTGCACGAGCCATCACAAGAGCTTTACAGCAAGAGGAATGCATGCCCATAATCTCTGATGGGGAGCTTAAGTTTGCGTTACCCTCTACCACGGTGTTTTATTCCAGTGTTATATCTCCTTCGGTGCTGTTTTCATATGCAGGTGTTTCCTATGTGCATCCCCTGATTGAAGAGCGAGTGGGAAGAAGTGTTTTGAAGCAGCTCGGTGTAAAGGAGTTATCTCTAGAACAACTGTTTCACATATGCAATGGTGTTGTACAGGAGCATAAGAACAGTAATAAGGTATGCTCCTAATTACTACTGTCTGTAATTTCTTTCGTTGGTATTTATTTCTGTTAACTCAATCTTTGCATATTCTTAACGCACTTTCTTACAAACCACGCAAATGTTTCAGCCGTCCAGTTCAGAAATGCACAAATGGATTGGAGAATGGTTGAACATTGTTTTCCTTTATCTACAAAAGACACGCGAGAGCAGTGAGTCAGTGTACCATATGATACGTTCTCTCTCCATCTTCCCCATGAACGACTCGCGACTGGTTAACCTTGTTGATGTCGTTGTGTTCTTCCCGCCTGACAAATCCATAACCGGTGATTTCAATACAAAACGTAATTTTTTACTTAATGAAATGTTTTATTGAATGTTAACTGTAATTATACTAAACTGCTTGCAAATATTTTTGCAAAATTAATTTAATCAGATAACTTACACTTTCCTGAAATTCCTGTGTTTATTTGAGAAATATAATTAAAATATATTTCACATTTTTAAAAAAAAATTAAATGCATACACTTATTTTGTATTTGTATTTATTTTTAATTGTATTTTACTGACCAGGGGTTATCCTTAATAACCTAATGTTCCAATATGAACGAATGTAAGTATTGAACCAATATCAAAATGAAAGGATACAATGGTATCGGGAAAATGTTCTACACCCTTTTCTCTCCATCTCATGAACGACTTTCATTTTGAAGACTAGTCATAAACACTGTTAAATATTTTATACTAACATTAAGCGTATGACTAATATGAAATCAATTCCTTCTATCGGTATGTATACATCAACTTGTCTTCTTTCGCAGGAAAAGAGACATTTCGTCTCATTGAGGACGACCTTAACATTCTTTCACGTGACCTTATGAAGGGTATGGAAGGTCTGGAACGAGAACACGTGACGAGACTGTTGCAGAATCTTGGAGTGAAGAAAATAACGCCTTTGGAAATCATTCACGGTCACATACTGCCAATGTTCAAGCAACACAAAGTATGATTGTTAGAAGTTATATTAATGTATCATTTGAAGTTAAATAGACGTGTGTAATGGTTTCAAATTTTTCAGCATAAATCGGACGAATTATTGGTCGCTTGGGTGGTTTACATTCAACATCACTACCAATATCGTTCACAATTGATAGACACTGGCGAATTGCGCACGTTTTTGGTTTTGTTAACTAACTTTGGACGCCATGCTACAGATAACACTGAGCCCGTGTTTTTCTCATCAGCCTACGCTAGTTCAGTGGATCTACCAACAAACTTTCCTTGTAAGAAAACATTTGAGGCATTTATTTTGTTTTAATTTCTCTTTTCTTATTCGCAGCCGTCGAATGGTGTTTGTTGAGCGACGCCTACTTGAAAGGTATGTCTCAATTTGAGAAATCCTTGATGAAGCTTTTTCTTGAAGTTGTTGGAGTGAGGAATCCCTTCACTCTTCAGCGCCGTATAAAACAAATGGACTCTGAGGAATTAGTGAGTTTGCGCGTTTGAGTTATGTTCGTACTTTAAACCCTGGTATGTTTAGGAATTAAGTTGTTGGAAAAACGAATACACTTCATGGCCTTCCACAACTGACGGGATTTACGCGATAGAAGATCAAACATGTGAAGTTTCCAGTAAAGTGCTCTCGGTGGGCGCTCATAAAGATATGAGGAAACTAGTGTTGTTATTGGATAGATACTGGAATGAGCGGTATAATGAACAGTTGAAATGCCAAGTTAAGACCTCAAAAGGACAAGTTATTGGAAATACTTTCTCATCTTTTTATTCACAGGTAACTAACTACATAGTGTTGTTAATGAAGGGAAAATGATTGTGTTTTGACTTTCACAGGTTTGCAATTCATGTTGGTTGTTTACTGATGAAAACCTAATCACTGCTTACCATCCGAAAGACTTGTTTCACAGAAGTAAGCAGACTTACAATCTGTTGAGTTCAAAAGTACCTTATATATCAAAGCAAGTGCAGAGTTTGAATTTCCTAAGTGCAGTTGGTGTGTGCACAGAATTAACTGCTCATAAATTCATGAAAGAGTTCAACAAATGGCGCTTTGAGGATGTTTTCAATACCACCTATGGCCACATAATATCCATATATCGATACTTCCACGAGCATAAAGAACTTTTAAGTCCTTTGTTGAAATCGCGTGTTGTTTTTTTGCCATGTCCAGACTACCTTCCGAAAAGATATGATGATCGATCGCAAGTTAGCGGCAATTTCTTCCCTCTTGATGTTTTATGTTGGGAGAATCCATGTCATCATTTGAGAGTCGGTTTGGACAGCACTCGTGTCTTGAATGACTTTTATCCAAATAATATGAAATACCTTTTCCTGCACGATTTGTCTGTTCGCCGTTACCCTCCAATGAGCGAATTTCTGGAATTGGCGCAATCCATCGCTTCGCAAACCACACTTCCTAATAAACCGGCATGCGACAAGTTATTCACTGTTTTCAGTATGCTCGGTGAAATGTGCATTTCTGAAAGCAAGAGGAAACTGTTTGACGATCTTCCTGTACTCATCTATTATCCCGAAAATCAATATAATGATCTCGGGGAGTATTTGGAGACTGATTGTGGTTACAGTACTAAATTGTTTCATCAATTGATTTTCCCTCTGAGTAACCATAAATTTGTGTCTCTGTCCCAGCGTCCTTTGTTGAGTACGAATGAAAGTCTCACATATATTTACCAAGAGCACATCCCTTTAATCTCATTTCATGCAATTGCTGAATCGACCATGAAAGGCTCTGCAGAAAGAAAGCTTATAAAGATCATGTTGTTTTTTAAAGCTTGTGGCATTGAACTGTTGAGTGACTTGCACGTTGAACCAGAAGTGATTACTGTGGATATGAAGCCGGTGTGTAAGAAGTGGGAAAACATACTAAACGAGTTATGTCCAATCATTCAACGTTTTCTTGCTGCTAAACAACCACTCGTCTATAAGCATTTGTGTGCACGTGATTTTCAAAAGTACCTCAGCGCCTCGAAGCTATTCTCCGTTAATTCGTTAGAGACTGTGTACAGGTTGAAGGGACGAACTGACGTCAATATTTCCCGCTTGCAACCAGCGTGCGTCAAACATATCTGCGCCAGTTACGCGCATGTTTACATTAACAGACAACACGAAGAAAACTACGATGACGTCATGAAGGAACTGGTGAAATTGTTTGTTGCGAATGAAGAAAAGGAAATTTTATTGGACTTCATCATGACATATAATATGGTGGAAAACAAAGATTTATTTTTAGAGCGAAAACGAATCGACCCTGTAAAAGAAGATTTGTGGTATTTTACGGAATGGGTAGAAGCAGGTACTGAGGAACCAAAACTAGTGGTTGCAGAAGAAATAATACATTTTAATGCCGTTGAAAAGCCAGTTAAAAACATGACGTGCTGGCCGCCGAGAGAGGCACCCTGCGATGAAGCTAGCATTAAGCGTAAATTGAATTTCCTCTCTGAAAATCCACTCCAACCTCCTTTAAAGAAAGCGCTTATCATTCCGGAAAATACAATCCCAACCCTTCTTGATGATGCATACGAGGACTTGTCCGTAGTTATTCAAAATGGTGACAAACGTGATGATGTTTTGAATGTTGCTGATTGTCACCAGGTTAAAGATAAATCTGCTGGTGAACTTGGGGAAGTTGTAGTTTATGAACAACTCTGCACTTTGCATGCGGAAGAAATTGCAACGGGAGAGATGAATGTCATATGGCTTAATCAGACTGGTGAACAAGGCCAACCGTACGATTTGCAGTTGGTATTCCCTAATCAGGCGCGCGATCCGGTATATATTGAAGTGAAGTCGAGCTACCGAAGTGATAAGCAATCTTTTGAAATCTCTTCTAATCAACTTCAATTTGCATTTAAACACCGTGAAAACTTTCATTTGATTCGAGTAACCGGTCTAAAAAGCAAAGACTTGAAAATACGTCGATTGGCGAACCTGAACATGTACCTAGAGAACAAATCAGTGAGACTCTATATGATGCTTTAATGTTATTTTCCATATATTGGCCGTATATCGTATTTGTATGTATTATGCGTCAGTTCTGCTAACTGCTTGTCATGGGTATTCTTATTGGATATGGATACAGTTTATTCATTTCTGTTAGTCAAGGCTACAAATTATTTTTTAAAAAACAATTTTTTTTATTTTCAACAAAATCATTTTCTAGAAAAATGTTGTGTACAAAGTAAAGGTGTAAATATACTTTTATGTTACATCAAAGTACTCTTTTGTGCTTAATTGTAGGGGGGGGGGGGGGGGGGGGGCAAATTGCATTTTTCAAAATTTTCACCCCCAAAATCATTTTATAACGATAATGAGACCCACTCCCTAATTTTATTATCAACCACGGTGTACCGTAAATATATTCAGTTCGCTAAACAAAACATCTGCGATCTTCTTGCTCTTGGTGTAGCACAAGTACGTTCCAGGCACAACTAGTCCAACTTCTCTGTATCTTTTCCCAGTGACTCGAACTTCGACCATGTTTTGTGAGTTTGATTCTAAGAATTGCACCAATAACTCTATCGGAACATGGCCTACTTCACTGTTCATCTTTGTCTCATCTTTTTTGTAAACACCGATGGCATGCTTGTCATGTTCTCTCGCTTCTTCTCGTTCGTCTTTGCGGCAAACTAGGATTTCTCTCTTTTTTGGAGTCTACTTTGCCTTATAGATATGATGTCCTCTCACAACAGATTCAAAGGAAACACGATAAATCATTACAAAACTTTCACAAGGAGCACTTCTCGCCATACTTACTTTATGGATAATTACATCTTCAATCATCTTCTCGATTATATTACTTTTGTTGATGGACTTTGTTTATTAACGCCCCTCCCTTACTAACGCCCCTCCCGAATAAACGCCCAGGGTAAAATTCGTTTGTCAAAATAAACGCCCAGGGCGTTTAATCGGTCATTTACGGTACATATATATATATATATATTGTGAAATCTTCTTTTACTCAGGATATAGTGCTCGATAAACTGCGCGTTGCAGAAAGAGCGAATTAGTTGATAAAGAAAAGATTCAATAATTTATTTTCCAGAACTTAAAGTTTCATGCCCGTTCTGGACAATCTTCAGCTAGAAATAAATTGTCAATACAAAAAACCGTTAAAAATATAAATACGACACTAGCATGTTTTCATTATTTGCGTCACAATCGTTTACGTGTTATCGTCAGGATTGTGGAGCATTAGGAGATGTTTTCGTCGATGGCGGCATTTAGCAATTATCTCAGTTCTTTTATTGAGAAGATTTCTTCCAGGATAATTGACTATTTCAAATTTTTCTTTTAAACACAGTGAGCAATATTTCGATTCTGGGCTGTAAGGTTTCGCTTTTTTAACGATTCTCTAGGTGACAGTGGGAGTGCCGTTTAATTCTTTTATTTTCCACATTTCAACAGAGAGTGAAGTGCTGTTTCTGTATCTTTCATTGAAAAATGACGATTTATGGTTTGCAAACCGCTTCTTGAAAGTACTTTCGCACAGTCCAATGTATTTCTTCTCCTTATAATTTGGCAAATTGGATGTAATTGTGGCTTCATATATGATGTTCTTCACCAGACAGTTTTGGTTTAGTGGGCAGCTG
The DNA here is from genome assembly GCA_963930725.1 of Candelabrum cocksii. Lineage (NCBI taxonomy): Eukaryota > Metazoa > Cnidaria > Hydrozoa > Anthoathecata > Candelabridae > Candelabrum > Candelabrum cocksii. Next base: position 4,321,648 of record OZ005674.1, read on the forward strand.
CCTTTTTTTATACAATTGCATGTTCTGTTAGGGTTTACGGGTGGTGGAACCAAATATTATTAGAGTAGGATTTTAAAAATTTCAAAAAACTGCTAGAAAACGCTTCCAATTTTGCAAAAAAGACTTGAAAAAAATGGATAGAAAATCTTTTTTAGCAATTCAATAGGCCTATGAAACAATAAAAACATCAAAAGAATCAAAACTATTATGAAAAGAGGTAGAACAAGAGAAGAAATGTTAACAAATCCCTAAAATTAATAAAATGCAACTAAACATCATCCTTCGGTAGATGGTCGTAATCTAGCAAGGTATGGTAAATTACAAACTACAGCTTAGATTTGCATGTGGTTTTTTTTTGCCGTGACCGGAATTTTATCTAGTTTCTAAACATCGGCTTCTTGTCTAACTCAAACTTAAACAAAAGTAAAATTAATTTAAGACCGTACCCAGCGGTGCTGGGTGCAGGGAAAACGGCGCGGGTTTTTATACCCAGCCACGCTAGGTACAGGTAATGAAAGGGTTTAATGAATAGCGCCGACAATTATGACATTAGTCTCTGACCTCTTTGTAACCTTGTTACATAATTCTATACTGAATGACGCCATTTCAATGAGATGTATTGTGAAATATTGTTACAACACTGTTTCGAAAATAATAAATGTGCTTTTGTTGTCGTGAATGAAAACTTTTTGACAAAACAATTTTCAAAACGACAAAAATTGTAAATCATGATTTTCCCAAGTTGACAACAATTTGCCGACAGACTGTAAGCCAGGGGGTGCCGCACCCTCCTCACCCTTCCCCCATAGCTACGTCATAGCTGGTTATCCACCCCCATGATAGGATCCTGCTACGAGGTTTCAAAAAACTTATCTTAATACTATTGAATCACTGATTAAAATTTGAATGTTTAGTCCCAACTCATGTATAACTTACATGCAGAAAATCTTGGCGATTTATTTTTGTTGATTGCATTCTCAACGCAGACGCATTTGTCGTACAAAATCAATACGAAAGTTATTTCAGTGTGCTTGTCAACTAAACATAACGTTGCAATAGTTATAAAACTGATTAAAAAGTAAATGATAGAAAGTATCAGATTTCCCATTAGATCATTTTCAATTCAATATTATATGAAAATCTTTGTCAACAGAAAAAATCCTACGAGTATTCTCGATGTCGCGCGCGAACATGTCTACCTGTGACTGAGCACACAGTGGAATTGATCAGTGCATTACACAAGCGAGCAAGATCAATAATTTCACAGTTTAGGTGTTCAGCTGGAAAATTGTTGCTATTATGACTTAACATACAAAAGAAACTAAAGCTAACAATAGGTTTCAAACAGTCCCAAATGTGTTCATATTTCCCACTTAGTCTGTCACATAGCTGGGCTCAAATGGGAAATGCCCTTCAACTACAAAATTTTACTGATTTTGTTTCTTCAAAAGTAGTATAATTTCATAGTGTCGACTGATTTTTTAAATTCTGTGCCCAAAGTGTCAAAATGGGTTTGAAATTTGGGCCTAAATTCCCATAGGACCAAATTTTGATATCATCCATAATTAAAACCAGTCATATAATCGGTTAGATATTTTAGTGAGGATAAATATATATAAAAACAGTATAATCAAAAAATGAACCACTCTAGTGATATACAGCCTAGAAGTTTTTAAAATCCAGGGGGTAAAACACATAAATAGTTTATCATTTAATACCATATTTTTGTAAGATATTTATTAAATTTATATATTATTATCTATGTCAACTTACCAACATATAAAGAATCTGAAAAGAAAAAAAATTTACTATGCCGGGGGTTTATAATTAATTATTTTTAAAAATTGCTACCCCCTGATATTTACAATAAATAGTTTAAATGCCAAATTTTACCTAATGACAATGTTTGATGACGCTAATATTATTTTTCAAGTGCAATAATTTCATTTTGGAGCTAATTTACATATTTATTTTTATAGGACGGGGGTAAAAACATGAATTTAACCTTCAAACTAGAGTGAGAGTTCTATATAAAAAAGATTTAAACATCTAAATTAACTGTATTTTTTCTAAACATAGTTTTCATGAAATAAATATTTAAACGTTCTCTCATTAGAAAATATAATTGAAACACCTGCAATGAAATTAACAGACTGATATTAATAAAAATGTTTACATTTATTTTTTAGTGTGTATAAACATAATAGTAAACCATGAATGTTATATCTAAAGATTGCTAAAGTAAAAGATAGCATGGTAAATACCTTTTTATAACTCCGATTTTTTATTGCTGTTTCAGTTATATAATTATCCCATTTAAATATTAGGATTTATTTCTTCTTGTTTTTGTTGCAAAAGAGTGTGGAAATATCACAGTACATACAAACTTTATTTATATTAAATTTCATTACATTTATTAATAAATTAAAAATTAATATTATATTTATTAAATAATTACAACATATACATTTTTTCTTTTGAAGGTATTATGGAAGAAACCAGCAACATAGATGATTTACTTGCATCGTCACTTTCCTCTCCAAAGTGTAGGGAACAATCATTCAAAGGAAGACAGTTTGTTTATACTGGACGGGTTTTATGTCAGATATGTTTTACAGGCTCTTTGAAGAAAAATTTGAAGAGAGATAAATTTGAAAAAAATACTAATGTAAATAAATTCAAAGAATTTGCAGAACGTTGGAAGTTATGTGACCATTCCTATAATAACATTAACTCACTTGTTGATTGGAGCGATACGAACTTTAAAATGGCACATAAAGCTTGTAAGGGGAAGTTTTTTAAAGAAAGTTACCTAAGTTCTCAAAATAAGCTAATTCATGTGTACTAGCACACTCGCCATAGCTCCTCCAAAAAATTCCTCCAATGAAGACCTCGTCATGAACAAACCAAAAATTAATTCAAGGAAAAGTCTGCGTCAATCATGTAAATACAGATCTTCGATAGATCATCGTAGATGCATCATCTGTAACGAAAATAAGTATTCAAAAGGCAGAGTGGTCCCTCTGCTTGACATAACGCTAAAAAAAAGAGGTGTAGATATGCATGAATCTGAAAAATCTTTGAGAGAGTTTGCAAAAATCCACTTACAGAATGGTAATGAAAATTACATAGATAGTGCTAACAGAATACTACTGATATGTAATGCCAGTAGTCTATTTGCAGCCGATGTTTCGTATCATAGACAATGCTACCAAAGATTCAGAAGCCTCTGGTGGAAAAAAAAATTTGCTTAAATCAAATTGAAAGAAGTTTGTAATACAAAACTGACCAATGAGGAGTTTTACCACCTTATCAATCACCATGTTTTAGAACGTCATGAAGTGTACACTCTTGCACAACTTCGAAGTTCATACGAAGAGTTAATAGGTGTTTCTGGATCAAAATTGAGAAGCGTTGACTTGAAGCAGAAACTGGTAGAGAGATTTAAGAGTAAACTAATATTTTCGAGATCGTCATATTTTTCTTCATCAAAGGCTTCGGAATACGTTTATTCTGCTGATAAAGAACTCATTTCAGACTGTATCAATGCAGCGACACAAGGTTTGCTTTTGTTTTATTTGTATTTTTTTTATTGTTTACATTGTTATTTAATTGTAACTAATTAAAATTTTTGTAATGGTGTAATGTGTAAAGGTATAAATGTGTAATGTTGTAAAGGGGTAATGTGTATATATTACTGTCCAACAGAAAAATTATAAATCTAAAATTCACATTTTAATTAGGTATCCCGCATGCAGTTGCCATCAAAAATGTTGCTAAAACCATTAGCATGGAAATTCAGTCCAAGAACAAAGAAAAAGAACAAGAATGGCCTCCAACACCTCAAGATGTCATGAAAAAAGGTTCAGATCAGAACAACGACAGTCCTTTTAATTTACTTGCATGGATGGTTAATCCAAACTCATCATTCGATGAAAACGGAGTTGTGAAACTTTCTATGACAAAAATCACTAAATTAACAAAGATTTGCGCTGATATTGAATCATTGGTACCAAATGCATTATTCTCATTGAATCAAGTCTTGTTATCGCTTAATGTGTATAGGAAGGCAGGGTCCAGTAAGATTATTGATGATCTGCATAAGCTAGGCCATGGCATTTCATATACAGAAACTAAATTCATTGAAGATAAATGGGCTGAATAGACAGAAAAACAAAGTACTTTTATTCCATGCAATATAAAGAAAGGCGTCCTTACAACTCTTGTTTTTGATAACATTGATTGGAGAAATAAAGATATCAGAGGGAAAGAAACTCACAACACAAATTCCATTTTGATTCAACCAAGTTTGGATTCAAACAGAGGTACCAAAGTTGAGCTTAAGTCTGACTATGACTTTGATAGGAAGACACATAGGTCATTTAAAGGTTTTTAATTTCAACTTCAACAGATACGATTTGAAAGAACAAAGTGCAAAGAGCTTAAGTATTGCAACAGTGACGAAAATTCTGAATACCAGAATGCAACAAAACGTAATTTATGCTGGGTAATGGCTCGTTATCATGCAAGTGAAGTCTTACAGAATATTCCTTCATGGAGTGGATTTCAACAGATTCTTACAGAAAATAGTGTTAAAGCAAATGTGGGTTATTTACCAGCTATTACCTCTCCACCAACAGAAATGAGTGTTATATTTGCATTTATAGAAAGAGCTCAACGTATTATGGAAGAATTGGAAATCAAACAAATGTTCATACAAGTCGATCAGGCGATTTACACGAAAGTCCTGGATGCAATGTTCAAGCTAGAGGCAGACGGTAACGACATTTTTAATAAAATTGTACCTAGAATGGGTGGATTCCATGTCATTTTATGCATGTTAAGAACACTATTCGCAAGATTCAAAGATTCTGGCATCATTCAATGGTTTGTTTACAGTGGTATTGGTGGTGAAGGAACTGTTACCAACGCTTTAAAGGGAGGAGATGTCAAACGAGGGATCCATTTGCACAAATTAATGTTTGAAGCAATACTACGAAGTAAAATTCACTATCTAATTGAAAAAGGGTCATTAATAATCAATGATGATTTTAAAAAGCGACTAGAAAGTTTAAAGTACAATATTACAGTAGAAGCTTTCACGGCTGTATTCGATCAAGTTACAATGCTAAAAAAATTCACAGATGGGATGTCAATTTCGTTAGAATTATGTTTGGATATGGCAAACCTCCTTTTTACTACTATTTACTTTCAGCGCACTAGCAACTGGAAGGGATATCTTCAGTGCATTAAAGAATTTATTCCATATTGTTTTGCTTTAAATCGTCATAACTATGCAAGAAATCTTTCATATTATTATGTCCACATGGTTAATCTGGAACAAACACATCCAATATTGTTCAAACATATTGAAAATCACGGCTTTACTGTTTCATTGGCTGGACAACCCTTCACAATGATTCCTTGTGATCAAGTAATTGAAATGACTATTAATAGAAAAAAAGCTTCAGGACGGTTGTCAGGAAAAATGGAAAATGATGGAGCTAGCGAACGATGGATGAGAATAAATCATATCATGGCAGCATTAAGAAATGCTCTTGATAAAGTTACAAAAAAGAAAAAGACATTAACACATATTGACCTTGGCGAAAGAAGAATGGCCGCTGACGAAAAAGATGTAAAGACGATGGTTGCCTGCTTAATAGAATGGGTTCCTAATTTGTGGACAAAAGAACAGCCATTGATAAATATTGCTACAGGTGAACTCAATTATTGATCAGACCTTGAAGAATTAATATTGCCATAAGAAATATATTTAATTGTATTTTTTATCAATTTTAAATCTTATTTGTCAAACCTTTAGGTGCTATAGCTTCCGACGAGATGGTTGAAAACATACAAACTACAATGTCACGTGGACTTGAAGGAATGAACAGCTTCATATCTCGATTTACAAGTTCAGATCAGCAAGGTATAGATAAAAAAGCGACATATTATGATTGTATAAAAAAACAAAAGGTGGTTACTTTCGAGAATAAGAAGACAAACAAGAATGTTACAATTTCAGAAGACGAAAACAAGTCATTCGGAGAAATATTTACTCGATTTGAAAGAAAGAAACTCAACTTGCGTATGCTCATGGACTGGCCAGTTACAAGTCGACCATATGCAATCGCAGAGGAAGATGGAAAAATACGCTCAAATGCAAAAAGTTTCTTTCGAAATCATCTACAAATACTGTCAACTGAAAAGCCAACAATTGATCCTTCACCAACAATTTACTCTTTAGTAGTGGATGCAATGAGAGTCGTAAGATTAATACCAATAAATGATGCGAAACCTCCAACCTTTATGTCTTGGGCAAAAAGAGTCTTTAACTACATTCAGTCGCTCCCAGGTAAAGTGGAACACATAGTTTTCGATAGCTACTCCTCTATTGATGATCCAACAAAAGTTCTGTCGAAAGGAAGGGCAAATAAAGGAATAGAAAGAAAGATAGCCAATTTAAATCAAATGTTACCAAAACTGAATGAATGGCAAAACTTCCTAAACAATGATAAAAACAAATTACAGATTTGCAACCTACTCGCAAATTTCTTCTCCTCTGAAGATATTGTAACTGAGAAAACAATTTATGTGACCAAAGAGAAAGTTTGTTACAAAAAGTCTGTTGATGAGAGGAAACAAGACATCAATGATTTATATTCTTGCCATAGAGAAGCGGACCACAGGTAAGATTAACTCATTTTAATAGTCTGAATTATGTTATTACTTATAATTGTGTAATAAATAACTAATCAATTAAATCTATATTTCCTCTAGGTTAGCATTTCATGCTATGTTCGCTGCTAATACAACCTCCCAGGCCGTATACATTGTTGCTGATGACACTGACGTTTATATACTTTTGCTGTATTTATGTCAAACTACAGACATCACCTTTTACTTTCGTCAAGGCACAAAATCATCTAAAGCTGGTATAACCTATCATAATATTTCTACACTTGGCAGTATGTTGGGTCAAACAATTTGCAATATCCTTCCAAGCTTCCACGCCCTGACAAGCTCAAACTTTACAAAAACATTTTTTCGAAGATCAAAGATTCAAAGTTTTAAGAAGTTAATGGTAAATCCAAATTACGCTTATTTGCTTGATTCTCTTAATACTGAGCAGGCAAACATATATGATATTACCGATTTTGTTCTGCATGTAATTTACAATCGTCCACGTAGAGAAAAAACACCAGGAGATAGTCGCTATGCAATGCTGTTTGTTGGAAAAGGAAAAAATAAGAAGTTTGCATCAACTAAGGCCCTCCCTCCAGACCAAAAGTCTCTTACGATGAAGATAATGCGAGCAAATGTCGTCAGTCACAGTTGGGCAAATTGTATGAATGAACTACGAACCTTTGAATCCTTTGAATTACGGGTGGAAATATGAGAATGATATGTTAAAACCTGATTGGTACCATGGACCCTCTTTACCTAGTCAAAGTTGCATAGATGAACACCTTCGAGCTGACAGTGAAAAAATTGAAAATCAATACGATAGTTCCACTGAATCATGTGAAGTGATTTCGATATTTTATCTGAAGTGGACAACTCAAGTGACAATGATTTCTAGAATTTTTTATTAAGCAACTTTAAGCAACTTGTGTTTTTAAAAAGTCTTTAATAATGAATAAAAATATTCTTCTTAATGAAATCTATAAAAATAAATATGTAAATTAATAGTTCCAAAATGAAATTATTGCACTTGAAAAATAATATTAGCGTCATCAAACATTGTCATTAGGTAAAATTTGGCATTTAAACTATTTATTGTAAATATCAGGGGGTAGCGATTTTTAAAAATAATTAATTATAAACCCCCGGCATAGTAAATTTTTTTTCTTTTCAGATTCTTTATATGTTGGTAAGTTGACATAGATAATAATATATAAATTTAATAAATATCTTACAAAAATATGGTATTAAATGATAAACTATTTATGTGTTTTACCCCCTGGATTTTAAAAACTTCTAGGCTGTATATCACTAGAGTGGTTCATTTTTTGATTATACTGTTTTTATATATATTTATCCTCACTAAAATATCTAACCGATTATATGACTGGTTTTAATTATGGATGATATCAAAATTTGGTCCTATGGGAGTTTAGGCCCAAATTTCAAACCCATATTTTGACACTTTGGGCACAGAATTTAAAAAAATCAGTCGACACTATGAAATTATACTACTTTTGAAGAAACAAAATCAGTAAAATTTCGTAGTTGAAGGGCATTTCCCATTTGAGCCCAGCTATGTGACAGACTAACTCGTTAACCCGAATGTCTTTTCGCGAGATCACAAATACATTAAAGGTATACATACGTCAAAGTCTATCGAATTTCATTTTTGCAACAACGAACTAATATACCCCCGTATAAGCTGTCGTTGCTAAACTGTGACAGTGAAGGTGTTAGAAGCCGACGCCTTGAAAGGCTACGCATGTTTCCTCATTTCGAATCATTACGTTCCTCATTCATCAAAAACCACCAAAGCCCTTTATTGCACATTATACGAGTGGCTGTTTAAACGCAACTAATATAAATTGTATCGACAACAGCGCGTCCAATACTCACTAAACAGTCTCGTAATTTCTAAACCAAAAAGACTCACAGTGAATTACAAAATAGGTTTTTGACAGATCGTCTAATGTGACGCAAGGAGAGAGTACAAATGAGGCGAGACTTGCATGAATGTTTTGATGATCATGTCAATGCGAATGTAAAAAAAATTTTGTGATATAAACAAACAAAATATCGCTTAGGATGCAAGAATAAAAGGTTGGAACCGCTTGAAAATACATAGTTGCACTAAAACTAATACTCTTAACGTTTTGGTGATCTGAGCAAAATCGTAACAAAATCGATACTTAAATTGAGTTTCTTTCGTTAATACACGTTGAGCTGTCAATCATTTTATTTCCTTCTTTTGTTAGTAAACGTTGAGCTGTCAATCATTTTATTATGACGTTCTTTGTATGCTTTATCTTGAAAAAAGCGGTGTATTAGCTTACGAACGACAAGTAAAAGAGCGCACCAATCAATATCACGTAGAGCTTCATCTAATATAAAAACACTCCGATTAAACTGTTTTCCAATGCAAAATTTGTTTATTTACAAATTTAAAGATATATTTTCTAATGAGAGTCCATCTTTAAATAGATTAGATAAATTATTCGTTTTACTCATTACATCACCTATTTCACCCCGCATGCGCGAAACACAAGCGATCTGTCGTCAGCGTTACGACTTAGAAACAAATTTATCAGCCAATCCTGGAAGCTCCCTTCACCAAACGTAAACAGCATTTTGCCCATGCTCAGTATTTGCATTTCCACAATCGCTATTTCGCCTCGATCATACAAACCGTACTCCACGCCTTTAAACACGTACGGTAAGCCTAAGCCTTGTGTTAAATGAAGCAAGGTTTTGTTCAGCTGATATGCAGATGACTTTCTTAATAAAGTATCCGACCCGTCTGCCAAATCACTGGATACAAATATCCTATTAAGATTTATTGTCTTCTGTCGCGATTTGATCTCGTTGATGAGGAAGTTTAAACAATTGAACGTTGACGTCACACCGAAACGCTCAAGAATTCTTTCACTTCGCACGTGCACGGATATAAAGGGTTCTTTCACGGTTTTCTTCACATACTCACGTGCAATTCCAATTAATTGTTCGCTGTGTTGAAACTCAAAAGGTTTTAGCGGCCTGTTGATTTTAGCGGGAGCATTAAAATGCGATCTTTTATCGCCGTTTCCTGTCCAGGAAATTATCCCTACGCATCGGGCGCCCTTCAAAACGCGATTTTGCAACTGCGATGAAGTGCGAATGGTATCGGCGTCAACGCATACATAACGGTTTATAGTTCTATTCAAATGTTTCGTTATTTTCCAATGCGTCAAAAATGTACAATCCACCCAGCCCATGTTTTTTTGTGCCCTACGCAACAATGTGTTATACTCCGCTCTGGATTTGCCGTACCATCTTTGGAACTGTTTTATCAATTGTTCGTCTTGGAAAAAAAAGTCTACAACAACATCGAACGTAGTGCAATCGCCTACAAACTGCTCGTAGTGCGCCATTTTTCTATAGTTGCGACTTTTCAATTCTTCTTGTATTTTGCGCACGTTGAAGTATCTATTCATGTTGCCACACTTGTTGGTGTTTCTCCAACTTTTCGTCATGCCGCAAAAACGTGATTCGTTCACGAAAGGCATGACAACGCGGTAGTCAAGCGAAGTTGCCAAGGCGAGTAGCGCGAGTAGGTTCGTCGTAACTTTACCCAGCTGTTCGTAATGTCTCCACGTGAAAATGTACTTCCTTCTTTTTTCCGCATGACTGACGAGGTTTAGTCCCTCGAAAGGTGGCGTATTTTGTGCGCTGTTTAAAACACGCGTTAATCCCGCGCTTTCTTGTTGCGTAAATACCACGGTGCTTCGAGACGACGTGAAATAGCAACCCTTTAAATGGACGTATGTGTAAAGAAGAAAGCAGAAGGAGTAGGCGGCAATGACTGCACACACAGATCTGTATCGTACCATTCCAACTGACATTTGCTTTATAAAAAACACAATGACCTCCTGTAATACGTGTTACATAGCTGATTGTTTCAATAGGGTTGAGCCCAGTACGACATCTCTATTCAAAGCATATTGCGGTTGAATGCGTGTCCGCATATCCACGTGACAGGAAAATAAATATTACTTTCGTCGATAAGCAAAGAATTTTCTCGTTAGCTAGAAAAACGTTTTCGATTAAAGAAAGCAATTAACATTGGAACTGCGCTTCCACTGATATTAAACAATAGAAATTTACATGCTAATCATGAGGTAATGAGACAATACTTAAAAGACATGTTATCATTGATCAATTAATATATACCCCTATTTAAACTAAGATAGACTGAAACTAAGCACCAATTTCAAACACTGATCTTCTGATTCATTGAGCAAACGGTTTCAATAAACGTTTGCCTCTAATGACTGAGTTGTGTGAAAATTTGAAGCAACTTCAACATGAGCATTTTTGTGGTTTCTGAGTAAATAGAGACCATAACATTTGAATAACATACTTTTAAGATTGCAAACTTCTTGAGAAAGTTCTTGTTGGAGCGGAATCAAAATGATTTTAAAACATAGTGCGTTTTTCTTCGCTTTTAAAAGGTAAATGGCAAATCTAAGAATTTGCTCGCAAGAACGGTGGATGTAAATTCGCTTTGTTTACAAATCGCGCCAGGAATTTCATATCGAAAGACCTTTTGTTTTCCACTTGACGATGTGTAAATAACGATGTCAAAGTTTCATCAAAATCCGAAGGAATTTCCACTAAATTTCCTCCCTTAAATCCTTAAGTTAATAAGAAGTTTATATCGCAATGAAAATGGAAACGCCAAACGCAACGGAGGAATATTTGCATTTTTCTGTATTTCAGTTGATGGAAAAGGCGCGGAAAAAGATTTAAACGAAAGGTAATTTAAGGCGGGGTCTTTATAAAGAAAATAATTGTAAAATAGTTCAAATGGTAATACTAATTTTGTTAAGGGTAATTCTATGGATCACTCCTTTGTTGTTCGAAATTCGAATGGAAAAAATTGTAAAAGTTTAGTCTGGGGCCCTTTAGTCCTGGGGAGCCCAAACTTGAAAAAGTTAAAAATATGAAATATATTTCAATATTGTAGAAGCGAAAGGAGCTGGTGATTGCGAACATATAACTTTTTATATTCATTCATTTCATATATTTTCCTACTCAGCAATTTACAACAAACCTTATAAAATAAAATACATACTATTATGCATATAATATAAATAACAGTAACAAAGATATAGCTTACTAAACACGCTAAAAAGCGAGTTGATTTCAAGGAGTGTTGGAAGTTAGTGAGTAAAATATATAATTCTGAAGAGGCGGAGAGAGAGATTAACAACTTCTTTAGCTTTTGCGCTACTTTGTGTGATTTGTGCAATGTAGCACCTTCCTTTTCCTTTTGATAGACATTGTTAAGCAAATAGACAAACCAGAGTATAATAAGAAACGTATATAAATGGACTTGAAGTGTTTTATAGCTAAAACTACGGATAAAATGTTTCCAACTAAAATGGAGTAACAAAATTGACGGATCGTTTTAATAGCAAGACGCAATTCTATTCTACGACATACAAAACCGGGGGTTGCTCACAACCACAATATCTCACTTGCTCCCGGTTGCGTCTGCTATAAATGTTTTAGTGATATTATAAAACTGAAAAACACTTATTATGGGAGTTATTTTCTCATCCATCTTTTTTCTTGTAAACGTTAACTATGTTTGTTTTATTTTTTTTTGTTAGAAGCGCTGATTCGGTTTTAAAAGAAGTACAGATAATGTGGTTTTACTATCTATTTCTGGACCAGTAAATTGAGAGCGTGCTCGTCAAAGAATGTTTGAAAAATGACTGTATCAATGCTATGACAGGTATATTTACGTTATTCGATCATTCTATCAGTAAGGAACAACAGGGACTCTTTAAAATCACCTCTTATGCGAACAGAATATGGGAGAAGATCTTTTAAATTTATGGCTGCAAAAATTTATAACCAACTTCCATTCAATATAAGGAATGTTGACGACAAAAAAAAGTTTCAAAAAGTAATTAAGGCTCATTTTGAGTGACACTTTAGCTAATTTCACTCAAACGTGCTATCATTGTTTTCTGGTACTATAATTATTATTGCTTTTATTCAGTGACCCTCGATTTGACATAACAACTCAGTACATGTCTTTAATTTCTTTTGCTATGTTGCTTCTCTTTTTTTGTTTTGTCTCTTATACACCCTCAGTGTTTTTTACTTACTAATTTTATTCACACATACTTTTTTTTAGTAAATTTTATATTAACAGGACCCACATTGACAACATATTTTGTAATTTTATCTGAAGTATTTTATCCTGTATAAATATTTAGTAAATAAATAAATAAATACTAGTCATTTCATACGAAAAAAACTTCAAAGATTGTTTTTCCCTTGCGCGCGTATGACAGCGTTGCGAAATGCAGGATGAAGTTGGTATACTGAAGCAATCAACTATGTATAGTGGGACCTCGGTATAGTGGACACCGTTTGTAACGGACACATTTTCAGGTTTCAAAGCCTTTAAGGTGTCCGCCATATGGAGGCACCACTGTAATTGTTTATTTTTTCGTTGAAATATGAACTTCAGTTAACTTGGGTGAAACGGGACCTTTCTATGATGTTGCTGGATAAAAACCATTTAAACTGCATCAAATGTAGTATATATAGTCCGGCGATAGCGCAATGGTAAGGCGTTCGGCTGTTAACCGAAAAGTTCTGCGTTCGACATTAAGTTATGACAAAGTTGTTTAGTGAGCGGTTATAAACAAAAAAACCCGCCGTGTTTCATCAAAAATAACCGTAGCACAAATTGGAGCAATTAAATACACTAAAAACTCCGGCTCGAGGTCTTCATGATAATGCTTAATTAGCGTTCTGGAAGCCTCGTTAAAAAAGCAGCATGAAAACCAATGTATATTCTTTGAATGTTTCGAACTAAATAAAAACAATATAATATAAACATTAGGAATTTGTAGTTCATTATTCTCCGCCCCTCTCCTTTTAGACCCATGGCCTAGTTTCTTGCTTAGTTATTTGAGATGTGACCTCTTTGTTCGACAATGCCAGTGTAACGGGGAAGTAGGACTTCAGGGAATTAAGACTTCGCAGTCATAAATTACTAGGGATTTTTGACTTGGGGATTCTTAATACACTAGTGAATTAGGAATGCGTTGGTGAAATAGGACTCCACTAAAAATTTCTTATTGAAGTCATTTATCACTGGTGAATTATGACTTTTGTTGTAAATATATCAACTTCGAATTCGAATATCGAACACCAGTGTTCGAAATGTTTTAAATTGAAAATACTACACGCAGTCAATATGGAGAGTAACAAACAAAGAAAACATTATGATTTTGAATCTTCAAACATATCCTGAATGTATCAGCGAGAGAGGGGAAAAGTGTAAATTCAGGAGCGTTTGGCAATATGGATAGCTATCAGTCAGTTCTTAACTCAGAAAAGAAAACAACTCGCCCATTCATAGCAGTTCACAATGAACATATACAATTGTTGCATGACGGTAGCAACAATTGGCTGCTTATGTTCTAGCGGCCGAGTTGAGATTTGTGACAGTCTGAAAGGCCACACCGGACGAATTACAATGAGATGTTTAAACGCACTCATAAAAACTTGAAAGATAGAAAAAGTGGAAAACTAACATTTACATTTTTACCTGTTCAAAAACAAGAAGACTGCTTTAACTATGGACAATTCGCCATTGCGTATGCCGCCGAAATATTGGATGGGAAATCTCCCATAGACGCACGATTCGACGTGTCAGAAAAGAGAAACCATCTCGTTTCATATTTAAAGGAAGGTAATCTCCGACCGTTCACAAAAGTAAAAACATAAAACATGAACATTTTGACTTAACATGTATTTGAAATTTTGTTTACTTTTAAAGATTTTTTTTCATATTTTGTGTCGTTATTAGCCCGCGGTTACGCAAGGGCTTTTGAAATGCAACTTTTCTATCATCTAACAGATTTTAGGTACTTTACGCAACACAACGGAGGAGCTCTTCGACGGTGCTCAGAATGTAAACATTTATAATGTGCAAGTAACTTTAAAGAATTTAATCAAGGCTTTTGTCTACCAAACCACGCTTTTTATATTATTATTTTTAGGTCCAGCAACCTTTATCTTTGCATTTCCGCGCGGGCTATGTCGCCTCTTGGCGTCTCTTGTTGTCTATTCAAACACGGGCCGATCCTTAATCGTTTTTTCTGGGTTTCATAATGAATAACGAAGAAATTGCTAATTGTCATATTTTTGACAAACATTAAAAACTGAAAGGATATTGTCCATATTTTTCACGTACATGTGCGATAGCTACTACTAAAACAGAAAAAATATATTCAGAACAACCTTTATTTGTATTTATTTTGCAACTCTATTTTCCTAATACACTAGTGAAAAATGACTGCAATTCATAAATCACTAGGGAATTAGGACTCCGCAGTCCTACTTCCCTGATTCCTAATTCACCATGACACCTGTCAAGGGCTAAAAAATGGTGGCAAGGATATAGGCAATGGGTGCAATGACACGGGTGGTTCCCGCGGCAAGAATATGAGGCTCGTTTGGAGCGGATGACATATTTTTAGAGTAGGCATGATGGAACTGCCGAAGGTATATCCAGTTGCGCCTTGCCACCTATCTAGACAGGTCTCAACGCCTCCGGTGGTTAATCGTCTAGTTGTGAGTGTCCGCAACGTTGAAGGTGGTCAAGATCAAGATCAAGTGTAGTATCTCAGAGTGCGGGCGTGCGCATTTCGGTGGAAAACTCATTTGTGGATTTTGTAAGATATAAAGCCTTTCTTCTATATTGCTTCCTTTTTTTACTGAATATTTATCTTTTTGAACAAGTTTTGTGCTAATTTTTATGTCCAAAAGACAATTCTCCGTCTTTCAAAATTATTTTGTATCAGTTTCCCTTAAAAACAACCGACTTATAACAGTTTTATAACTATTTTTAAGCGAGAACATTCCCACGAGGCGCAACCATTTTTTTGCTTATTAAATATTCATGAATCGTGCAACCGTAGACCGTGCAGGACACGAATAACAAAAACCAGGACCGCTTATCAGAGAGCGCTCTAAGCACCAAAAATTCCGCAACCAACCAAGACCACCCCAGAAGACAATCCCAATGCACCGACGTCCACCAAGAATACTTCCGTTCCGACTTACGCTTCCAGTGTAAAATTCAACCGAACGGCAACCGACCAAGCCATCGCGTCATCCTGGAGAAGCGCACGCTCTACGCTCTAGCATCTATATGAACGGTGTTGAACGCACGATTGTAAAGCACCGCGCTCAGCAAATATATTACGTAGCGAATCAGCACATCGGCTCCCGCAACATAGAATTGCTCAATCACACGAAGCGCGGCCGGAGGACACTTATTGTTTCCCAAGACCTGGTCGAGAGACTCCGCGGGAAAAAATCGACATCTCTAGCCAATACGGAGTGAGAACCTTCGTCACGAAGTCTGCCCCCTCGCTACTTGTATATGGCCGATTACGGCGTAATCCGGCAGATCGATTTCGGTTCCTACACATTCGACAGAAAGGTACGGGACGAACGGCGACTCATTTTTTATCTACCCGAAGGTCCCTCTGCAAGACGCCCCAACCGACATAATGATCGACGGGGAACCTACGAACTTTTCTACAAATGAAAGGTTCCTTGGTGTCGAGCCTGTAAGAAGAGAAACGCCAGGGACACAGTATGCGATGCGATGCAATGCGAATGCGATGCGAAGCGATGCCGTCCGGTTATGATCGGACACTGTGACAGCGAAACTATGACAAGATGCGACCGACGAAGCCTTCTCACAACTCGAATCAAAAAAACGACAAAAATCGCCGCCGACTCCCCCCTCCCATAGAGGAACAAAAGTAAAAATTGATTCGAGGTCGAGGTCGAAAGTCATGTCAGACACGTTTTGCTTTTAATGTTTTACCCATTTTTCCAACCACTACAGCATCTTTACAGACGTACAGGCTAAAAAAATAACGAACATTATCGTCGTTGGTTTGCGGACACAAAACAGGATTGGCAAATACTGAGACTACCGTGGAACGGAAAAACACCATGTCTGCTAAACGTATACGCACCTTCCGGCCTCGACAGCGGCAAACGAGCTGAACGAACAGCTTTTTGGTCGAGAGTAAGAAATCCAATTAGCAGGGACAGCGACGAACTCTACGTTCTAGTGGGCGATTTCAACATGATTGTGAAGAGTCTGGATTGCCTACCACCACACAATAAAACCTGTCCTTCCCTGAACACCTTACTAATCCTAAAAAATTACCGCAGCATTCGAGGACATTTTTCGATTGCGATTCCCCAACACAATGGTTTTCACCTGCGAGCGCGCATCTAGTGGTAGCTGGTCCCAACTGGACAGGATCTACACGGATACACGTCTCCGCCCAACCGTAAGAACCATCACACACGGACGCTCAACTTTCACCGATCACCACCACTACATCCTGTTTGAATTTAGACCGACCGACTTTTGACCAGGAAGCGGATCTTTAACAACTCACTTCTGACCAACAGGGACTACACAGATCTCATTACAGCAACGTACCCCAAAATACCCTGTGCGATAGATCGAATGAACCTCGATTGGTGGGACAACATAAAACCTTCCCTAAAACAAAAAACTGTAAAATACTCAACCAAAATCAACACCAAAAGCGGAAAATCGAACACTCTCTACGCAAAAGATTATGAAAAGCCCTCCAGAAAGAGGAAAATGGAAGCCGCGCATTCAAACTAAGCGAATTAATAAAAAACAGGGTCCGAGGAATGTGAAAAATGAGGAAGCGGCGTGGATAAGTGCGAAAGTAACCTAGCGATTAGAAGGTGAACTGCTCTAAGGTTTTCTGCGCGCCGGAAAGGAAAATAGGCCACGCGCTGACACGGCTTGCAGATAACGACGGAAAGATCCAGGACAACCCGGGCAAAATACCCATACTCAATAATCACGAGTACTTCTACAAAGACTTTAAACAAAACCAAGACACAGAGAGACAAGGCGAACTTCTATCACAAGCCAATTTACCCGAACTAAACACGCAACTACTGTGCGACCAAAAATTTACTCAAAACGAACTTCACCAAACATTAAACATGGAAAACGGGAAGTCACCAGGAACAGACGGCTTGACAGTAGAATTCTACAAGGAATTTTGGGACCTTCTCGATGAAGACATGAGTAAATTCCTCACATCATTAGGGAGGGTTGTTTCACTACCACACAGCGCCAATTCATGATCACTTGCATATATAAAAAAGGTCCACCCCATCATATAAAAACTGGTGAACCATCTCTTTACTCAACATTGACTACAAAATTCTCACCAAATCCATCTGCAACAGGTTGAACCAAATCCTCCCATCGCTTATATCCCTAAATCAAAGCGCATGTTTGCCAAACCGAACCATACGAATGGATCTGTAATTCAACCGCGACCAGACGAGACTCGGCCAAAAGCTTTGACCAGATCAACTGGGACTATACCTGGTAAAAACATTAACTCAGTTCACAGTTCACCCTCATCCGCGCCATTCATCAAAACTCCTCAATAATCATAGAAGCAAACGGCCATCTCTCGAACTTGTTTCACCCTGGCAGAGGCGTGAAGCAAGGTTGTCCCTTGTCCATGTTTCTGTACCCCCTGCAAGTTGAACCCTTTCACGTTTCTATCAGACAAAACAAACTTATAACGCACCAAAAGACTATAAGCGACCTCACGAAAATTGTCTTCAAATTTCTCTGGGACGGAAGGAAAACTAGAATAAAAAAACATCACATGATACACCCTCCCAATGAAGGCGTTGCCGATATACTTGACACGCGGACGAAAATCGAATCACTCCAGCTGGCCTGGATGAGATGCATCTTCGACGCGGAAACCGGTAGACCATGGAAAACTCTTGCGCTCTACCATCTGGATCAAACGTCAATGCAGGCATTACCCTTCGAACAGTACATTCCGAAAATATATTTCCTGGAAGATTTCGAGAAAGAAATAACCGTATTAACTTCAAAGTCGTATTTTAGGTAAATAACCTAAAACTTATCGAAAACGACCTGAACAAAGTTTCCTACAGTTGAGCAAACTCTGCACGGAACTAAAACACACCGGTACAAAAACCTACTTCCAGTTCCTACCACAAAGCCACGTACGAAAACCACGTCCATCCAAATGTCAAAAATCGGACAAAATTATTAGTCGGACATAATTTTAGTCACTTCAAAAGATTTTGGTCACTGTTGTCCGACTAATAATTTGGTCCATTTTGAAATTTTAAAATGAATTAGATTTTAATTTTACAGGATTCAGACTGACTTAAAACTCAAAAAATGTCTCATAGATCATCAATATTTTATTTTTCAATCACAATATCATATTCCTCACACCAATTACAAATCTGTCATCTTCTTGTGTTTCGTTAATCAAAGGTGTTTTTCTTCCACTTGGGATTCAAAACCTCACTATCGCTTTGATTCTCTTCGGAAGATTCACTTATCAAAGGTGCTTTCCAACTTTTCCTTCTCTTCATTACTACTTTACTGACGTTCGTGCTCTCTTCCGACGATTCGTTTATGAGTAGATTTATTTCTTTATCTAATCTCCACTCTCATCTTCTTTATTTCCATAGTATTGTAATGTAATGTAGCGGCGTCTTTTGAAATGCAATCTCTAACCCTCCAGCTGGGATAGTGAATGGTCTGTAATCAATAGATTTTACAGTTCCATCAATATTCTGTTTTCGTCTTTGAGGGAGAAATAGACGCGTCTATTTATTTTGATTTTTTGTCGCTCTCAATTTTAACAAGAGCTTTGTCTCAAACTTTAGCCTGGTCCCAAGTTGTATTTTTATAAACGTGATAACCTCGAAAACTGTAAACCATATTAGTCTTGAATTCTTCTCTGATTGAAGATTTTCTCAATTCCTTTGATTGTGTTTTAAAAAGGTTCTCCGTTATGTTGATTTCAAATCGATCATGAAGAAGGCAGTCTATTTCAGCCTTAATGAAACTTCGAATCGAATGTTTTCGCAAGAATTCGAATGTCAATGTCGCACTTGATTTTATAGTCGGAATGTTTTCTAATCTCTGTATATTTCTCTCTGACTCATGCTGTTTCAAAGTCGGTAAACTCCAATGAACCAAATGAACAAAGCGTAGTTTTTTCACTATTTAAAATGATTGATATTAAACATACTAAAAAACCTGAAGAAATAACCGTTACAAAAGTTGTCTCTTCCGCTACGAAAGAAATCACGAATGCTGAGTTGAAGTTTGCTGCAAACGATATAAATCAAATGGTAGACGAAAGAAGTATCATAAAGAGATTTCCTAGGGAAGTTGTAAATCATTGATTGACATTTGGAACATTATCAGCCATCAAAAGATTTTCCGCAAAGTATCCGAAATTTAGGTTAATTAGAACTTTAGTGAATAATTGGAAGAACAAATGTAAGACCGGAGGTGATATTTTTGTCTTTAAAAAGTAGGAAAACCGCATGTTTTGGATGACAACCTGATCAGAAAAGTTAAGGACATTGCAATAGGAACACGTCAAACTGACGGTGTGATCAATAGAAGAAAGATTGTAAACATAGCGAAAGGTGTTGTTGGGGCAAATAATCCCAACATTCTGACTGTGTTTGGTGGGACTGTAGAGCTGAACAATCGATGGGCGAGAAGCATTCCGTCTGAATTGAATTGGTCGAAGCGAAAAGGAACTACTGGCGAGATCTCAATTTCCTGCTGAGGAAAAGTTTACTTTTCAGCGAGCAATATCAACTGTAATATCAAGTCATGGTATTCCAGATCGTTCATCACAACGTCACCAACAAATTTCAGCCATTAGATTTAACTATTACTAAAGCAGTGCAAAAGCTTTTATTCAAAAGCATTACAACGACTGGTTTTCAGATCAAGTTGCTCGGCAATTAAAAAGCGGCAAAGACCTACATCAAAGTACCGTCAAAGTTTGAAAACCAAGAACGCGTTGTTAAAAGTTGTCTAACATTTATATTTTCTACTCCAAAGTCCCGCCATTCTTTAAATTTTTTAATCGATTTAAAACAATGCTAAGAATTGAATCCGATAACCTTATCCCGGTGGCGCCATCGGACACTTTAACAACTGAACTACCATGGAAGTGATTCCAAAAAGAATTCTCTGAACATTCTCTGAATAATATTCCCTCTCTCTCTCTTTTAGCCACCCTCGCAACAACAAGTTTGGCTACGATGAGTAGCTATGGTGGCCCACTGTCATCATTGTTTTTTTTACATTTCATTTTAATATTTTGTTAAATTTTAATTTTCTTCTTTTTAAATTATTCAATTTATGAATTTCAAATAACATTTATTTATGTTCTCTAATTTATTTTGAAATCAAAACATTGCGTCATCGTTATCATTATCAAAGCAAGATTTGTGAATCTACATCTAGTTTTAATTTACATTTATATTAGTATGGCTTGAAAAGGTGATATATCAATGGCTGATGATTTAGTCAAGTATGTTAGTCAATATTTCAGACGTACAGAAATTCGTTATTTCATGAAGCGCAACTGCAACCAGTGGAGTTTACCTACACTGAACAGCTAGTTTTTCGATGAAAATTAAATTTTCCAACTTTTTGCAGCTGTTATTAATGAACTTTCTACTAACCGAGCCAGTAAATATGAATGAAACAAGATGGGGAATGTTTCTTTCTAGGTGTATAAAGAGAGGGTAGCTACAAATGTTTGTTTTGTTGATAAAATATGCTATTAAAAGAGATTGGATAAACATATTTTGGTCCTGTTTGAATATCAGTGAACCTTTTGTTTTCTTATCAACTGTACTACTAACTGTGACTATTACAAACACACAAAGGCGGGCTAACATGATTATACTATAATTAAGAAGTGGTGCGTGCAATTTTCAATCATAAATAATACACCGCAACGGGTATAAAAAACTTTTAAAGGCGGGCTAACACAGTCATTCTTTGTCACCAGGCCCGTAGGAACGATTTTCAAACTGGGGGAGGGGGGGGGGCTAAATTTGTTAATATGGAATTTGCCTTAAAATTGTCCGCTACCATTTTCACACTTCAAACTTAAAAAATATTGTTTTTTGAAATAAATTCGTTTGCTATTTCTTTAAGGGGCCATACATTTATGACGTCCACAAAAAGTGCCAAAAAATTGACCTCCACTCCCCACCCACACGCGTCCAACCTTCCATCCGTCCAACCTTCCATCCCCCCTACTTTTGGACATGGGCGCCCGGGATCTAGGAGTATTTGGCACCCCCCTTAATTCTAAATTTTTAATTCTAAAAATTTTGATTGTTCTTAGTGGCGGATGTAAACAAAGTCGTGCGACATACCAAAAAATTGACCTTCACCATCACTCGCGTCCAAAAAAAGGTGATTTGGACAGAATCTCATATATATTGAGGACTGGTACTGATTCTTTCGCTTGTTTCACGTTATCTTCTTCCAAATTGCCAGTGTATTTCCAGGACATCCATCACGTCATGTGACGTGAGCAGCAGCCGTACTAGGAAAATAAACGTGACAACCCTTGCAGATGCGTTTGCCTAGATCCTTTTGCACACTTGGAAAATACAAATCGTATAGCATGTGTACATAATCACATTCTCGGACCAGTTTGTCGAGTGGCATTATTTTCCTAAGATCTGGAAACTTGTCAGTCTTGACGTCTTTAGGGTTTGGTATACATAATCCAAAAAAATTTGCCTGACGGCATCAGAATTTTTTTTCGCTATCGAACTAATAATAGGGCTAATAGCTCTTTTTTATTTTCTTTCTCTGGTATCCTATTAGGACTAATCAATGTCGTCGCTGACACATTCTCTCCATTAACTTGTGGAGTGGTGTTTATTGGTAGGCGGCGTATAAAAGAGGAAATACGATAATTGTTTTAGAACAATAAACTTGGACGTTTATTGCGCAGATTTGGTACAGGCTATATATATATAGCATCATATACCATAGAGATGGCATTTGTTGCTGGTAACACGAGTATTATCTTCGCCAGCTTATACACTTCTTTTACCAGATCCTTTTTAGCAGAACTGAGTATTTTAAGCTCACGAATAATTAAAGAAAAGTTGCTTTCAGTGTTGATTAGGTTCGGAAGGAAATCGAGTTGACTTATCACGGAAAAACAATCCAAATGGTCGCCATATACTTCCTGCACTGTTTTAAATTCATCGTCAAATGGTGCAGAAGAAACTGATTCGATCAGAACAGATTGAAGAGCAGAATATTTCTTATAATCCGGTTGATCAAAGCGCTGCTTTATATTCTCGATTGATGATCAAATGCTTCAAAGAAATGTTGACGATACAACCTTTCCACAGTTTGATGATGATGCGGTTCTTGAACTTCTGCAAACTTTGCAAGCATTTTTCGTTTTCTTGGCAATAAAGGAGGATCAATCGAAAGTTGGTGTTGTAACGCATTCAATTTATCCCAAAAAATCTTGAAATTAATGTCGCTGCGTTTTTCTGTCAACAAATTTACTACAGTAAAGCAAACGAATCTGTAGAGTTCAGTTCAAGTTGTCAGTGGGTTTTAGAATTTGTGTTCCTAATTCACACCCAAATAAAAATGAAAATCTGCCCATTGTTGCTTTGGTGAAGTAATGCGTTTTGTTTCATTGTTGCAAATTCAATATACTTTAAACTATATTTTCTTTGTGGAACATAATTATAAGGATATAGTTGTTAGATAGTTAATTGAATTACTATCAACAACAGCAACAATGCTATTATCGTCTCGATGAAAAGGTCTACTTTTCGACAGTGATCGCGCGAAGAAGAACAGAAAATTGTCCTTCGCTCAAAGGGTTTCGTGGAGATCCAAGTTAACATTGGTTTCCTCTCCTGATTTCATGAATATTATGTTCTATTATAGTATAGAAACTCCTTTCTTTGTTCTGCTTCAATGAATGTAAAAACGCCATAAAAAATGTTTGTTAAGAAAAAGGCTTCAGCCCCCCCCCCCCCCCCAACCCCCCCCCCCCCCACTATCTACGGGCCTGGTCATAATAATATCACTGTTCCTGTAATTCACTTTCGTTTTCGAACACACTTTTTCCGCGGTACAATTAAGTAAAATCTTACTATAATGGAGGAATAACCTGAATATGTTTTAATAAGTTTGATTTATCATTCCGTGAACAATAAAGTTTAGTTTGGCGACGTTTCGAGAGATACTTCTCCCATCATCGGGATGATACTTCTGTTCAGTATGTCTACTGAACAGACAAACAACAATATATTTACGACTGAATATGTTTGTTTGTTGTCCGCCAATCACGCCCAAACGACTGGAACGATGCCTCTGGGATGGTTTTAGCCAAAGAAATTTTTTTTGACAAGTTTATACATACATACAGAATTCCTCAATTATCATATTATTGTTAACGTCCGTATGACGGGTACATTGCTTGTACTACTAATTAACGCAGCAAAAAGCAAACTTTTTCAATAATACATGAAGTGGCATAAATAGACGAAGGAAGGTCGCTAAAACACATTAAAATAATTAAAAGAAACACGTGCCAATAAACAAAGTAAGGGAGCTAGATGATTTTTTTGCTATCGGAAACACGCCAACGGGATGGCGCAACATTCACTACTTAAAAAAAATGATGCATGAAATTTGCACGTGCATATGCATTGTTGTCGACGAAATTTATTGCGTGAAAAACATATATTTATGTACAAACACAGAAAGGCAAGTTCACAGCTTTCTTTGTCGTAAAGGTAACGAGTGTACATATTTTGCACGCGGTTCTTATTGCTAGTCAATATAATAAAACGGAGTTCCTGTCGTACACGCTGCAGTTTTACCATGAAGGTTCCTACTATAATGCGCAACCAAACGCAAAATGGTGTCTGACAATAGACTATTAAAATAGTAAAAAATGTAAGAAAATGCTTTCTTTTAAAAAAATCATGGCTGATGCGGAGTTTCCATGCCACACGATTCTTTAAAAAAATCTTTATCCTTCGATATCTAGAAGAATCAGAATTCTTTATTATTTCCACTTATATATTTCCATGATGTTGTTTTAGAAGCTATTAGTATTCTTTTAGCTATCTAGCTCCTTTTTGTGCCAACAATTTTTGGGATTCAACTCAAAATCATTTAGCTGAGAAAAACGACTCAACAAACTTTTAACCCTATTTAGGATGGGCTAACTACTTTAGCTACAGGTTAACTTTGGACTAATTGTGCTACATAGTTGAAATTTACCTCAAATGTAGTCCAATTATTATAGTTTCAGAAAATATTCAGAAGTTTTACATTTTTGGCATATTTGTTGATGACGTTATCATTATTTGCTACTAATTGACGAAAAGTAGCAAGAATCATAGTCTCTACTAAATTTAAGATAGTTAAAAAAATAATAATGAATATGTAACGTTTTAGCCCATTTTAGTGAAGTATTGCATTGCCAGTGCCGTAACCACCGGGGGGCCCAGGCTCCCCAAAATAATTGAAACTGGTTGAAGCCTGTAGCTTTTAGAATTGCGAAATTACTGGAATTTGCGAACTTATTCGCAACAAACCCTATTTGACTATAGTATTTCTTTTGAATACTTAATGTTTTTTCATAGAAGATTAATGTTTCAAAATACACACTTTTCATGGTTTCTCCTTTTAAATGACGCTTTAGATTTCTTACAAAAGTTTTTCAAGAGGTCTGTTTTAGCCATTCTAGAAGGTGAGAATTCTAAAAATGTTCTTGGCACGTCTTCTCAGATACTATGCCCCCTCCCCAATATCACATTGATGGTTACGGCAATGATCGCGTTTTACGGAAATCGGGGACTTTTCGTCATAAGATGACGTCGTCAAAAATTATAGGGGGTTGAAAAACTTTAAATAGTTTTGGAATAATCTAAAAAATTTGAGAATTTCAGCTACACACAATGATATCAATTTTTTTGAAAAATATTTTATATCACATAAAGTATAAAAATGCTACATTTTTTCGTACGATGACGTCATCATAACATACGTAAACTATGACGTAAAAATTTTTGTTTTGCACACAAAATATTGATAAATTTTTCCTAACTACTAACTCTTTGAAAGATAATCGTATACAAAAAATTATATGGACTAAACATATCGAAAATAGAAAGTTTTTTAAGATATTTTGCAACATTTGGTCCAAAAGTGTAGGGGATATATTTTGTCAATACGATGATATATTAGGAAGATCAAAGATTGATATATTTGAAAACAAGCAGCGGAAGGTAAGAGTCGTACTTTTAAGAAAATTAGCTCAAAATAACGACACTCAACGCGCAAAACCCGTCTTATGGTTTTAGTTTTTACCCCCATCCTAAATAGCGTTAAGAAGAGGGAGAATCGAAGAGAAAGGTAACTGTGTATCTGGTTTTAAAAAGCAGAATTATTTCTGTATTTTAAAGAAAAGGCGACGAGACAAACTTTTAAGAGGTGAAGAAAAATAATTTAACAAGTATTTATTTATTTTTTAAATAATAGTATCAAATTTTCAGTATTTTGAACAGAGGCTTCACAAACAACTTTTAAAACGAAGAGAAATGTTTATAAAATGGTAAAAGTCTATGCAATTTTTAGGATTGTTATATTAATGGTTTTGAAGTTTAAATTTTCCAATTAGTTGTTACACATTTGTAAAAAAGATGAATTTTCTTATTAAGTAACTGTGACTATTCCCAACATATTTATCCACGACTCAGGGCTATTCTCTACATACTATAAAGAATCGTTGAGTGATATTTGCACTCTTTACGATGAAAATTCTTGCGTGAAAAATCTGAAACAAGAAGTTTACAAAAACAAGAGGCAGAGCAAAAATATATGAATTCAAGTGATTCTTGAAAGAAAAAGTCGGAAATATTGTGTTTTTTCTTTACAAATTTAAAGCTTAATAGTACATAAAAGCGTTTCCAAATCCAAAGAGAAAAGACATGAAAAACTGACGCGTAATACATACAAATACGATATACGGCCAATATATGGAAAATAACATTAAAGCATCATATAGAGTCTCACTGATTTGTTCTCTAGGTACATGTTCAGGTTCGCCAATCGACGTATTTTCAAGTCTTTGCTTTTTAGACCGGTTACTCGAATCAAATGAAAGTTTTCACGGTGTTTAAATGCAAATTGAAGTTGATTAGAAGAGATTTCAAAAGATTGCTTATCACTTCGGTAGCTCGACTTCACTTCAATATATACCGGATCGCGCGCCTGATTAGGGAATACCAACTGCAAATCGTACGGTTGGCCTTGTTCACCAGTCTGATTAAGCCATATGACATTCATCTCTCCCGTTGCAATTTCCTCCGCATGCAAAGTGCAGAGGTGCTGATAAACGATACCTTCCCCAAGTTCACCGGCTGATTTATCTTTAACCTGGTGACAATCATCTACGTTCAAAACATCACATTTGTCACTATCTTGAATAACTACGTCTTCATAAACCACATCAAGGAGAGAAGGGACTGTATTCTCTGCAGTTATAAACACTTTCTTTGAAGGAGGTTGGAGTGGATTCTCAGAGGGGAAATTCAATTTACGCTTAATGCTAGCTTCATCACAAGGTGCTTCTCTCGGTGGCCAGCACGTCGTTTTTTTAACTGACTTATCGACGGGAACAACAGGTTTGTCTTCCTCGGTCGCAACTACAACTATTTTTGTTTCCTTGATAACAGCATCTCCAAATTCCGTAAAATACCAAACATCTTCCTTTACAGGAACAATGCGTTTTCTCTTTAAAAATGAATCTTTGTTTTCCACCATATTATATGTTATGATGAAGTCCAACAAAATTTCCTTTTCTTCATTCGCAACAAACAATTTCACCAGTTCCTTCATGACGTCATCGTAGTTTTCTTCGTGTTGTCTGTTAATGTAAACATGCGCGTAACTGGCGCAGATATGTTTGACGCACGCTGGTTGCAAGCGGGAAATATTGACGTCAGTTCGTCCCTTTAACCTGTACACAGTCTCTAACGAATTAACTGAGAATGTCTTCGAGGCGCTGAGGTACTTTTGAAAATCACGTGCACACAAATGCTTATAGACGAGCGGTTGTTTAGCAGCAAGAAAACGTTGAATGATTGGACATAACTCGTTTAGTATGTTTTCCCACTTCTTACACGCCGGCTTCATATCCACAGTAATCACTTCTGGTTCAACGTGCAAGTCACTCAACAGTTCAATGCCACAAGCTTTAAAAAACAACATGATCTTTAAAAGCTTTCTTTCTGCAGAGCCTTTCATGGTTGATTCAGCAATTGCGTGCAATGAGATTAAAGGGATGTGCTCTTGGTAAATATATGTGAGACTTTCATTCGTACTCAACAAAGGACGCTGGGACAGAGACACAAATTTATGGTTACTCAGAGGGAAAATCAATTGATGAAACAATTTAGTACTGTAACCACAATCAGTCTCCAAATACTCCCCGAGATCATTATATTGATTTTCGGGATTATAGATGGGTACAGGAAGATCGTCAAACAGTTTCCTCTTGCTTTCAGAAATGCACATTTCACCGAGCATACTGAAAACAGTGAATAACTTGTCGCATGCCGGTTTATTAGGAAGTGTGGTTTGCGAAGCGATGGATTGCGCCAATTCCAGAAATTCGCTCATTGGAGGGTAACGGCGAACAGACAAATCGTGCAGGAAAAGGTATTTCATATTATTTGGATAAAAGTCATTCAAGACACGAGTGCTGTCCAAACCAACTCTCAAATGATGACATGGATTCTCCCAACATAAAACATCAAGAGGGAAGAAATTGCCGCTAACTTGCGATCGATCATCATATCTTTTCGGAAGGTAGTCTGGACATGGCAAAAAGACAACACGCGATTTCAACAAAGGACTTAAAAGTTCTTTATGCTCGTGGAAGTATCGATATATGGATATTATGTGGCCATAGGTGGTATTGAAAACATCCTCAAAGCGCCATTTGTTGAACTCTTCCATGAATTTATGAGCAGTTAATTCTGTACACACTCCAACTGCACTTAGGAAATTCAAACTCTGCACTTGCTTTGATATATAAAATACTTTTGAACTCAACAGATTGTACGTCTGCTTACTTCTGTGAAACAAGTCTTTCGGATGGTAAGGAGTGATTAGGTTTTCATCAGTAAACAACCAACATGAATTGCGAACCTGTGAAAGTCAAAACACAATCATTTTCCCTTCATTAACAACACTATGTAGTTAGTTACCTGTGAATAAAAAGATGAGAAAGTATTTCCAATAACTTGTCCTTTTGAGGTCTTAACTTGGCATTTCAACTGTTCATTATACCGCTCATTCCAGTATCTATCCAATAACAACACTAGTTCCCTCATATCTTTATGAGCGCCCACCGAGAGCACTTTACTGGAAACTTCACATGTTTGATCTTCTATCGCGTAAATCCCGTCAGTTGTGGAAGGCCATGAAGTGTATTCGTTTTTCCAACAACTTAATTTCTAAACATACCAGGGTTTAAAGTACGAACATAACTCAAACGCGCAAACTCACTAATTCCTCAGAGTCCATTTGTTTTATACGGCGCTGAAGAGTAAACGGATTCCTCACTCCAACAACTTCAAGAAAAAGCTTCATCGAGGATTTCTCAAATTGAGACATACCTTTCAAGTAGGCGTCGCTCAACAAACACCATTCGACGGCTGCAAATAAGAAAAGAGAAATTAAAACGAAATAAATGCTTCAAATGTTTTCTTACATGGAAAGTTTGGTGGTAGATCCACTGAACTAGCGTAGGCTGATGAGAAAAACACGGGCTCAGTGTTATCTGTAGCATGGCGTCCAAAGTTAGTTAATAAAACCAAACACGTGCGCAATTCGCCAGTGTCTATCAACTGTGAACGATATTGGTAGTGATGTTGAATGTAAACCACCCAAGCGACCAATAATTCGTCCGATTTATGCTGAAAAATTTGAAACCATTACACACGTCTATTTAACTTCAAATGATACATTAATATAACTTCTAACAATCATACTTTGTGTTGCTTAAACATTGGCAGTATGTGACCGTGAATGATTTCCAAAGGCGTTATTTTCTTCACTCCAAGATTCTGCAACAGTCTTGTCACGTGTTCTCGTTCCAGACCTTCCATACCCTTCATAAGGTCACGCGAAAGAATGTTAAGGTCGTCCTCAATGAGACAAAATGTCTCTTTTCCTGCGAAAGAAGACAAGTTGATGTATACATACCGACAGAAGGAATTGATTTCATATTAAAAAAAAGATTGAATTGATTTCATATTAAAAAGCTCTGGCGATTTTGGCGACTGCGATTTATACGCATGCGCAATAACTACCAAATACCGCTGACACAGAGATTTTTGCGATACAACATGAACGAAAAAGCTCTGTCGCAAAGTTGATTTCATTCAACTTTGCGCGAGATCGAGAGATATTTTTCGGGAAAGAACCAATCAGATTGCTTGAAAATTTATTGATACGTAATTATTCTGGACTTCATAAACAAAATGGGGTCAAGAGAAGAAGGTAACACAAGTTTCTTGGTGGATTTAAATGACAGTGATGAAGAAAGGGAATACCAGGAAAATGATATGATTATAAACAACCTTGATCATTTCCAAAATCTTCTCAATCAACAACAACAAGTCGTACAACAACAACAAATACAAGAATATGATCCGGAAGCATTTATTAATGAAGTGCAAAATTTTCCTTGCATATGGAATACTTCAGCAAGGTCGCACCACAATCAAAACATTAGGCAAAATTGTTGGGAGAAACTATCCAAGCGGTTTGGTACAGGTGAGCTACATTATATTTAAAAACAAACATATAATATATATATATTTATTATATATTATATATATATAATATATATAGCTAGCTAGCTGTCTACCGTATACATATATACATAACATACCTTTTTTATATACTTTGTTATTAGTTGTCTACAAAAATGAGACAAAGCAAGTATATAAATTTGCAAATATACATATATAGCTAGCTATATATAAAAATTGATGAAAAAAAGTTCGTAAGTTATATATATAGATTATTTTTTTATATCTAGTGGATTTCCTGAAAAAAGAATGGAAAAACATGAAAGAAAATTACAAAAGATGTCTTGCCAGGCACGAAAAGATGATGAGGTCAGGAGCTGCTGCCCATACTTTGCCGAAGTGCAAGTATTTTGGCCATCTCCAATTTATACACGACAAAGTTATGAACAAAGAGACAGACAGCAACATTTCCCTACCAAGTCCTTTGTGCACAATTTCGTCAATGGGATCAGCAGATGCAGAAGAATTTTCTCCATCAGTAACTGACATAAATGAAAGCACTAATAGATCTCAACTTTCACAGAGTGTATCATTAAAAAATCAAAAGAGAAAAAGTCAACCTGTTTTCGATTCGAATGTTAAAGAAAGTTCTTTTGCATCCACACCAAAGCAATTAAAACGGAGTAGAAAGGGGCCAGGTCAACAACCTTCAGAAGTGGACCTTCAATTTTTATCCACCTTAAAGGACATCAATGAAACGACAAAATCAATTATTACTCCAGAAGATAAGGAAACTGAAGAGGATGAAGATACCTTGTTTTGTCGCAGTATCATCCCAACATTAAGAATGCTTGGTCGAAGAGAAAATCGCAAGGCAAAAATTAAGATCCGAGAGATCCTTTTTCAACTAGAGTTTGAAAATTCTAATTGAACTTTTTTTTAAGCATAGTTTATATAAATATAAAAGGAAAAAATATATATTTCGTATGACCATTTCTAGGTTTTTCTATTTTTGAGACATATTGTACATTTAAAGCTTGAGTTAATACGAACATATTCTTCAAGATAACTATCATGCATAGAATTTGTGTTTTCATTAAAAGTTCAAGTGATACTACTCGTAAATTATTCTGCATCAAATGGATCAATTGTTCTATTGACATAATTCCATTGCCAACCAACTGAACCTTCAGCTGAGTTAAAATAATCTTTGAAGTCATCTCGTACTTGTTTTGCTGTCCCATCATAATTATTGGACCTATTAGAGTCAATTGGAATTAGACCACTAAAACCAACTGTTTCTTTTCTCCATTGACCATTTTGAATGCCTTCGTGATTTTCCAGGTCAGCAAAAGTTTCCGGGCAATATTGATTTTCTCCGCTTACGATTTGACTGATCATGAGGTAGTTGTGAAGTGCAATGACTGCTTTTGTAAACAAACGAACCTTATTAACATTTGCAATGATGGGACGCCGAAAAATGTGGAATCTAGCTGCAGCTATCCCAAAACAATTCTCGATTACTCTCCTAGCTCTGGAAAGCCGATAATTAAAGATTTTCTTAGAATTATCTTGGGCTGTACGAGGGTACGGTTTAAGCATAAAATGAGTCATTTGAAACGCAGCATCAGCAACAAAAACGTAAGGGTAGGATTTTTCACTTGTGTTTATACTTGATGGTTTTGGTCGATTGATGCAATTGTCATTTATTGCTTGCCCAAGTTTACTGTTCTTGTAGACTCCTCCATCACTTTGACGGCCTGCGTCGCCAATATCAACCATCGTGAAAATGTACTTTGCATCGCAAACGGCTTGGAGAACGATGCTGTGCGTTTTCTTGTAATTAAAATAATCAGATCCGCTTCTAGCAGGGGCTTGCATGACGACATGTTTTCCGTCTATAGCACCTAGGCAGTGAGGAAAGTCCCATCTATTCTCAAATTCTCTTGCAACCTTTCCCCATTTCTGTTCTGAATTTGGTGTTTCAAGGTAGTTTCTTTCTAACAGTTCATTCCATATAACAAAACACGTTTCTGAAATGATACGACCAACAGTAGGAGGGCTCACCCTGTGTTCTGTCGCTATTGTGATTTGAGCATCACCTGTGACTAAATATCTTAAAGTTATACACAACCTTTCGCTTGGGGTAGTCACATCTCGTATCTTAGAAGATTTTTTGATAAAAGATGCAACCCATGACAACAGTTCTTCGAATCTAGTCGGTGTCATACGAAAATATTTGAAAAAATATGTATGGTCAAATAACATAAGGTCTTTAATCAACATATTGTATAAGCCTTTTCGTCGTCTTTCCAAAAAAAGAGGTCTGACCCACATAGCCATCTTTCTCTTTGGTAAAACCCTATGACGCCTTCTACGCCACAAAATGTATGTAGATATTGCAAGAAGTTGCTGTCTAAGTAAAAACCTTCTATCTATAGCAGCCATTTCTGCAAATTGTTTTGATTATTTCGTCACGCGCGCCAACAAATCAATCATTAAAACCACAAAATCGCGGTCGCAAAAATCGCCAGAGCTTTTTGCGCTAGAGCGCAAAATGCGCTCTATGGAAATCCACCTTTAGTCATACGCTTAATGTTAGTATAAAATATTTAACAGTGTTTTAATGATTAGTCTTCAAAATAAAAATTAAGCATTAAGCAAACAATTACGTTTTGTATTGAAATCACCAGTTATGGATTTGTCAGGCGGGAAGAACACAACAGAATCAACGAGGTTAACCAGTCGCAAGTCGTTCATGGGGAAGATGGAGAGAGAACGTATCATATGGTACACTGACTCACTGCTCTCGCGTGTCTTTTGTAGATAAAGGAAAACAATGTTCAACCATTCTCCAATCCATTTGTGCATTTCTGAACTGGACGGCTGAAACATTTGCGTGGTTTGTAAGAAAGTGCGTTAAGAATATGCAAAGATTGAGTTAACAGAAATAAATACCAACAAAAGAAATTACAGACAGTAGTAATTAGGAGCATACCTTATTACTGTTCTTATGCTCCCGTACAACACCATTGCATATGTGAAACAGTTGTTCTAGGGATAACTCCTTTACACCGAGCTGCTTCAAAACACTTCTTCCCACTCGCTCTTCAATCAGGGGATGCACATAGGAAACACCTGCATATGAAAACAGCACCGAAGGAGATATAACACTAGAATAAAACACCGTGGTAGAGGGTAACGCAAACTTAAGCTCCCCATCAGAGATTATGGGCATGCATTCCTCTTGCTGTAAAGCTCTTGTGATGGCTCGTGCAACTTGACGAAACACTCCAACAATTTCATCTTTGAAATCAAAAAACTTTAAACAAGTGACCACACCCTCTATTCCCTTGTACTGGGGATGCCTCTAAACAAAATTTGATATCAACGAGACAAAATAAAAACTTCACTTCTTAACAAATGTTTTTTTATTACTACATTAGGAAAAATAAATTCAAGGATAACTTTCAAAAAATAAAATTGAATCACAATATCAATGCCAATAGAGATAATTGAGGGTGATGAGGTGGAAAATGAATATATGTAGCTCCTACCATAAATGTTTGAAAAGCTTTAACCGCTAAACGAGGTATTGCATGTAATATACATTGATTCCACGCACTGTCTTTATGTATGTCTTCCCTCGATGACGGAACTTCAAAGTCTGCTTGTATTATGAAACGAAACCCGTAACTACGCAACGGTAGGTATGCAAACACCAGTTGTCTTGGCAACTAAAAGTTGACGCCGACAATCAAAATAGTACCAGTTTCAAAGAGTTTAAATTTATTACCTCTTTGTCTTGTAGTAGTGGAAAGGCGAATGATATGTCTGTAACTTTACTCTCGCCTGTCACCTATAACAGAAGTCAATAAAAGATACCAGCAAGAGCAGAAAAAGCAATAACCTCCAAAACACTATCAAGTGTGTCTACTTCACAAGATAAATGTGAGCAACCATATAAAGAAGTTTTGAAATCACTATCAATTGAAAATGTTTTATTTCTCTTCAAAAAATATTTCAAACTCACATCTATTGGCGTTTCCTCGGTAACAACAAACCACAAACATGACTCATTGTTTTGTGATATTCGAAGTACATTCTCATCCACTCTCTCCCTTCTCAACACTTGCAACGAGTCAGTGATCTGGAAACGGTGAGCATACTAATGAGTTAGAACTATGCCAGAAAATTAATAAAACATTTTTAAAATAAGAAAAATAAATAACATATTTACCATATTTATCATAGATATATTTTTTAAAGGGCATATTTTTTTATGGGTTTCAACAGATTCTTTAAAATAGGTATTTTTCAATTCAATTCACAAATTATAAATCACACAATTAATATCGAAGAAATAGAGTGTATCAATTATCTTTCAAATAACTAAAAAAACACCTTTATATTTTAAAAGAGGAAGCATGGAAATATTCGATAGCAGATAAAACAATACAGTAACAACTTTCCGATAACAAATACCTTGTCGTCAATAATGATTGTTTCCAATCGGTTTAAAAACAGCAGAAGTGATGGATGAATGTCATGGAAACGTGAACTTAAACACTGAAGGTTCTGCTTCAACGGTAGCACAATGCATGTTGAACAAGTGCTAAATATGAGAGCAACATCAATATAAAAACAATAATTTCAATTCTCATTCAAAATGCAGCATTTATTACAAGAGAGTAGAAGTCAAACAAACAGAAACAGAGAAACAAAGAGGATGGAAAGAAATACAATTTAAAACAAAAAGTCAGACGGAAGTGTGAACATACAAGGATTTTAGTGTTTGAATTTCAAATGAAATTTCTTCAGTCCACTGGGGAAGGATGTAACCATTAGGATCGGAAGTCGCGTCGAACTTGATATGAAAACCGTTTGAGTGCACCTCTGGACAGTCAGTGACACGGAACACAGATTTGAAACCAATCCCTTTTTGCCCTAGAAGAAAAACTAAAATTAAAGAATAATGAAAAAATCAATAAAGGATTAATAAACAAGAATGAAAAAAAAATTAAATTTAAACATTTTTGTTTTCCATGTTACCGATGTAGCCTTTTTTGTGAGCTTGTTTTGTGCTTTTTCCAATATCACACAGTGCACTGATGTTTTTCTCAGTGAAACCAACTTCGTTGTTTAGTATGTTTACTCTATCGTTCTCCAACACAAAAACAAGTGCGGGTGTTTCATCACCAGTGTACTCGTTATCGTCTGCATTTTGAATGAGTTCAAGCACAAAATGTGAATCCTTCGAGTAAAGTTCATTTGATAGACGTTGCAATGATCTACCCTCACGTTCTCTATGTACTGCCAACAACTCCATCTCTTCTTCCCCTAAAACCACACCCACGCCAAACTGTCGTTTGCGTATCTGCTCTACAAAAGCTTGTTGATTACCAACATCAATACACCTTACAACTGTAAAAAAAAAAAAAAATGAGATTACATGAAAGAAAAACCAGAGAAAAAGATTCAATCAAAACAAGACACAAACCTTTAACTGCAAGGTTATTTGGGTCCTTTTGTTCAGTTCCCTAAATCAACACAAAAAACTGAAACAACAATATGATTTAATACTCTTAATTTAGTAAACACATCAAGGAAAACACATTTGAATACAGTCACTGCAATGTTAAACATACGTTAACTAGTTTTTAGTGGCACAGAACATTGTGCATTTAAGATATAGAAAGAGACGATTTATTTAAACCATTTTCCCCCAAAATTAAGCACTATGCTAAACTAATTTCCAAATACTAGTACCTAATACTTATTGGTTTGCAGACAAAGATACACACACTATACTTCTTATAGATAGAAACAGATA
Source organism: Candelabrum cocksii (assembly GCA_963930725.1). NCBI lineage: Eukaryota > Metazoa > Cnidaria > Hydrozoa > Anthoathecata > Candelabridae > Candelabrum > Candelabrum cocksii. The sequence continues at coordinate 4,357,973 of OZ005674.1, forward strand.
AACAAACCTTCACTTCAAGTGTAGTCTGAGTTACTTTAACATCTGAAAGTTACAAATAGAAACATTATATCGAAACATGCACAGAAAACTATAACGTTTATCAATTAACAACAATCTTTGCTCAAATAATGGTGAGTATGAATAAAATTAGGTTTACGTTGTAAAAAATCAGCTAACTACAAATTAAAATATCGATTAGTACCAGATCTCTCATCAGGATTTATGTTCATTGGAGACCTCACAATATCTAGAGTTTGTGCCTCAATCCATTCCTTAATTGAGAGTTGATGGCCAAGCATTTGCAGTCTCTCTCTACAGAAATCATTCCAGCAGGCTTGCAGCAATTTCTGTGGAACACATCGATCACCGTACAATGTAGAAAGTGGCTTTATGAAAACCTAAACCAAAATAAACATATTGTAAAAAAATTTAAAATATTGAATATATATTTCATATAGAATTTGTTTTTAGGATAAACTTTAGTTACTTCAAACTAGATAATATATATATATATATATATATATATATATATATATATATATATATATATATATATATACACAAACCTAAATACATGTTGTATACATGGTACAAATATTTGTAATACGACTTTAAGAACAAAACACATGGTACCTTAACAACAGTTGCACAAAGTAAATAAAACGGTAAGATCAGGAAACATTCCAAACAAAATTTGAACACTTGTTGCTCATTGCTGCTCTCTATGCTCTTCTTAACAATACCAGACAACAACTGCAGTGGTGCATTCTCCACGCTGCCATGGAAGCAGATGATTGACACGAGGCGGTGACATGTTTCTGCTGGATTTAACACTAAAAGAGCCTGGGTGAATCGGCCAACAGAGAAATCTTTCTCCACTTTCAACAAATTGTTCTCATTGATTTCCAAAAAAAAATATGGAAGATCCTTCGATTTGAAGTTAGCAGCAATAAAGAGTTTGATTATTCCAAGAGTTGGCTGAAACATATCGTGCCATTCAATTGCTTTACCGATATTTTTCATAAAGGGAACAGCTGATATTTTCTCACAAGCAATTGCTGACAATTCCTCATAGTTAGACTTCATTGCTTCATCTCCGCAAAACAGTGCTTGCTGGTAGTGGAACAACAATTCGGTGAAAACACATGGCTGTTCCGTTTCAGGTAGACACAATAATTCTTTTGTAGCTAGCTGCTGATTCAATGCTTCCAATATTTCATCCTAGAAAGAACAAAAACTTTATGTAATTCAAGAGTAAATAAAAATGGTCAGATTTAAATCAACTAAACAACAACAACAAGTACCTTTGTTTTATCGGGACCACATTGAGTTACAAACTCTTGAATATCTTCATTTTTCCATATGTAAGATGTTACCAAACCAACTTGAGTAAAACTTTTCAAAAAATCCTTCAAACAAGAGCTTAACTCTTTATTCGTTAATAGGAAGTTTAAAAATGATCCATGCCCAAGTTGATGGAATTCTTTCAACTCTGCATTCATTTCCATTGTTATTTCTTTCTCAATTATGTTCAAAGAATGGATAGATAAATCTGTACTCTTTTGAATCCATTCTTTAGTGGTCTTCAAAAGGCAAGCTTAAAACATGGAAAAATATAAGTTTTCAAAATGATCACATGATCAAGTTATTTTAAATCCTATCTACTTTCTTAATCATTTACTTTGAAAATAAATATATATCTATCCACATGTAATTAAATCTGTGGTTTGTATTTTATGTAGAGTATATGCTGTTGTTTCCTTTAAAACAGGGACCGGCAACCTTCCAATGTTGCGGGCCAGTCAAGCAAATTTAAAACCGCCGGCGGGCCGGACATACGCGTTTCCTAACATCCATGGAATGAGTGGCCAAAGGGCAAATGAGCCCTTGCAAAAATTTTGGATTTTGGCAACAAAAACACTTGATTAAAATTGCTCTGAAACTGTTGATTTATTTAAAAAACAGTTTAAAAATAAAAAAAGAAATTTATTGCAAATTTAATGTGAATGTTGATGTTGTTTCTTTTGCCAGATTTCCGATGTCAGTTTCGAAAATGGTAGAAGAAATCTGCAAAACGTCATTGAGATGTTCATCAGTTATACGTGTTCAAAGTTTATTACTCGCAAAGTTCATTTTTGAAAACATCTGTTCACACAAATAAGTGTTGCCAAACATACATGCATTCCTTTTCGCATTATCTCATAATTTCGGAAATATGGTTGCAGATATATTTTCTTTATAAAACTAATATTTTTAGGGCTACCTTAATTTGAGCAGCAAACTAGCTTTTGAAGTTACGGTACACACAAGCACCAATCCCGGTGTGACTTGTATTGTTATCGGAAAATTATTTTATTACATCATAACCAACACCCGTACTTTATCACATCAAAATGCTACTCATTCGCTGAGTTGGCTAGGCCGGGAGGATTTGAACTCGCAACTTCAGAACCCTCAGAAATCCGAAATTGCAAGCGCTCTACCAACCGAGCTATCCCGACCTTCTTATTGGACAATACAGTATAATAATACACATGTAACAATATACTTGGTATGTTTTGCGCACTATAAACTTTGTTGATGATTGATGTTCAAGTATTGATACACAATATTTAATACACTGCATTTATTTATGCTGTTTGTAATACCCTATGCTATGCAAAACATATGTAAAACAGTCCCAATATATTTTTTAGTATTTATTCACCATTTTTTGGCTCCTACACTTCAATTATACAATGTATACTTAATCTTATATTGTTCGTGACTCCATTTTACATATCGAGTAATTAAAGAAAGCTTACATTTTGATATTGGTACCAAATAATCACTGTTACTTCCGTTTTGTTTGTCCTTATCTTTCAAGTGAAAGATTAATTCTTTAAATCCGAGATGGTGGAGCACATCTACATCATCACACTGAGCAGCTTTGAGCGGTGCAACAGCAAGAAGTATGCGAAACACTTTGCTCATTAAAGGATCATTTTTAATGATGTGGAGAGCATTTATTGTGATGTCCGAGAAGTTTACAAGAGGTACGGAAGCTGGCAGCCATACACATGCATCCTTCTTCATAATGACCAGCATGTTATACATTTCATTCATGCAATCTATTGCGCTATCAGTTTCAAAAGATTCACTCATTTTTTTCACTGTGTAAATAAACTCATTTGACTTCACAGCCAAATATTCCTTTAACTCCATTTGAAGCACGTCATTAAAATTCCTAACCACTTCCTTCATATTGCTCTGGTGACCATGCCGAGCTTTCTTTATCATCTAATAAAAAAAAAAACAGACTCGCCACAATCATATAGGGACAGATTGGTTTTCTAATATTTATTAAAATTCACATAACATACCGAAGCAGCAGACCACATACTGGAGATCCGCACACCGCAAGCGAACGGATTTTCAATACATCTTTTTTTAGCAAAGAAAGTCATAAATTCATCCAAAGAAAAACAATCATGTGCAGATGCATTTGACTTGTTTGCCTTTCGTTGGCCTTTGATAAACTTCCAAAGACAGTTAAACACATCAAGTGATGTGATTTTGGGTATGTTCATAGCGTGCATTGGGAATTGAAAATAGTCCCAAATTAACAACTGCTTTCGAAGTGGACCCAACCTCAAAGCATCAAATGAACTTTTTGAAACCATATTGCATAGATCTTTCTCGAGTTCGTGTAGGGTGCAAACATTTCGACAAGTAACAAATGAATGGATGAATGCATTCACCTTTAAAAATAATTACAAAATCAAAAATGGTGCTTCTTTAAAGAAATAAAATATTTTTTTACCCTGCTTTGCTCTTTCATGATTGAAAGTAACGCTGGGATGTCTTTTTCACTTCTAAGCTGTAATCGATCTGAAACTCGAAGATATTTCAAGCATGTTATGCCATACATTTCACAAAGTTCCTTTGAAACAGTAGCGATGTGTACAAGTTCTCCATTATCACACAACCTATTTCGTATTTCATTCACTTTCATATCCAACTGGGATATTGTAATCACGGGTTGAACATTCGCAGAAACAACAGTGGGGAAATCTAGCATTGAGTAAGGAATCCCATTTCTATCAAATGCACGGGCTACATCAACGATATCATCAGATGAGGTGCCCATATACATTTCATATGGTACCATTATCTTCATGTTTTGCACCTTTGTCCTCTCTAGGTGTTCTAACAGTTCATTGTATGTTTCATTAAACGCTTCATCAATAGGTTTCCTTAATCTTGCCTTTACGATAGAGCTTTGAGATATGCAGAAAATATTTGAACAAAACTGTTCTAAAAATAGTTTTATGTTAGTACAACTGCTGGTCCCTTTTTTTGACCTTTTGGAGACATAATGCTGCAAAAACTTTTTACTGAAAAAAGGGTCGCAAAAGTTTTGTATAAAGATATTGTTCAGTTTATCCAATTGTATTTCTTCCAGAGAAATGTTCCGCATTAAAGCTACCAGTCTGAACTTTGCATAAACTATGTGAATGTTTTTGAACAAATGACAATGGTTAAAAGGGGAAGGAGCATTGTTCCTAGCATTAGTTTTTTCAATATCTTCATAACTACCACCTGCTTCATCATCATTTATTGTGACAAGTTTATGTTTTGAACAACCTTCAATCTGTGCTAGTGTGCAACGAATTTGTTTTTCAGCATCATGAGTAGTAAGGTTTAATGCAAGAGAAGAATCACTTCTGCTTGTAGCATCTAATTGTTCTTCAATCTTTGGTTTTACTGGATAATCTTCCCCTAAAATCACCATCAATATTTTTGAAAGCTTTTTAACCGTCTTGGAGCATCTTAAAGATCTGTATGCCTTTTCAATAGATTGGTGCCATTTTTTTTTATATAGCTGATTAATTTTCCCAAAGTCCGAACTCGTACAATTGCTTGGCAAAATTGATAAAATTCTCTGCTTTAACTCAGCTAAACTTGACATTATATATATATATATTTATATAACTGTATTCTAAGAGTAAAGATAGACTGGTTATATATATATAATAAGTTGAATAAGGAGAAGAACAACAATGTTCACAAGCATAAACAAATATTTGTTTACACCAGTATGATAAAATTGTAAATATTACATATTATTATTATTTGATATATATATATATATACTGACTATATATATATATATATATATATATATATATATATATATATATATATATATATATATATATATCAAATAATAATAATATGTAATATTTACAATTTTATCATACTGGTGTAAACAAATATTTGTTTATGCTTGTGAACATTGTTGTTCTTCTCCTTATTCATATATATATATATATATATATATATATATATATATATATATATATATATATATATATATATATATATATATATATATATATATATATATATATATATATATATATATATATATATATATATATATATATATATATATAAATATATATATATATATATATCATCATCATCATCGTCGTCATAACCATCATCGCCATCATTGGCAGTCCGTCGAAACGATGATGACGGTTTCATTTAGGTTTCTAGGCTTGGATCATACTCCTCAACATAGATGTGACTACGCTATTTTTTAAAATAATTTTATATATAAAGTCTATTAGAAACACGAGGGTCAGATTTTGATAATTGGATATCTTCAATAATTGTTAAAAAGTTTAACCAAAAAATAAATACATACCAAACCAATAAATTTTACTAAATTATAAAGATTATAAAACAATTAATTTTCTAGAAAACAATCTGGATAAAAAAAATTTGAGAGTCAAATTAGTCAAATTTTAAGAAACCTGTGGCTCAGGTTGTTGATGCTTAAGGTTTTGTAGAAAGAAACATTTGCCAATTGACTTTTTGAATTATATACATTAACAATTTAAAAAGTGGTGTGGAGGGATAAAACCATCATTCCCAACAATACGTATGCTAAAGTTAAATGCCATAAAGCTTTTGTGGAACCTGAACTACTATGACCTCGCTTTGGAAGCAATTTTAAAATGTTAAACCAGGGTAATTATTTGGGTCGGAGCACAATTATAAAAAATATTATATATACTCTGTAAATATAAATTTTCTTCACCCATTTACCTAATTTTATCATTCTGATACATCCTGGTGAGGTTAAAAAATAGTTATATATACGAGTTATAGCAGCCTGAAACATCGTAGATATTGTGATAAAAGTAAAGTAGTTTCGCAAACAGCATCACCTCTGGGCCTGCTGCAATTAAGCACGTTTTACAAAAAATATCAGAACGATACTTTACAGAACAAAATAAAATGGAGTCTCTAAAACGGTAACGCCAAATATATATTATATCAACATATCGAAACATTGCTAAAGTTCTACTGACAACAACATTAACTGTTGTTGTTAAACCCAGTGGAAAAACTGCATTGAATGTGGCCTGAGGTTCACTTTTCGCAACATCGAATAGTTTTGCGATAGTGTGAGAGGGCTCTTAGCATAAATTCCGTAAATCCTCGAATTTACCTTTATTTATCCCGGCTAATTAATTTATGATTTTTTTAAGTAGGAGTTTATTCGAAAGGGGGGGGGGGGGGGGGGCATTCGAAGGGGGGGGGTCTAATAAAAAAATGTGGTATGACTAACCCAGAAAAAAGATATATGCATATGTTCATCAATAATTCATACGTGTTCAGTTCAAAATATCAATGTTCTCGGCATCATCGATTGCTTCATCAAGGATCAAGTAAGGAGGACAAGCCTCTTGTATATCTGTTTCATTAGGAACGAACGGATTTTCCTCTGTGCCGTCGAGCAATTGTAACTGGTGTAATTGTAACTGGTGTTTATAATGAACCATAAATTCATGATATAATATGTTTCCGATTTAGCCCCCATGAGGGTTTAAGTAAACACGAAATTTGAGCGGGGGCTAATTCGAGGCGGGGGGGGAGCTAATAAAAAAAATTTAGATTTAATGATGGGGGCTTATTCGAGGGGGTGTCAATTTGGGGATTTACGGTATACTGCTAATTATGATAAAAGCATAAAACTTTGTATATTTATAAACATAAAAGATTTAAAAATTTTGAGGGAGACACGCCCAAAAGTCATGTGCTCGTTGACGTCAGCATTTTTTTGGTTTGAGAAAAAATGTCAAAAAGTACTCATGTTATACATCGTTGGATAGAGAATTCAACGCTGAACATATCTTTTGCATACAACATAGTCTAGATATGAACTGGTAAAAAGTTACTGTCGTTTTAAGTTAACCGTGATGACGTCATCAATCCCTTATCGGAATGAAATAGTGTCAAAACAAAAATTCATACACTCACGTTCGATTTAACATTCGAATGTGTAGAAAAGTTAGTTCATGTAATCACTTAATAATTTCTTATTGCTGAGGGTAGAACGTGCCGTAATTCGAGTGATTTAAAAAATCTTGGCATAACAATTAAGAAGATTCGGAAAAAATTAAGAAATGAGTATTTTTCAAATCTTGCGAATAAAATCAACATTGCTGGTGAAGAGCGAATGATCGAAGAAGGAATTTTTTGAAGACCACCTAAAAGATAAAAACGCTGGCCTTCAGCCTGAAGTGATAAATCCCACTGACTACCCACATATTTTACCACCAGAAAACATCCATCTCAATTCTGAAGTTCCATCTTTTTCAGAAGTACAGGATGTTATTAAGAATATCAAAAATGGGAAATGCGAAGGGACGGACAAAGTATACGGAGAAGAGCCGAAGTATAGTAAATCAAACAGGTTTATGTTATATCTAATGCTTCTTCTTACAACTATTTGAAGAACCTTTATTTACCATCATCGTGGTTAATATCTCTATCACATGTATTTATAAACACAAGGGATCGAGGGGGGATGTTGCCAACTATAGAGGTCTTTCTCATGTCCACAATATCAAAAATTATTATAGCAGTTATTGTATCTAGAATTCGAAACACATATGAACAAATCATTTCCAACTTTCAATTTGGCTGTCATTTTTTGACATTCAAAACATGGCGTGACCAATCAGTACTGAGGTCGATGTAACCACCATTTTCCAATAGCAATCACCTATTGTTTCCGATAATGACACCTCTTTCTAAAAGATAAAAATAACAGTGAAGTGTGAGTTTGTCGAATTCGTTCAAATCAGTGCCACGGCAGACGTTAAGAGCTAACATAATACTCCGGAGGAATTGTATGTTCACAGAGATATCAAGCTTAATTTTGATAAAATCATAGATGTGTATGCAAAAAAGTTTCCACGACGGATGTTATTTACAAACCTTTATCAGAAAACTGAAACTTTTGTCTTGTACTGGTTGTGTTAAAAATAAATAACCACGCTGCTTGAACCCCTTCTATATATCTCCGGGCATAAAAAAGTCTTTCAATTATTATGGGAGAGAGATTCATTAATTGAGATGAAATTATTATGTTAGTCTCTCTTTTCAAAATTCCTGTGATACCATTGTCTTCATCCATTTTATCACCTTCCAACTGAACTGACTCTCGACCAGAATTTCTTCTTGACTTGAATCAATGTCAACAACTTCTGCGGCGGTTAGTTCCGCAGAATCTAATTAAGGATTACTTTCACTTTGCCTCTGCACAGTAATCCATTCAGCTCATTTCTCGCCTAACGTTTTGTCACCAACGCTCAGAAAAAGAATTTTTTTATAGTTATAAATGAAGACAGAAAAATAAACATTTGAAACGAAAAATTTCGAGATAGTGGGCTAACAGAGCTGAAGGGAGCGAAAAATTCGTTTGACATAGTGAAAGTTCGAGATGAGTTCGAATGGAATTATAAGGAAAGTTACTGGAAATGCTGAAGGGACCAAAGAAAAAGTACCAGATAGTGAAAGTTCGAGAAAGCGGATGTCGACTGTATTTAAAGTTAAAGTTCTTTAAATCCCGTTAGTTTAGTTTCGTGTTTGAACACATGGTTTCTATATACAAGCTGATTTAGTAGAACAGTTTTTAATGCTCATTTTAAAAGGTGGGTAGACCCCCATTTGTACAAATGTGTTTAATATTCGGGTAACTAAAAGTTTTTTCGGGCAACTATAGCCTAGAAGAGTCTTTGACCAATGACCAACATTTAATGCAACGCTTATATAGTTACAACGAATCATAACTTTAATTATTTAGTTATTTAGTTTGTTAGCTCTTATTTAACAAGTTTGTTAGCTGTTAGTTAATTAGTACCCAGCGCCAGCAGTTTTAGAATGAACCGTAAAAGAACATACAGAAGTAAAATTAGATGTACGGCATGCAATACAGTTATATATCTCTATATATACATTTAACGTCTATTTTCAATCCTGGCACGTGTTAGACGGGTTTACTGATGGCACGCCTCCATCCTACTCTATTCTGCGCCAACCCAGGCTGGATACCTTTCTCAATGAGATCTTTCTTCACAACCTGGCTCCATGTTGTCCGTGGCCTGCCTCTGCCACACTTACCATCAACAACTAAATCTCTACGCTTCTTAACCCAGTTATTATCATTCATTCTCTCAACATGACCAGGCCATCTAAGCCGACGCCTTTGCAAAGATTTTCTTACACTTTCTAGTCCACAGCGTTCCCTTAACTCATTTGAAGGCTTCCTATCCTTCAATGTCACATTTGACATCCATCTAATCATGCTCATGTCATTACGCTCTAGTCTGTTTAGTTCGACAGTTCTATATTCTGATTATAAGTCAGAACATCTTAAACGAAAGCACAAAAACAGTTTATAAGTTAAATTTGTTTCAATTGAGGAAGAAGGTCCTCTTCAACAGAGGCTATGCTTTTTTCCAACTTCTAGAAGTAGAACTCCGTCTGCTGCAAATGATCCAGCCAACAACAGTTCTGCAAGCTTGACTGTTGATTTGGCACCCAATGCTTTTGTATTTAGACATGGACAATGAAAATGTAAATGAAGCACCGGTATATAGAAGCATGGAAGAAGATAAATCAGAAGCAGAGGAGATATCTGGCCGTTGCGGACGCTGACACATATTCTTGATTTAACGGTCCTACAACCGGCCTAGATATTTTTCGGGCAGAGCTGGTTGTGCCCCCCCCCCAAACAATTTTTGGCTCCTACGCCCATGAATGCAAACAATAGATTAGTTCAACAAATTGATAGTTTTGCTTTTAAATTGCGCGATCATTATACGTGCAACTATTACTAAAAAAATTATTTTTAATTTTATTAAGAAATTTTCTAAAATAATGTATACGAATTCACATTTAAAAAATTGTGAATATTTTCGATCGGTTTAATGTATTTAGTCGAAACAACCAAACAGTACAAAAAGTTTGCATATATTTTTGTAATATGGTAAGTGAAACCCAGTCGATATTTAAAACGAAAAACAAATTTTAAAATGTAAACATTGCGCACGTGGTAGCGCAAATAACTCTATTATCTTATAATAGAATTTACAAATATTTTGGTAAGGCTGGAATACACCTGGAAAGAGGAAAAGATTGTTTAGAACATCGAACGTGGACATCGAATAGCATCCAATAATAATTTTAAAAAACGTAAACAAAACACCAAGACTCGTTGTTGCAAGTTTCTTTTTATGGACAATGTCTACCAAACTGAAGTCGGGTACTATAATCATTAACAAAAAGCTAGAAAGGAAGTAGTTGCATATGCTGACGATTTCACTGCTGCTGAATCACTACAAAGGTTCAAAACATGGTGGGATATTTCATGCGAATTTGGACCAAAATTTAGTTATTACCCTGAACCAACTAAATCATGGTTAATTGTGAAGCTAAGTTTATTTGATAAGACTTGGATATTCAGTGACACTTAATTAAAGATAACAACTGAAGGTAAACGATATCTTGGTATCACTCTTATTGGTAGTGAAAAGTTCAAGAAAGACTACACAAACGAAAAAATATTAGATTGGATTGATGAAATTTGTGTACTAAGTCAAATCACAAAAACAGAACCTCAAGCAGCGTACTGTTGTTTTATCAGTGGATACATATAAATGTGTTCTCTTGCGTTTTATCCTCTAAATCTATAACAATCATCTAAGTTACTTGACGAATATCTTGTGTAAGTATAGGTAAGTATTTTTTGCTTCAGTTATTTAAGGTATTAGTGTTGTATATATTTTATTTCTCAAGATATATATTATATTTTCAGAAATAAGTTTTGTAGTTATTTTTTATCAGAACTAAATCTTTAACCTTACTATTAACAGATATAAATCTTTATTTAGTTTTAGTATATATTATAATAATTGTACTTATTGACTCTCGTATAATTTAGGATTTTTTTGATTTCATTTTGATTTTTGATTTGATATACATCCTATACTTAATACAACTATACATAATTGCAGGTCCGCCGACAGAGGGGGGGGGGGGGTAACAGGGTAAGTGCCGCGGGCTCAGTTAGGGGCCCGTAATTGAATTCTCAATTTTCCTATGTATCCAATTTTTCTGAACTTTAAATTTCTTATTCTGATGTATCTTCAAGGAATACATTTTTAAGCTGCAATTCTTTAAACTCGTTATTGAATTGATTATGCAATTTGACCTTAACTTGGCTACATGTATGTTTTGCACAATGAAGAGCCAAGAACTGTAAGTGAATTATCTCAATATGTTTTTCTATTGTTTACACACATATTGTTATTGTTGAGGTTGGTTCTCTGCTAGACAGTTGATCTTAACTTTTAAATAAACATAACTTTCATTCTTTTGATTGCACATAATAGCTGCTCTGAGTGGTGTTTTCACGTGTTGTTTGTTTTGAGACCACATTCAAACACAATGTTTTCTTTGTCATTGTTGATGCAGTGATTGTTGGCCTTTTAACACGCTATGATGCTGCATACACAATTGATGGTATGTATGGCTTCCTTTGGAGATACCTTGCCATGACAGAGCAGGAAATTTCAGTGGCCTGGGCTACCTTAGCCAACAAATATAAAGGTGACATTTTGCAAAATTCACTGAACGAAGAAATGCTGCAGCTTAAAACAATTCATGTTGCAAACTTTGGAGAGGAATTCTTGAGTCCATATATGCTCTTGAATAAAATCAGTAAATTCAAGCTTAGTGAGATATTCCCAAATGTTTGTATTGCCTTGATGATCTTTTGCACCTTGCCAGTTACAGTTGCATTAGCAGAATTTAGCAAACTCAAGCACATCAAAAATTTCTTGCGGAGCACAATGAAGCAAGAACAATTGAACGACTTGGCTATCCTAAGCATAGAGAGGAGGAAATTAGACTTCAGTGACGTAATTAATGCCTTTGCACTGACAAAGGCTCGTAAAATGATGCTGTAGATGTTATTTAACTCTTTTTGTACAATTAGTGTAATATTACCTCTTTATATTGTACACGTTTTTTTATAAGAACCTCATTTTTGGAATTCATACTCTGAAATTTTTATTGCCAAGCAAGGGGCCCACACCCACTAGTTGCCCCGGGGCCTGGCCTCGCTCTCGGCGGCACTGCATAATTGGATGGTTGTGTGGAAGTTGTGTTTTGAAAACTGCTCCAAACTCCAAATATACTATTTATCATGTTTTCAATTTTCACGTTTTTAAACAATGTTATTTCTTTGTTTTTAACTTTTAACCAGCATCAAGTGGATATAAATTTGAATAGTATCAAAACAAATATTTATTTGAAGTAAGACTACTATGTCGGACATTCCAACACAGAACGCTCAAGCCCACTCCATTGATTTACTTGATATGTTGTATGTTGTTCGTACATAATTATACATTTTTTTGGTTTTAGATATTGTTTCAAGTTCTGCTAATGGTCCTCATATTTCAACTTATTTCTTTAGTTGGTTTTGTGACGAAATCACACGTGATGAAGCTGAGCAACTTCTACAACCAAGAGAAGTTGGGTTGTTTTTAATACGCAAAAGTACGAACCATATAGGCGATTACACACTGTCTGTTGTGAGGTAACCAGTTTTTGGCTGAAAAATCAACATGCAAATGACTTGCGCATTGAATTTCATCCTGTTACTGAATACTCAACATTACCATATTAAGTTGAGGAACAATCAACTAACTCTTGATGAGGAAATACACTTCCCTGCCCTCACAGACCTTGTTGAAGTAATTCGCATTGTTGTCAGTGCTTTATAATGTAATGTTTCTGCAATTTTTTTTATTTAAAACAATTCTATGTCATGTCATTATCTCGTTAACTCATCATTTTTTATTTAAGTTATCAGTAGAAAGTGTTACATAACATCAATTTTTTGTTGTCCAGCACTATGAGAAAGATGAAGATGGTTTGTGCACTCAGTTGCAAATGCCTGTCAAAACTCGTATATACATGAATCAATCCAAGGACTTGTTTCTCAAAGGTATATAATGCTTTTCCTTCAATCCTTTATATGAGTGAATCCATCCAGACCAATTGTTGTTTTAAATTTTACTTGGTTTATTTTTTATTTTGTAACAACTGTTTGGGAAAATAAATGTTGTTCTCATTTGATTTTTGTCCTCCATAGAGGATTTAGTGATGACAAGTGATGATATTACTCTGGAAGAGAAAATTTCATCTGGACATTTTGGAGGTAGAAAATGCCTTGCCATTACTTTTGGTGTATGAGTTTTCTTTTTTAATCAGAGGTGCATAAGGGCTTGTGCAAGGGTAAACAGGTAACTATTGAACGTTTTAAAGGCACAAAGGGTGCTCTGGTTTTCCTCGCAGAAGCTCCAACTTTGATGTATGTGATATTCAATGACTTATTTCGCATCATCTAAAACGTGCTGCATGTTTCTTGTAGCAAACTCTATCAAAAGCACCTGGTTGATTTGATCGGCATCAGTTTTCAAGAAGGAACTGTGTTAATCTTGAAAGAGTTTTTTGCAAAGGTGAGTGTATATCATCTTGGTCGTCGTTGTTAAAATCAATCGTGATGTATGGTCGTTGTTCCTCAACGTCTTGCATGACAAAGTCACATTCAACGATAGGACACTTGGTGTAGATCCGTTCAACAAGTGTTACTGGACATAAAGAATAACTTCTTCTATCACATAATTATGTTCATCATAATTAACAATAATGTTCAATAACATTAAATGAAAACACAAACTAACAAAACCTATATAATACAACTCGACAGGGGACGTTGTTGGGCTACCTTCTCTCAAAGAGCACGGCAGGGATCACTGAAGAGGAACAGCTGAAATTCGCGAGGTTAAATTTGTTCAAATGTGTTTTATTTGTTTAATGTATATTTTTCAGTGATGTTTGTTCGGGAATGCAGTATCTGGAAGAGATGAACATCATGCATAAGTAAGATGAGTATGTTGACTTGACTTTTTGACAAGAGTGAGTGCGATACAATGTCACCGTGAACAACTGGCTTATGAATTTGATATTAAAATACTATTCCTTTTTCTAATCTCATGATGTAATTTAGAAGGTTGGCTGCGCGAAATGTTTACTTGGCGCATGACCTTTGCGCGAAGATTTGTTCTTTTGAATTGAGTAAAGCTTATGAACAGATACGAGTGAGGTGGGTGGCACCCGAAGCTATGATTGAAAACGTATGTATCTGACGGTAGAGTTACATAGAAAAACTATTGGTTGTCCGTGTTTCGCAGAATAAATTCTCCACCAAATCTGACGTTTGGAGTTTTGGTATATTGCTGTGGGAGATCTTTTCGTACGGAAAACTACCTTACCACTTCTTGTGAGTTTTTTGCTTTTTCACGTAATCCCTTTTGTGACGGATGAACAGTGACTCTTACATCTTTAGTCTAACGCTATGGTCAGTGACAAGGTAGTATATAGCAATTCTCGAATGGAGATACCGGATAAATGTCCCACGCGCATGTACAAGTTGATGCTGAGGTGCTGGAACAGCAAACCTAAAAAGCGCCCTTCGTTTGCACTACTCCTCGCTGAAATAAAAAGTCCTGCACAATCGGCCAATACGTTTCACACGATTGTACACTATTTTAATTTGAAACATAGACAGCAAATTTTTGACATATTTTTTAACAATTATCACAAAACCCATCAAGCCAAACAACTTCACCATCCCCATTCCTTTACTTTAACGGATTTCCTGTTTACATTATCGAACGCGAGAAATGTCTTAGGTTTTTGAAGTTTATGTACCTTAAGGGCATTTATTTTTGCGGAACTAATTTTTGCGATTGGGACCTCAAAAAAGTCTTGTTTCGCGGAATTAATTTTTGCGAATCACTTATGATCGATAACAAATACGGAACTAATCTTTGCGATTGACCGTTAAAGGATTTTTTTCTCCGAAAAGATGAAGAAAAATATTTTTGATAGCGGTTCTTCTTTTAGAGATAAAATTACAAATAATTTTGTTCAAAGTCATTAAGTATTTCGAAAATGTTGTTTAACGGCTCTCCCCTGCATTCCCATTCTTCGTCGTCATTAATTGATCGAGGGGCAAAACCGCTAATATCATCCTGATTTGCCGGTATCACCTCAAACACTTCATTCATTTCATTGGTTAAAGTTCGATTCCATAGAAATGATCGAGCGATTTTGAGATTTTTTCAATGAATGAAATGAAGTAAATGCTCTATCCGCGTCGTCCAATCAAATACCGGATGGAAAATCAAAAGAAAGAAAAGAAAACAGTAGAGTTTCTAACTCAAAGAGACCCCGAGAAGATATACGCTCGTTCTTCTCAGCGGTACCAAAAACTGCAAAAGTAACACAGGAAGCTTCTCGTGATATCGAAATCGATAATAGTGACTAAGAACAATCATTTTTTGGCTATTAAAATGCATTATATATAACCAATTTTCGCAGATCAAACGATCAGAATTTCGGTGGAATAAATGTTATCTGAAAATTTTCCGCTGATTTATTTCGAGTATATACTTACTGTAACCGTAATAAAACTATTATACTTCCATGCTTTAACAAACACAAAAAAACTAATGCAGAACTAATTTTTGCGATTGGAAAAAATTAAAGATTTTGCGCTTCATCGAATTAAAAGTATTTTTGCGGAACTAATTTTTGCGATTTTGGGCAAATAATGCCGCCAAAATTAAATAAATAATGCCCTTAAGGTAGTAATCAAAACACGTAACTAAATAAAATTTTAAGAATCAAGAACCGTGACAGCCGGTTGGTGTTTATCTGCACATTTAATGAAATCAATAAAAATGTTGAATATTTTTTTAAATGAACATCGGGTTAGCGTTTCAACCCAAGTAAAATAAGCGGGATTATTTCTTCAATGCCTTGAAACCTAGTTTGAGGATACCGTTTCAACAAAAAAGGTTGCTGCAGTGTATCACCAAGGCTTTTCAGCACGTGTCGTAACATGCAATTTGAAGAAGGTTTAAAAAGAATATATTTTAATAAAATATATGTTTCGTTTGAAGACGGTAAAACGACATTCGAAACAAAGATATACCTGTGAATGAACTTCTCCGTGTGACGGAATACTGGAGATAACCTAAGTTTATCTCCGTTAATTTATTCAACAATCTCGCATGCAGAATTACTGGGGAATCTATAAAATAAAGGCGCGATTAGTAGAGAGGCGGGAATATTAGAGTAAATACGGTATTTCAACACCTTTGCAAAAGAGTGTCGAAAATTATGCATGCATGCGCATTATTTCTAGATTATGTATTAAACATGTACAAGATGTTTGTGATAACCTGTATACGATAAGATGGTGTAAAAGAAATCTAGTTCTAATTATTAATTGAACCAGCATAAAGAAAAAGAAACAAGCAAATGGTCCAGAAGGATTAGTATAGTGTCTGGGTTTGTTGAAATGTCTCAAGATTTAATGAGATGGTAATTATAAGATTTAAGATGGCAATTATAAGATTTAAGCGCCACATTACACTCCATAGAAGAAAGAGAAACTATCATCAAGGAACTGGATAAGCATTGTCGATTTACTCAATCCCGGATCCAAAAACAAAAGAAGGTTGGGAAACTGGCAATGTTGAATTCTTTAAACGCCCCAAAATACCCAACTGACTTACACATCAACAAGTAGAGGAGACACCCCATACATACTTTAACTAGTTTATTCTTTAACCATACAATTCAAACTTTAACCAGTTAACTATATAGTTAACGTTCTTCAGGGTTTTTTAATATAAAGATTACCCAAAAAGGAGCTTAATTTGTTTAATATCTCTTAGTAAGCAACTTGAACTATAGTCCAACAAGTAGCCTCAAAATTTTTATGACAAAAAAATTTTCCAATTTTCCCAAAATTAAATTTCACAAGAGGTGGGCAAACTGTAGAATCAATGAAAAACAAAAAAAGACACGGAGATTCAATCATGAGTTTCAATTGAATTCCTATAAGCCGTAGAGAAAATGGGGCGAATTGTTAATCAAACCTTAAATGGATCATCCTTTGGAAATCTTACAAGCAGTATTTAATAATTCGCAATCTTTAATGCAACATTAGATATGAATGTTCCGTAAATAAATCAGTTTTGGCTAACCAGAATCCCAGCTGTTTTGTATATATACGTTTGACTAAATGTATACATAAAATTTCAAAATGTTCCAACACTTGTTATTTGTCAAAGTTTCTCACGAATTGTTGAAACGCCTCTTAGTCGAGTAACATAATATTAATCACAGGTCGGAAGTATGGAATGACGTGTGTTTCTTCATGTGGTGAATGCCATGGTGTTGAATGCAATAATATTGTTTAAGATGGAAATAATTTGACAAAAAAATAATAATGAATGACATATTCCGAAAACTAGATGAAACACTTAACACTTTTTTCACTTCTGCAGAATGGTGATGTTGTTACGGAAGAGGACGAATACAAGAAACTGGAAGACGAAACAGAACAAACGAAGAAGAGGAGGAGGAAAGCAATATCTTTGACATTTTTGACGATGAATATTGATATTGCTCAATTTATATGTTCAATATAGAAGCTTGAGTATCAGCAGCAGTGACTCAGTAAAGTCCGCAAACTAGTTCGTATAAATTAGCCCTTGGATACGCGAAAGCCATCAACAAACCAGAAATTCAAGCTCACAACACCACTAATAAAGCACTTCATGCTTACACTTTCACTTCCCGTCCTACTGCGATAAATTCCAGACCAGATTTCACCAAAATCAGAAAGAAAGAGAAGCAGGAAATGGAACAATTTTGAAGGTTTTTACAAACAAATTAAGCATGTTTTTGACGTTTTTTGAATAGATTCTGACACCATGACCTCGAAAACAGTGTTTTTATAAGTTGTTTTGCTTGAAGAGTTTTGTGATAATTGTTAAAAATATGTTAAAAATTTGGATACTTGTCGGTTATTCCTCTCCCCGAGAAAAAAGTTTTTAATTTTTGCTTTCTTTTTTTATAACATATTTATAATGCCACTGAGGTGGCCAATAAGCGGCAATATTAGTCAAAATATGTTCAAATAGGTCAACATTATTATAATGCTTCCACATCCATTCGCACAAATACGAGTCCAACATGTGACGGTGGGTTCCGTTATGTCGTTTATTTCGCTCTTTTGCAGACCTCCACAGCCGCTCAACACTTTGCGTGTGCGCCCCAATATTAGTATCGACAAAATAAAGGCTGTGGTTAACTGTCAAGTGGTTAAACCCCATACCCTGCATTGCTCCAGAGATCTGACATTATAGTAGTTCCTGGTCGGATTGCTGTCTGCATGATCGGAAGCAAAGTAGCTGCACTGCGGTCAGGAACCGTACGCATGAAACCTTCCTTTATTTCCCGAAACCATCCACCACTCTCAAGTGCTTAATACAAAGGGGGTGGGAATTTTCCTCCAGATCTTATAACCTTAAGTTTGCCTAAAGCATCTTTTTCTTCAAGTGTATATTTACCTCGGTCAGTTCGTGAAAACGTCCGATCTGACAACATGTTGCGTATATAAGTATCAATTAGTAATCTTTAGTACTCTGTATAAGAAGTAAAAGTTATTTTAACAAATTCTCAACAACATGAGAACCATTCGAAACAAATACGTTCGAATAAATACTTTTTCAAACGTTTTTAACTCAGGCCTATTTACACTGAAAGTTTTTATTTTTATCAGTGAGATACAGTTTTCGTTTTTGACAACAAGTTAAAATTAATAAACGGGGGAGGGGGGGGGTCTTAATAAGATCGGAGGGGAGAGATTCTCCAAAAATTAATAAACGCCCCCCCCCCCTTTGCATTAAGCACCTAAGAGAACACCCACTGTTGTGGCAATCCCCAGTCTTGGTTATCTTATCTACGCCTTGAGAAGAGTGATTCGCCAACTTCAACAGTTATATTTAGTCCACCAATTAAAATATGGTTTGCAAGAAGATCCGCTGCACATACTTCCCGCAGAAAATTATTAAAATCAATGCTGACATCTTTTCCTATGACAAGTTCTGTCTGTAAAAATTGTATTTTGGTATACTCTTTCGACCAACAATATATAAAATAAATGTCTCTATACGCCAATTTTGCACCCACCAACCAGGTACCTTTTCGTACAGAAATTCCGATCGACACTCACAAGAGCGACATCTCATAACCGACAAGTACCACAATTTGCTGTATATATATTAAATCAAAATAGTGTACAATAGTGTTAATAGATTAAAACGTACTCGGGCGATTTTTCAGGACTTCTTATTTCCCTGAGGAGTAGTGCAAACAAAGGGCGGTTTTGAGGTTTGTTGTTCCAGCACCTCAGCATCAACTTGTACATGTGCGTGGGACATTTATCCGGTATCCGGTAACCATCCAGTTCTGTATAGTTGTGTAGAGTATATGGATGTATATTAAATCAAAAATCAAAATCAAATCAATTTATTTCCTTTATAAAGGAAACACTATTAAAGTATTTACAAAAGATAGTTTACAAAGTAAATCCTAAAGTATACAAGGGTCAATAAGTACAATTAGTATATAATACTAAAACTAAATAAAGACCTATATCTGTTAATAGTAAGGTTAAAGATTTAGTTCCGATAAAAAATAACCACAAAATTTATTTCTGAAAATATAATATAAATCCTGAGAAATAAAATATATACAACACTAATACCTTAAATAACTGAAGCATACCTATAAACTTGTACAAACTTGTATATATATATATATTGATTGAGAAACTTGCCCCTCCCAAGTCTTGGACAATTATTTTTATAGTGATTTAAAGACCGGACATGTCGAATGTCAAAAAATCATCAAAAATCATCAAAACATCGCAATGTTTGCTCTTCTTTTAAAGGAAATTGCATGTAGATCTCAAAAATGACAGTTTCGTTACCATCCCTATATATATCAAAATGTATATTAAAATATATCATTAAGAAACTCTTTAAAAAACTTGGTTTTAGCATATTTTGAGTGAACAATATAATTATGAACAAAAACTAGAATTCAGAACAGTTGATTTCTGCTTTTGCACAAGCGCATCTCTTATTCTTGCACTGTGACGAGGAGCAGTTACATCGAGTCATCTTTAAAACCTGTTCAGGTGCAACATCAGTCCAATCTCAGTTCCTACATTTATAACAGAAATTTATAATTTTTCTGACGTAGTCAACCTGTTTAAATGTGAAATATAATAAAAAAATAGTAATAATCAACCCCTTGTGGGAGCACTGTTGGTGTCAATGACTCACTGAAATGAAATGAAATTGTTGTTTATTCACCATATAATAAAAATACAAAAAAAATTCATAGAAAAACAAATTACAAAAATATATGGTTGGTGTCACTCAATAGCATAAAGCTGAACAATGTAGTGACACCACAGTAGAAATATGCGTAAAATAAATATATCTAGAAAAAATATATATTATCTAATTGGCAAAGATACACACAAAATAAAATACAAACCACCAAGCAAAACATATATTTGTTTAATTACACTAAGCTAAACAAGGTTTACCCCTGATGCTAAGTTTGACTAAATTAGAAAATTTTTTACTGTTTAAATCAAAAATAGAATTTAACCAATGCATGTTTTTATATTTTACATCAAAAATATTTTTAATGTCTCTAATTGATTTGTTCCATTCAATGATGCTTTGGTGTTTAATTGAGTATTTTCCATAAAAAATTGTATTATATGAACAAATTTTAAGTTCATTAGCTAAGGCATTGCGAGATGGATAAAGATGAAAATGACAAAGTTTAGTGAAGAAATTGCCAATCGAAGGGGGGATATTTTGGTTATTCTTTAAACCAAAAACAAACATAATGTTGAGAAGTTTAATAGTAGACGAAAATGGAAAGATATTAAATTACTATCACTATCCTCACATTTCTCCCAGCCATAATCACAAGGATCAAGTGCCGGAGGACAACCAGTGCTACAACTTTGCCACATGATTGCCACGTGCTCTCTTACTGTTTAAAGTAAGAGCTTCATCCGTAGGTGGAAGATTTTTTAGAGCTGACGGTTTTGCTGATTTCTTTGTACCATCTGTCTTGTTCACCCAGATTTTTTGTCTGTTACTTTTACCGACTTGACCGTAGCACCTTGCAACAAACCTTCTTCCTTCTTGAATGACTAAATCCATGGCCGAATCTTTATCACCAATATAATGGAGGGGAACCTTTTCTACGACGTTGAGTGCTTTGACTTTGCCAATGCCAAGCAACATGGAGACGGCATCACTACCAGAAAGTGCATGAAGAGCGATCAAGGATGGGAAGACCGTTATATTCAAATCAACCGACTTGTTAATACTGACGATCTTGTTTCCATCTGAAAAAGGATCCATGTAGAGACCTTAGCTGACCAACTACTCTCGAACAGGTGCCCACAGAGAAGAACAAAAACATCTGTGTCAGGACTTAAAACTGTGATGATTGTGTTTCCTTCTTTAATTATGCAATCTACTTATACTGTGGTATCATATAGTCAACTTCGCCGTAACTTGAAGACAAGTCTTGTCGTCTGATCCTAACACCATTATGAACCTGAGAAATATAGAAGTGGTGTTGAACATTGTAATTCATCTTTACAATTTTTTCATACTTATTAGTTTTACCTTTTTACTTTGGATTTAATATCAAAAGTCGGTTTATAATAATTAATAATGATGTGATTTTTGACAGTGAAGTAAACCTCTGTAGGTAGTGGTAGTGCTCTTTGCCGTCAACTAACATTAGTTGGCCAATGTTGGGTTATGTATTTTAATATTTGAGTATTAAAAATTTCATCAGTTTGTGGTAAAAAGTCAATAACTTTTATAACAAGACCACAGCCAATAACAAACATTGCAATGTTTTGATGATTTTTTACGGATTTTTTGACATTCGACATGTCCGGTCTTTAAATCACCACAAAAAAAATTACCCAAGACTTGGGAGGGGCAAGTTTCGTTTTTTCGGGCCTATACTAACCATATTAACATAAAATGCAATAAAAACCCATATGTACTCGATGTCAAGGCCATCCTTAAAAAACCCGTTTGGCCATTGGACTAATTCTTGTTCCTAGCTTTAAATGGAAAGAGTATAACAAGGAAAATTGATTGAGCAAATTCTCAAGATACAAGGATGAAGAATTTAAAAGATCAATAAGAAAAAAAGGACGTAAACATCATCAACCAAAAAATAAACTATATAACTTGACAATCAAGAAATAACAGTATAACCACAAAACTCTTTTGATAGAGGATGAAATGAAATTTATTCGAGAATAAAGCGCCAGAGAACACATTTATATGCACACAACATGCATTTAACCTTCAACTGGACAAACCAATAAACAACAAAACATTAATTTTACAATTATAAAATCACGCTCTTTTGTTACAATAAATGTACAACGACATATAAAAAACAGTAAAAAAGAAGAAAAAAACTATATTTAGAATTAGGTCCAGTTTATGGAAGAGGTGCGTTCACTCACCACCAGAGCATCTTCTTTGAACGATTCCACGATGTTATACGCGTTGTAGACAGTACGACTACCACGAAGACCAATCAAGTTTACAAGAGAGAAACATATCTTCTGCGAATCCACGAAACAATCACATTATAGTCTTGGCCACGGTTTTTAGCAATCTTTTCAGAAAGCTTTGAATAGAATTTCTTCCATTCGTGTCCCATCCACAGTTTTCAGAAAGTCGATTAAGTATCCAACCTCCGTTGAAGTTTTTATACATACTTTATCATAATAACTCAAAACCGGATGTAAAAAATAATACGACTACTTGTTTTTAAAGTTGCTATCTCTAATCCTCTAAACAACAACGAAAATATTGTGTTTTATTCGCCATTAAAATTTTCACGATGTTTACATTTTTAAACCTCGGTTCAGACCTCTTTGGTATAACGCGACCTGTGACGTGCAAGGTATGTAACATCTTTGCTTGTTGTTTGCTTTTGGAATAGAAATGTTTTTTCAACCTTATCGCTTTTAGCCAAACAAAAAAAGATCTTCGTGGAGAAATAAGAAACGTGATGATAAGGTTAAAGAAAGTGTGGACGGCAGTGAAATTTCAATCATTGAAGAGTCGATCGTTGAACACATAAATCGCCGTGAAATCGCGCTAAGTGAATGGTGCAAGTGCAACTTTTGTAAAACGATGCCCGTACAAATGGAATGTCTTTGCTGCAAAGATGTCGACAAAATTCAATTTAATGACGGTATTACTATAAATAGTTATCTTTTTTGTGATTTGCTTATTAAATTAGAAAATTGTTCTGTCTATTTTTTCTTTATGACTTCCCAGGTGTTTTCATACATTAGGCATATCCTTTCATGTCACAGATGACAGTTTCGGAAAGCGATGAAGATTTTGATCCACCAACATACGAACAGAGAGATAGTGATTATAGTATCGAAGGCGAAGAGGCGTGTGATGAGAAAGATGACATAAAAATAGTAGAACTTTGTTTGCATATGAACGTAACCTTTACGAGTTATTGAATTATTGTACAAAATGTGGAGCAGCTGTTGACAAATCTATGATTAAGGAAGTAAAAACACTGGATCACAACTGCATTTAAAAATATTTATTAATTAATATATTAGTAATTTATTTTTAGTGACATCAATTCACAAAATTCGAGCGTTTCGCGTATGTAGCAAACTTGAAGTTTATATCCGATACAGTTTTTTACGACTGGAAGAAGAATTTCGTTATGCCTGTCGTTCGACAGAAATGGAATTCGGAACGTTGGAGGATGATTAATTTATTCAAGTGTCGCAATGTAGTTATTTTAGTTGGCGATGGCAGGTGCGAAAGTCCAGGGCATACTGCAAAATATTGTACATACACCATGATTGATGGAAACAGAGACTGGCTACGTAATTGATACTGTGGTTGTTCTTGTTACGGAGGTAGAAAACTTAAACAGCATGGAAAAAGAAGGATTTGTTCGGATATTAGAACAACTGAAAAAAGAAGGTATTTTTTACAATTTTTTACGCTTTTGTAACATTTAAGGTGACTACAATGCACGAATTGGATCGTTTAATGTTTTATTGGGAGAGGTTGAGCGTTTTTGGTTAATCACAGTAATTAATTTTAAGTAACTTGATTGTGAAAATCTACATTGTGTAAAAAGGGCTAAAGATTGACATTATTTCGACGGACCGACACACGCAAATACGAAAGTTGATGAGAGTTGACCCGCGTTTCAAAGATGCCAAACATCAATTCGATCCGTGGCATATTGCAAAGTCAATTTGCAAAAAAATCAACAAAGCCTCTGTCAAGAATTACCGAGAAGATCTCCTCGAGATTGAAGATAAAAATTGGCTTGAAGAACGTCCAGAGGCACATAACTGTCTTGTTTCGTTAGTTAGAGACAAAGCTTTGAAAGACGACATGCAATATTTTACTGACGCTGTTCACACATCAAACACGGAAGTATTCGACAACTTGCTGCTTAAATACATCCCTAAACAATTCCACTTTCAGTACGACCGCATGGTGATAGGTGCCTATCTTGCGGCACTTGACCACGACTTCAACGCCGGGCGTGGATACCAGTTAGACGAGGCTAGGGAAATTAAGTATAGAGTAGCATGGCGAAAGCCAACAAAGAAATAATTGATTGATATTCTTTATTTACAGATTGATTCTTATTATTTTCATTTCGCGCTACCACTAAGAAGTCGATACTATATCCTAACGCCCTCCCGACTCCCACCATTATCCTCGACTTCCTCTTAACTTCCGTTAAGCCCTCATTATTCCCATCGCTATCATCAACGTCTTCACTGTTTCCATCTTCAATGTCCTCACTGTCTGAAGCGAACTTTGCATGGAACGCCAACTTCTTTCAATTTTTGGTATTTGTATGAAAGGAAATTGGGAGGATCCAGATTTGGATTTTACTTTGAAGTTCATTTGAAAACCTATGTGTCGTTTGATTTGTTTTTGTAGAGTTAATGTTGATGCGTCTGCTTTATAAATAAAACTCGATTCTATGGTTTGTGTTGCAGTAGTACAGGAATTAGTAGGAAGATTAAGAAACAAACCTACAACGGGGACGGCAACCGCGAAATTCGAAAACGAGACGTCTTGTGTTCCGGTTGACGTTTTCTTATAAAATAGTTAAGATACAAAAACGACAAAAACAAAAAATTCTTGTTTGTTGATTTTTTTACAAAAGACAAAATGTTGTTGAAAGATGAAAAATGACGTTTTTTATTGTTCTATTACAATTAAAATTACAAACATTCATTAACTTATTAAACATTGCATAACTGTTGTATTTTCAAATCACACGTTTTAACAAAACGCCAATTTTGATGATTTGAAGTTGTCGCGGCCTGTATAAAACATGAACGTTGGGGTTTCCACTAAGAACGCATGCACAGTTAGATTGTTTACATCACGTGCGTTGCAGTCGCCGTCTCAGGTTTTATTTCTTAATCTCCCTAGTATCGGTTTGTGTAGAAACGGGAAGATGGGATGGATTTTCAAAGAATTCATCGACAGAGAAGCGTTCAGGACCTTCTTCGTGACTGGTGTCTGGCTGCACTGCGATTTCAAGTAACTGTGTAATGGCCTCATGTCATGCGTCAAAACAATCCTCTTCAAAATGCGTAAAACACAAATTCACAGTTTTGGGAAAGTTGGAGCCGTTTATTGCCTTTTTCTAGGCTTGGTGTTTTTAGATCACTTGGTAGACGATGAAATGAAACATCTTTAATTTATGAATTTGACTGATTCGAGCAACCAAAAGCAGAACAGTGCGGCATTCTTAAAAATTTCCGATAGGAACATGCAAGTGCACTTGTTCGGCTGAGAAAGAGAGAATCATGTTACTTGTTTCATTGTTTTATGAAATATTGATTTTATTGACATCTTAAACTCTTAAATAGATTTTTTATTTCTTCCTGGCGTTACATACATATATGTGAGTGAGGATACAGAAAAATCGTGAAGCCTAACAAATGTATGGAGACACCAACGTACACACTTAATCTCATACATCAAAACTACTTACCATGTACGTCACAATAAATGATTACCTACTTTTTCGCTTTATACGGACAGTGAGGTCTGAACCCTAGTTAGAAATAAACATCGCGGGAAGAAGGTCAAAGAGAAAGCGTCGCATTGAACAACAACAATTTAAAAAACAGAATAACTAGTTAAGTTGTTATTTGTTATGTTTGGGACAAATTCGATTCTTTTTTTAGATTTTTTTTATATATGTAAAATATGTATGAGAACTTGGAAATCCCTTTTAAGGAGTCAGCTTTCAATGATAAATTTTCTGTCAAAGTGTTAAACTCTTAAAGTTTGGCAGTGTTGAAGTCTAAATGGAATCAAAGGAACAAAATGATTAGGCATAAAAACTTAAGAAATAGTTGAAGAACTTCTTGCTGGCGTGGTCGAGTGTCGAGAAAAAAGAATGCTTAGGGGTAGGCTTAGATTGTGCATGTAATTGCGAAAAAATGAAAGCATTAAAAATCAAGAAATACTTAGGATGAGTATGGCTGATCAGGATATGATGTTTCAAAATTTTTATTCACAACAGATGTTAACGCACATAAACATAAAAATGACTATATTCCCATAGAACAGCAATGTATAGCTTCAGCGCAACATAAATTGTCAGAAGTAGAGGAACTGCTGTTGAAAGAAGGAACAAGAGGGACTGCTGTTAAAAGAAGGAAGAAGAGGAACTGCTGTTGAAAGAAGGAAGAAGAGGGACTGCTGTTGAAAGAAGGAAGAAGAGGGACTGCTGTTGAAAGAAGGAAGAATAGGGACTGCTGTTGAAAGAAGGAAGAAGAGGGACTGCTGTTGAAAGAAGGAAGAAGAGGGACAGCTGTTGAAAAAAGAAAGAAGAGGGACTGCTGCTAAAACCAAACATATAATTATAAAACTGCGTTTTATTGTTCTAAAATGCAAAGAGATGATAGTCAAAGTTAAAATACGTAGATCATCACAAGCAGTGTTGTCACCGGAAATTGAAAGAGAATCTGAACTATATAACTTTATCTCCGTAAGTTTTCTTCCCCTGTTGTCGCCGACCCCGAACCTGTTTACAACTTCCCTGAGGCTGTTTTTTGTACACATCTTGTTTCCACCAGAATCTGTCGTCGCAACATTGTCTATTTGCTTCTTGATGGTATCTCCATGCTCTTTGTTTTTCACCTTGCATTTCTTGAAAAGTCCACTTTGGATAATCGGTTCTTTGTTGTTAGTTATATGTGATTCTACTTGTCTTTAAGTGTTTTTTCGTTTTCTTTTAAGATGATTTGGGGCCAAAATCGCGAAAATAAATTCCGCAAAAGTTTCTTCCCTTAAGGTAGCGGTTTGTTTTACGAATGTAAAAGCTTTCAGCTGAAACAATTCAACGGGCATACATTGTCCACAATTTTACCAAATTAGAAATGTCGAAAAGTTTAAGATCTATGAAAAAAATTTATTTATCGATATGATAAATATCACTATTCTGCATCTCAATTCCTGGTCGTACTCAAACCTATTAGCAACAAATACTATCAAAACCAAATTTATGATCTGTGGAACTACCATAAGTATGGAACCAAGAACTCTACCATAAGTATTCATATTCATACCATATTCATTGAAAATCAATCTTTTGTGTTGAAAAAATTTATATTATATTTAAGAGAGAAAATGTGTATATTTGTTGTTTTTGGAAAATAAAAATTTTGTTGTTGTTGTTGTTGTTGTAGTATGGATCCTAAACGTATTGGTGAAGTAACAGATCCTTGTTTGCTTGGAATAAAATTAGATCGACATCTGATGTGGTCAAATCATATAAAACATGTTGTATATTCGTAGTGTGGAAATTTCGTAAGTTGAAGCATTATACACCCTATAAATTACGTAAAAGTCTTGCTGAATCCCTAGTGCTTTCCAAGATTGATTATAACGACCACATGTACTACTGACTAACTAAAGTTCAAACTAGAAAACTCCAACGGGAGCTTAAAAGAACGTGGGGAATCCATTAGAAGCTGTTTTACTTTTAGAGTTACTTTTGGCGAAACTTCTCAAAATTGCAAAATTGTTTTGTGCTCCACTTTAAAATACATTCGGGGGTTCCTGTCTTACCACAGACATAGCAACTATCATACAAAAAAACTCTAAAGATCACGTTGTTTTAGTAGAGCAATATCAATACCACTTTCCCGTATGTATTTACCACAACATGCAATGATGACCTTTTCTAAATGAAGCGCTTCAATGTCAAGTAATATATTGCTCAATTTTTCAGGATTCTGTAGTTAGGTAGTTCCTTCTTTAGCGAAATATTGGACAAATATAATTCTAATATATAAGAATATAGTCCATAGTCGTCTCCGCCATCTTCACTTCTACCTCCTTGTTGTTATGAGTAACCGTCTTCTTAAACCCCTTCCATGCCCCAATAGTCATTTGCTTAAGCTTCTTTCCTTTTTTTATCCATTTTCCATTCCACACTTGTAATAAAGATTGTTTACATGCAAACCGGGTGAGAATATATCGTGCAATGTAATGATGTCATTATCACAATGAGAATGAGTTTTTATGACGCAAATGTTATTTTTATGTGGCCGAAGGATGATGACGATGACCGCGCATTGCCACAGCTACAGACTTGGAGAAAATGAGCAAAAACCTCTGCACTCTTTGTCAAAGTTTAACTGTTCTTGCTACAGCACATCCTAATTTATAATTTTTTTAAATATTTTAACAGTAATGATGACAGTATGGGAAAGTGGAGACAATGCTTTTTAAGTATTCTGTCAGATGTGTCTAGACAAGTTTGGTAAAAAAGTCAACTTCTTCCAAGACTGCTAAAACCTGAAGAAGACCGAAAATGTATTAATCCTCTCGAAGAAGCGGTGGTTCCAGCATCAAATGCAGTGTCTGAAAGAAGTTTCACGTCCCTCAAGCGGATAAAATACGTTACGCTGTACGCGAACTGTTTAAATATTTTAATGATATTTCACATTCGCATGGAACGGTAAGTGGACTGTACGGTAGATAAATTTCTTCTTGTACGGTACCATCCCAGTTATAAGACGATTTGTCATAGTATTGTTTTGAAATTATTACTCTGGCGAGACATTTTTGTCTTATTTCGAACTTAACAAAGTGGTTGTGGAAAAATTGCTTTTTACCAGTTTGTTGGTTCAGGAAAAGAAGTCAAAGACAATTTATCCAATATATTATAATTGACTTGACTTAATAGCTCCTAATGAATAACATAACTCTTAATAACTACCTAATGAATACAGCTGCTACGGGACTCTACCTAATGAATACAGCTGCTACGGGAATCTACCTAATGAATACAGCTGCTACGGGACTCTACCTAATGAATACAGCTGCTGCGGGACTCAACCTAATGAATACAGCTGCTACGGGACTCTACCTAATGAATACAGCTGCTACGGGAATCTACCTAATGAATACAGCTGCTACGGGACTCTACCTAATGAATGCAGCTGCTACGGGACTCTACCTAATGAATACAGCTGCTACGGGACTCTACTTAATGAATAAAGATGCTGCGGGACTCTACCTAATGAATACAGCTGCTACGGGACTCTACCTAATGAATACAGCTGCTACGGGAATCTATGAAAAGAAGGCATCGCATAATCACATTGTTTTTTAGTTCCCTTTTGCAATATTTAGCCTGCCATTTGATGTACAGAACAGTTCGTTGACATAATTCTATATATTTCGTTATTATATTAGTATTATATTTGTATTATAACTATCACGTGTTAAATATTTAATATAGACATTTTTATTATTTTTCATTAAATTTTGCGGAATGTTGAAATCTCCTCGAAACCACCCATCGCAATTAATGGGTACCTTCTTTTATCAATAATAAATTTATATCCTAATTAATATTCTTTGTTTATACATTATTTAACTTCTATAAATATTTGAAAACATGAGCTAAACAAATGTCAGCTCGCCATTTTTTGTATATACAATAATGTGGTACATTTATAGGTGTCTATCTGTGGCGGTGTATATCAGTTTGCAGTGCATAATGACGGTAAAATGATGGAACCGTTTACAAGGATCACCTCCATGGTGGTCCCGAGGTTGGTGGTGAAAGTCAACTTTGTGGAGACCTTCAGTCGGTTTGGGTTCTACAATCATGCCAAATTTGAGCGTAATCAGAAGTTTGGCCAGAAGAAAGGTTGAACAAAAACACGCACGCAAACGAATGGACTTTACACATATGCATTTACAATATAAAAACCGTGGAAGATCTTTGAGTCTTACAATTTGGGAAAAGTCCCGAACATTGTCTTCATCCTCGTTACATTTAAATTTCTGACCTACGGTAGACAGAATAAAATTCGCGAAAAATAGAAATCTTATCGCATTTGAAATTCTCATCGCATGGGAATTAGTATTAAAAAATATTAGTATTTCCTAAGGATAATGTTATTTTTAAAACGATATTTAGACCTGGTCGTAATTTCTTCTACACCTGGATGTTAATCACAGTCTTGATAAGTTCAATTGACGTTTAACCATGGTTTCATATGCTGTAACAAGTTTCAGAATGTTTTTTTGGAGGTGTAAATAAGGGTAGAAACTTCCGAAAGCCCAAAAAAAAAGAAATGTTTTTTTTTAAAAATGTTGGATAGTCTTTTTAATATTTTGAATGAAATTTGCCATCTTGAGATTGTTGCACAGACTTAAATAATGACAATTATAATCTTATTTAACCTTTTGTTCGAATTTGTCGGGGATATCGATTTACAAGAGTTTATTGTTTGTTAGCCATTGTCTTGTTCCACAAAATTTAACAAGAAGAGATCGAAAAACTCATCGACTGCCGTAAACCGTTGTTTGTGGAATATTTTCGAAACAGGGAGAAGTGAAAGAAAAGACATTGATGTTGCACATATTAAATGCAAATGGAATACTATTCGACACTGAAATCCCAGCGATCTAAATGTATCAAGAAAGCATTGCGTGTCGGCCTTTCATCAGTTTTGATTGTGTCAACTCTGTGATAGTTTTTTTGTGGAGAAATTAACGGTTCAACAAGGTTAGTAACATTACAAATGTGTAAATCCATTCTTAGCATTAATTCAAATCTCGTGGTGTCCTTCACGCGTAATACGCGCCTCTCTCTTTTCGTTTTTTTTCTAGGAACGTGTTTTTCTCTTCTTTAATTTTATCGGCATTCAACATAAGTGATAAATTGAAGCATTGCGACAATCATCCTGATTAGCTTTTGTAAATATGTCAGGGAAATTGTGACACGTTGTTTGTACTCGTTGAAATCTTTTCAAATCAAATATTGTCATAGTGTCCGCAGAACATTACTATAGCATCGAACAGGCTCGAGTAACTAAGCTATGGATCATAAAGGTAGGTAGAAAGCAATATCTTCAAAAATTATCTTCCACAAAATGTGTAGGTTTAATATTTCGCCTCTCAGAGAATTTTTAAAATGTGCACTTTATATAACTGATTTAGACTAACTAACGCTTTTCGCTTTCAAATAGCCTACAGTTAACGCATTAATACGTCGCGTAAATTCTATAATTTTCGGTTGCTAGTGTGAGGCGTTTCTTTTCTGCAGTCGTTATTATGTTCGAATCTTAAAGTTAATAACGATTATGTTAAGAATTGCAAATATATTAACAATACAGTATACGCTCGATAAGTGGAACTTTTTTTCGGTCCCATGGTAGTTCTGAGCGTATACTGTATTTACAGCAACAATTTAACAATATTCGAAACAGTATAATAATATTCTTTTAGAAGCTACATATATCTCGTCGATTGAGGGTGACATGCCCAAAGCCACTATGAAGCAACCCCTATTGTCAGAAAAAAGTGGAGCAATATACACAAGGGAGAAGGGCGTTTCGTTCTATTCATCAGGTGACAAAGTGGCTTTCAACAAAACAATAGAAACAGATAGATTTTGTAGTAGTCAAATAAATGAGATTGATCTGCTGCGTTCAAGGGCGCCGCGATTGCAAAAAACAGTGATTGCACATCACTCAAGAAACACGTTGAGATCTTTAGTTGCCCTATCGCACCATAGCGGATTTGCTTTACCCTTAACCTTAAATTTCATAAATATTATTTTCTGATAAAAGATATAATAAATAATAAGTTAATTTAAGGCGGAAAATGACATTTATATAAAAGCAACTGCCACGCGAATAGTAAGAAGTTAAAGTTAAGATGTCTGGATGAGATGTTATATAAATTTATGATGTTTTAGATGGCTCGGACAGCGAGAAGACAACATCATTTGTGGAACCTAATATGGGAGCTGAATCGAGCGACACGTTCTTTTCGCCTCGATCGCGACGAGATACATTCAAAGCTTTTCGCTTGGCATCTTTGAGTATTTCGATGCTAGAGAAACCGTCAGATGATCGCAAAGCGGCTACGATTCTCTCCGGTTGGAATGTCAGCAATCTGATACAAGGTACGGGCATCTTGGGGATACCATACGCAGTTAAACAGGGAGGTTGGTTCGCGGTTTTCTTGATATTCTTTGTCGCTATACTGAGCTGCTACACGGGGAAGATTTTAGTGGACTCGATGTACGAAACGTCGAAGAAAACGAATATCAAGAGGAGACTGCGTACAAACTTCCCAGAGATCGCGGAGAAAGTCCTCGGCAGAAAGGGTTACACAATGCTCACGATATTCCAAATAGTAGAACTTTTTGGAGCAGTTGTCATGTACTTAATTCTGTTAGGGAGTGCATGGAGTGATATGCTCTCCTCTCTAACCGCATTGGGAATTAAGCAATGGATTGCTATAAACGCACTTGCGGTTTTTCCCTTGATATTCATCACACGAATGTCGATCGTTTCGTGGTTGAGTATGGTCGCTGTGCTGGCGCTAATGACAACTCTGCTTGTTCTTTTGGGTTTTTGTTTCACGCAAACATCCGTGTGGAACATATTTAACATTCCCCCGTTCGACGTTGAAACATTTCCCATTTCGTTCGGTGTCATTGTGTTCTCTTACGCGTCACATGCCATCTTTCCAAGTATCGAAGGTTCGATGAAGAAACCGGAAGAGTTCAATAAAATGATGAACGTTTCTTTCTTCGTTGCAGCAATCGTGAAGGCATGCTTGGGAACGTTCATGGTGCTGACGTACGGCGACACAACAAACCAAGTGGCAACTGTAAATCTTGGTAGTTCACCAACCATTCAAACGATCAGCACGTCTTTAGTGATTATAAACGTGATGTTAGCAGTGCCGTTATGCATGTTTGTGGTCAACCTTACTATTGATGAGGTCTTTTTGATTCGTATGCCAAACTTCCAAAGAGTGGGATCGCTCCGGCACTGGGCATGGCTTCTCATTACCAGAACCTCAATGCTGTCGGTGGGCCTTATAATTGCAGTCGTTGTACCCCAGTTTGCTCTGCTGATGGGTTTCATAGGCAGCTTCACCGGTACCTGCTTGTGTTTTTTGTTCCCCTGTTACTTCCATTTGAAGATCCGATGGGAGACGCTGAAGAAATGGGAAATCGCGTTGGAAGTGTTTATCATTTGCTTTGGAATCATTGCGGGTTTTTTAGGAATGGTGTTTTCCGGCAAGGCCCTCTTGAAGACCATACTTTGATGCTACGAAAATACGTTTGTTAAAAATTTTTTACCTGAAATATATTGCCATATAATGTTGCAGCCCGATATCAATAAGCTGAAGAAGCGAAAAGAAATTACTCTCTGTACTGTTGTCTGTCGGTTGTTTTCAATAATGCTCTTCTCAGTTGTCTGTCGGTTGTTTTCAATAATGCTCTTCCCAGTTGTTTGTCGGTTGATTTCAATAATGCTCTTCCCAGTTGTCTGTCGGTTGTTTTCAATAATGCTCTTCTCAGTTGTCTGTCGGTTGTTTTCAATAATGCTCTTCTCAGTTGTCTGTCGGTTGTTTTCAATAATGCTCTTCCCAGTTGTCTGTCGGTTGATTTCAATAATGCTCTTCCCAGTTGTCTGTCGGTTGTTTTCAATAATGCTCTTCTCAGTTGTCTGTCGGTTGTTTTCAATAATGCTCTTCCCAGTTGTCTGTCGGTTGATTTCAATAATGCTCTTCTCAGTTGTCTGTTGGTTGTTTTCAATAATGCTCTTCTCAGTTGTCTGTCGGTTGTTTTCAATAATGCTCTTCCCAGTTGTCTGTCGGTTGATTTCAATAATGCTCTTCCCAGTTGTCTGTCGGTTGTTTTCAATAATGCTCTTCCCAGTTGTCTGTCGGTTGTTTTCAATAATGCTCTTCCCAGTTGTCTGTCGGTTGTTTTCAATAATGCTCTTCTCAGTTGTCTGTCGGTTGTTTTTAATAATGCTCTTCCCAGTTGTCTGTCGGTTGTTTTCAATAATGCTCTTCTCAGTTGTCTGTCGGTTGTTTTCAATAATGCTCTTCTCAGTTGTCTGTCGGTTGTTTTCAATAATGCTCTTCTCAGTTGTCTGTCGGTTGTTTTTAATAATGCTCTTCCCAGTTGTCTGTCGGTTGATTTCAATAATGCTCTTCTCAGTTGTCTGTCGGTTGTTTTCAATAATGCTCTTCCCAGTTGTCTGTCGGTTGTTTTCAATAATGCTCTTCTCAGTTGTCTGTCGGTTGTTTTCAATAATGCTCTTCTCAGTTGTCTGTCGGTTGTTTTCAATAATGCTCTTCTCAGTTGTCTGTCGGTTGTTTTCAATAATGCTCTTCTCAGTTGTCTGTCGGTTGTTTTCAATAATGCTCTTCTCAGTTGTCTGTCGGTTGTTTTCAATAATGCTCTTCTCAGTTGTCTGTCGGTTGTTTTCAATAATGCTCTTCCCAGTTGTCTGTCGGTTGTTTTCAATAATGCTCTTCCCAGTTGTCTGTCGGTTGTTTTCAATAATGCTCTTCCCAGTTGTCTGTCGGTTGTTTTCAATAATGCTCTTCCCAGTTGTCTGTCGGTTGTTTTCAATAATGCTCTTCTCAGTTGTCTGTCGGTTGTTTTCAATAATGCTCTTCTCAGTTGTCTGTCGGTTGTTTTCAATAATGCTCTTCCCAGTTGTCTGTCGGTTGTTTTCAATAATGCTCTTCCCAGTTGTCTGTCGGTTGTTTTCAATAATGCTCTTCTCAGTTGTCTGTCGGTTGTTTTCAATAATGCTCTTCTCAGTTGTCTGTCGGTTGTTTTCAATAATGCACTTCTCAGTTGTCTGTCGGTTGTTTTTAATAATGCTCTTCCCAGTTGTCTGTCGGTTGATTTCAATAATGCTCTTCCCAGTTGTCTGTCGGTTGTTTTCAATAATGCTCTTCCCAGTTGTCTGTCGGTTGTTTTCAATAATGCTCTTCTCAGTTGTCTGTCGGTTGTTTTCAATAATTCTCTTCTCAGTTGTCTGTCGGTTGTTTTCAATAATGCTCTTCTCAGTTGTCTGTTGGTTGTTTTCAATAATGCTCTTCTCAGTTGTCTGTCGGTTGTTTTCAATAATGCTCTTCCCAGTTGTCTGTCGGTTGTTTTCAATAATGCTCTTCCCAGTTGTCTGTCGGTTGTTTTCAATAATGCTCTTCCCAGTTGTCTGTCGGTTGTTTTCAATAATGCTCTTCCCAGTTGTCTGTCGGTTGTTTTCAATAATGCTCTTCCCAGTTGTCTGTCGGTTGTTTTCAATAATGCTCTTCCCAGTTGTCTGTCGGTTGTTTTCAATAATGCTCTTCTCAGTTGTCTGTTGGTTGTTTTCAATAATGCTCTTCTCAGTTGTCTGTCGGTTGTTTTCAATAATGCTCTTCCCAGTTGTCTGTCGGTTGTTTTTAATAATGCTCTTCCCAGTTGTCTGTCGGTTGTTTTCAATAATGCTCTTCCCAGTTGTCTGTCGGTTGTTTTCAATAATGCTCTTCTCAGTTGTCTGTCGGTTGTTTTCAATAATGCTCTTCTCAGTTGTCTGTCGGTTGTTTTCAATAATGCTCTTCTCAGTTGTCTGTCGGTTGTTTTCAATAATGCTCTTCTCAGTTGTCTGTCGGTTTTTTTTCAATAATGCTCTTCCCAGTTGTCTGTCGGTTGATTTCAATAATGTTCCTCCCAGTTGTCTGTCGGTTGTTTTCAATAATGCTCTTCCCAGTTGTCTGTCGGTTGTTTTCAATAATGCTCTTCCCAGTTGTCTGTCGGTTGTTTTCAATAATGCTCTTCTCAGTTGTCTGTCGGTTGTTTTCAATAATGCTCTTCTCAGTTGTCTGTCGGTTGTTTTCAATAATGCTCTTCTCAGTTGTCTGTCGGTTGTTTTCAATAATGCTCTTCTCAGTTGTCTGTTGGTTGTTTTCAATAATGCTCTTCTCAGTTGTCTGTCGGTTGTTTTCAATAATGCTCTTCTCAGTTGTCTGTTGGTTGTTTTCAATAATGCTCTTCCCAGTTGTCTGTCGGTTGATTTCAATAATCCTCTGCCCAGTTGTCTGTTGGTCTGATGTTATAGTATGTTATCTGGAATTGACGGCGTCGGTTTATCCAGCATCGGTAACTTTGTTATGTGAAAATATTCTTCATATTCTTCTGATTGGGCAGACTTTGTTAATCAATATGTTAGGAAAAAATATTATTCATGCATATCGACACGAATGATATATCCCACAGAATATTGACACTGACGAACCTTTAATCCATCATTGAGAACATCAAAGCTGTAGCTATCTCCAGTGTATGTTATCGAAACGATAATCGGACCCAAAATAGTTTCCCAAAACAACGTCACCTCATGTTATGAACTCAATATTCACTCTATCGAACATAAAAACGTGGATTCTAGCTGCCTGTGAAGGAAAGGTTTTCATTTAAATAAGATAGGTTTAGCTGCGTTTAGCAAAAAAATTAAAATTATTTTTATCTAAATGACATTATTACCGGAAGAGGGTCGCTAAGTTGCGAAATATTAGACATGAGTTTCTTAACAATTGCTTCATACATTAATGTTATTTCGATAAGGAATAAATTAAATTTCCTCCTTGATATGTTACATTAGTAGTGTAGACCTTTTAGCTATTTCCAATACTAACCTTGACAGTTCGTTTCTTGAAAGACAATTTGTTATCGGTGGATTCAAACACACCATAGCGATTAGACTATACTAGACCATACTGGAAACAGCGGAGGACTACTCGCCTATGTGAAGCTGATAGATATATCAAGCCGTTTTATGACGACTATCGAACTAAATATCAGAAAACAAAGTGACAAAGTTTCGTAATTTATCGACCGCCTAGTCTTGACTTGAAGTGTTTCATATGGAATCTTTCAAAAGCTATTGATTTTTGTTGTAAATCCTTTGATAATGTGATAATGATTGGTGATTTTAATGCCAACCCACAGTCCGTTCACATTAAAGATTTTCTTTCCGAAAATTCTTTTTTTAATCATATGAAAAAAACACGTGTTTTAAATCTGATAAGGGGACTTGTATTGACTTAATTCTATTCAATAAGAAGTCTTCGCTTAAATTCACTGGGTCTGTAGACACCGAAGTTAGCGATCACCGTCACTTAGTTCATATGATGTTAAAAACAACATACCTGTAATTGACACCTAAACGTTGATCTTGCTGTGTTGCCAAAAATTGTGTTGATTATCTATTTTTGACTGATTGATTTACAACGCAATTGATCATTTAATACGAGTTATAGCGATTCTCAGAGAATATCTGTGAATATTTTGCACCGTTAAATTTCTGCGTGCCAACAAGCCACGTGCCAACAAGCCAACAAACCACATGTAACATAAAGATCTCACGAAGGTTATTATAAAAGTAAACATTCTCTTCTAAACAGCTGAAAAAATGCCTACTCTATTCACCCGAATAGACGCCCCCCCCCCCCCCCCCGCTTATTATTACAAGAAAAAACATCCGACCCCCCCCCCCCCCGCTCTTAATAATTTCTAATACTTTAATGTAAACTGAGCTTTAATTTTCTAATTTTGTTTTCGAATCATTTTCGAATTAGTAGTGATATCAATTCTAAAAAACATTCTCATACTTCTTTTCAATATACTTGGACCATTTTCCCTCTAAAAATTTCGTTGAACATAATTGACTGGATTAATTGAAAAAAATTTGAAAAATAATTAATTTTATTTTGTTTTAATTACTGCACTATTGCTTGAATGTTTATAAACAAGGAGGGCAATTCGTTGATTAGTACCTTGCATCGCATGGCGTTGCGAACTGTGATTAATAATTTCCCTCTGAGTTAAGAAGCTACAAACAGGAGAATGCACGTCAAAAACCTGTGATGTTTAGCTATGGATGTGTATAAGTCCATACATGAGGTAAATCCTACGTTCATGATATGAGTTAGTCATTTATTCAAAAATTGCAAGGAGGACAAATGGTAGCACTAACCCTCTTCGGTAGGAAGTGTTTTGGTTTGAAATAACCTTCCAAAACATGTATGTATATACGTACTCAATTGTAAGCATTCAGCTTCAATGAGTCAGAGCTCCTCGCATGTATAATTTGTATTGAGGAGTCTGAAGAAACCAGACTTTGATTGCGTTTCTCGCTTGGCTTGTTGTATGCTAATGCCCCCTAAAAGTTTAGAAATATTGAGCCATGGGTCTCGATAATAGCTAGCTTTTCGTATCATAAAGAGGCTTAATTTAGTCAGGTTAGTATTGGGACGACGACAAACATGAGCAATATATTTTAAATATTGATGGTTGATAAAAACTCTCAGATGTTGACATTTAGTTATACGAAGAATATCATTACTAGTATAGACGAAAGAAAAATTAGTGTCGTTGTCATCTTCTGATGGTTTTTTCCGGAAGCCACCTTTCACCATCCTTCGGAGAAAACCACACCAACACGTCTCTAGTTTTTTTAGTTCATTTACGGAAGGTCTCCAGGACTGGGCTGCATATGTTAGCCTGGGTCTCACACAAGCCTTTAGCAACTTTTTACGGATCGAAAGATAAATATCACGATCGCGGAAAACATTACCAATTAATACCAATTGCTCCTGAAATTTTGCAGTGGCTTTCGCAATTCTGAGAGCAGTGGAATTCCTATCATCAATAAAGATTGCATGTTCAAAATAACAAAATTCATAAACATTCTCAAGAACTGTATTACCAACAGAGATTGTTACATCGTTGGTACCGGTGTTAAACTGCATGACCTTAGTTTTTTTTAAGACTATTTAAACCGAAACGTTTGCACACATTATTCATTATATTAATTATGTCTTGGGCCTTGTCCATATTAGGGCAACAAAGAATGAAATCATCAGCATACAAAAGCCATTTGATGAATTCTGTTCCGTGCATCTTTTTCTCTTGGCGTTTTCAAAAGGGTGCATTCCCCAGGAATTCTATGATCAAATGGTATACCCATCCATTAGGGTACTTACGATCTATCTCTTCTGCACACATTTTCAAAACAAAATCGAAATAATAATTGAATAAAGTTGGACTTTCTAAGCCTCCTTGACGACAACCAATATGTAAATCAAAATGGACTTTGGTACCCGAAATAAAAGCTGTGGTTCCATCGTACAATTTTCTGAGAATGTTGACAAGAAATTTTGCCCCAGTTCTAAATTCGAAGACTCGAAACAAGAAATACCTTGGGATGTGATCATACGCAGCAGTAAGATCGACAAAAATTAAAATAAGTGGACCAGAGTGTTTTTGTATGATATTCTTTATGATAAAAATGGCATCGCATGTGGAACGCCCTTTCCGAAAACCGAATTGGGCTTCAGACATATTACATTCATACGTTTTCTGCAATCGATTTAAAATAATACGTGAAATCAGTTTACTTAAATTGGAACCGATGGACAATGCGCGATAGTTTGCAGCCAGGGATTTCAATCCCTTTTTGTATAAACAAACTATTTTGAGTTCGAGCAAAGACTTTGGAACTGTAATATTAAGCCATATAAGGGAAATTAATACAGTTAGAAAAATAAAAAGAATTTTACTTGAGCTGTATTTGACACCCTCAGGAGGAATGTTATCTGTACCAAATGATTTATTATTTTTGAAAGTTTTAGATGCATCTTTTATCTCTTCCAAAGGCGGAGGTTCTTGGTTAACCTCAATTTGTAAGTTTTAAGGAATTCAAAATTGTCTGGGCCATTCAATTCAGGTGGTAATTCCAGTTCCCTTTCGGAAAAATGGTCTTTAAAATGCTCAATTAGCTTCTCCTTAGAAATATCAATTTTAGTGGATGACTTGTGCATTGTAAAATTTTTAGCAAGGTGAAACTCTTTCTCCACCTGCCTTGTTTCTGCAGCACTATTAATTTCCAAAGCCTTCTGATGGTAATAAAGATTCTTCAGCGATTTACGTTTGTCTCTAACCTGCTTCTTGATGGCTACATTTTTTTTTTATCTTTCTGCAGTTTAGTCATCAAATCTTGCAGATCGGAATTCAGCCAAGGTTCCTAAGCTTTAGATTTGAAGGACTTTGGACAGGTGGAATCTATTGCTTCACTAATGGAAGAACTGATTTGCCGACATAATGTATCCACATCAGATGGGATATTTTCAGGGTCGAGTAAGGAATCAAGATGATCAGAATAACGTTTACAATCTCATTATTTTGATGAAGGGTTGACACAATAGTTTTAGGTTTGTGCCGTGGCTTAAAAATTGGTGTAAAGAGTTTTCTTTGGGTGGTAGGGTAGCTAAGGGTCATCTTAACCATGTAGTGATTTGTGTCAAAAAGGGATGATGTTTTTCTGTATGCTCTACAAGAGGTGATAAATCTGGAGATAAACCTCCTTGTCAAAATATAGTCGAGTCTTTTTACTTGACCAGTTGGAATATGAAGCCATGTACCACGATGTATCCGTTTTGAACGAAACATACTGTTTATAATTTTCAACTTCTTCTCTGAACAAAACCTTAGAAATAGTTCACCATTAGCATTGGTGTTTACAATGGAAGAGTTGTTAAATCCAAGAACATCATCTCATGCACTGCTATTTTTTGAATCCATTCCTATGGTAGCATTTAATTCTCCCAGAATAATCGACTTGAAACGGTTATATTTTAGCATATCAGAGTTCGCTTTCCTGAGTTGACGATAAAACGAAGTTTTATAAGATTCAAAACCGTTCTCAGTAGGAGCATATGCACAAGTCAATGTCAAACAGAGGCCATAGATGATGACCCGTGTGGTGCAAGAATAAAAGCACGCTTGCTTCAGATTTATATTTGAAGCCGCTCCAAATAAACTGCCATCCCCTAATATCACCGCTATCAATTTCAAAAGTATTACTTCCGTGACGCCTCACTTCTTGCAAAGCTAGGACATCGAGATTGAGATTTTTTGGCTTCTTGGATAAAGTTGGCTAATTTAATGTCACATAATAATGTTCGAATGTTTAGTGTTGCAATGTTGACGCTTTCAAACCTAACATTAGGTGTTCTATGCGAGAAACTTTGGCCAGAAGACGTTGTTTCTTGTAACTTGATGGAATCGGAGGACAGGGACAAACTGTCACAGCCAGTAACATACTTTCCGACCTCAGCCTGGCGTCTCACTGAGGGACGCGATCTTTGGTAACCCGCGCGACGATCGATGCGGTATGGAATTTGTAAAGTCGACATTTTATATGTTATGATAATTGGTAGTATTATCGAGCAACCATCTCTAGAAGGATTGTAAACTAATACTGAGGAGTTCCTTCCACCCCGGTTTGAATTCAGAGTTTTCCATCTCCTAGAAAGGTTGCCTTCACCACGGCTTTGTCAAATGACTGGAGTCCTTTCTACCCCCAATAAATATAAAAGAAGAATTTTCAAAGGAAGGTTTTAAGAGGTCAATCAATCCTTGTACAATATATTGCAAATGCAGAGTCTGCAGATAATCTTTCACCTGATCATTTTCTTTGATGATCTATCTTGTGCTCCTTGTTTTTGATTTTAACCTTTGCGTTATTTTTATATTTATGATTTCCGTTAATATTTAGTAGGAATAAATCTATTTTACGTGCGTGTTGGTATTAATTAGTTCATGTTAACTATGTAAAACACCAACAAATAAAGAATATTTACATGCTGATTGTTTATTATAGAAAAATTAATATTCAGTTGAAACAATGAACGAAAAACGTGGCTGTTGTGTTTCCAAAAAAAGATAAAACAAGAAATTTAATAGTGTTTTTTAATTGGTTGAGAAAACCACCCTAATAATGGTAACATCGTATCATTTGTATCAACCAATCGACAGTTATAATTCACAGCACGTGATCTTTTGGAATATTTAAGCAGTTTGTTGTAAACCCGAGGTCGACAAATTGATGATTTGCTGTTACTGAATGTTTCGTTGATTGCGTGTGTGACCGCAGATGTGTTGTTTGTAGCACGTTCGTCCACTGTCTTCTTCATTTCTTTGAGAATATCTAGATATATACCAAGGGACAATAAAAACCTTGATATAAAACATAATATTACGATAACATACATAACATCCAGATAATACATTATTTGTAAAATCTTACTTTTAAATTTCTTTTCTTTTCTTTCTCTCTCATCTTCCACCATTTCAATTGAATCTTCTGATTGGTTCAATTTCCATTCTAATTGCGAGTTTCGTTGCTTCAGTTGGTTCACTTGCATTGCCAGTTTGGCTGCTTGTTCAGTTTGGATTTCCAAGCATTCGCTTAGCTCTTCATTCTGTCATTAAAAAGGGTTAAAAACCTTGTAAATGTAAATAAAGTCAAAACAGTAAAACCATATGGTTATTTTCTATGTGTAACCTACATACCTGCCACCCAAGTTTTGTGACATCGTTTTCCATTGCGGTGTATTCATTTTGAAGATGGCAGATCTAAAGAAAAAAAAAGATTTGCTTTAACAATTTCCGCTTGTAAACGGTCTTCATACGTATGAGTATACCGCGAAAGATCGATTAAACACGCTATTCTAATTAAACCCCCCTTTTCATTAACCGCTCCAGCATGAAAGTTGGAATAGACATTCCCCCACCCCTTTATCAAAAGTGTTAAACTGAATGGTGAGGTTTTGAAGAAATGCATTCCCCCCCCCCCCGCCCTCCCGTCCCGTATGAGTTATTCGAAGAAAGAGAACAAAATATACAGGATTATTATTTACATTATTATTGTTTAAACATCAGGATTATATGAAACATCATTTAACACTAAGAAGTATAGTAACTAACTAAACTATGTTTATTATCA
The DNA here is from genome assembly GCA_963930725.1 of Candelabrum cocksii. Taxonomy (NCBI): domain Eukaryota; kingdom Metazoa; phylum Cnidaria; class Hydrozoa; order Anthoathecata; family Candelabridae; genus Candelabrum; species Candelabrum cocksii. The sequence continues at coordinate 4,401,540 of OZ005674.1, forward strand.
GGAAATTCTATATTTATATCCACTGGAAGTTTACAGTTTTGAGCTTCGTTTTTCTCAAAAAATTGTACATGTTGAAACAAGCGACCGTCCCAAATAAACGCTCCCTTGAATTTTACAATGAACTTATAATCGATCGTTTACGGTTTTATTCATTGATTTTAAACACATTACCTCAGAATTCCATTCCAAAATTTCCATCTCCTTATCATCAAGAATTTTGTTAAATTCCCACTTCAGTTCTTCGTTCACATTTCTTTGTCTTTCGAAGGCTCTCTCTAACGATTCCATCTTATCTACAACTTCTTTGTTAAGATCGCCAGTTCCTTCAGTGGCATCTTTACTCAAAGGAATACCTTTTTTCATACGATGCGCCTTCATCTGTTCATCTATAACTTCACTCAGTTGGCTAAATTCGTTCAAACTCTTCATTAATCTCTCATCCGGAGCAATTTTTTCCACTTCCGTAAACTCCTCTTTAAACGACGGAATTTTTCCGATGAGCAACCGGTCATTCTTTAACAACTTGTAAATATTGTTGCATTCGTCGTACGAGGTGAAAAAACGCAAGTTCATTTCCGTTTTAATCGACATTTTTTCGCAGATAAAACTTTTTTTCTTTCTCGTCAAATACGCGTCAAAGGCGTTCAACTCGAAATCTTAAAAGGTTGATTTTCGAATTTGACGTCAAATATGAAAGTAAAATATGACGTTAAATATGACGTCAACTACGTTCCGAATTGAACTGAATGGTTTGGACAGCTTTATTCAAAATAAAATATACACACAGGTTCTATCGCTTATATATCGAGTATTATCTATTCGCATGTGAGACAGTATACATTTCATCTTCTTATATTCCTTGCAATATTCCAGTCTGAGGTTTATTTTCGAACGTTACAAAAGATACACTGTATATTTTGACAAGAAATGACCTTAAAAATGAGGGTTCATGATCCAGGGCCATAAACAGGTAGCAACATGGTGACGTCAGTAAAGATTTACGCCCTACTGATTGATTGGAATATTTTCCAAGATGGCGGCCTGACGTTTTTTAATGGAAATATTTCTTTCTGGTTATCTTTTTGTAAGAAATTGAATTTAAATGTAAAATGTGCGTAAAATAGCATAATAATCGTTTAAGTATGTCAAAGAAAGTCAATAAAATTGAAAAGAAGCTATGACAACGAAAAATGATTGTGAAGAAAGGGTCAATATCGTCATCGATAACCAAACTGCTGCTAGAGATGAAGATGAGAACGTTCTTCACTGCGAAAGATGTGGAAAACGTTGCGAATCGGCTCGAGGTGTTCTTCAGCATCTCCGTTTCTGCAGATCACTCGAACCGAATAAAGTCGTTAACGAAAATGCCCTCGAAAACGGCCACATCCATTTGAAAATAAACGCGAACATCGCCCAGCCGAAAACGATCAAGTAATCGAAAAAACAGAAGATTTCTACTGGGGTGAGATGAAAGGGAGCAAAAATCATGTGCGATCTAGAAATCTGCTACAACAAGATCGTGTATTGGAGGCGAAATCTTTTCATGCTACCGAATGGAGCTGTCGGCAAATGTACGATGAATACGCATATGTGAAGCGCTCCTACTACAGAAGCCTTCCCAAACCTCGAAAAGTCAAGAGCATGTTAAATCATTGAACAGGAGGCTGAAAATATGGGGAAGAAGCGAATTTTCGGAATTGTTGAGTGAAGCACAAGCCCTACAAGAGAGAATCCCAAAAACAAACACAAAAAGAACGATCGATGTGATTTCTAAACGTTTTAAAGAATTGATGGAGAGAGAAAATATCAATGGCGCGATAAAGCTAATCACCAACAACATGTCTGGAGGGATATTGCCACTCAATGATGAAATACTCTACCTTCTGCGAGCAAAACATCCAGAAGGACAAGACGTCAATGAAGTCGCGCTACTTCAAGGTCCAGCGCCAACCGTCGAACCGATTACCTTTGACGTCATTGATTTGGTCTTGAGAGCTTCACAGATCACCACAGGAGGATCAGGTCCTTTGGGAATGGCTATAGATGGATAGAGAAAAATTCAGGCATCCAAAGCATACGCGAAACCAATCGAGATCTTCGATCAACACTAGCTAATGCCGTAAGGGAAATATGTACGAAAAAAATTACCGACTATTCACTAGAAGCCTTCCTCTCATCATCATCATGTCACTGGACAAGAATCCGGGCCTTCGACCGATCGGCGTGGGTGAAGTTTTGAGAAGAATTGCTGGGCAGGTCGTGATGAGTGTAATTAAGTATGACGTAGTTACATCGCTTTCCGAACCACAAATGTGCGGTCACAAATCTGGGAGCGAGGCGGCCATACACGCGATGACAGAAATGTTTGAAAACGAACGTACAGACGCCGTGCTGCTTGTCGATGCAGCAAATGCTTTTAATAGTGTGAACCATGCAAACCTCCTTCACAACATTGCGATTGTATGTCCAACAACCGGTACGTATGTCATCAATTACTACTACCATCCATCACGACTTTTTGTTATCGGTGGAAGAGAACTAAAGTCGCAAGAAGGGACTACTCAAGGCGATCCGCTCGGAATGGCAATATACTCCATTGGCATAACACCTCTTCTTAATATGTTGTTGTCTGTTAATGGAGCATTGAACAGCAAATTGACTGAAGATTTTACAGCCGCCGGAGAATTAGAAGGACTGCGAGCGTAGTGATATTATCTTGTGGAACTAGTTCCATGCTTTGAATACTTTCCGCAACCTTTGAGTCATGGCTAATCGTTAAGCGTGAAAGGACGGAGCAAGCAACCAACATCTTTAGAGACACGAACATCCAACTTATAACGGTAGGCGAACGACACATTGGAGCCGTGATCCAAAACGAAAATTACAAGGAAAGATAAGTCAAAGGGATGGTCGAGAAGTGGGCGGAGTAAGTTAACGATATCGCGTTGACCCAACCGGAAGCAGCATCTGCCTGCTTTGTCGACGGTTACCAACACAAAATTACCTACTTTCTGCGCACCATTCCAGGAATCGAAAATCACATATCGCCATTGGACGAAGTAATAACACACAAGTTTATCCCCGCAATAACAGGTGGACACATTGTCAACAAAGATGAGCGGCATCTTCTTGCCTTACCACTTCGATTTGGGATCTTTAGGGAATGTTCACCGATAGAATATGATAACTCGATAAGCATGACAGCACAACTCGTCAACCAGCTACTGGGGAGAGGAGGAGAAGGTGGTAAAACGATCAACGAGATAAAAGCCCTTCGAAAACAACGGCAAAATGAAACCGTCATCCAACTACGTAGCAAAATGACTGAAGAACAAAAACGCATTAACGAGTATAACACCCGGAATTATTATTATTATTATATTATTATATAAATGAATATTTTTACAGGATGAAAAACTTCAGTTTTAATGTACATATATACAATTAAAAAACTGCCATCAGTGTCTGTCCTGTGCAAAAATTAAAAAAGTTAATAATTTATTGTTAGGGTAAATAAAACAAAAGGTTAAAATATATTTATAGATAAAAAGAGAAATCAATACTGCAGGCATGTGTCACAAAATATCTGATCATGTAAGGTATGCCCTCAGCATTGTTTTAAATTTTCTAAAATCCTTAATTTTTCTAATCTCAATCGGTAATTTATTATATAATTGCCCTCCTGCAAAGAAAAATCCTTTTTTAGCAATTTCTAGTTTAACTATTGGTAATTTGATACTAAGTTCATTGTTTCGGGTCCTAATTTTATGTTCAAGTACTGTGAAGTAATTGTTAAGTTTCCCATTCATTTCATTGGTGATGCATTTTCGGACGAGCAAGCAACGTTCTCTATCAGCAAAATGTTCTATCGATGGGATCACTTTTTCCATACTGATGATTTTCTTTGCTCTTGCATCGAGTGAATTTAATTTAGCTCTTTGTGTTTTGTTATATGGCTTGAGTGTACAACTGAGGGTAATTATCGGGACTATCATTGTCAAGAAGACCAAGTGTGCTGCTTTCGTCGTTAGGTAACACCGCATTCTTTCCAATAAACGTAATCTGCTACTAGCTTTCTTGTAAGACTTTTCGAAGTTCTCATTCAGATTTAATTGACTGTCCATTATGGTACCAAGGTATTTATAACTTTTTGTAAAGTTTATTTTTTGTTGGTTGTAGAATACCTCGATAATACCTCCAGCAGCTTGTAGACGTTTTGACGTACCGAAAAGCATCAATTCGGTCTTTCCCTTTCTCATATTTATTATGAGTTCATTTTCCTGAAAGTAGGACAATATGTTTTTCATGTCTTGGTTTAAGCAACGTTCGATTTCTGTTGAGTACTTATTTGAGACGTACAGGACTGTGTCATCGGCATACATAAGAACTGTTGAGTATTCCAAATGTTCAGTTAAATCATTTATGAAAAGTATGAACAGTAACGGTCCCAGAATCGAACCATGTGGTACACCACAAAAGACAGGCTCTGGATTGGAGTAGGCATTACCATTCTGTACAATATGTTTTCTATTAAATAGGTAACTGTAAAACCATTGTAGCTCACTTCCTTGTATTCCATAGGCAGGTAATTTGTTCAGTAAGGCACTATGACCAATCGTGTCGAAAGCTTTTGACAAGTCAATATAAATTGCACCAGTTAAGATTCCTTTGTCCATGTTTTTCCTGATCGAATCACAGAATAGAATAGATGCAGTTTTGGTCAAGTGTTTTTTCCGAAAACCGTGTTGACTGCTGCAATGAAGGTTGTTGTTTTCCAGGTATTCTTTCAGTGCTCGGTTGATACATTTCTCCAGTATTTTTGAACATACAGGGAGAACTGAAATCGGTCGGTAATTTTCAGGAGACGATGGATTGTCTGATTTGAAGATGGGTGTGATCTTGGCGAGTTTCCAGCTGGAAGGCACTGTTGCTGATTTGATGGATAGGTTGATGATGTGGCTGAGCGGTTTTGATATCAGGATTGCACAGTCTTTCAGGAGACCAGGTGGTAGATTGTCGACACCAGTAGCTTTTTGACGTGACAATGTTTTTAGTTCCTTCTGTACAGACAACACGGATATATACAGAAGTTTGAAAGTTTTCTCCGTCCTTTTGGGTAGTTGGGGAATATAACGCCAAGGAAAATCCACAAGTGGTGAGATGGTTTTCTTTAGTGTAAGTACCATGGTGCTGTAGAAACGGCTAAAGATTTTTGGACTGGGGCGGTTGTCAGATTTACCATACGAAGGTAAAATCGTCGACTTCCCGGGGAAAACCGATTTTATAGCTGACCAGAACTTTCTAGGTTTCGTAATGTTTTCATTTAAGTTTTCCTTATAAAAATTTGATTTTACTTTCTTTATGTCTTTGGTGGACTCATTTCTTAACCATTTATAAGCTTGCCAATCAGTTGGACTTTTGGTCTTTCTCGCTTTTCTTAGAAATTGATCTCGATTGTTCATTTTCTTTTTTACGCTGGCATTGAGCCATGGGCATGGTCTTCCTTTAATCCGTTTCTCGATTAGGGGAGCATGAGTGTCAAAGATTTTTTGTAACGTCGAGGTAAACATTTGTACGGCGCTTTCGACGCTAGATGATTGATATATTGGCGTCCAGCCTACATTGGAGACATCATCACGTAAATCGTCTGGTGAGTAGCGTGCGTAATTTCTGCATTTTATTGTTCGCATTTGGTAATGGTTAAAGTTTATTTTTCTGCAACAAGCAATCATGTCGTGATCAGCAATTGAATTTGGAAAAACATTAATTTTTGTTAAGTTCTCTGGTTTATTTGTTATAATTAAGTCGATCAGCGTCGCTGTTGTTTCTGTTGTTCTTGTCTGTTGCGTAACAACTTGTTTGAAACCAAATGTGTTAAGAAGTGATTTAAATTCTTTGTTTATATTTGCTTTGCTGTAGTCGACGTTAAAGTCACCTACGATTATAACTTCTCTTTTATTTTTAACGACACGAGTTAATTGTTCGTCTAATAACTCACAAAAGTTTTTTGGTAAGTACTTTGAACTCTCAGGAGGGCGATAGTAGCATCCAATTAGTAAAGATTTCGATTTTTTCAGCCAAATTTCAATCCAAAGGCTCTCTGTGTAATTTTCTAAATCATGTCTGTGTTTAAAGTTTATTTCATTTTTGACATAAATTCCGACTCCACCGCCTTTTCCATCTTTTCGGTTTCGATGCATAAATGTATACCCTGGTAGTGAGTACAACGTAGCATTATCTGAAAAATCACCATCTTTTATATGTGTTTCTGATACAGCGAAAATATCAATTTTTGAATGAGTCATGTTTATAAAAGTTTCAAGATGTGAAAGTTTCGATAGCAATCCACATACATTCTGATGTACTATTTTGAAACCTCGAGAACTACAGTAATCGGCGATCTTTGTTGGACCGGGACATTGTTCGATATCTCCACTGAGCGAAAGCAATAAAATTAACATATTTCCTTTAAATGTCGTATTTTGTCTTTTTATAAAAGCTCTTTTTTGAACTTCTTGTGCAAGAGATCCACACATAAACGTTTCTTTCAGCTTCCCATAAATGTCACATTCACCACATGTTATACTAATGCCATCAGCAGTAATAAATCTTGGTTTATTGATACAAATACTTAGATAAAAAATCCATATCAACACGATCGTCTTGAACATGACCGCACGCACGCACGACATGTTTAACGAAAGGAGTTTCCAACTGGCTTACGACGATCCCCCTGTAAGAATGGCGATTCGATCTCAACAAACAAGAGTTTTGGAATACCATCAGACTGCGGTGCAACTGGCATTTGGAACGCAAGCCATCAACTTGCATCCACAATTCGACCTGGCACATGCTAATAGGGCGGTTGGGTCACACTACGACATAATGAAATGAAAGATATAACCACCGCCCTTCTAAGTGTCGCGATGTGAGGAAAGAACCCTGTTTGCTAGAATTAACAGGCGGACGTTTAACACAAAGAACAGAGAACGAGACAAACGAAGCAAGACTCGAAACCAGTGCACGAAGGACCCAAGGTTCACTTTTGGACCCAAGGATAACACGTATTTTTAGACGGTAAGAGTGTTCAACCCACACGCCCAGCGGTATAAGGGAATGGAAATTAAAAAGTGCTTCGCAATGAATGATAAAGAAAAAAAGAAGCATTACAACGAACGAATTCTTCAAGTTGAAAACGGATCGTTTACGCCACTGGTATTCGCATCGAATAGCGCAATGGGCGAGGAATGTGCAGCGTTCTACAACCGTTTATCCGCGATGATTGCCGAGAAACGCAATACCCCGTTTTCACAGACAGCAAATTTCATCCGTACGAAAATATGCTTCTCGCTTCTCCGTTCGACAATCCGATGTATCTGTGGGTCGCGCGGAATAAACGAGACAACTCTATTCGATTTACTGCGGGCCGATTAAGCAACGATTTATGCACAATAAACGATGAACTAATAATCATAACGTCCGGTTAATGTTTTTTGTTATTTTTTAGTAAAAGACGAAGTACAGACCGGACGAATTTGCAAGACGTTTTGGAACGCTGATAAAGAATCACCATGGATTCGAACCACAATCGACCATTGATCTGATCCACTTAATACTGCTTTGTAAAAGACAATTTTTCTTAACGAAGCAGGTTTATATCAAAGGTTTGTTATTTTGAAGACAAAGAAAATCACAAAATAAATACTGAATCCATACTCAAAACCCTGAAAATCCATCACTAAATCAATCGATACAATTAGCTACTGTTGGTAGATTTTTTTAGTCGGAGAAATGACGTTTAAAATCCCATAAATGTATAATAAACTAAAATACAGTCGACTCTCTCTAATTCGAATCTCTATTATTCGAACTTTCTATAATTCGAACGAATTCTAAGTCACCGTCAATTTTCCTTAAGAAACTCTTATAATTTACTTTCTATTATTCGAATCTCTGTAATTCGAAAGCCTCTATAATTCGAAAACCTTTTCAGGTCCCCTCAGCAAAACCTTTCTGTACACTTTTTTTTATAAGAATTACATAAATCAGACCTGAGCCTTGTGGTTCTTAGGATTTTGACCGATTTGAGCCTCAAATATTCTTAAACGATTTATATTATATTCGATAGGGGACCATATTTTGGCAGATTTTTTGGTGGTATGGTGGATACAAATAACAGTATTGCTACACTCACCCTTTAAACCTAAAAATTCGAATAAGAAAGACTTTCTACTATTCGAATCTCTCTATAATTCGAACAAAATATTTTCTCCATGGGATTGGAATTAGAGAGAGTCAACTGTAAGTGAGTTTTCAAAACTACAAACAGATTACCCGTTTTTATACTGAGATTACTTAAATGATTTAAACAACTTAAAAAAAGTCCTAAGTATAAAACCTGAAGACAATTTAAATAAACGGAAATTTATTTTTATTCCTTTTTGTTTAAGTAGTTGGGTATAAACACAGAACTGATTAACTTAAACAAAGCAATTGTGAAATAAATTTAAGTTTTCGTCAACAAATCAGTTTACAAAAAGTAAGAGAAGAAACGTGGTTATTTTAGAAACTTTTTAATTTCTTCAAAACGAAAACGAGAATCGATTGAAAACGCTGTTGAATAATATTATCGGAAATATCATCGGTTTATCATAACGCTGTAAATTCTCTTCCCCGTCTTTTACTTTTAAAAAAGTTATTTCTTTGGTTTTGTTTTTTAAAATGTTTGTCTTTCAAAACCGAATCCAACGCCTTCTTGATATGGTCGAACAACTCGTTGTTGGCCGATTTCTTTAGTGCCAGTTTTTCCAAATTCACTGCAAACGCATTTTCGTCGCTTGCCAAAACTGATGCGAACTGCTCTGTTTCATCTTCAGTCCAGTTTCTCATTCACTTCATCTTTTTTTGTACCTCCTTTGCTGTATTTCTTTTAAATACTTTCCATTTCAATTCTCTTTCAAAGCTCCTTCTTATAAACTCAAAAATAGCAAATAAAGTCGTCATTTTCTTTTTTGCTGTATTTAAGCGCATATTGTGGATTACTTAACACATGTATTTTTAAGCTCAAGGCGTCGTTTCGACGTCTTTACAAAGTACATAAGTGATGAAAACAGATTTTCAATAGTACTTAATCTTAAACTTAACACCTGTTAAGTTAAGTAATTCCTCAGCTTAAGTAATCTCAGTATTAAAACGGCTATTACCTTTTCACTAATTCTTGTTGGCGCCGATTGGATCATTCCGATTACGATGCATTTATCACAAAGTGTTTTGCAAGGTTTTTCAAGGACTCATTAAGCGATTATTTACATTACGTATTTATAAGTATTAAAAAGTATGAGTTTTATTTGTGATTTATTAAAAATGAACGATAAACGTCGGAGTATATTCTATAGAAATTCGTACGCATCAAATTAAACTCTATCGATAAACGATCATTTTACATTTTAAAGTGTTAATCTGCAAAATTCAACATACGAATACATTAGCTTTTTTTTTTTGGGGGGGGAGGACTAATGGAAAAGTACCGAGCATATTTTGAGCCTGTCACAAGGTTCAACAAAACAAACCTGAGGTAAAAAATAAGCAACAACAACAAAAACACGTGGAATGAAATGATCTCAAACTAAGACAAACATTGCAAAACTATTGCAGAAAAAGTGCTGACTGCTTTGAAGTGTTATTTTTGCACTTGTTAAGATGCCTTGTTTGAAATGAAACCATAGATGTTTATCTAAAGAGTACTTAAAGTGAGACAACATTGATTACACTGATTCATTGTGCAATGAACATAAGTTATCGTACGAGAATCTATAAACAAACAATCTGTCGTTGAAACAGAACAGCACTAAAGCAGTGAGGGTTTTCAATGCATAGAGATGTCACAGTCGCCCCCTCAACAAAACAGAAGAAATTCCGTTAAATTTTTAGCGTCGAAGGATATCAAAGAGACTGCATTTGACGGAAAGTTAACGGCAGATGATGGCGATTATCCGACAAACCAGGCACTTGAGTATTCAATGGAGGGGGATATGCCGAAAGATGACCGCATGCCTTTGCTCATCGATGGTAACTCGACGTCGTATGTCGAAGAAAGAAATCAACGCTCCAATTCTTTTAGTACGTTCTCTTTTTTGCATTCCTTTGATAATTTTTCGCAAATATGATATATAAGTTGTAAGGAAGCCATAACAACTTAGTGCAACATACACGTATTTTTTATTATAGAAAATCATTGAAAGACCCTAGTAGAGAAAGTATCTTTCGAATGCCTTTCCTTTCGATTCCTTTTATTGGCAAGGAAAATTATCTTTACATAAAAATCAGCCTGAGAAACATTAGCATATTCTTAAATTTTTAAAAAAATACTTGTACAGCTATCAATCAATCTTTCTTGTAACAATAAATTGGTTGCACTAATTAGCACGAAGGTTACTTAAATTGAATGATGGGAAACTTGATAAATAGAGCATACCGTAAATGACCGATCTAACGCCCACTCCAGAACTGACGCCCCTCCCGAATAAACGCCCAGGGTTAAAGTTAAATTTTTTAACTAACGCCCACTCCCGATTAAACGCCCATTCCCGAATAAACACCCAGGTCCATAGAGAAAAATTAAAATAAACGCCCATGGGCTTTTATTTGATTCACAGCAAAATTAATACTACTTTCTTTAATCTTTAAAGTGTGGACATTTTGAAACAGTTTCACTAATTTTAAGCGTAAAATGTTCATACAAGTTACTCCTTCTATTCAGTTCGCTAAACAACACATCTGCGATCTTCTTGCTCTTGGTGTAACACAAGTACGTTCCAGGCGCAACTAGTCCATCTTCTCTGTATCTTTTCCCAGTAACTCGAACTTCGACCATGTTTTGTGAGTTTGATTCTAAGAATTGCACCAAAAACTTTGATAACTCTATCGGAACATGGCCTACTTCACTGTTCATCTTTGTCTCATCTTTTTTGTAAACACCGATGGCATGCTTGTCATGTTCTCTCGCTTCTTCTTGTTTGTCTTTGAAGATAGGTGATACCAATCCCTTTTCTTTCATTATTGAAGAACATATGGAGGCTGCGACCCAGCCATTCCACTTCCTCGATAACGATGAAGAGAATGACGAGAAACTTGACATTATGTAGTCAACGTACATCTTTTCGATTATATTACTTTTGTTGATGGACTTTGTTCATTAACGCCCCTCTCTTACTAACGCCCCTCCCAAATAAACGCCCAGGGTAAAACTTGTTTGTTAAAATAAACGTCCAGGGCGTTTAATCGGTCATTTACGGTAGCCCTGTTGCTGCAAACATGTGTTAAATTTAGTAATCCTCATTAACCTTAACTTAACAAGCTACAAAGCGATATTTTGCACGTACCATTTTTTTTGGTGTAAACATTAAAACTGCAAAAATCTTTAAAATTGCGTGAATAATTTTCTTTTACAAAAAGTAAAACTCAATTCTATTGTCGAACAAACAAAAGATTAGAACAAAAATGTCAGAAAGATAAAATTATGCTAACAAGATATTGGTATTCTCATTCTTCTCTGCTGCATCAATTATTTTACGAGTAAATGAATCTATCCGAATTTTATTACCATCGCGATGAATTCGTCTCACCGAAACTCTCCTTTGCCGCTATTATCCCGATTATATTATTTGATAAGCATTTTTCCTAAAAACGAAAAAAATCATTTTGCACCACATGTAAATCAGAATTAATCTCAAAAACGGTGGAAATGCTTCAGTGACGTAAAAATTTAAGCCAATCAGCTTTCAAGTTTACTGAAAAAGCTGATCAGTCTCAACATAAATTGGCAGTAATTTTGCTTCGCAAATAATTAAGCCTGGCTGCAATTCCGCTTTTCTTTTCAATCGCTTTTGATTCTGTACAATGAATGTTTTGAAACATTCCAACGTGCATTCTTTATAATTTCGCGCCAAACTACAAGTTAACACTGATCTCCATTACAGTGTCATCCAAAATGAACAATTTTACAAGGAAACATTATATTAAAGTAGTTGACGACAGTATTTCGGTTGAAGAAGGTGATGTATGTTTTAAGTTATTTGAGGATTGAGATTACTTTTCGTGCACAATACTCATTTATTTATAAAACAACAAGTAAATTTTTAGAAAACGTGTTTGTATTTAGAAAAAAGAACGTTCAGTTTTTTGAGCACAACTTCGCTGAATAGAGAAGAACTACAAGCATCGCTCATCCTTCCAACACTTTCGTTAAGTTGCAGGTCAAGAACATGTTCAATGTTAGCATACGGAAATCAAGCCTTGGTCACGAGCGAAAAGTCGAGTTACAGCAGTTCGCTATTAGTCAGTCTTGTGGAGAAGTTGTCCACGGATAGAGGTAAAGGTTAATGTAAAAGATATATGACAATATTTTTTGTTAATGATTAATTATTTCGCGAATATATTCAGGAGCAACTGTACTGCTTGCGATTTGGAACATTCTGCCCTTGCTTCAAGGAAGCGCAGTTTTCAGTACTCCGTATACTGTGGCTGTGGGTGGATACGCCATTTTACCCGTTATCCTACTGCTGAGCATAATGGCGGACATGACTGGTATTGTATTGGCTGATTGTTTGTACGAGATCTCACCGAAGAGCAAGAAACGGAAACGGGTGCACTCAAATTATGTAGACATTGCTCGGACGGTGTGGGGCAAGCATGGCGCACGTCTATTAAATGTAATCCTCGTGTTTTATTTGTTCACTGGAGACGTAGTGAATATTTTGCTTCTGGGGAGGAGTGTTTACGATCTCCTCCACCCCTACACGTCACTCTCCTTCGTCCTGCTGACAACCATATTTTCAGTACTTGCTTATCCAACCCTGTTCGTAACGAAACTGACAATCCTCGCCTACCTCAGTTTCCTCTCTGTTCTTTCAGTCATCATCGGAATCGCGTGTGTATTGGCCGTGTTTGTAAAGGAGTCGGCCATCTGGAGCGAAAACATGACTCAACTGACGTGGTTCAATTTAGAGGGATTCCCCCTAGCGGTGAGCATCATAATGTTCTCTTGTTTGTCGCACTCTGTGCTACCGCAAGTTGAGGGGAACATGAAAGAAGGTGCAAAAATCTCAAGGGTGCTTCATGTTTCGTATTTTGTATCCGCCATCGTGAAAGTAGCGGTGGCGTTGTTAGGTGCATTGACGTTTGGTGCGGCAACGCAGAGCATAGTTACGTTGGACGTGGGCGCGATAAATCCGGTGGGGAGAGTAGTGTGCGCGGTAGCGATGACTGGCTTCGCGATATTCAATTACCCGCTCAACATGTTCATCGTTTGCGAAGCCGTCGACAGTTTTGTTGAGAACACAGTCGTGGAAAAGCAGAACAAATACTTCTTTCCCTGGGTTGTGGTGACAAGACTGGTGTTAGTTGCGTTTAGCGTTGTGATAGCACTCATCGTACCTTATTTCGGTATACTGTTGGCAATCAGAGGCAGTCTCATCGGCACTTGTCTCATTTTCGTGTTTCCATGTTACTTTCACATGAAACTCAAGTGGAAGAACTTAACCAACGCTCAGCGTTTCACGGACATTTTTCTACTGGTGTCCGGTACGTTAATCGGAACAGTTGGTTTCTATGCGTCGGTGAAAGGATTAATTGTTGCCATACAAACAGGAAGTGATTAAAAAATGAAAAACAATCATGGAGCAAAAATTATATATAATAACAATAACTTCGAGTTTTGATTGCACGAACTGATATTGTACTCTTATTTTTTGTTTCCTATTCTGCACGATTATTGAATGAATGAAACTACCAAATATAATATTAGATATTGAATTATTTAAACCAGTGAACATAAAGAACCAGCATTAAACATAAGGGTTTGCATATGGCTGAAGGTTTTGACGCCATCACATACTAGAGCAACAGCTCATAGAATTTTGGCAAAAGGAACGTAATTTTATTGTGTAACCTAACAGATGCATATATGGATATCCGGGACCCTCTGCTGCGTGAGGTCCCTCGACCCCAAAACCAGAGAGCTAGGAATCAAACATGCGAGCATGGCCGCCAAGAGAAAAAAAAATGGGGGGCAGAAGTGTAGTTTGGCCCTAGAACAAGCAAGCTGCGCGAGTGTTATTTTCCCCGAAGGCGCAAATAATTTTTTAGGGCGGGGCTATTGAAAAGGGCCTATTATTATTGGGGGCCTTATAGATGTTTTTAGACCAATAAAACTTACTACATTAATTAGTGATAAAGCACAAAAGGTACCGTAATAGTAATTAAAACTAAAAACAGTTTGTATTTTTAATTGTTTCTCAACAAAGATTTTTGATATGTACGATATATGATAAATTGGTATTTTACGCCATACATAATCTGTCATCGAGGTTTTGGTTTTGATTTGAGCTTCTTGGCAACGTTTCCGAAATAATGGGAAAAAATACCTTAAAGGAATTAACTTTCGCGGGAATTAATTTTCGCGAATTTTGCAAGTTTTCGCAAAAATCACGAAATTTAGTTCTCGCGAAAATTTTGAAAATGTGTAAACTCGCGATATTCGCAAAGATTAATTCTCGCGAAAATTAAGTTTTTCTTAACTTTTTTAATTTTTTTTTATTCATCCAGAATCTCACAAATTGGAGAGCAAAGAGAAATGTATTTGAGCGAAGAAGGCATGGACGTTGACAATAGCGATAACGAAGAGTGGGTCAACAGAGATGGAAATATCTTCGACTTATTCGAAAATGACGAGGAGGGGGATGATTAACATTTATAGAATATTAAACATACTTTATAGAGTTTTTAAGATAGTAATCATTATTGAAATTTTAAGCTGAAACAAGTTTTCTGAAAAATAAGATTTTCTATGTGAGACGCTCTTTTCTTTTATTTAGAATTATCAACTCGCGAAAATTAATTCTCGCGAAATATCTTGACTCAGTCACTTCGCGAAAATCAAATCTCGCTAAAATTAATTTTTTTTCCTGAAAAAATCTCGCGAAAATTAATTCCCTTAAGGTATTTTTTCATTTTTTTTAGCTTGCATCAAAATTTTGTTTTTGAATTCGATGGGAAAAAGTTTTTACAGCATTCCAGAATTTTCTCGAGTTGCCTTTGTTGTCGTTAATGAGGTTTCGCTGTATTTTCTTTTCACTTTTTTCAGCTTACTGGTGCATTTATTTCTCAATTTTTAAAATGTTTGAAAGTCACCTTCTACCTTTGTTCTGCGCGTCTTCCGCAGCGCTTCATCCCGTTGGTCCATTAATTTCCGTAGGTTCGCCTTCACCGATGGAACGTCAGTCGAAAATGCTTTTCAAAGTCATAGTAAATATGTTGCCAGCTAAATTCGACATTACTAATTTGGTATAGAAAATCTCAGCTGACTTTTTTTACATCTGCAACGAGTTTAACAGGACCGTAATTTTTGTAGTCTCGTGCATTTATTGTTCCGGAACTGTATTTTTTACGGTGTAGTTCTCTAGCAGCTAACAAGATCATGATCTCCAATGGAAATAAGTGGAGTTTTGGAAGAGAAACAAGAAACTGCTATTCAGGATGACGGCGATCTCTCTAAAGTTCTCAATGACAAGTTGAATTTTTATAAATAAGTGCACCTGATATCATCCCTGTTAGTACGACTTCGAATAACCTCGTTACACTAGATGAAGAGCTAGTTAACACTGAGTCCGTTTTGTCAGAGGAGCAGTCGAAGGACATAATGAGTTTGCCGCAGATGAGTGCGATCATCCAGGACCGAACCGTATAGAAGTCAATGAGCTGCTATAAAGACAATCCAAAACTACTTGTTGTTCATTGCAAATGGAAAGGAAGGACATCTGAGAAGAATCATTCAAACTAATTTACAAGATAGATCAAAGCAAATGATGATCGATGATTGATTTTGTATTTTCAGTTAGACTTTGTACTGATGATGAAACTTTCAAGGACTTTTAACCTGTGTACTTTCTTCTTCAGATAGCATTTAAAAAGGTTTACGTTTTACAGTGCAGTTGTAACCTTGTCTTCGCATTATTATATTTCGAATTTCACCCTCACCAAACGCGTAAAAATCTACCGTTAACTCGCACTTTCAGCTTACGCGGCGGCTAGTTTATCACTAATCATAAGACGTTAAGTACTAGTATATTGAATAAATTTATTGTGCATTAACTACCAATCGTCTTTACTTTCTTTAATGACAAGCCTATTTTCATTTTGCAGTTTTGTGGACGTGGACGCCTCTCCTTTCTTCACCTTCCTTCGTTGGTTATTTTTCTGTGTTTTACTTCGAACTGTCTTCTTCGCCTTCTCTTTTATATCTCTCTCGTTGTTTTTCCTCACAGTAACGGTGGTAGACGTCGGACGCACAGGTTGGCGATTGTCGCGGTACGGTCGATGTCGTTTGTTGGACTCGTGAAGGTTGACCGAGAGGTCGTCGTCCTCATCGAATGAAGCAGCTTCTAACAGATCAACAGTTTAAAAGAGAAAATAACATCACAAAGTACGTAAACAACAACAAAAATATGTAAGAATGAACACTAAACAACACTCCAAACTGACCGTCATTCTCACTACTGTTGCTCTCTTCAGCGTCCGAATCGCTCCCTTCATCAGAAAGACGTTGTTCTCGCATAGATGATATCAGCTGTAAGATGGACAAGTAAACAGTTATTACATGTCATGTAGAGTTGAGATCATGAACATCACAGAGTTGAGACGGAGGTGATGAACAACACAGAGAATCTCCCGAACCAAACCTGCTCAAACTCCTCGTTGATTTCTTCCTTCTCGACTGAGACCTTCTTAACGTGTCCGCTGGCCGATAATCGAACGTCCAAATCATTCTCCCGCTTGACGTCCGAAAAGCGCGGATAAAATTCGCTGTCAAAGCCGTACCGCTTCTTGAAGAAGTCGCGTATACATTGAACATCCCGCGTGAAATACCTGCGAATGAAAAACGAAATCACCCAGTGTGATTTTAAAAAAATTATAAGAATTTGTTAAATGTAATCCAGGTGGAATAGTAACAATAGCTTGAGACCACGTGCATTTCAACAACTAAATTCCCTTGGAAACGTTAAAGTAGCCCTTAAAATCGTGAAAAACTACAAATGCAAAGTATAATCTAAAGAAAAATATTTCCAAAAAGCTTCGAATAAATGTATGAAAGGAAAATTCACATTTCTGCATTCTCGTGCGACGTGGAAATCATTTGCGGGAAATCGATGACTTTTAGCTGATCGTTCGCGTCTAACATCAAGTTAAACTCGTTGAAGTCGCAATGTACAAACCCCAGTGCGGCCAACCTCATGATGAGTTCCATGCAGTCACTGTACACTGTCCCAGGCTTCTTCAAATCGCTCACCTGGTATCTAAAAACTATTTTCTATTAAGGATAACTACCCGGGATTCGATGCAACGCCAATCATGCACGGAATATATTAACACTTTCAGAGCATCAGAATAAATGGGGGAATGAAACGGATGTTGTTCCAGTCCAATCCCTGAACTACGTGGATCAAAACTGAATGGAAACCAATTCTGAGCTTGATTTTTTTTTACTCCAGGCAAAATTTGAGTGTACCGAGCTATAGGAAACCGGAAACGAAAACCTTGAAAATAATGTTCAAAAAACTAACTAGCAGTACAATTGAAATTTATAGAGAATAAAGAGGTTATACTCACAAAGGGTATGCGTCTATAAGCTCCATGACAACGCAATGACGGTTAAAATCAACAGGTATCGGTACGGGGTAACCGTTGTCGTGGAGAGCCTTCGTGTAAACAAAGACACAAATATCCGTCATTAAGAAAAGTTGACTCATTAGATAATATGCCAGCTTCTATTTGAAGAGGCTGCTGTTAATCACCTTTAGAAAAGCGAACTCCTTTGCGGCGGCAATTCGAGCAAGGTACAACCAGGACGAGTTGTTTCTGTGCTTGTGATAATCGCGTTTCTCTTTGATCTTCCGAAAAGATGTGCGTCCAAGTCTTTGGAAAGAACAATTCACGTAAGCTTAAAATATCGGCTGTTTATTTTTTGCGACTGTCCAAAGAGGGAAAAAATATTTCGCTATAAAAACCATCCATCTAAAAGTTACAGATTCAAACAACAATTAACAATTTACCTGTGCAATTTGATTGCGTACTGTTTTTCCTCTTCATCAGCCACGATATAAATATCTAGAAATGCAACAGTAGAGGATTCCCATCGCCATTATCATCTTCACCTACCGGACTCTTTTCCAACTCCGATTTGATTTCCTACCGAGTAAACTACGTCACGCGCTGCCAGTGTTTTCAAAGCCAGGTAGTCGTAGCCATGGTAACTTAATCGATAGCCGGTGCCTATAAAAGATTTACCAAAATGAATTCTTAGAATTGCATCACGTGTCATTTATATCATTGTTTGAGTTGGCAATGCCATCATTTTTATTAGTAACGCAGGAAAAATGGTTTGAAAACTGTGCATGGAGATGGTGGGTGTCAATACAGTGCGTGGAGATGGAGGGTGTCGCTACAGTGTGCGTGGAGATGGTGGGTGTCAGTACAGTGTGCGTGGAGATGGTGGGTGTCAGTACAATGTGCGTGGAGATGGTGGGTGTCAGTACAGTGTGCGTGGAGATGGTGGGTGTCAGTACAGCGTGCGTGGGAATGGTGGGTGTCAGTACAGTGTGCGTGGAGATGGTGGGTGTCAGTACAGTGTGCGTGGAGAATTTAAAATTATCTGGATATTAAAAATACAAATAATCAAATAAAATAATAAAAAATATCATCGCTTGACCTTGTCTCCCATTCTCATAGCAGACTAGCTTGTTTTTAACAAGTTCTTTCAATATTTTATGACATCCACCGTGTTTTAAGGCAGCTATCTGTGATATCAATGGCAGAGGAACAATTTCGTGATTCTTCATCCCCATTTCCACCTGATGCAAACAACATCAGAGTCAAGGCTGTGAAATTATCACTAACAGATATGTTTAAAAGGCCTTATGGAACACTATTGAAATAAAAAAAACAAAAAATATAAAAAATACAAAAGAATTTCATGAAAAAAAGGTCTCATGAAACTAGGAAATTAACTAGAAGTATAAATACACAAATGAAAGTGACATAACGTAAGGGAATCTCACCGATGTTAGCACTCTGAAGTCTTCCCTCGTCATGTACTTTAAAAGTGTGACGTTTAGCTTAACCATAGTAATTTTCAAATGCAGAAAATATTGATTAGTTAATTCTTCGAAGACAAAAATATGTTTAAAATTAGCTTATAAATAAATAATTGTACATAATAAATTACAAAGTTTCATCCATGTACATAAGAACTATTTCCCGACTTGTAGGGAAAATCTTTTTAAAAATTAAATAAAAAATTGTACTGCATCAACAATTCCTATTTTATTTTACTTATAATGTAATTCATTAATATTGCAGCTTTTGCTATCATTTTATAAACCGAAAAAATGGAGCATTGACAATCGTGTATTGATATTCACAAACTGCAGATACAGCCGATATTTTGCTCGATAGTTTTCTGTGTTGCTCAATCTCAAACAGTAAAAAAGAGCAAAATTCCATGTACTATAATTGTTTGTAGTTGACTATAAAAAATATATTAAAAAAACACAAACTAAGGATAGAGACATTTGGTACAGCAGGAAACATGTGATTTATAAAAAAAAAGGGAAGGCTAAAAAGTCGTGCACAACCAATTTTTGAGGTAGCAAATTTTAGACTTGAGTTTCTTTTGTATGGTTGATTGGTGAATCAATTTATGATGTGATAAAAGGAGTTTCTGAATTCAAAAAAGTAAATTGGCATGTGTATTCTTCATACAACATTCAAAGTGAGCCTATAACTTGATTAATGTAGATTTGATCTCTTTGGCAAGTAGTGAAGCAACGCTGATCTTCTCACTGTTCACTATGACAACACTGGAGGCGCCATCTTGTTTTATTGATAGCAACACGGGCAATTCAGAGGAGACCAGTATGCTAGCAAATCTGAACACAACGATAGGAGAACATGTACATCTTCAGAAAATGTTGACATTTAAAACGTATGTAGAAACAAGAATGACTTTTCACTCCATATATAGAAACAGTAACAGAACAGAAACAGTTTCAAAAGATGTATGACACCTGAAAATGATGACGAATTAAATACATAAATCTAAATAATTTTGAGACTTGTCTAATTCTGGTTTCCAATTACCAACAACTAGCATTACCTTAAAGTGTTTTCTGTGGTTGATGAACAAATTGTCATATTAGCAACTTCCAGAATCTTTTCCTGAATGGTCTTCAAGTGCAAAGTCGGTGGCAATTCGCACCCCAATGTACTCTCAGTCATTCCAGTCAGTTTCATTTGCTGTGCAGTGAAGTCAGCTTGGGTCAGTGTGACCCCTTTTGTAAGCTCACCAACTGGAACTTTAATGATTACAGGAAATCTGTCTGTTTCCGTGCTGAAAACAAAAATATTTCATGTGTTATGAAAATTTTTTATAGATGTTAATATTCTGTTTTAATACAATCATTCCATATGTTACAGTATGTTCACACTATACCTGTTAGCTTTTCACAACGGCATATAGTGTGTAGTTATTTTGGGACAAGTATAGTAATATGATCACCAAGCAGGAAAACTAAGACCCCAAAATCGAAAGTGATTGTCAGAAGCAAACCTATCTGCGTTGGATCAATTGTTTACTTAAGAGATGACCTTACTAAGACAACCCAAAAACATTTTCCACAGCATTCCAAAACGTTTCGTACAGATGTGTGACCACAGGTTAAAGAAATAGTTAATCTCACCATAGCCGAAAATTAACGGGCTGCATAGTGTCTTTAAAGTCGACACCAATGTTTACATACAAGCTCTCACCAGCAGCTATGCACACTAAAGCATAAGACAAAGTGTGTTTTTAAAAATTCTGGAAATAAGTTTTTCGTTAGAATAAACCATTGCACGTCATTTTTTACATTGATTTTGATAGAAGTTTTCCAAAATTTAAATTGGAAATGCAAGGAATGTGATTTCAACATAAAGGTTTTACGAAACTTTATTGGGAAGTTACAATTAATACAAAAAATTCAATAATGCCTCACAAATTTCATTGAATTCCTGCATTATGGCTCCAGATGACAGTTTCTGAAATGGTAAGTGCATAGTAAAGCAAAAGGGAATAAAAAACAGTTCTCATTTCAAACTCAAATGTAATAAATCTATATCTGCAATGCGATGAGTGAATATATATATTAAATAATTAAATAATATATATGTTAAATATTTAACAACACAAATATTATCAAGATAACAGCACTTCAATTAACCGTAACGAATACCACCATAAAAAAGAATTAACATAACCCCTCAGTTATTAATGAAATAAACCTTACAGCGACGCATAAGAGCAAAAACAATGATAAGATGATAAAATTCAAGAGCAAAAACAATGATATAAACATGTAATGGATACATATTTTTTGATTTTTTATACAAACAAAATTGCAACTTTCCTGGTAGGAGTTGAATCTTGAGAACCATCGGAACCAAATATTTTTTAAGGCTGGTAAACGTAAAAATTAGGAAATTCTACTTGACCATTGATATAAAATGTCAAACATCACTAATTCACATAGTCATGATAAGGAGGTAATTGCAATAAGATTTCCCTACTTTATCTTCTACTCGTATCTTCTTCACATCGTTGTTGCTTTTGTTGACAAATTCAACTTCAATTGAAACCATCGAGCGTGAAAAAACGCAAGGGGCTCTGGTGAATCGATAACTAACAACCAAACCCTTCCCATTGATCTTGCTGAGAAGCTCATAAGATGGCATGCTTGTGGTGGGCTGAACAAGAAGATGGGAATGGGTCGTCAGAGCAGAATTTAGATCATCAGTAAGAATAATGTGAAATAATGCAAGAATAAAAACTTTGTAATAATGGAGCACAGCATATTTCAATTTTCAGTGTAATCATACTGTGTTTGGTTGAACGTGACCAACGTAACTTGAGGCATTCATTGATAGACTTTCCATATCAGACACTAAAGAGGGAGTGATTGCAGCCACATTGTTGTACGATGAAGCTGTTGATTGACCTACGACAAAAACATAATTTTAAAGGGCCACTTGGAAAACCGAGTGCTCTACAAAAGCTGAACTAAAAAAAATTAATTTTAAATGATTAGTGGTGTAGACTCGGCTTTCTTACTGGTCATCCTGTCAGGCAACTATGAGCAACTGTTTTCTAATCTGAGTCGCCCGTGAAAGTAATCGATCGTCTGAAACTCAATTATATATGAATGACGCCAAGCTACCATTCTTAAACAGACTGCTTTTTCTTGCTCATTGGAGCTCGTTGGAGGGTTTAAGTGCTCTACTTTCAGGCAAGCTCAAGTATTTTGGAGAAAAGAGGAAGAATTGAGGTCTGCATTTATCAAGTAATTTATATCTATAAAGAAGGTTGAATTTTGCAATTTTAAGTTTGACAGGAAATATTCCAGTAGTAAGGTTCTGTTGAAAGATATAGATGAAAGTTGAAACATTTCATATTTTCTTGTTGGAGGTTTTAGGCACTCTATTTTTATTTTGGATGAGTTTTCTTTTCTTTATTTTAAAAAAACGTTGTACTATGCAAATTAACAACATAGACAATGTTGTACACCGGTTTCAATATGTTTGAGCATCACGAATGGAGAAATTATTATGACGTACCTCATATTAAGAAATGCTAATGACACAGTTAAGTTCTTTTTAACCCTTTCAATTTATTTATTAGAAATTTTCCTGTCAGTAGGCATGATTTAAACTTTAGTAACATTAAAATTCTCTCCAATATGCTGATTGCTTTATGCTATTCCAGCATTGGTCCACCTTCTGCCACAGTGAAAAAGTAGTTCTGTATCATCTAGGATCTAGACTTTAGTGTAGTGACTGGTCCCTTTAGGGATGAGTAACTTGTGGCATAGTTCCAAATTGTTACTGTGAGATGATTATGCCAGGTCATTAGGGGGTTAGGATGCAGACACAGCATGCTCAGATTTTTATAACTGAAGCCACGCATCTCTATTTTTACTTCTTAGAAATACGTTGCTGTATGGAAAATTACGAATTCAGGAACGTCATCAAACATTTTGCAAATTGGATTTGTCAAGCGTTGCTTTGCACTTCGCCTTTTCCTAAAGACAAAACCCTTACGGACGACTAAATAACCTGAAAATTCAGTCGCCCAACAGAAAACCAGTCGCCCGTACATTTGGGCGACCATGAGACTACACCACTGATAATATAGAATGTAATAATGAATATTACCTAAATGAGTCACAGTTAATAAGTTAGTATAACACAAACTAGATGCATACAATCATCAAGATCCAATAGTTGATCGTAAGAGCTTTGATTCGGTCGCATGGAATTCTTGATGATTTTGTCAACTTTTGTATGTTTTGGCGAATTTGTCTAAAAGCATAACATCAGTACCATTCAATTTCTAACTTTCCCTAAAACTCTAGTAAAGCAGAGCTACAATGAGGTCATTTTGATTTCATTTTTAGACATATTTAACTTTATCCTATTTCTTCTTACCTTTACATCTCCATCGCTCTCGCCTTCTGATGTGTCTTCACTCTCCTCGTCAGAGCTGCCTGTTTCCTCTTCAAATGACTCTTCTTTACACTCTTGGACAACTACAGCAACCTTTTTCTTTGCATCTACTTCTGCATCATCATCATCGTCGCCATCTTCTTCGCTTTCTGACAACTCTTCAAATTCACTCTCTTAAAAAAAGCAACTGTTAAACAACCAATATTTCAAGAAATATTAGGTAGAAAATAATTAAAGTCCATTTAGAATTTACATTGTAAACTGTTAAATCAATGCCATTTAAGAATTAAATAACCTTCTGCTGATTCCTCATCATTTTCAGCACTAGATTCCTGGCTGTCCTCGTCATCACTTGAATCACTCTCCTCCGCATCACTTTCCTCATCTTCATCTTCGCTCGAAGAATAAAACGCCCCTTTGCAGTCTGTCTCTCCATTCCTTTTTTCTTTTGTCAATAAGAACTGATTCCCATAAACTGGCTGCATCTAAAAAAAATTAAGTACCACATCTAATGATCCAGCTTAGAAGTGTCGAAAACAAATATTAGGCCTAGGGGGGTTATTTAAGTTTCAAAGTTAAGTTTTAAAAATTGCCATTAATAACGGTCTTAAAAACAATATTGAATATTTTGTCGTTCATCTATCATAATATGTTTTATATCAAGTCTCCAGGAAGTCTCTTGTCAATTTTTTTCAAAACAAATCCACTCTCACCACCCATCTGAGTCCATTTTTTGCTGAGGTGTTAACTGTCTTAAGTAAGAACAATGCTTATAACTCCACCTCAACATTTCTAACTGTAGGATCAGGTTGCTCTTCAGGGAAGTCGGGCAAGTCTTGGTAACCGGCAGCTTTTGCGTCAATCATGTGGGACAATGATCCCAATTGGTACTGGCCACGATCTAGAAAATATAAAGCACAGACATTACATCTGGTGGTAAAATAGACAAAACAAATGTGTCAAAATTACCAAATCAAATTAAATTGATTATTCATTGCAATAATCTAAAGAAAACTGAAAAACCTTTGAATAAAGACTGCAGCACTGGAGCAGGTTTCTCAACCAGGAAAATCTTCTTCGCCTTTTTCTTCAAATTGTTACTACCTCCCTAAATAATAATAATAAAAATAAATAAATTAAATGAATAATAAATAAATAAATAGTTATTATTGTATTTCGTTTAACTTTCAAAAATTCATGATGATAAATATTCAGTGATGAAATACTATTTGTCTATTTTTTAAGGAAGAAATGTTACTGCAAAGGTGATGTGGATGGGAAGCAGAAAAAAACTCTCCTTTGACGAGATTAATTTGTTATTTTTATTCTGATCTTAAAGCTGGCAAGCAATATTCATTCGTGAAATATCGTCAAAATTTTAAGTGGAAAACATGACAAATTCTTATCGTAAATCTATGAAGGAATAAAGTTTAAAATCTGTAAAAAACATCTTTAGAACCGCCATCATTATTTTAAATGTTTTTGATTCGCTGCAATCCGCAATGTTAACCGTGTTTATTTTTTGTAAAAATCTCATTAGAATCTAATCAGGAAATTTTGCGTTCAAAAGTTACAAAGTTTCAAGATTTTTCTTAGTTTTCAAATTTATAATTATAAGCGTGGACTTAGAAATATGATGTTAATTTCTCATTTTAATTTCATCAATAACAACTAGGGTCTTAATTATTATTTGGTTCTTTTTTGATTAATCGGAGGTTAATGCATACACTGGTTATTGAAAGAATAATCCTGTTTCCTTACATCAGTTTTGTCCGCGGGGAAAAGTATAAACTTAATGAACCTCGCTCGGTCACGAATGTCGTAATTCTGATCGTACTTTGACATCTGCAGCACGTACTGACACAGTGAACGTGTCTAAATGGTGTGGAGTATAGACACCGCAAAGTTAACAAGCATTCTTGATATTATGTTATTAGCATAGGCATCCATATTAGGTATTAAAATTGAATATGTCTCACAACCTTAAGTTAAGCAATTACCTGCTTGGAGTTTGTAATGTAGAGCTTTGCACTGAGATTAATGATCTGAAGTTTAACAATGTCCTCCTGGAAAACAATAAAAATATATTTTATTTACAGAGAAACGATCATTAAACACCAATTCCAAATACTGATTGCCTTCAAACTTGTTTTACTGCAATATTTAATAAAGATTCTGATAAAATTCTAATGAGGATGTCTACCCTCTTTTTGTTATTGCAAAACGCTGGATGTAACTGCTAAGGTGGGCACCACTCCTACCATCAATGCTCATACTTTACCACATAGAAATTCTACTCATTCACTGAGTCGGTGAGGTTGTATGTACTACACATATGCAGTTGTTATTCAGGAATTTCACATTTATTGGAACGAACTAAATGACTTGTTTCCACAATGTTACAATATCATTTTTAAGAGAACTACATTTTTATTTCATTCTAAACTAGAGAAAGCTGTTATTACTTCAGTAGTGAAGGATTTAGCCATTTTCCGTAGGACATCCGGGGCAATCTTTGGTATTCTATCGGCGTACTCTCCAATCAGCCATATGATGCTCGCTCGTGCCATCGGGACATGCACCTTCTCCAGCAACTTCGCCATGTGCGTGATTACCTCACTGTGATCTTTCTGTCGCATCTGCAACAATTTCTTGATAACAATTATACTTTCGCTCACCACATTCTCATCTCGATTAGACAACATTCGTATAAGACCAGCAAGGCAAGTGTCAGCAACTTCTGGGATGTTGGACGCACAACGACCGATGGACTGAATGGTTGAGGCGGCAAAGTCTTTGTCTGAACATGAAATGTATGTCTGAAAGAAAAAGGGACATCTTTGTAAAGTTAAAAACACACGATAGAGAGTAACCCATGACAAACAATGCAGCACAATGAATACCTGTAGTTCCCGTAGGATAAGAGGAATATTTGATTCGTTAGCGAGATTTGTTATGATTTCCAACTAGAAAAGTAAAAATGATGATGATGGGTGTCCCAAGTAAGTAATTTGCTGCTAATTCATAATACTGAAGTGAGCTTGTCATTATGGTGAAAAACACACCAAACAAGACCATGACATTAAGAAATAACCAGGATAAACATATTAGATGAAATGCAGAAGAGGTTGTAAATTTACGAAAATTAAACCGTTTTAAAATAGGTCATTATACTGTTATCTGGTAATCAAAAACACTGACTGAACACACTCGGTGGCATACAAAGACACAATTATACAAAGACCCTTTTACTCTATGAGATGTTAAATAAAAACGGCGCAAAATTCAGGGTGTTGTCAGCATTTATAGTGTTGGTCTCAAAATACATCTTGTATTTGCAATGAAAAATTCGAGAAAAAGACAAAAAAAATACATATAAAATGAATAAAATAGTAATAACAGAACAAATGGTTCCGTGCATTCACCGTAAAAGTCTTTCAGCACAAAAAGAGAAAATACCAAAAATAAGATAACGCAGATTCAAAAACATTATGATGAGATGCATTAAAAGAACATATTATCGAGAAGTTCTTTCAATAAACAAGAGTTCAAAGAGGTAGTACACAAATGTTTAATACCTTGAGCTTCTTGATGTGTGTGGGGTCGTCAGTATGCACAAAAAATGTTTTGAGGTAGGATTCAAACAGACCCTTTAAAAATAAATGTAAAATACAACACAGCAATACTTTCACAAGAATTATTATTATTTCAAATTTTTATACAGGATATTTACACTTCAGTATATAAAATACTGTTATCCTTGTGTGTCCTGGCGTACTTAGGATGCCAGTTTGCGCCTACAAAAATAGCTCAACCAGACAACAAACCTATTTAACGGCATAATTAATTAATAATAATTAATATATTGGGGTACCAATAAATATTATAGAAGTTTATGAAAGTATATATATATAAGATATTCCTAGCAATTTTTTAGATAATTATTGAAGTGTACCTTCTTTTGAAGTGACATGGTTATGATATTGCTGAGCACAATGCTTTGAACTTCCCTTGAAATACATATTCAAAAGCCGAACAATAAAAAACAGTTATTTCAACAAATGCATATAACTATTCGTTATGAATTATGAATTTGTTGGTTGAGGTCTTAAAATATATTTCTAAATATTACATATAATAATATCAGTGTTTCTGTTGTTCCCTTCGAATTCCACAGACACACACAGACCCCGAAAAAAAAACAATGACCAAGGTCAGGATTCAATTGGTTGCAAAGTTTGTTTTTCGCAATTTGATTCGTTCACTTAAATTATTAACAAAAGTAACAAGACACTGAAAATTTGTTTCGTGTTCAAAGCTCAAGTTGGATAGTAAAGTGGCAACAATAAATCTGAAATTTGAAAGGTTTGAAGGTTTTTATAGTAATAATTCTTTATGATTTCCACTTAAAAGTATCAATTTAATGTTTAGGAAGTCATTTGTGCAATTTAGTGAGTTATCTAGCTATTTTTAGATAAAAATTAAGTTTCAAATTTGCTAACATTATCTAGCCATTATTACTGAACTTTCAACCACTCGTGCGAGTAAATATGAAGGAAATGAGATGGTTTCTTTAAAGGACTATAAAGACCCCGTCATTTTTTAATATCAGTGGACCTTTTTACTTTCTTATCAACTGTATTACTAACTGGCGTTATTACAAACACACAAAGGCGGGCTAACTTGATTATACTATAATTAAGAAGTGGTGCGTGCAATTTTCAATCATAAATAATACACCGCAACAGATATCTATTTATATAAAAATTCATAAAACGATTTGGGTTCTTTGTCTTAAAAGTAATGAGTGCATTTCGCATTCAGGTCTTATTGCTAGTAGTAAGTATAACCCGATAAAAAAATACAACATGGTACCTGTGACTTCTCAAAAGACGGACCAATGCTTTCACAACAATTCCAACCTCGGAGTTTGGAGCAATGTGATGGTAGACCTTTGCCACAGACATTATCACCTGCAACGATAAAAGATTACATCTGCAGATGCTATATATCTAAAAAATATAATAAATAAAGTGGCCGAATTAACCCTAATGTTGGTAACGGGTGTAAACGAGGGTGTCTATCCCCTTTTCGTTAGCGCAAGACGTTGCGTGTAACTGTTGAGGCGGGCACCACTCCAACCATAAACACCCGTACTTTACCGCATCGAAATGCTACTCATTCGCTAAGTCGGCGAGGCCGGGAGGATTTTAACTCGCAACCTCAGAAATCCAAAATTGCAAGCGCACTACCAACTGAGCTATCCCGACAAAAACTAACTGTATGCTATTACATAGTTGTTTAGTGACCGGTTATAAATAAAAACGCTGTATTTTATCAAATATAACCATAGCACAAATGGGAGCAGTTAAATACACTAAAACTGACATAACAAATATAACAACATAACATTGACTGAGAACAAATGAAGTAGCACTCGTTGAAGCCTCTATGATTATTGTCACTCACAGCTGAATTACGACTCTGCAGCAGTGGCTGGCATGACTTCAAGAGCAATCGATGATCACTGTCCATTGCGTTCATTTTGCGCGGTTCTTCTTCATCATTGGTACCACTATCATCCGACTGCGAACTGGGGTAGAATTTTTTATCCTCTTCCTGCAAATATAGCATTGCTGTAGTTAATAGATTGACAAGATCCAATCTCCAATCAAAAAAACCTAAACAATTTTTCTACAAAAGTAAATAAATAAAACTTTTAAATCCGTTCAATTTCGCAGGAATTTTGATTATTGAATAATTAAAAGTGACCAGCAAATCATAAGTGTGGTTTTCGGTTTCATTTAGCAAGACTCACTGTATTGGTGCTATGGAGCAAGTTGGGGTCAAGAAATTGTGTTCTTGCGTATCTGAGCAGCATGTTGATGACGGCCACTTGTCCCCATTCATCTATGTCAATGAGCATGTTGCAAAGCTTACGGTAGTTCCTGTGGATCAGATCAATTCGTTCGGGGCACACCACCTCAAAGGCAATCACCGTACTGCCTGCTACTAGCTGCAACAAAAGAAACTTGTAAAGCACCTCTCTTGTGCATTATTGTGGCAAAGTCAAATTAAATTAACGTCAGAAGTGATTCACAAATACTTTAAGTGGAAAACTAATTGATGAAGAGAACTGAATGTTAAAGACATGAAATCATATTTTCAATTCCTAAACCAATTCGATTAATTCAATGTGCAAAGAATTATGGGGGATGTACATCTTTTACATTTCTTCAATCAAATTAGCTCATAGAAATAATACCTGATTCAATCAAGTTTTTAATTCAAATTCTTCAATTTATTTCGAATCGCTTATCAATAATAAACTGTTTTAATGCTCAAAATAAATACATAGTAACTTATGTATATGTTATCACATCTTTATAGGTTATAAACTCACAGTTGTTTTATCCTGGAGTAACTTCTCAATGATCTCAACCAATGGCTCCTTTTGAGAGGGATCCAGGCTATGTAGAAACAAAGGGATCATTTCTTAGCAAAACAAAACCACGAAAAACACCTTTCACAGAAAGTTCATAAACAAATTTGAAAAGCTATTGCAAGAAACCACATTTCCTAAAGCACAGCAACAGTGGTTGGTAACAGTGGTTAGCACAAAAGAAACAAGACAATTAGTTTAAGATGTACCCGTAAAGCTTGGAGATTGCGTTAGCGGCGGTTTTCCGGACATAAGGTGACATATCTGTGACAGCTTCCTTTAATGATAACATCATGATGGGCACAATCACTGGGACCCGAATGCTAGACAAAACCCGCAACGCACTAGCCCTGATCAGTTGGTTGGGGTCCTGGAAAGTATAAGGTTTTTAGTATGCCATCTAAAAAACATGTGTTTTGTCTGCTTTAAACTGGTATTTATTATGTCTTAAAGGTTTGATTGAGTGCTCAATTGGTCCAAAATTTAGATTTTATTTGTTCTTAATGTCTTGCTCTCTCGAAGCCAAGATTCAACTACCACCCCAAAACTGAGCAGCAAGGCAAAAACATAAAGTGCTACCATCCATCAGACAAATAATACATGAATCAATCAGGCTTTCTCATATATCCGCACACGCCTTAATGTCCTGAGGCGTGCGTTTAAAAGCTCTTCTCAAATTATTTTCTTTGCGTTAAGCGTGCGACTACTCGCACGCCTCAATCATATCACGTTTGTTTTGTTTAATTTTCAACTTATTTCGTACTGAACACTAAACGTTCCGAAAATATCAAAAATTATTAAATTAAACCTAAACTTAAACAAATTTACATTCTCATTCACTTGAATGACCATAAAAAACATGTGATGATTGTTGTTTAGTGATGTATTTACAACATTAGTTAAGCAGCTCCTTCTGTATGCCTAAAGTTGTTACCTCGAAAGATGTGCAAAATGTTTCATTTGTTGATTTATTGTCAACATGTTTTATCTTTTGATTTTCTATCGTGTTACAGAGTAGTTCTTCTACATTAGTTTGTCTTTGAGTTGAAAGACCTGTAATACATTCAACTAAATAAGTAAAACTTATTTACAAAAAGCCTTGTTTAAAAAAAAATTGTTTACAGATTTAAAAACATCGATGTCGACAGACAAAAGTGTGTATGTTATTACGGTTACTAATCGTATGATTAGAAGAGCTAAAGAAGATAATACGATAAATATGCTGAAAAAGATTTTTATGAACTGACAAATATGTGTTTTAACAGATTGATTGTCCAGAAG
This sequence comes from Candelabrum cocksii, assembly GCA_963930725.1. Lineage (NCBI taxonomy): Eukaryota > Metazoa > Cnidaria > Hydrozoa > Anthoathecata > Candelabridae > Candelabrum > Candelabrum cocksii. The sequence continues at coordinate 4,432,852 of OZ005674.1, forward strand.
AATTCAAATCACAAAACCATGCTTTGTTTTTTATATACCAAAGCTGCATGTTATAAAATAGATATTCACAGCACAAAATGTAATTATGCCGTAAACGACCAAGCCAATGTATTTTCAGATTTAAAGCCAAACAAGAAACATGCTATGTTTTAGAAGAATTAAAAAATGAGATTAAATTTTTTTTGCACATTGCACGCCTACACAAATTCAGGCGAGTGGATATCGCACGCCTGAAATGTTTTAAAGTTTGGTTAGGCGTGCGAAGAACCACACGCCTAAATTTTTCTTATGAGAAAGTCTGATCAATATTACAAGTTTAATGCAACTCAGTTTTTCCAAAACTTGCATGGGCGATAAAAATAAACATGTGAGGGGATAGAGATACTCTCAAATGGCAATTGGATTTGGTTTAGAATTTAATTTGTAACTTGCTATCAGAAATTGTCCAATAATAATATTTACAGTAAATGTTTCTCATTTATAAAATTTCTTATTATTATCATTACTACTGTACCTTTAGTCCTCGTTGAAATGTAGCAATGGAGAGGAGAGCGAGATCTTGTTGTTCTTCTGCGTAACGCACCAAGTATACATACACCAACTTTTTCACCTGAGCAACAATGACGCATATTGTATAAAATAAAACAGAGATTCTTTATAAAATCCTTCGATATCTAGAAAATAATAGAAGAGGGGGAAGCGAATAAAAAGGTAAGTGTTCACATATTTTTAAACAGTAGAATTCTTTCAGTGTTTTTCAGAGGACGTGATACAACCAACTTTTAAAAAGAAGAGAAGAAAAAGGTATTACATACACAAAAAGGCGAACTGACATGATTATCCTATATTATTCATGATGTAATGCGTGCAATTTGCAATTATATATACACCACAACAGGTAGACACATACATGCATTTATATAAAAAGGGGACTGACAGGGTTATTGTTCGTCATAAAAGTAATGAGTGCATTTTGGATCTTATTGTTAGTCTATATAATAATACAGTCCTTTTTACTAGTGAAAGTTCAAACTTAACGTTCCATAAAATATATTACTAATTAATGCATTTTTAAACGCAATAAAGCACAAAGTGCATCTGACCAATTACGTTTAATAGGTGACTGTTCATTTCGTCGCAGATCATTTCGTCGCAGATTATTTCAGTAGGGTTATGAAATGGGTTAGGTTAGGGTTATGAAATGGGTTAAGTTATGTTAGGTTAGGGTTATGAAATGGGTTAGGTTAGGTTAGGGTTATGAAATGGGTTAGGTTAGGTTAGGGTTATGAAATGGGTTAGGTTAGGGTTAGGAAATGAACTGTGACAAAATGATTTACGACGAAATGAATGCGACGAAATGATCTGCAACGAAATGAACAGGAACCATTTAATATATTAAAAGATTCAAGAAAATTTTACAATTCTGTTCTGTACAATTCTATACACTTCTATTACTTTGACACTCTGGCCAAATAAAACAACTTATTAGGCAACCCTATTCTGGACGACTGAATGCTTGAGTAAAGGAAATCACAAAAGTTTTGAAGAAACCAATCATTTTATTTGCACTTTTCAGCAATTTTCAAATAAGAGCAAATGTTTGTAACCTCAATGTTCTTTGAAACAACATTTTTAACCACGGCTGGAAACAACTCTGAGACGTCTTTACCAGATGCTAGCATCTAAAAATGACAAAAATCTAAATTTATTAGGGAAACATTTGAAGGAAGGAAACACATTCAATTATATTTTAAAAAGTTATTACAGCAACGATTCTTTTCATTGCATCCAGTTTTTGCCCATTATTTGAGCTATCCAACATGGTCTTTAAATCATCGTGTCTATATTAAAAGGATAAAATAAGAAAAATAAAAAAACCTTAACAACAAATCTTTTTAATGTATTAAATCTCCAATAATTGTTTGAAAAGTCATCAACTGGTTTGAGAAAATAATTCCAAACAATTTAGTTATAAAAAATATTATATGATATGCACTGATTTCAGAGATATGTGTTTCAACAAAAGAAAATATTACTGAAACTCCAACTTCACTGAAGTAAAATGAATACGCAAAAGTGGCAGCAGACAGAAATACGACTATTATTGATGATTATTCATAGACAAAAAGAATTGTGTGACAACTTGCCTTTTCCCAAACTGTCCCGTGATAAATGAGACCACACTTTGACTAGGAGTTGAGGAGCTTGTTGATTGGTTATTGTTATCATAGACAGAATAACCCATAGAATGTGATGCTGCACCTTCCATATCATAGGTAGTAGTCATGATTTTTATTTAGGGAAAGCTATTAAAATAAACATTTCACTTTTCAACAAGAAAAAACAATAAAGAGCAAATTATTTACAGTAATATGAACGACATTTGAATCAGTCACTTCCCATATAATTTGCACTTTTTAGTGACATCCACCAATACCCAACTTTTTATTGCTTGATAAGCAAAGCAAATGGTATGTAGTTTCTTCAATAAGTTCTTTTAACTGCAAACTTGCAAAGTTTCTGGAGGATCTCCTTTCACCTTGCCTAAGGGGTTTGAAGACCTAACAACAACGATGTTAAAAGTCTTTTTACAAATAGTCCAAGAAACACTAGATATCGCAGTTAACAAAATTTTCAATCATTACCCCTCAAACAAATTTCATTATGGATGAATTCAACTTCACTAACCAAAAAACCAACCTTTACTAAAGTTCAACTTTTAAACCAATGTTTCGCTAGCATTTTTTTCTAAAGAAGACACAAACAGAGAGAAATGTTTGAATTAGCCAAGGATGTACCAGAAATAAACCACAACACAAATTTATTGCCAGATATGATTGATAAATATTTAATGAAATTGAATGTTAACAAATCACCTGGTGTATGTTACACCGCCGTATTTTAATATCATTTATGTTCAACTAAATATCACTTATGTTCAAAAAATATTTGAAACCAAGAAGCTGCCACACATTAGGAAGGAAGCAGTTGTCACTCTGTGGTTCAAAAAAAGTAAAATGTCAAACCCAATTAACTATCGTCCAATAATCTTGGCGTGTATCATTGTTAAAATTTTTGAATCTTAATACAGTGTGACCATTTATTAAACCATTTGCTACAACATGATCTGTTAAGCAACTTCCAACATGGGTTCATACCAAGGTGCTTGTGTTTTACAAAACAACTAGCAGCAATCTAAGTGCGGACAGATGCATTGGATCAAGGTGTAAATGTTGACATATTTTACTTGGACTTTGCGAAAGCCGATACCACATAACGACTACTAACCAAACTGGACTAGTATAAACGGCAAAATACTCCAGTTTATAAAAAATTTCCTGACAGATAAGTTCCTGAAACGGTATGAAATATAGCTACTGTGATGATACAAGTGGAGTACCACAAGGCTGTGCTTGAACCAATATTGTTTCTTGTGTGTATAAACAGCATTCCAGATATGGTAATATCTACAGTACCTTTATTGCAGATGATAGCAAAACTGTTTACAAGTTAGTTTTGACAACTATATATAATTCAACGAATTTACACTAATTCTCTTCCTAATTGGGTGCACAAATGGTTGATAGATTTCAGCCTTGATAAATGTAAAGTAATGCACTCAATGAAAGATCATGGTTTGAACAAATTTGTCGTCCTGAAGAAAGCAATTTGCCAAAAAGAGTTAATATTGACAACAAACTTACAGTAAGTTCACAGACCACAAAACTATAGTCAACAAAGCAAATAGAATCTTTGGATTAATACAAAGATCTTATACCTACCTTGATAACATATTATTCAAAATGTTGTTCTGTTTGATTGTGTGATCATATCTGGAATACTGCGGAGTTATTTATCACCTGCAATTACTAAAGGGCAAAAAGCCATTGAAAATTTTCTTGGAGGAGTATCTAAGCTCATAGCCGGAACACATTGAACACTTTCAAATGAAACTTTTATCAGTTGCAATTTTATAGCTAGATACCTTGCTGGTACTTTACCTCGTTCCTTATATTGGAACATAATGTTATACGTCATTCAAAGGTGCCATTTTAGTGTTCTTTCTTGAAACGGTAACTTACCGTAAATCCTCGAATTGACCCGCTGGGGTGGGGGCTAATTAATTTATGATTTTTTTAAGTGGAGGTTTATTCGAAGGGGGGCTATTCGAGGGGGGGGGGGCTAATAAAAAAATGTGGTATGACTAACCCAGAAAAAAGATATATGCATATGTTCATCAATACTTCATACGTGTTCAGTTCAAAATATCAATGTCCTCGGCATCATCGATTGCTTCATCGAGGATCAAGTAAGGAGGGCAAGCCTCTTGTATATCTGTCTCATCAGGAACGAACGGATTTTCCTCTGTGCCGTCGAGCAATTGTAACTGGGCCTTTAGCATTTCCTGTCCCGAGCTGCATGGCATACCTGGTTTAAAACACGTTATTTCTTCATCCTGACTGCCGTCAGTAGCAACTGAGACTCCACATGCGATGAACGACTTTATAATCATGGGTGCTGAAAGTTGTTCCCGGCTCTCTAGGATCCATCTCACGATTTCTCGTCGAGGTGGTGCTTTTAAGTTGCCACATTCGGTCTCTTGGTTAATACCGTCAGCTGCTAGCCACCTGTCGTATTCTTCGGTGCAATAGGCTTTAAAAGGTTTAGTCCAACAAACGTCTGGTGCTTGGATGTACTTAGTACAACCACCAGGAATTACAGCGACGTCGATCTTTTTTGCATGAACGGACTGGGTGACTGAAGGGATGAGATAGCATCCATATGTGTCCCATGCAAGCAAACGGCGTTTAAACGAAAATGCCCCTAGCACTGAATTTACGTAGCGATGCTTCAAATCATTGATCATCCAACCGTTGGATGTCGAAGCAATGATGCACTTACTTCGGAATTCCTTCGCCATTGTATCAACTTTTCGTTTAGCCCCTTTGAATACTATGAGAGGCTTCAACTTCGTACCATCAGCCTTAGCAGACAAGCAAACTGTGACACGGCATTTTTCATGTCCAGTGGTTTTCATAGAAACGGTTTTTGTTACAGTAATTTCAGGTGTGGTGTTAGAAACCATATCTGACCAGACAGGTCAACTGCAACTGTCCATTGCAATGATGTTGAGCATTTCATATTAGTACTCGATTTGCAAGCGTCTCACGCGTAACACGTATGCCACCAATTTCGCGACTAGTTGATCAGGGTCTTTTTGGGCCACCATGAGGGTTTAAGTAAACACGAAATTTGAGCGGGGGAGGTTAATTTGAGGGGGGGGGGCTAATAAAAAAATTTAGATTCAATGATGTGGGCTTATTCGAAGGGGGGGGGGTCAATTCGAGGATTTACGGTACATGACTTTGCTCCCCTTTGAGATAAAGTCATTTTTCCACACGTAAATAAAGTCTTAACTTAATTTTGATTTTAACTCAAACAACAACAACAGTAACAGTTGTTGTCAATGACATTATATCTTGATGCCCAACAACGATATAATAGGGAGACCTTAGTTTCAGAAAGTACCAACGTTAACGGTAACGTTCTATTAAATTTTAGTTAGGTTTTGATAATACTTCCGTGTATACCGTAATGCTTCGATTAAGCGCCCGAGCGCTTATTTAATATTTTGGCTTTTTAAGAGGGGCGCTTAATCGCGAGGGTTGGACGCTATTTTAATATTTCTTTCAAGTCAAAACAGAGAAGTAATGAGAGCAGGGATAATATTTCTTATATTTCATGTTTTATTTTTTTTTGCTCGAAAAAATTAAATATCAATGTCCTCGTCTACCTCCGAATTCTCTTGAATGACTAAGTCTTCTGGACATTCCATTACATTCTCCTCTGTTTGGTTCTGTAGAATTTATGAACTTGAACTGCTTTTTGAGCATCGACCGCCCTTCACTACAAGGTTGATCGTTTTTTGAACCAAGTAATTTTGTCATCTTGACTTCCATCTGTGGCACATGTTAAAGCACAAGAAACAAATGATTTTTGTATGGTCTCTTTGCTTAGTTTTTCCCAGGATTTCAAAATCTTCTTTTAGTTGCAAGGAATAACAGAAGGATCGTTGGTAATGCGGAATCTGGGCGCTAGAAATTCTAACAAACTACATCGCGTAATATTATTGTATAGCAGAAGCGCAATCGTTGTTATGGCTTAATTTGTTGAGTAAACTGCTTTTTTTAATAATCAAAAAGTATTTATTATGTTAAGGGGCGGGGCGTTTATTCGAGGGGGCGCTTATTCGAACTTAATAAAATTTATTTCCATTTTGTGCACACATTGCATATGTTTTGTGGCTGAAAAAAGATCTTCCCTGATCCTAACTCAGCATTAGCCACGTTCTTTACCAATGATGTACCAAAAGTTTGTTCATTAAAACATTCCTGTTTTCGATTTCATAACAAATTAAAAAGTAACATAAAAAGTTCGCTATAACTATAATTTATTTCATGAAGTGGATTTCATCGTTTTGATTAGATCATGGGAGTGAAAATTCGGATTTCCTAGCATAGCTTCAACATAACGGCCATTTGTACTCCTGTTAATTGAAACATTTTTGATCTTTTTCCGTTTTTCACTTTGACTTTTACTCTTTTACCCTCTCTGCCTCATATCAGTAGGAGAATTAGGTGTTTAAAGATATTTACTCTTATATCGACAAAACCCAGGACATGTCCGGATTGCCTAGCTTGGCGTCGTAAGGGCTTCTCTGGACGTAGATAAACGTGTGATTCTAACAACAAAAATGGTAGTGTTTTAACAACTAATTTTACAAATATCATCTTTTAGATTTGTTTAATATTTTATACCAGGACACATTTTGAAAACAGCTTTATACTTGAAATGGTTTTATCCTGTTGTATATATATTAGTTATAATAAATGAATAAAAAATAATAATCGTTTTCGATTCCTAGAGCTTCAAATACATAGCATCGCAAAACGTAACAAAGAAAACGACAGTTTCGTTAGCGCCCAGTTCGTGACGGATATTTTAATACGTTTTACCGTCACCACCCAGTTCGTGACGGATATTTTTATACGTTTTATTGTGGAACGCCATGACTGCCATAACCAGCAAAACTATTTATTTATTCACTCAATAAACTTATCTTGATCCTATCTATGCATTGTACGAAACAGTTATCTCATCATTTGATGTTATATTCTATTTATATGATACAAACTGCACATCATAGGGACCATTAATTCCGTCATGTGATGCATACTTTTTATTTTGTAATGCTCATATTTCACATTGTGCTGTCTACCTTTCATCATGCGATGCGGAATATTCTTTACACAATGCGGTCATTTCATTATACGATGCTCACTTTTTATGCGGTCATTTCATTATACGATGCTAACTTTTCATGCGGTCATTTCATTATACGATGCTAACTTTTTATGCGGTCATTTCATTATACGATGCTAACTTTTTATGCGGTCATTTCATTATGCGATGCTCACTTTTCATGCGGTCATTTCATTATGCGATGCTCACTTTTCATGCGGTCATTTCATTATGTGATGCTCACTTTTTATTCGCTCTTTTCATTATACGATGCTAACTTTTTATTTGTTCTTTTCTCTCTTTGTAAAAATTAATTTATAAAAATAATTTAATTAAATTTCAAATTTAATAATACAACTTTTATTACACTCTTTGGTGCTTGAGGTTGAGCGTCTTTCTCCAGATGGGATTTAATTTACCGACAAAGCCAGTTAGAGCAACATTCTATCCCTTAACGCAATTACAAGATTTATCACAGGTAGCCTCACTTCTTCCGCTAGTTGCGAATTGCGAACCCACATGACTTATTCTTCTCCATACTTCACGATCTTGGGTGAGCTGATTGATGGATGCCCAATTTCCAATGGATGATCATAAAATGTTGTCTCTCCACCTTTGCTTTGGCTTGCCTCTACTCCCTTTGCCTTTTAACATACCCTCAAATCAAAGTTTGGACAGACCGGTTTTAGAGCGTTTGACATGGCCGAAAGGTTTAAGGGTTTTTGCTTTTGATTTTATCAAAAAGGGGAGGCAGGGATGTAATTTGGAGAAGGGTAGATATTTTGATTCTTTTAATCAGGCGATGTCCGGTGATGAAACGCATTATGTGGTTTTGAAACACCTCAATGCGATTAGACAGTTGTTTAGTCCACGTAATGCAATCCAGGCCATATAAAACTACTGGGAGTACCTAGATTAGGTATACTTTGACTTTAACAGTTATTGGTACACGTGTTGTTGTGCTGTGTTTTTGAAAAGCTGCCCAACCCAGTCCAATTCCATGATTTAATATAGCTTCATGATTGCTAGAAGAAGTCAGTTTGTGCCCTAAATAAATAAATTGGGTGACTTGTTTTATAACTTTACCATAGATAGTAACATTAAGGTCGGGTTGTAGTTTAGCTGTGGACATGCATTCGGTTATCTTTAGGTTGATTTCCAATCCAATTTCTTTTGCAATATTTGCTAGCTCATTAACAAACTCTTGTAGTTTTAACGAGAATTCATCCAAAAGAGTGATATCATCTGCATAAGAGAGATTAGAAAGAGTACAGCCACCAATAGAAAAACCGCTTTTACAAACCTCTTCTGTTTTTAGCATAACAGCGGCAAGTGCTACACAGAATAAGATTGCGGATAGCATGTCGCCTTGTTTCTCACCTTTCTTAATATTTACAAAACAGAGATCGGTTTTAATAGATGCTTGTGATTCGTTATTTAAGAAGATTGATGTAGTTTTTGTTTAAAGGTGTTTTGTCCAAGATTAACCAAAGTTTATTCAACTGGATGCTATCGAAATGCTTTTGTAAAATCGATAAAAACAATGTAAAGTGGTTTATTGAACTCAATTGATTTTCGATCATTTGGATAAGTGCAAAAATTTGCACGACAGTGCCGCGCCCCTGTTGGTATGCCGCTTGGGACTCAGGAAAACAGGAAACCCTACACCGTTTGAGCGAGAATTTTCATTCCCTGTGTTGAAAAGGAAATGACCGGATGGTAGGATTTCAACAAAGGAGTCTTTGCAGATAAACCAATGACATCCCACTTCATACGCTCAAGTTCGACAAGCATGACATCAGGATCGTTGTTGAGGTCGCTTATCAATTGGGGGTTGTAAGTACATATACGAAGTTGTTTTGAGTTGACTTTTTCTCTGTTCACATTCCACACATGTGTGTGGACTGCACATGCTGGCCCCTGTTCGCAGCTGCCACATTGGTCCGGGGCTACCAATGTGCCCTCTTGGTCACAAGTCGATGGTCCAGAGGTTGCCCCATCTGATCTGAAGAAATATTTGAAGCTTTTGACATAATGGGTTTTATGGCCGATACATCCTCACAAAGGGCCGGTCTGCTGGAGGACGGTCGATTTGATCAAGATCTCTAAGAAATTTTATTTACAATAACTAAAGAGGCTCCTCTCACCCCATTAAACCACGCTGTTCCCGCTGGGCGTCAAACAAGTATTTCTGAGCGACGGGTCAATTGATTTATTGTAAGGTTTCTCCCTGAGGTATTGTAAGGTTTTCTCCCTGGATGGATTGCCTTCACTATGGCTACGGAGCCCCATCTACCCCAGATTACGTACCTTATAAACGAGAATAATGGTTTATAAGTGCAAATAAAAGTTGTATCAAAAACAGCTCCACTTTTCATGTCTTATATGCTGACAACCTTCTAAACAAACGCTCTGGACTTTCTTGTCTTGCTGTTTTACACAAACCTGATATCATTTGTTTAACGGAAATTCTTCCAAAAAACCGTCTACTTCCGGTACAAGTCAGTGAACTTGAAATCAGTAACTACCGATGCTTTTCAAACTTAGAGAAAAAACACCACCGTGGTGTTGCTATTTATCTAATAGATTCAATTAACGGTGCGTCTGAAGTAGATTCCGATAATGCAGATGTAAAAGAAATCACATGGGTGGACCTGAAGTTAGACAAAAAGAGGTCTTCTGATCGGCTGTATTTACAGATCACCTAATAGTAGTGAGGAAAATAATGTTCTAGTAAGTAAAGAAATGGAACTGAAATCTAGAAAACACAAAAATGTTCTCATTGTTGGTGATTTCAACTATCCAAGTATCGATTGGTCAGATCTGAACGCACCTTTTCCAAAGTCATCGCGATCTTCGAAGTTCATTAAAAGCCTTTTAGACACCTATCTTCATCAACATGTTTCCTCTCCTACACATCAACGCCCTTCACAAAATCCTTCTCTAATAGATTTAGTATTCACTACCGAAAAAAATATGATTGACGAAGTTATAATGCATGCACCCATCGGAAAAAGTCATCATAAATTGTTATCTTTTTCAATCTTGTAACAAAAAACAAACCGGAGTCACGCCGAACTTTGTCTTTTCCAGAGGTGATTATACGGAACTGCGAAATGACTTTAAAAATGCGTCGTGGTATCCAGCAATCAACTCATCTGTCGAAGAACTTTGGGAAAAATTTCACAAAATAGTCACTAGCTCAATGAAAAGGAATATACCTGTTTCGAAAAACCTCGTTCGTAAATCGCTTTGGATTAACTCAAACGTTCTTGCAAAAATACGAAAGAAACGTAAAATGTATGCACGATACTTAGCTAATAAAGATGATGTAAGCTACCTCGACTACACCAAAGCACGCAATCAAGCCAAAAGCCATTGTTGCAAAGCAATTTGCAATTTTGACCGTTCAATTGCTCAGCGCGCTAAAGAAAACCCCAAAGCATTTTACCAATATGCAAAAAGCAAAATGAAAACTAAAGAACATTTCCCGACACTTATTACCACCACCCATACTGCTGATACCGACTTCGAAAAGGCTGAGCTTTTCAATAAATGCTTTGCCGAAGTTTTCACATGTGATGATCTTGAACCTATAACAGAATATGACTACATTGTTAGTAGTTCTCTTACTAATAACGGCACGATCGATTTTTCTCCTAAAATTATTTTAAATCACTTCTTGAAGTTAAACGCCAGTAAATCGCCTGGACCCGATAATATACACCCTAGGGTATTAAAAGAAGCAGCCAATGAACTTTCCAATCCAATTTCAATCTTGTTTAAGGAAGTTTACGAAACCGGAGTTCTACCTGAAGTTTGGAAGCAAGGTTTAGTAATACCTATTTTCAAAAAAGGAAAACGTTCTAATCCTCTCAATTATCGTCCAATCTCCTTAACCTGCATTCTCTCCAAAATCTTTGAATCCATCATACGTGCTCATATTCTTTCTCATCTTCTTCAGCACAATCTACTCAGTAACAGTCAACATGGTTTTATTCCAAGTCGTTCCTGCTTCACAAACTTAGTAACAGCAATTGATGAGTGGTCGTATGCCCTAGACAAAGGTTTAAACGTTGACATCATTTACCTGGACGTTGCTGAAGCATTTGACAAAGTTCCTCATCGGCATCTCCTTACGAAACTAAGAGGTTATGGTTTATGTCACAAAACTATAAATTTCATACGCTGTTTTTTAACCGGCAGAAGTCAAAAAGATATCGTGAATGGTACTTGTTCTGCTTTTCGCAATGTGACGAGTGGTGTTTCCCAGGATTCAGTTCTCGGGCCTATCCTTTTTCTCGTTTATATCAACAATTTGCCAGATATGGTAAAATCTACAGTTTTGTTGTTTGCAGACGATACGAAATTGTTTGACATTGTAGATGATTCCTCTCCAGCCCAACTACAAAATGATATCGATAACCTCACTGTATGGTCAAAAAAATGGGTAATGCGTTTCAATGTTGAAAAGTGTCATGTTATGCATCTTGGGCGTGCAAACCCACAAACCACCTACACTATGACAGAGAACGGAGAAACAGTTGAACTTGAAAGGACCTGTTGCGAAAAAGATCTTGGTGTAAATATTGATGAAAGACTTATTTTCTCTCGTCACACTTCGTCTCAAGTTTCAAAAGCTAACAAGATATTCGCTATGATTAGAAGATCCTACTCGTTCCTTAATGAATCGTCTTTTAAACTATTGTTATGTGCGCTAGTATGCCCTCATCTGGAGTATTGTTCTTCTATATACCACCCTCGACTAATCTCTGAAAAACGTTTGATTGAAAATGTCTTGAGAGGAGCCACCAAATTCGTCCCGTCATTAAAAAATCTTTCCTATATTGAACGACTACAACGTCTTGATATATCCAGTATGAAATACAGGTTTTTTCGCTCCGATCTTGTCGAGACCTACAAGCTCCGTCGCGCATACTACAACGTCTCAACCGATAAGCTTTTTAAGAATAAACAATATTCTAAAACGCGCGGCCATCCGTTAAAACTGGAGAAAATTTTTACCCGACTGGAGTCTCGAAGGCATTTTTTCACAAAGAGAGTAGTGAATAGTTGGAACGTACTTCCCGAGGACATTGTAAATGCGACATCAATCACTATTTTTAAAAGACTTTTTGATATATATTTTACTGACATTAAGTTTGTTATAGACTAATCTTGTTCTCTAATCTGAAACAACCGATTTTTCTTTCTTTTTTTTCCTTTTTATTTGCGTTTTCTGACTTTCTGGTGTTTTTATATTGAAATGTAGAAGAGCTTCTAAAGGCAGATTTTATGCCTCCACAATCTAAATTTTTATTTCATTTGGTAGATTTTTGGATTGTAAGCTTAAATAAATAAATAAACAATTTTACGGTAAGGATTTGGCGCGCTCAACAATCCAATTTTACGGTAAGGATTTGGCGCGCTCAACAATCCAATTTTACGGTAAGAAATACAAACTCATGAATATTCCGATTTAAACTAAATATCTAAAAATAGTAAATTCAGTGAAAAAAGATTCGTATGATTGATCAACTTGAAATCGTTCGTTCAAATGTACAAGAAACAATATAACATGTATGACATATACGATAGAATCTCTTCTACGATAAAAAAAACCGTGTGATTACAACTCACTTCATTATTGGGGCGTTCTCCTTTTAAATGCAATGTAGGCAAGATAATAGGGCCGTTAAAAGGATTATGATTTTGAAAACTATGAAATTGTACACATTTTTTACTTTCCCTAATGAAACTTCTATAATCGTGTTGGGAATCTAATCTGATGTTCTTTTGTTTACTGAAATCTTTGTTGGGAAATCTTTAAAAGGGTCACGCGATACAAACTTGTATGGATTTTTTAAATGGTCGCTGAAGATATTGACGTTAAGGGAGAAGGTTTAGATGACATTATTGATATTTTGAATTGAGTTCAGTTTGAAGTTGAATCAAACTCTGCAATTGATGAAGTTGTGAACGAGCTAGGTTTGGTTTTAATTGATTATAAAATATTACACTTTCACATCTATTTTTATTTATTTATTTTTAAATATGATCCATATTATTCATATTAAATATTATTCATTTGGTTTGTTTCCCTACTTTTTAATTGAGCTCTGTTAGAATCTATATTTGTGGTGCGCGCAGAACGTCTTCAAGACAAATAGTCAAGAAGCTGTCGACCAAAAAATGCTCTTTTATGCAAATCATAAGGAGGAATCTCTAGGTTCAAAAAAAGATTTGCTAGCCATCACAGATTTCAGCCAGGACGTACAAACCACACTTGATAATTCAAAGTTCGGCAGTTTTTAATTTTAACAATAAGATAACGAAAAGCAACCGATAAACTAGTAGTTTTCCTACCAAAATATTTCATCATTGCTCTAACATAGTACTTGGCGAATTCCCCAAGGACAATCCTAAACAAAAGGTCGTTCAACAACAAGATTTTACCAAGTTAATTGAATGTTGTCTAAACAAAGGAATATAAATATAAGATACAAGTTTAATATTGTTCATTAATGGTCCATAGTCCTACATCTCCCTTCCCAAGTTAGGCTCTCCATAATCTCCTGTCTCAGGACGGTAGATTAGTTTCGTTTTTCTCGAACGAGACAAGCGTCGTGGCACAGACAACTCAGCGGGCTGTGGCACACTAGGTTGGACGAGTAGCTCCGGCTGGGTCCGGAAGTTGTATTTCCTAGCGTGTCATTCGGGGAGGGATCTGTACTAGGCGGTTCAGCATCAGGTTGGTGCTGATCAGGTTCAGGAGGCGACAAGGTACGAGGTGTTGATTGTCTCTGAGGTAGTACGGCTGGAGTGTAAACTGGTACTGCCGAAGTATAGTCAGCTGTACGTTCACCGGCGAGAGAATGAGGTGTGAACTGTCGCAGAAAGCGTCTATTTCGCAAGCTTACTCTGCCACTACCATCCAGCTTTACGCGATATTGGTGGAAGTCGTTCGCTTCCAAGATGGTTCTGCTGCGGTCCCATCGTGTCGGAAAGTTACCGTTCTGATTCTGAACGTAAACTCTGTCTCCCACCTCGAGTGGTGGGAGTGGTCGGGTGTGTTCATTTAGCCGCTCCAGCGTTTTGACATATCTGGATTTCAGGGCCTGCTCCTTCAACTCCCATGCCATCCGCCACTTTTTGGACACCTGGTCATTATTGAAGACGCTAATGTTCTTTTTAATGTACGGAAGGGAGTGACGGAGTGGGTGGCCAAAGAGTACCTCCGCAGGGGAAAGCTCCGCTTGGCTCGGAGCGTTCCGGGTGCAACTGTAGCAAGATTTGCGGATACGCTTAATGTCACTGTCTAGTGTCCAGGCCAGTAAAGGAATCGTCTGGCACGCTCGCTCATGGCAGTCTCCCCCTGGTGCGCAGAGTGTAACGAATGCAAAACCTCGTCTCGAAGTGAAGACGGTATCACGCACCGCTGATCTAGCATAACTACTTCCTCGACAATATTGAGATCTTGATGGCTTTGCCAAAAGGCTTGTAGGTGCACTGGCAAACTTGCTTTCTGCTCAGGAAAACCAGTGACAATTATCAACTTTAAATCAGATAATTCGCTATCATTCATTGTCTCCATCCTGACGACGCTCTAGGTTACCGCTCTCAGGGCCTCACTACCCGCGGCACATACAGAAAGTTCATTCTCCATGTCCTCGCTATCTTCAAGACCGCGAAGAGAGTTTACAGGGTGTCGGGATGTGGCATCCGAAAAGGCATTTGCTTTGCCAGGCAGGTGACGAATGGTAAACCGCCACATCAGGGTGCGCTGCTTTAAACGAAACAATCTGGGGTTAGCAATCTCATCGAGTGTGCCGTCACCAAACAGCTTCACAAGGGGTTTATGGTTGGTGATAACGAGAAGCTTGTCACACCCTTGTGTGAAGTGTCTTGTTTGCTCAAGTGACCACGTGATAGCGAGCGCCTCTCCCTCGATTGGTGCGTAGCGTGTCTCAGCTGGTCGTAGAAATCTCGAACCCGCAAGGGTGATTCTCCATCCGTTCTCGCAGCAGCCATGAATGACGTCAGGGCATCGGCAGTGTTTCTGCGAAAGGTAGAACCCGATCCCAGATTTTGACCAATCTGGCCGAAGGCAGGTAGGCAGCGTAGGGTCAAAGATCTCTACTCCATCTTTGATCACATTGACAACAGCCTTTTTGGACTGTCGGAAAGCATGGTCAAGTTCAACAGACCACTCGAACTTCGAGCGTGGACTCAAAAGTTTTTTAAATGGCTTCATGACAGCTGATAATTTGTCATAGTGTGCCACCTGGTTGACCAAACCGAACCAGGAACGTACATCGGTTAACGTTGCTGGTGTGGGGAAGTCCTCTATTGCCACGGTAAACTTCCGGTGTGGTTTAACGCTGCGCTCAGTAATTTGGAAACCAGCAAAATCGACAGCTTTCTGCGCAAACTGGAATTTAGTTTTGTTTAAAATAATTCCGTTCGCACCAAGCAGTTCATTGAAGTCAATCATTCTCCACCAGTGTTCTTCAAGCACATTATCGTACATTAGGGTGTCATCGACACATTTGGTTTTACGTTGGACGTCGGTTATCACCTCGTCGAACCGGCGTGAGTACCCGTCTCCACTGGCAAGGAAGCCTTGTGGTGCTACTCTGTACCGGTATCTTCCCCAGGGAGTGATAAAAGTGGTATAATGTTTATCACTGTCCCTAACTGGCACTGAATGGAATCCGTTCCAAGCGTCAGTCACAGATTTCCACGTATCGGGTGGTACGGACTTTGCCTGGAGAAATGGTGGACTCACGTGGTGGGTCTCTCGCAGACAGTTTGCGTTTAACGGAGACAGGTCAACAGTGCGCCGCGGAGATCCATCAGCTTTGGGTGTAATGACCATCCTGTGACACCATAGTGACGGCTCACCAATAGGTACTTTCTCAATCACACCTAATGCCTCATCCGTGTCTAGCTGTTGTTTGACTGCATCTTGCCAGTGCAGAGCAACAGGTGCGGGGTTATGTACAGCATATGGCTTAGCGTTAGGGTCAACATGCAGTGATATGTCAGGCCCTGAATGTAGATGATGAGTAGCGCTCAATCAACCACTCCCGCATTTTATTATTGTTCTCCTCCTCACAAGGAAACGGAAGAGCGTCAGGACGGCCTGGTGGCAGCATACGAGTAGGGCATTCACACTGTTTTTCGGAAATCGGGCTGGCTTCGAGCGCGGACCCGATGCTTGGAAAGTTTGCTGGTATAACTTTCAGTTGTACCAATGCGTCCTTTGACAGATAGAAGCGATTCGTTGATATACTTATGTAGGCCATTACCGCAGCCGAATGCTTACTTCCATCCGCCGCTTCACCATGAAGCCGTAGCAATATTGCCCCCTCGACTGGTATCTCTTTCTTATTTGCAGCGAAGAGTCTAGTACTCACAGAGATCAGGTCAGATTTTGTGAATCCATGTCGCAAGAAGCTATCCAATCCCCATAAACAGGATTGCGCTCCAGTGTCAGTGATTACTTCAATCGTCCGTGGCTTACAGTCCGGGGTTTTGCGTGACAAGACCTCATAGTCCCCTTGGTCAACGCTAACTTCAAGCTTTAGGGTAGGGTGGCGCATGGACTCCATTTTCTTCCATCCGACTGAGGAGTCAAAAAGGTGATGCTCGAGGGGTGAATCAGGTGAGCGATTGATGACACCAATTGATATAGCTCCAGTCTCATCAGTAAACGGGCCAGAGTCCCTGGATTTAATCTCAGCATTTCTCGACTGATGATAGCCGGATGGAGCCTTTGGGGGATTTTTGGAAGTCTTTTTGTATGATGAGAGGCTAGCATTTGTGAAGCCAGAACTCATAGCGTCCCTTACCATCTCCTATGCCTCAACAAAGGCTACAGTATTGGCTAGGGATTTAACATCAAGGTCACCCCAGCCTAACACGTCACGTTTCACTTCCTCGTCAGCCAAGCCACCAATTAAAACGTCCTTCGTTATTATGTCTGTTAAGTCCACCACGGTACCGCAATTTGCGCTTGTGCAACATGTATTATACGCACATGTCGCAGCTTTGCCGCGAATACGGACGTAGAAGGAGCGGATTTTTTCATCGTCACACTGGCTCATGGCTAGTAGCTCAGTTCGTCGAACGCTTATCGCAACTGGAACAACAGCAAGGGATTTAACCAGGGCGAGAAGGTCTGTTTCAGCGATGGAATCAGTGTCCGACCTATTCCGAATAAGGTCATTGCCAAGGTCGTCGTCACAGCATTGAAACAATTGCTGACAGGTTTCAGCAGGTGAAAGGGACGTACCCTTTTTAAACATGTTCCATCTAACCATAAAGGTATTCCATGTTTCTTCGTCAGAGTTACGTGAGATAGAAGGTCGCTGCATTTTGGGAGTCTTCTGCTTGATGGGTTGAGCGAACGCAGTTGGGTTCGTGTGCACATTATTGTGGACCATCAAGAGAGCTGCTGCAACGGAAGCTTCAACATCGTCTGTCGCGTAGCCGCAATCAGGGATTGGACAGTTGATTTTCGGCATTATGAAGACAACATAAACAAAGGGTCGTTCAACAACAAGATTTTACCAAGTTATTTGAATGTTGTCTAAACAAAGGAATATAAATATAAGATACAAGTTTAATATTGTTCATTAATGGTCCATAGTCCTACAAATCCCGCCCCCGGACAATTCACACCCATATTGTTTTTTTTTCACATTTTTTTAAATACTTTTGTATGTTTATATATATTAATTACTTAGAAAATAAGGAGGAGGTCGGCTATCGTTGTGGTTACATTTTTTCAAGGTCGGGATAGCTCAGTTGGTAGAGTGCTTGCAATTTCGGATTTCTGAGGTTGCGAGTTCAAATCCTCCCGGCCTCGCCGACTCAGCGAATGAGTAGCATTTCGATGCGGGAAAGTACGGGTGTTGATGGTAGGAGTGGCGCCCGCCTCAACAGTTAAACCCAACGTCTTGCGCTAACGAAAAGGGGATAGACACTCTCGTTTACGCCCGTTACCAACATTAGGGTTAATTCGGCCACTTTTTTTACATTTTTTACATTGGTGACAAAAGATTTAGGATTAATAGGGACCTGTTTTCTCTTCAAATATTTTCGATGTTTGTATTGAATTCGTTGTATATCGGCGAATAATAAAGATGGTCAACTTTTAAACAAACGTTGGAAATATCTCTTGTAATTAGTGTTGGTAATCAATCTTAAATACGGACAGCAGCAATTTGCGCATGCGTAAAAGTAATTTGTACATTTGGTTTTCTATTCAAAGTTAAGTTTATTTTTCGAAAAGATTTATTGTCTCATCTCTGTTGCTTTGTTGCCATACAATTATAATGATTATGGGCGTGCGTGGATTAGTTATCGAAACTTTCTTTCTGTCCGCAAAAGCCCAGATTCAATTCTCACAATTTTTGGTGAAACAAGACTTTCCGGACCGCCAGGCACCACAATGCGTTGAATGCGTATACTTGTATCACCTCAGTAGAAGTAGCGATTCGCTGAATATATATTCAGCTACTCGACACATGATGAACATCATGTCACCTCAGTAAAGCGCTGTGGATGAATTAAAAAGAACGACAAATAGTCAGTGCAGTGTTAAATTATATTAGTTCTCGACACATTTGTAAACTACAGTCGACTCTCTCTAATTCGAATCTCTATTATTCGAACTTTCTATAATTCGAACGAATTCTAAGTCACCGTCAATTTTCTTTAAGAAACTCTTATAATTTACTTTCTATTATTCGAATCTCTGTAATTCGAAAACCTCTATAATTCGGAAACTTTTTCAGGTCCCCTCAGCAAAATCCTCTCTGTAATTTGAATTTTCGGAGTGTAAACTAACCGTTAACACTTTCGAATGTTTTTTTCAAAATTCATTTCTGTTCGAATGTTTTGATTTTTTGTAAATACACGTCTTTTGTATGATAGTCAGGGAGCTAGTGGGCAAAAAATGAGTTTCAAAACATTTTGGGGGGACCAATTTTTAACCATGGAATAACGTTTATTATTTGTTTGTAATCATAAATTCACTTGTTGGCCACTTTAAAATTTAGCAAAATAAGCTACAATGATCAAATATTTAACATTAACATCGCATCACAACACAAACATCCAATTTACTATCTTGTTTTGAAAAACTGTTTTGAAAACCGGGGGTAAAATATAATTTACATTTCTGTGTAAATATATGTTGTTTAAGTTTATTTCAGTATTTTTCTCGTATTATTCTTTTATAAAAGGTTTTTAAACATGGTAAATAAAAATAATTACTTTGCAAATTAATTTCAACGGCTAAAATATTAATATTTTCTATTGTATAACCCCTGATAGTGATTTCAAATGTTTCATCTTTGAATTAAATCGGCGGGAATATCATGTAAACAAAACAGACGCAAATATGTTTGATAGTAAATGGTGAAATGGCGACTAGTCCAAAAAGGTTAAAGGAAAGGCTCTCCCAACCTGAAAGTATTGAACAAGAAAGTGTCTGTTTTATTCATAATTTTAATTTTCCTAACGATTCAAAGCTCCAGAAATTGTTAGATCAGTGGGGTACATATGTTCCGCGCTTTCCACGAAATTACGCAATTGGCGCCAATTCTATGAATTCCTAGATTGCGTAATTCCGTAGAAAGCGCGGAACAAATGGTTTTAAAAGCTTTATCAAAGTACAGGAGCGTACCGTGGGGGGGGGGGGGGGGGGATCGATGGGTGCCGTTGACCCCCCCCCTCTTTTTAAAGAAAGTGCCCTTTTTAGAAAAGCATAAAAATATATTTTTAATGCATGTTTTGCCTAATGGAAATGTAACCTCTGTTTTGCCAGATCATTTAATATGTAAAGAATACATTCCATTGAAAAATCAATGAAAAGAGATGTGATTCAGAAGTTTGTTCGTTTTAGTAACAATTAAGAAGCAAAAATGTGCGTAGTACATCCTATTAAAGAAATCACTTTTTTGAGAGGGCATTCTGATTAGTGTAATCGAAAATCTATTACCTGCCGCAACAGAGGATGTCCTTCAACTAGTTTTTTGCTCATGTAAGTCCATGTGCAAAACTTACGCATGTGCTTGTGTTTCACATGGACTTCAATGTACGGACCTGTGTGCGTGCCCGGAAAGGTGTAATAATGACAGTGACAGTAGCTTCGACTCAGAGTTATCCTGCGAATCCGATTCCGACCAGGATGATTAACTTTTCCGCCATATTTTTACTGTATTTTAAGATATATATATATATATATATATTTATATTTATTGATTGTATATTACACGCATTTTATAAGGATATAAAGCCTCAACATAAAGCTGAGAACTAAGGCTTGTTTTAAATCGCGACCAATCTTTCGTAATCCTTGTCAAGAACATAAAAATTAAGTATGTTCGAAGGTTTTTGTCAAATTTGAATGTTCTTACAAAAAACACCGTGTATGGATTACTACAATCTTTAACGATTTGATAGCTTACTACCTAAGTCGTATATAAATTTTTGTCTACAATTTTTTGTTCAAACAGAGCTTTATGATTTTACAGAAGGTGCTGTAGATGCAGCACAAACTTTTTAATTTTAGTGTTTTATAAAAAAACTGTGACGTCATCAAAATAATTTTGCACATTATTTCGTTACGATCGAAAGTAAAGGTATAGGTCTCAATACATTTTTACTCAAAATTCAATTATCTTTCCAATGATATAAAAAAATTTTATTTATAAAGATTTTTAATTTTCATTTGTATTGTGACTTCATCAAAACACAATTAGGGCCTGGGACGACTATTTTGCTAATTTAAAATTGGCCAACAAGTGATTTTGTACTCAGAGGGTTATAACCTACCAATTCCAACCATAAATTTTTGGTCCCCCCTCTGCCAACTTTTTTTGCCCACTAACTCCCTGACTATGAAGTTTGATCATATTTTCTTGTGACTTTATATGGTTTGATGAACTGCGTCTTATTTCTCGTTCAAAATGGCTAAACGACTTTATATAGTTCGAAAGCTTGAGACAAAGTATAAAGCTTTATTGGAGTTAGAGAAAGGGACGTCCAATAAAGAAGTGACACAATCTTTGGTATCCCGCCTATACGCTTTCGACCTGGAAAAAAAGTAGCTATCAAAGAAAACTCGATCATTCTTTTTTATTTTTCATCTTTATGATTTTTCTCAATTTTTCAAAAAATTCTGATTTCTCTCTCTAATGCGAATTTTCACCCTTTAAACCTGAAAATTCGAATAAGAAAGACTTTCTACTATTCGAATCTCTCTATAATTCGAACAAAATATTTTCCCCTTGGGATTCGAATTAGAGAGAGTCAACTGCAATTACGCACAGTTGCTAACTTTATATGAAAAGCCGTTTTGTTTCATAGAGCATAAAGAAATCATATATTTCTATAAACATTGTCTACAAGGTTGTTAACATCTCCTTATGTGGATTCACTATAATAATATTGACACTCTTCCCGCTAGAAAACCCTTTTCCCAGGTAAATATCACTTTTCATTAGAATCCTTGCTTATAGATCTTATGTCTCATCTTTTTCGGACAACATACGTTAGCGCATAGTTATTAGAAGAGGTTTTAAGGATATCAATGTTGAAGGGGTGTATCAAAAGCGCTTTGAAAAACGCCTGGAAAGAACAGAGACATTTGTATCGTAGGCGAAATATAACTTTTCTAACTTATAATAACTCTCCATAATCAAATTCTTTCTTCAATATTTCTCTCATTAATAAAATGCTATCTAACGAATAAAAAGAGTACGTTACTGACCCTGCAAGTGATTTATGTGTATTATTTGTGGAGTACCTCAAAGCTCAAGGATCTCTCCTTTTCCTAATCTATAACATATCGCATCAAACAAACTCAACTGTCATATGTTTTCCGACGATACAAACCCTTTCCTACCGCACAAAAGTTTGGAAATACTGTTTAATAACATGAACATTGAACTTGAATTAATTGTAAAATAGTTCAATGTTACTAAACTTTAAATTTTACTCCACCTGCTCCGTTTTTTTATTGTGAAAAATTGAGGTGGGGCTGTGGCCCAGTCAACCAAATTTATTTTTACATGTTTTCTGAAAATTTGAGCTCATTTCGACCCCTCGATCAAAAGTTCTCAATCATTTGTCAGTGCTAGATGACACGTGATTTTCGGATGAATAAATACGAGCAAAATTTGATTGTAAAGGTAACTATAGTCTGTAGTCATTGTTTTGTACCTTCTGTTTTCATTCCATGTTACAGATATTTTTTTGCTCATAACATTGACTGACTCCTTCTTGGCTGTGACATCATCAATCCAGGGTTTTGACGTCATTTTTAAACCAACATTGACGTCAACATTCAAAATTTACTTTTTGCAAAAAATATCGAAAACAATCTTGCCTTTTGAACAATTTTTTTCTATATATCAAATCATGTAAAAATAGACTGCCAGAAAGGCATTTTATTGGAATTTTGGGCAAATAGGTTCCAGTAAACATTACAGTGAACTTCAGGAAAAATACTGTATTTTTTAAAAACATTGAAAATGCATGGAAAAATCGCGTTCAAAACCTCTTGGGTTAGTCTTGTTTGTTTAACTCATTTTGAAGTCATTGCACTGATTTGATTATTATAAAATCGAATGCCACATAATTTATGACGTCATCATTGTGAAATGTGAATTATCATCATTTTTACATGTATTTATTATCTAAAGTGAATAATAACATTTCATTCCAGAAATTAGGTGTAAAACATTATCCAATAAAGGAATATTTACAAACAGGAAAATTTTAGGTTTTCAGAATTGAAAAATGTCAAATTTGTAGTAAAATTCTGGATTTTCACATAACTTTGAAAACTTAAGTGGTCAATATTTAAAATCTACTACCTTTTGGCTTTCCAAAGAGGGCCGTCATAAATAATTTAATGATTTGGACTTTTAAAAAATTAAAACTAAACAGTAACGACATCGATGAAAGAAACGCCAGGGAAACTTACTAACAACAGGCCATGTGGTATTATCAGCGAGTTTAACGTCCCCGTTCTTCACGCACTCCTTGCCCCTACAAAAATTGCTAAACCAGGCAAACAATTCGGCTTTAAGCTTGCATTACGCAATTAGTTTCGCCTACAAACTCAACCGTTATAACTTTGAAATAAAGATATCTCCGAAATGAGGTTTGAACCAGCCTGGTTTGGATTTGTGTGCGAACGTACCACCACTATGCTACAGCGCTGTATTATATATATAGATATATACTTCTCTTTCAACCTAAAGGTGACATTATACAAAATATGTATCTTAGGGTGACTTTCCTTGTTTTTGAATTTTTTTGGAAAAAATTCAAAAAAAGCAGTTTAAAGAAGGCACTTTACAGTCATTTTTCTTATCAAAAGTCATAATAATATCGAATGTGTAAAATTATTTCATTTATACATATTTAGTGTACCCTTAACGTTTTTTTGTATATATACTTGTCACCCTAACGAAAATGTTTCACTCGATGTTTTCAACTACCAACTATCGCCATTTTTCCCGCGCACGGGCTTATCTAGCGCATGCGTTTGGCTGGCTGGTATAGATTTTTCAAATACTCTCTGCGCGATGAAATTTTGTATATTCACATTAAAAAATTGTCCAATTCAAACTTTATCCAATTCAAACCCAGACTTCTTTTCCAATACTTCCAAATGTCTGTAAAAAGAAGACTAGGGACTAAAGAGCATAGCACATGGCAATATATTTGAAATATATTTCTGAACAAGACAGCTATTTACAAAAATATGAAGTGTCGCCTTGACGCATTGTATTAGATACATCGGAAATATATAATCGAGTTATTAAAACGATAATAGCAAGTTGTTGATGTTTGTATAGGAAATAGAAATTTATGTGTGGGTGGTTGAAAGGTGGAGGAACCAGACAGTATTCGATTATTATACCTTACGACGACAGAAATGTTGAAAATCGCGCTTCAAAACGCTAAGGTGACACAAAAAAGTCGCCCTAAAGAAAATGTCACCCTAAAGTATATTTTCAAAGAAAATAATGTCGCCTTAAAGTTCAATGAGTAATATATATATATATATAATATTTTAAAACACACTCTATATATATGGTGTTACTGCAACAACTGGACGGTATTCAGTTGTCAACATTTAGTCATATATCTGAGTTGGACCATTCATGGTAGATCAGCCAATGGGTGTTAAGTAAAAATTTAGATTTTCTTTATTTTTCACCATTGATCCTACATATCGCGAAAAGAAAATTCTTAAAATTTGAAGGTCTTATCTTTTTTAGTTCTTGAGATATGGCGATTTCGGTGTTTTGCCAAACCCCTCAGAAGATTATAATGATAAACAGCATTGTATTTATTTTCAAAAGCTTTTCGGACAACGTCCATCCTCAGTGAAACGATTATAAACGCTTTTTATTCACCTTATTAATGTGGTGCATTAATTGCACATTTACTATAATACTACTTTATTTCCTAAGAAAACTGTTTGCCATTTATAGAAAACGCGAAATTATGCTTTTCCACGTCGGTCCGCGACATTCAAAAATGCACAAAGTGATTTCCCTTTCTCATAATATTTATAAAAATAGATTTTGCGTCACGATATATGTATGGGCAAAAATACATTTTTACCGAAACGTCTTATAAGTTTTCTATCGCTTGGAGATTTAGAAAATATAATTTAAATAAATAAGAAATGCTTTAAAACCTTTCGCGCGGTGATGATGATTAGAAATATTATGGTTTGTTTTTCTAAAACGCGAAACTATCAAGTTATGGGCGGTCAAATAGCCACAGTTTACCGATTATATACTAGATGATATTTGCTAGAAATTTAACACCAACACTCCTCCGCAGAGATTGCCAATACAACATAAAAGATTCCTGGAAAACACCCACGAAAGACGACTTAGAATGACGTTTCATTCAATCAATAATCTTCTATCTATTGATTTAACAAAACGTCACTCAAAATTGTTTGTTCTTTCAAATCCACGTTTCCATTCGTGTCGTTTAAATAATTGCAAATGATTGCGGTAATGCTCGATGTTGAGGTACACTTTGTTAAACTCCGAAATTGCGTTTTCTGACAATAGACCAATTACGAGATAACAACCTTTTTAAAACGCTGACGAGGCTTTGATTGAGTTTCTTTTCCAATAAGGTTGAGTTGTCAATCATTTTATTAGCTTTCTTCTTAGTGAACTTTTATTTTTTCGGTGAATGCTTTTGGTGAAATCTGATTTAAAAGTATTTTTAAAGTTTCTTATCAACACCAGAGTTATTACGAGGCACATTAGCATTTTATTTGTGATGACTGTGCAAATATGATTTTAACAAGAGATATTGTCAACAATGACACGAAGAACTATATTTATTACCATTTCTAACCATTGTTAGGTAACTGCACAAATCAAATTGTTCTTCTTTGGGTGATTTAAAGACAATGAAGACTTTTTTGATGGGTATAATTCTGTTGAAATGCCGGTTGATAACAACGTCAAACTTCACGCAGAGCACCGTCGCAACGGATGTTTCAACGTCAACCCAACAAGAAAACGGTAACAGAGAAACAAACGATAAAGAATGGACGTTAGAAGCGGTGTGTTTGGAACTTAACATTTATGGCGAAAATTGCACGTGTACCGAACCGAAAGGAGATTTGATTGAATTATGTGCATTTTTTGACAATTTCGAAGAAACAACAGACGAATCGTTGATGCCGTCGAAATTGGTATGTGAAACAAGCACACATCTGATTATAGGGGTTGTAAACCTCATATCTGCCGTGTTAGCGTTGATCGGTAACGGACTTGTGATTGGTCTTACAGTCCCCAATTGGTCGAGTTTTACGAGGTTCCGTCATTTAATCACTGCACTAGCGATCACTGATTTTCTTTTCGCCATCATCCAATTCATAACCAACCTTCCGAAATTGTGGACGTGTCATTGGGTGTACGATCTCATACTGTGTAAAATATTTCGAAGTGGACTGGCAGCAATCGCTCTTATGTCTTTAGGTTTTATATTCATCATCGCTGTAGATAGGTATGTAGTAATCCCCTCTATCTCCCTAATTCCTTCTCAGCATTGCTTGCAAAATTATAAGTATTATTCTAGTATCGTTACATCACATTGTACTTTGTAATTTACGCGTCCGTTCGTTTTTAGATATCTCGGTATCGTTCACTCGTTTAACTCTTGGATGACCTCCAGAAAGATTGCATTATTGTCCGTCATCAACGTATTTCTTGCTATGGCAACAGTCGTGCCAACCATGGTGTATCTGCAGTTAGGAACGTTTAAAACATGTTCAGAAATTTGGCCAGAGAACTCAAAAGGATCCTTGTACTACACCTGGTTTTTATTCATATTTTACTTCATTGTGCCAATCGCCGCCATTTCAGCAATTTATATCAAAATGATTTTGTGGTTGAAACAGAAGATGCGTAAAAACATGGTCCTTAGTGACCAGCAGCAGTTGATACGTTTGAAGGCCAACAAGAGAATAATGGTGATCCTGGTTTCCATTCTTGTATTGTTCTTCATCCTTGTTCTTCCCAACAGGCTTGTGTGGATTGTGATTGACCATGTTGGAGTGGATAATATTGATCAGGACACGCTCAACTTTTTAAAAATATTCTCGCTGATACCGTATGGTTTCCACATTGTAGTGAACCCTGTTATCTACTCGCTCGTCGATCAAAAATTCAGAAAGCAACTGAGTAAGTTGTTCTTCAAAATTCTTAAACCGACGTCTAATGCCAGTTCCTCAACCCAATCGGAGAGTGTCCACACGCCGACATGCAAAGATAACCAGTAATTGTTAAATGGAACGCTATCTCCCTAATCTGTTGAATTCACATTCACTAAAGACTTGAAATTACTATACTAGCCTCGCTTTCATTACCTGCTGAATTAATAATTGATCGAATAACAGTATATGTCATTCTTACCAAACCATCACAAAACACAGACCGAATCCTTCCCGAGGGTATGATGAAGTTAAGTGTGGTCGGTGCTCTGGTAATCTATAATAATAGACAAGGCAGTTACTTATAAAGAAGCTTAGAAGTGTGATTATCATGGGCAAAGCGGAGTATCGTAGTGCATTATTTTAACCATAGGGCCGCGGCGCAACAATATTTAGACATTATAAGGGACTTCCACAAGATTTTAATGTACCAAACTACTAACTGATATTTTTGATGGTTATTTCATGTTATTGTAAGTTTCAAAAAATAATTTATATTTAAACTAAATTAGTGTGACTCCTGAATATCAGTCGACTCATTCTTCAACCTCATATAGCCAACACAGTCTCCCTTCTCGGTTCCACTTATTGGAATTAAAAATTGATAGAGCTTTGTTTTGTTAACATTTTTAGAAGTAAGGCTTATGTAAAAATTTGAACCGGAAAGTTTAATATTCTTTTTAGTATACTTCTTTAAAACTAGATGATTTTCGTTTAATAAATGTAGCAGGTAGGTCTCTTATAAGAGATCAAGGCCCTTTCTTCCTCTCCCTTCGTAAGAGGGTTTCTTAAAATTTTTCAAGTCAAAAAGTTTTACAAACTCAGCCAAATAACAAATAAAAATAATCACTTGCTATTAGAAGAAAACGATAATCATGATTATAGCAACCGAAAAAAGGGAATATGACCGAATAATTTGAGTTCGCTTGTACATGCATTGGAGGAGTTTCGACCTATCTAAAAGATTTCTGGCGTTTCATTTTTAAATATTTTAAACACGAAAATATGTGTTTGAAACGTTGAGCTGGATAATGTTTAAAATTTTAAATACTATGACAAGTCTTGTCCAAACCAATAGTTTTTAAAGTGGTTATTCACATTTTCAAATATATATATAGAAAGGTTTTCTTTGTTTCAATCAATACTAATTGAATTAATTGTGAGAACCTATGAATGTCGTTCACATAGATAAGAAAGAGCAAGGAACCTTGATATATCCCATTTACATTGAGAATACATAGTTAAATATGTTATCAACTAATCAGAAATTTTTAACATCAAACCATTATAAAAACAAATAACAATAATCCTAATAATTACATAGATTTCTACCATCTTCTCATTTTGACGTTTCAATAAACCGTGTTTTCAACACAACAATAAAAACAGTATAATCAGAAGAGGCTATTTTTAAGGACAGATTACACTTTCCTTTTTCCTCTCATTCCTTCTTCTTCTACGTTGATTGTGTGTCCACCCTCTTCTCCTTAGAAGTTAGTTGGGCCACTTCTTCCTCTGAAAGATTTTTACTTTTAATAAACAGATGAACACTATCTTTTTTCTTCTATTCTCTCCCTTCTCCTTAAAAGTTGGTTTAGTTGCTTCTCCTTAAAAACACTGAAAGAATAGTACTTTTTAAAAACAAAAAAACACTAACACGAAATCTCGTGCTATGGTATCTGGGAAAGTCAATTTTTGCAGATTTGTGTAGACTCCATCTAGTCGCATTTCGAG
This sequence comes from Candelabrum cocksii, assembly GCA_963930725.1. Lineage (NCBI taxonomy): Eukaryota > Metazoa > Cnidaria > Hydrozoa > Anthoathecata > Candelabridae > Candelabrum > Candelabrum cocksii. The sequence continues at coordinate 4,461,668 of OZ005674.1, forward strand.
GCGGACAGACAAGGTCCAAGTTCCCGATCCATACAAGAGGACAGATTCAATTAGAGTTTGGAATGTTTGGAGCTTTAGGGAGGAGGGAAGATTTTTCAAGTTTGTTGCATGCATTCCATGCAAGAACTTTGCGGATATTGAAGCAGAGGCGTAGCCACAGGTTTTAAGTTGGAGGGGCGAGATTGCAAAATTATGGACCTTTTTTCGTATTTAGTGAGTGAGGAGGCGCCACCGTGGTTGGGGCCGACGGGTGAGAAAATCTTTGAAATTTCAACCTTCTAGATTGAGTAAATCGCACTCCAAATTTTAGGACTACAGTATGAAATTGCATTTGAAAAAGACGAAAAGATACCGATAAATTGCGTATGATACAACCATGTTTACTCAAGCTTGGAGATCCGCCTTCACACCCTTGATTTTGACATCTAAGAAAATAGTCAGCTATTTATCTATTATTCCCAATGGAACATTCCAAACGGGGGGGGGGGGGGGGGGGGGGCTCCAAGGGCCCTCGCCCCCCCCCCCCGGTTTATCCGGCCCTGGGAGCTCCCTCTGCCTCTTTTGTCATTTAACCCATGACTGGGACTCAGGTTTCTTGGCACCAGAGCGTACGTTTCTAAATGTTTATCAAAACTTTGTAATTAATTAATTAATTTCATTCTAATTCACATACTCATTTAAAGACTTTGCTTTCAAAATTTTATTGCTTTTCAGACTTTTATGAGGTGGTGATTTCTCTGTTTTCCTTGTTTTATGCAAAAGAGCACGATGATAAAATATTCTATATTCTCTATTTACGAACCTCTACAATATAAATAAGAATTATAAGAAAAAAATCAATATTCAAAAAGAATTCTTAAAATAATATTCCATACTATTGTTCAACGATATTTGTCTAGATTGCTGAATCTTCGAAAGGGGAGAGTTACATCAAACTTCGACCTGCGTGTATAGACGGATTTCTATGTTTATGTTTTCGGTAGCGATTTGCACATGCGCTAAAAGTTGAATGCATAATTAGGCGTTGTAAATCAGTCGCCAAAACAAGAAAAAACAGAAAACAATAATGTTTTTTATTTAATATTATGGATTCTTTTTTTGCATTTTGAATTATGCTAATGTCATGTTGTGCTGTTATTTACTCTAACAGTGTAATCAAGTGTCGCGATCCATCAGCTTGATTCCCAAAGCGAATAAATTTCAAGCTACTAAACATCACTTCACAAAATGCTCGTCGAATTAATTCGGCTGAAAAAATCCACGAACTCTCAAACCAAATAAAGAACCAGGGTCTGTTTGCAGCATGCTTACAAGAAACATGGAAAGATGGGACCACCACCGTGATTGAAAATCTTTACGTTTATTTTACACGGACACAACTCAACTGAGGACACAAGGAAACGTGGTAAAGGTGGAGTTGGAATCGTCTTGAATAAGGCAGCTTCAGAAGCATGGAAAAAGTCTGGATCGATGATTCTTACAAACTTTGGAAGTCGCATTGTTGCTGTTTGCCTTGCCCTAACGGATCATGGAAAGAGGAAGTCGTTCGTTTACCTTCATTCAGCCTATGCACCGGTAGGGGTAGCAGATAAAAATATTTGGGATTCCTTTCTCGTGAATCTCGAGAACTGCATGGAGTCAAAACCAGAAAATAACATACAGGCAATTGAATTTGACTCCTCCCTTGGTATTCGTTGTGAGCAAAGAACTGGTATAACAATGCCATCTGGTTGCGTGTAGCACATATTTTCGTAAAGGGCTAGGGTTAGATTCATAAATCGGAAATCTAGGTCATTCCCCTTTTATTAACAATTTTCTGTCAGGAAAAGAATTGAAAAGCGGTTTCTATCTGTTGTATCGTTGGCAACAACGTATCGTTTAATTAGGGAGCCCGCGAATATGTTTGTTTTCAAGAGAGCATACGTCACACCATAGAGGTTTGTCATTTCAATCGAGAAATATTCTACGTCGCGTGAATGCAAGTTTTTTATGTGACATGAGACTCGCTTCGTTAACGATGCTGAAAGGATTGGTTTCGGGTTTTTTATCGGTAGGCGGTAGCTTTTTACCGAGTTATATGAGCACTTTCTTGCAATCGTTCGATGGAAAGTTGTATTTAACTATATCATATATATCGTTTTTGTCTATTTTTCGTGGAATCCGATCAAAATTTACCCTCGGGAATGTGGAATCCGATCAATTTATTCTTTGAAATTCTATTCTTCAGCAATTTATTCTTTGAAATTCTATTCTTCAGCAATTTATTCTTTGAAATTCTATTCTTCAGCAATTTATTCTTTGAAATTCTATTCTTCAGCAATTTATTCTTTGAAATTCTATTCTTCAGCAATTTATTCTTTGAAATTCTATTCTTCAGCAATTTATTCTTTAAAATGCTATTCTTCAGCAATTTATTCTTTAAAATGCTATTCTTCAGCAATTTGCTGATCAGGCTTCAGAGGCTGATCTTTCCTATTATTGTATGGAGTCTTAGTGCTTGACAGAGTTTGTTTCTTCATTTACGTAACTTCCACCATTCCTGTTTACGTACGGTGTGTTGTATTAACCGTTCCCACGTTCACCGATATTGAATCAGTACGGAACAGCTGCTAGCACGCCTATTCCTAAAGCTCCCCGACTACTACGTCATCCAGCGTCAGCTATCCTGGTTGGGTCATACTGCGAGAATGCCATTCGATAGATTGCCAAGAAAGCTCTTCTCGTCCTGGGTGTGCAACCGTCGACTTAAAGGCTTACTCGAGTTTACATACGGTCGTGGCATATATAAATCGCTGGGTCGAGTGCTGGGACGAGTTGGCAAATGATCGCAATGCCTGGAGAAATATGTTGAAAAATTTGTGACTGTTGTTTATTAAATATTAATCTATTCTGCTTAGCTTCATTTGATCTAGTCTAATCTGGCATAGCACTGTGATTACCTAGTTGTCTTTTATATTATAGTTATTCTAGGCCAGTTCCCTTGTTTGGATGATTTACTTAATTCTTACTTGACAGTAGCTCAAATGAACATGAAAACAACGGAAAAGAAGAGAATTGTGGGGGAATGCATATTGCAATTTATCTGATAAATGGAATATTTTGTGAGTTCTAATTCTAAAGATTATAGTGTCATTTTCATGGAAGACATATATATATAAGTACAAAGTACATATATTATTAATAATAATAAAAGCTGTTTGCCATGCCAACATGTTACAAAAAATATAAATATTTTCTCATCCAATGTGTGAAAAAACTGATGATCAAAGTAACCCTAATTACATTGTTTGGTGAAAGGAAAAAACAATGATCCTTTTCAGCCGACTTTGCTTGTTAAAAATTCTATACAATTAGACAGAAAATATGCCATATTGTTTCTTTTTTATTTAGCTATTTTATCAAGCATAATGAGAAATCTTTCAAAATTTAAGAATTTATAAAATTTGATGCGCGACCGTGAATATATATGTAGGCCAAGCTGAACTTTTTTTAGTGAATGCGAAATGCTATTACGAGGCACATTTGTATTTTATTTGTGAAGACTGTGCAAATATGATTTTAACAAGAGATATTGTCAACAATGACACGAACAACTATATTTATTACCATTTCTAACCATTGTCAGGTAACTGCACAAATCAAATTGTTCTTCTTTGGGTGATTTAAAGACAATGAAGACTTTTTTGATGGGTATAATTCTGTTGAAATGCCGGTTGACAACAACGTCAAACTTCACGCAGAGCACCGTCGCGACGAATGCTTCAACGTCAACCCAACAAGAAAACGGTAACAGTGAAACAAATGATAAAGAATGGACGTTAGAAGCGGTGTGTTTGGAACTTAACATTTATGGCGCAAATTGCACGTGTACCGAACCGAAAGGATATTTGATTGAATTATGCGCATTTTTTGACAATTTCGAAGAAACAACAGATGAATCGTTGATGCCGTCGAAAATTATATGTGAAACAAGCACACATCTAATTATAGGGGTTGCAAACCTCATATCTGCCGTGTTAGCGTTGATTGGTAACGGACTTGTGATTGGTCTTACAGTCCCCAACTGGTCGAGTTTTACACGGTTCCGTCATTTAATCACTGCACTGGCGATCACTGATTTTCTTTTCGCCATCATCCAATTCATAACCAACCTTCCGAAATTGTGGACGTGTCATTGGGTGTACAATCTCATCCTGTGTAAAATATTTCGAAGTGGACAGGCAGCAATCGCTCTTATGTCTTTAGGTTTTGTATTCATCATCGCTGTAGATAGGTATGTAGTAATCCCCTCTATTTCCCTAATTCCCTCTCAGCATTGCTTGCAAAATTATAGGTATTATTCTAGTATCGTTACATCGCACTGTACCTTGTAATTAACGCGTCCGTTCGTTTTTAGATATTTCGGTATCGTTCACTCGTTTAAATCTTGGATGACCTCCAGAAAGATCGCATTATTGTCCATCATCAACGTATTTCTCGCCATGGCAACAGTCGTGCCAACTATGGTGTATCTTCAATTGGGAACGTATAATATATGTTCAGAAATTTGGCCAGAGAATTCGAAAGGATCCTTGTATTACACCTGGTTTCTATTCATATTTTACTTCATCGTGCCAATCGTCGCCATATCAGCAATTTACATCAAAATGATTTTGTGGTTGAAACAGAAGTTGCGTATGAACCGGGTCCTCAGTGACCAACAGCAGTCAGTACGTTTGAAGGCGAATAAGAGAATAATGGTGATCCTAGTTTCCATTCTTGTATTGTTCTTCATCCTTGTTCTTCCCAACAAGCTTGTGTGGATTGTGATTGACCATGTTGGAGTGGATAATATTGATCAAGGCACGCTCAACCTTTTGAATATGTTCTCGCTGATACCGTATGGTTTTCACATTGTAGTGAACCCTATCATCTACTCGCTCGTCGATCAAAAATTCAGAAAGCAACTGAGTAACTTGTTCTTCAAATTCTTAAAGCGACCTCTAACGCTAGTTCTCCAATCTAATCAGGGAGTGTACACTCTCCAACAAGCAAAAGTAACCAGTAATTAAATGAGACACTACCTTCCCAATCGAGACTTGAATGGGAAATTAATATACTAGCCTCGCTTTCATTACCTGCTGAATTAATAATTGATCGAATGACAGTATATGTCATTCTTACCAAACCATCATTCAAAACACAGACCAAATCCTTCCTGAGGGTATGCTAAAGTTAGATGTGGTCGTTGCTCTGGTGATCCATAATAATAGGCAAGGCAGTTACTTATAAGGAAAGCTTAGAAGTGTGATTATCGTGCGCAAAGGGGAGTATCATAGTGCATTATTTTAACCATCGGGCCGCAGCACATCAAGATTTTAAAGAAAGCGGAGACTTCCACTGTATTTTGAAGTACGAAACTACTAACTAATAGTTTTGGTGGTTATTTCATGATATTATAAGTTTCAAAAAATAATTTATATTGAAAATATATTAAACCTCATCCGACAACCTGGCTTTGTTCATAGCCAACGCGGTTCACTTATAAGAAGTTAAAATTGATAGTAATTTATTTCGATAACCTCTATAGAAGTAAGGGTTGGTTAAAATTTTCAATGTGGAAAGTTGAATATTTTTGTTAGTAGACTTCCTTAAAACTTCAATTGTTGCCTAATAAATGCATTGGATTGGTAAGAGATCAAACTGTGAATTAAATGTACTATTGGTTTTGGTTCCCAATCGTAAGAGGGTTTCGTAAAATGTCTTCAAAAGATATTGAAAAACTCACCCAAATAACAACCAACGAAACGAAAGATTATTCCATAGTTATTGAAGAAGAAGATAACAATGATTACAGCTGCCGAAATATGAATAATACAAGTTCATTGTTAATTAATTTAACAAGAAAATATGTGTTTGAAGCATTGAGCCGGAAAATGATTAAAATTTTAAATACTATCATGAAAAATAATATTTTCATTAGAAAAGAAAAAAATTGTATCGCCCGCAATCAATACTAGTTGAATTAATGAGAACTTATAAATGTCATTCACATAGATGAGGGATCAAGGGATTTAGTATAGATTTCTGCGGCACATAACATGTTATATTACTTGTTGTATTATATTGTTACTAGCTATATGAACCCGCGCAAATTGTTCTCATCATTTAAAAAAATAATAACTTGTCTTTTTTGTTTACATTACGTATAATGATATAACTGTTCCTGTGGCTCACTTTTATTCCAATTTCACAAACAAACACAGACCCCGAAAAAACAGAAAAGAAGAAAAACAATGAAAATACTAGAGCTCACAGCGGCGGATCCAGCATTTTTTTTTAGAGTGTTGCCTAATACTGTACACAGCAGGTAATGAAATTGAACTGAAGGGGGCGTAAGTATCCGGCCGAATATTCCTCGTGAATGCCAAACACGAGTTGATGCTTAACTTGCAGTTCTAATGTAATTTAAAATTAATATTTTAAGTTTGCGGCGGTATAGTAAATACCTTGGTATAACGCCACGTATTTATAGGTTACATGTATTAATCATTATCAAATTTTGAACTGATTGAAATGAGTAAAAACCTTCGGCGTTTTAGGCACGTATTTATGTGAGATCACCTACCTAAGAAGCCATAAAAAATTGAGTCTGCCATAGTGAACTTAGAAAATTCTGTTGGACCAGGAACACATGTAGCAGCAGTGGCACAGTGTTGTCTACGCGTTGCGCTCAGCACCAAGAGGTCCCTGGTTCGACTCCCACTCAGGTCGAATATTCCCACATCCCTGGAAGTATTGCGCCCAGTTTGTTTTTCGGTGAAGTTGCTTATTCTGATCTAAAAAAACAAAGAAATATTGGACTTGTTGGTTTAAGAGAGTTAAAACACGGATTTACTTTTTTCCTTATGCGGTTACAACTCTATTACCTTTGCATTTTAAAATGAACGAAATGCTTTCGACAACAAGCTAAAATCAGCAAAAAGCACTTATCATCGTAATTTTCTAAATGAACATGCTGGTGATGCTAAAGGGTTCTGGAAATGCATTAAATCTATTTTTCCAACCAAAGCCAAATTCCGAACCGTGTTTACCTGGTACCTGGACCTCTGCTGTTCATCATATATTTTAGTATTTTTTTTATATTTTTAATTTTTTCAAAATTTTTACCCCCAAACTCATTTTAAAACGACCCCCCCCCCCCCCCCGATTTTATCAAAATTTGAAAATCAAAACACAACTCTCGCATAAAATAATTATATGAATTAATTATGACGAAATCTTATCAACATTTTCAAGAGATTCAAATGTTTTAGATCGAAAGCTTATTTGACCCCCCCCCCCCCCCCCCCCTTTAAAATTAAGCACAAAAGAGTACAAAAATGTATGCTGGTGACAGTGTACTTTATTGCAGTGGAAAAAACGTGCAGTCAATCAAGGAAACTTTAATCAATAACCACTACATCGAATTGAAACATACTTCAGCGATAACGAATTGATTATGAACATGTAGGAAACGGAAGTCAAGAGAATATCAGCGCAGCCACGACCATTTCAAGTGAAAAACAAGTATGTATTAGTTACAAACACAAGGTCAGACTGCTGTCATTATAACGACATTACCTAACCCAAGATGCTGCAGGGCGGATATACATGTCTACCATCTTTCCAATATTAATATATGGATTATCCATTAAACCTCATCTGAGTAAAATACAATCGTCAAAATTGGTATCCCTGGAACGTCGAGCTGAACGAATTGTAAGAACTGGAAATCGTGAAACCTGCGAAAAACGAGCTGTGAATTTTGAACGAAACTTTGGAAAATGATATCTGTACAAATGTTCAAGGTTACTTTCAAAGATTTACTCGCGGAAAGAACACTAGATATAATGGAAAAACACTATCCAACTATCCAACTGCAAACATGAATTTGGAAAAAGATCTTTCTATTTTTGGGAGCAACAATATTTAATGTGATGATGTGAATATCTAAATAAAGTTATACATAGTCATTTATATTTTATCACATTTGACTCATAGGCAATTAACCATACTACTAACCTTAACGCTCGCACATATATCCGGGAGGACGCATACTGATAGCAGTGTTTTTTATATTTTGGTATTTAAACTACTGAAATGTATATCCTCTTTAAAGATTGCAATAATAATAATGTACAAATGTTTAACCTTGATTGCATTGCACACCATTCTATCCTTTTTTCTTATATCTAGGTAGTCTCCTGGAGTTTCTGCATTCATTTTATGTGGCGTTTCCCGAACGCATGATGATGAACGTATGATAAACGTAATTCGAACGAGACCCGGACGTATTATGAACGTATAATAAAAACTTGTCGTTTTTAACAATTACCGATCGGATTGTTCTTGATTGACCTTGATACAATAGAAAATATTCAAAATGCTAAATCGTCCAAACAATAGCCGACCAAATGTTCGTGGAGAACACAAAGGTGTTTGCTCCAGTCATGAAACATGCTGAAGAAAATGCACAAGAAATCACTAAGGCCATACAAAAGTTGGTGACGGAGGTGACACCATCATCACTTATAAGTGGCGGATTTAGGGGGTGGCGCACAAGGCGCCAAAAAGAAAATTAGGGGGGGGGGTATTTTTTCAGATTAAGAAGGCGCGCGACCAACGTCTTAATTCTTGCAGTAATCCTTGGGCGCCATAAGTATTCTAAAATATGCCCGACACTCAGAATACAAGCCCTGGCTAGTGTGATTACTAAAGTAAACTGGCCTCACTGTAAGCTGGTAAGTGCTGAGTAAACATCCAGGCAGACCTGATGAAGACACGCTGTGTCGAAAGCTTCTCATACAATAAATAAAGTTGACCAAAATGAAGGTGTTGCCCACTTTTTTAATTGCTGATTAAACCTTCACTCCAGCTTTCGGCCGTCATCCAGCTTTATTTGTGCTCATGTTTATCCTGTTATGTTTTTTGCCAGCCATGAGGTGCGATTAAGTATTATGCAAGAGTATTATACTGAAGTATTTAACATCTGTTACCCGCGGCTAACACTTGAGTTCTTCCGTCCGATTTTTACCTTAGCCATGGCCTCTAGTAAGCGGAGAGGTCAGGCGACGATTGAACAGTTTTTGGCAAAAGAGGTAGGTTTCGGCAGTCTATTTTCGATTTTATACCGTATTTTCCGAAATTACTCTCTCAGTTATCATGATCCTTTTCTGAAGCTTTCTTTTCTATAAGCATTCGTTACACTAAAACAGAATTGAATAGGTCACGGTATGAAGGTATTATACTTATTAAACAAGTGCCTCAATACGTTTTACGTGTCAGTTGGGTTCCTTTGAAAATGAGGTTTTGGCTCTTTAGCTTAGGCAAGCGTATCGGTGCGTGTACAAATCATCGGAGAGTGACTTATTCCCTTTATGGAAAACCATATAATCAGACCCAAGTCAAGATTAAAGTTATTGGACCGCCGTCCTGAGAAGAATGGTTTCGTGTAACGTGAAATGATTTAGGCCGGAGGAAAGTATATATATGCGATTACTTTATTCACGTACTGATGGCATTACAGCCATCCAAGCAATCTGTGCGTAAAGAAAGTAATCGCAACATCCTACAATATTTTCATGTTGCTTACCATTTATTTACCAATTTCATAGATAGGTATGTAAAAAAGTTTCCACGACGGATGTTATGGTAATAACATTCCGGGCATAAAGAGTTTTTCAATTATTGTGGGAAAGAGATTCACCAATTGAGATGAAATTATGATTTTAGCACCCCCTCTTTTCAAAATTCCTGGATCCGCCCCTGCTTATCACCCCTTTAACTCTACCTCTACCTAAAGCGATATAACCGATGAAAATTCAATCAATTGCTGAAAAGTATCTAAGTCTTGATCTGAGCAAGTATAATGCAGACGCCACCTTTAGAATTCGTAATGAACAGGGGGATACTGTATACGTAATAAACCCATTATCCGTACCGGGAATAACATCACAGTTGATAAGCAAAGATATCAGACTATGGTCATTGAAAACTGAAAACTAGTCAAAAGATTTCGATAAAAAAGGATCTGCAAAGCTATTCCAATATTATGCGAAAAACACCGACACCACAATGATATCTCTGATAATCAGGGTACAAAAGTTAGTAAAATGAAAGGAGATTCTAAAACCGATATGAGGAGAACGATGCGATAAAAGTGTGTTGTTAGTCATCTCTTCAGACTCTAATGCCTTTATCCAAAAATTGTATCTACTGGCAAGAGCCTATCGAGCTAGAAACAAGACAGTTGAAAGTGAAATGACAAAAGGATACAGCCTGGTTTCTGAGTGGACAAGACGTGTTTTTCTTGCTCCTAAATCAGATAGTTGGCTTATATGTTACTTGCGTTTGCTTAGCTGGAAGGCGACGATAAAGTATTCGTAAGTTGATTATGGTGCGGCATATTCAAAACTTGAATCTCTAGCTAGCATTTCCTTGAGGTATTCGAAGTCAAGTATCCATTCTCTCTTCCTTTTTCCGGATTGTTGGGGATCTTCGGAAGATTGGGTTGTAACCCCAGTGGACTGCCCAATATCCCGAAAAAATAGGGTTTGATATTTTATTTGTTTTAAACATTTTGAAAAATTTTACTTGTTTTCGTGGTAATCCGATTTGTTTATCATAAAAAATCACATTTTAAAAGTACAAAGTTCAAAATTGTATTTAAACAACATCCGTTCATAATTTTGTTTAATTAATTAAATTGCATATCGTCATCATCGCAAGATGTGGAATGGTTTCTATTTGGAAAACTTTTAAAAATACCTTTTAACATTTCATCGTATTTAATATTTTAACTTTTATCAAATCTTGAGAATAATTATTCTATATCTTGGCAACAAATAAGTCAAGACACTGATGCCATTTCTACAAACACGAATTACTTACAGCAGCAGGTATAAGACGCCACATGTTGAAATGCAAAAATAGACCGGCATCGTTCGATCCTTAAACTCCAACAAATGACAACAAAAGAAATAATACAATTTATCTCGCCCCCGAAACACCACGCGAACAAGTATACTACCAAAATTACCAGAAATAAAAAATCCTCAAACAGATTTGAAAACAACCAGCAAACTAATACCAAACCTCCCATCGTACGATAGCATTAATAGAATTCCAACTAACAATTGGAAAAATATTAAGCTTTGTTAACACCATCGATAATGCATGGTCATCGGCGACCTAATCATAGAGGGTAGAAACATCCAAAAGAAGTTGATATCTTCAAAAAAAGAACAGATGAAGACGCAGCGAGAATATTTTCAAAACTTATGTTTCAAGGCAAAGTGAATGCTGCCCTCAAACTTTTCTCTGAAGACTTGGATAATCGTATCCGTCCATCTGATCACAATACTTAAAAACAGCTTAAAGAAAAACCCCCTAAACCATCGGAAATCCAGAATGATTCTTTATTTAATGAACCGTTAGAAGAAGTGCATAAAGGGTTTTTTGACTCTATTGACGAAGCTATGATTGAGAAATATGCCCGATTAACGAAAGGTGCTGCAGAACCATCAAATTCTGATTCTGAACAATTCAAACTAATTTTGGTTGGCCGAAAATACAAAAATGAAAGTAGAGATCTCGGTCAACAGATCGCTTTATTTGCACGAAGAATATCCTTCACCACTATAGACCCGCTTGTCCTTGAACCGTATGTGGCATGCCGATTACTTCCTCTGAACAAAAATCCTGGCGTATGGGAATTGGAGAAGTTTCGACGAATTGTCGGAAAAGCAATTGGATGGGTTTTAAAGACAGTAATACAGGAAGCAGCTGGTCCACTTCAAGCTTTGACAGTACTGAAAAGTGGCTCTGAAGCGGCCATTTAAACCATGCAAGACTTGTTTTCTAATAAAGACAAGGAAGCTGTGATTTTAGTTGATGCTGAAAATGCTTTCAACTCTCTAAATAGAAAGGTGGCACTCCATAACATGCAATACATTTGCCCTGTATTCTCAACTGTACTTATCAATACCTATCGTTCCAATTCGCGTCTAATAATTCGTGAAAATGAGGAAATATCATCGTGTTAAGGAACAACCCAAGGCGACAATCTAGCTATGTCTCTTTATGCTCTCAGAATCAGTCTGTTAATTCGCCAATTCAGAACCACTATTCCAGATGTCAAACAAATATGGCTAGCTAATGATACAAGAGGCGCCAGAAAACTAGCATCACTTAAAGTTTGATGGGATACCGTGATAAATGAAGGCGAAAAGCTTGGATATTTTGTAAACGAGTCAAAATCGTGAATCATTATAAAGGATCCGAACCGGCTAGATGAAGCGAAAGAGATATTTAAAAACAGCATCATCAAATTTACTATGGAAGGGAAAAGACACCTGGGAGCTGTAATAGGAAATGACGAGTTTAAAGTATCTTTTATGGGAGAATATATCAAGAAACGGTGCAGTGAAGTTGAAAAGCTATTTTTAGCTATTTTCTTCGTACAATTTCAGACATCGGGCATTTACTCAAACCCCTATATGATGTGATAGACACAAAGTTTTTCCATCGCTTTTGGGCTCCGAAATTTCAGTTGTGGAACGTTATTTTCACTTGTAATTCCTCCAGAGCAGAACGTTACATTTAAATTTCACAAAAATGAGAAAAAACGAAGGTATAACGTCATCATGAATGACGAACAAGGAACCTTTACGCTACTTGTTTTCTCCGTTAACGGTGGTGAAGGTTCAGAATAATCAGTTTTTTACAAACACCTAGCTGAAAAAATTGCTACGAAAACCGGTGATCGATACGAAAAGGTTCTAACTTGGAAACGTTGTAGAATTTCCTTCATTGTTATACGTTCTGCCCTTATGTGTGTGTGTGGGAGGTAGTAGGAGTGTTTTTACAGACAAAAACTCTGATATTGTCGATGATTTCACCATTGCCTTTGACGACATTAGAATTCGATAATATCTAAACACGAAAGAACGAGTTGTGCTTTTACTTCGATTGATTTTTTACTACCATATAGTATGTATTTTAACTTATTATTATTGCAGAAATATATGTGTTTTATTTTATTTAATATATGACATCGTGTGTATATTTTTATTGGATTTTATTGTATATTTTAATGTGAATAAACTGTTGGAGGTGAAATAGTAGGCATCTTATATGAGTTGAAACGACAAACGGTTGTTGATGACAATTTTGACTACGTCATGCATCACAAAGCTCTTAAATAAAGATGCGTTTTTTTATCGGTATATTTAGAGACAATGTGCAAAAGGTGGACATCATCGATATTATTCCACGTATAATTGGTCCATCAGCAAAAATGTTACTATCTGGAGTCTTACATCTAGATAAAGTCTAAAGGAGAAAAGTTGATAAAAAATGAAGCAGCTAAGCTTATGCAAAATACTGTTGATAAAGTAAAACGAAGGATAAAAAAAAATAATTCTAAAGTTTTGACCCCACAAGCAGGGCAAATCCTACAAAATTATTCTACAACCGGGCGGCATTTGTTAACGAATTCAAGTAAGCAAATCTTAAACAAGTAACTTACCGGTTCAGGAATTGATATTGATTAGTTATCGTATAATAAATGGCTAATACTCTTGGTGTAATACACAAGGAACCCAACGACAACTCTATTTTCGAATATGTCTATGGTAGACTTGAGGCTATAACAAGCACTAACTTAAATGAGCTGAATGAGATCGGCATACTACTCCAATGTGGGGAGAAATACTACCACCCATCAAAGTCATATCTCATTTTCAGGGAAAACTTCAGAAAAGAAGGTGGTTCAGTCTACATGGATGCAGATCTCATCACCTTGATTAATAATGACTCTTCTTTTCATTTGATTAGTTTGATATCATTTGAATGAGAATTCAATTAGGGCAGGCAACAACGATGCCAGGTATACTGAAATATTCTAGTGATTTGAACAAGGATGGTGTTGGTGTAAGACAATGTTGGACGCAGAATACTAGTATAGCTGCAGTTGATAAAATTAAGGGGTTTTAAATGCGTAGAAAGTGCATTGTAAAATCTCCAGACACTAACGGTTCTTTCTCCTTTTTAACTCCACTCTCCCATATCTTTCGCTTCTGTGAAGATTACACCAAGGTTTTTTATGGCTTTAAGCATAAGCTGGTGATTTATCAAAATTCATCTACTTATCTAAATTTCATGAAAACTTTAAAAGGAACCAGTTTGAGACCTTTCAAGAGTATGCTACTGACTTCCGCAAACACAATTTTCGTCTATATGGGTCAATTACAAATTTTGGGACTTGATTTTTAAAAAATTTTCACCTCTTTGTGTTTGTAAGTAGGAGAAATGAATCCATAAAAGAGGGCTGATGGACGTGAAAATGAACGTTGAATTTGATGAAGATCCCCTATCAAAATGACAGTTTATGCTGTTATAATCAGCGGTGAACCGTTCATATGCACGTCGGATGGAGATTATTTCGTTATTAAGAATTAAATCAAAGGGTAGTCATCCTTTGATTGGACATGCAAATAGCCGTTGATTATGTTGTTGCATACAGATCCGTGGGATGGCTCTAATTGGGTGTCTCAAATGAACATTCATAGTTTACTTTCCAGAATTGCGGAAAATACGTCACAAATCGAAAAACATTATACATACGGCTTCCAAAACCTTCATTGTAAGCGCTAAATCATACAAAACAAAAACTTAACCTACCTATGACGATTGTTGGTGCGTTTGATGATGGTACGTGCACTAGTGAATCTAAAAACATGTTACTCTTTTCCAAATGTTGATGGCAGTAACAACAAGCTTCGTTACAGCACTGATAACGGACTGACATGGCTTTATGTTAGTATTCCAATTGGTAGTTATGAACTTAGTCAACGTGGAAATAGAGCGACAGATGCTGAAGAAAAACTACAATGATATAGAAAATGATGTTAGCTACATCTGAATTGGTGCTAATATTGCTACTTTTAAATATGTTCTAGAAATTACACATGATAACTATTAGTTCCATTTCACTACAGAAAACACGATTTCCAACCTGTTGGGGTTTAAACCTCGCCAAGTGGTATATATTAGAAAACATAACGAACATTCTCAGTATGAATAGTATTTTCGTGAATCTTTCAATTATCGAAGGATCTTATTTAAATGGTTAGAAACAACGCACTCTTGTTAGCTTCTTCCCATCTGTTGCTCCTGTGGCAAAGATACTTGTAAACCCCAAAAACCAGCTACATTCAAAGGTTATTCATAATAGCATCGATGACTTAGAACTGTGGCTAACCGATTAGATTGGTAACATCATTGATCTACAAGGTGAGACATTAATTATACGTTCCACATTCGAGAGGTTTAAACTAAGGCCTTTGACTCGGTTCCACATACCAGACTCCTAAAAAATGTCGAATCGGTTTGTATACCTGATCGGTTTTTAACATGGGTTTAATATTCTTTTTCTCTGAACGTGTGCAGCGTGTTGTAGTTGACGACTCTAAGTCAGGCTGGGCACATGTAATGAGTGACATACCACAGGCTAGCGTGCTTGGGCCTACACTCTTTGGTATGTATGTAAATGATTTGACAAGAGTACAATAACTGTTGCCTTTTCCATCTTTAAAAGATGATTAGTATGCCGTTGAGAAGTGGTCCTTCGCATATGTAAATGTAACTGTAAAACTGTCCATATAGTAAATAACAATATGCGCTGTTCCTACGCTATGGTGAATGATTCACTGGAGGATGTCAACTGTGAAAGGGATCTTGGTGTTCTAATAGATAGTGGTCTGACATTTTGTCAAAAACAGTAGACTGTATGCATATCATTGCTGAGGTACCAAGTAGATTGGTGCAAAAACTCAAGAATTTGCTTGTTTCGACCTTCTTATTGAGCTGTTTGAAATTGAAAACTTTATCCTGTTGACTGAAAAGATGTAGTTCATCAGAAATTACATTACGCACTTCAGACAAAGTGTTCAGGATGGACAGCTTTTGTAAGAAAAAGAATTGGTTTCACGTAAATAAAAACAGAAGTGGATCACGGGGTCTCTTTTTACCATGTTTTATTACCGTTAGATCATTGGGTTGAAGTGACACCTCATGTTGATGGTGACTCGCACATACAACAGTATTGTCACTATCTGGAATATTATTGCGTGGTATTATGAAAATCCATCGACTACGTTCTTCTTTATCAGTTGGTAATCGAAACACCTTTTCTTTATTTTCTACATTATAGTTACCATTACAACTCTTTACATAACATTTTTAAAACATTTTTCACATTTTATATTATATTTATTAATATTATATATTTAAATGTAAAAGAATTATTACCTCATTATTTATTTTATTTTTTTTGCACTTGTGGTCAGATGCTATTTAGCTTATATATATACCTAACCAAATATATTTATATATATATACTACCTAATACATACTTTAATAAAGTTTTTTAAAAAGTAAAAGCATTAAAACAAAAGATATATATTAGCAGAAACTAATAACACCATATTTAAATCCAACAACAACATAAAAACAGTCAAAAATCAAACAGCAAACTTTCAAAAACCAAATGTAAACAAAACAACTCATCAAGAAAAATACTACAATGATTTAAAAATTTCTTGCGCAAAGTAAAACAAAAAGAAGATATACAGTACCTTAAGAATTTAATTATGTTAGCCATGCTACCCGGGAAATTGGACGTTAAGCCGATAGATATAGATAGAATAATATTGTGTTACTTTCACTTTTCACTGTTCAAACAATAAAAACAGCTGAACATGAATTGGATTAACTACTTGAACATAATGTGTAATGAATTGATATGAAATCTATAAAATTAAACAATAAATCTGTCTATATTTTAAAGTTTTCATCGATATTCTTTTCAATATGCACAACGAGCACCAAGGCAAAATTTCTTCCTTATTTACATTTTAAAGTGGCCCTCAGTTGAAAGCACTAATCACCCGTTTACATGGCATGTTAGTATAAAGGGCGCCACGATTCTAAGTGATTTATATGCCACATTGTTTTTGTCCCATCGTCTCTTGATGAACAAACAGCTTTTAATAATTTATCGCGTTGAATCTGAATTGGTTTCTTTTTTTTATTTTACTAGAAATCCAAAGTTTTTGGTTTAAGGGGACTTCACGTTTTGTTACGTTTTTTCAAAGTTTTGTAAAATTCGATAAAAGAATTGTTTACTTTTTGTTATTAAGCATGTTAATGTTAGGTCGCCCTAAATTCTTCAACTTGAAAAAAATTGAAATTTCAGACAAATGTCTGTTCAATGCTTTTTTCAAATTTTCAAAAATATTGTTAAGAATAACAAACTGTAAAAATAGTCTGCTGTTTAGATTGTTAAATTTCCAGAAAATTGTTTAAATTCAAGCGTCTTAATGAAAAGGGTTTGCGGGGATTTTGAGATTCGTGTTGGTTGAACAACATAGGGTGAATATTTACTAGAACACATGGTATTTAAAAAATAGTCGACCGATGTACAAGAGCCATTCAAGAGATCTATATTAAAATCACCCATTAAAATGCACATCGCTTTTTCTTTATTGATTTTATTCAATAGAGGTGTCAAATATCCCTCAACAAACTCATTGCTGACCGTGTGTGGATTTTCTTTAAAGGTTATTGATTTTAATAGAGGTTGATTTAAGTTCTTTAGTTTTTAAATAGTATTTTCTCAAAACATATGATCGGTTCCTCCATGAGAACTAGAATCATACGTAAAAAGACATCCATACAGAGAAGCTCAGAATCTTGAGTCCTCTTTCAATTTATGTTCGCATATCCCAATGATATTTGGTTTAATTTTTAGTAATGAAATAGCGTTACACAGATCATCAATGTGTTTGCTGAAGGATGCATTGACATAAGATCAGGTAAAAGATTTTTCATTTTTAGTTTATTATAATCATTTATTCATTCATTGTGAATTTGCAGTTTCAAAAAAATCTATATGAGCATAAGAATCCAATATTGTTATAATCTTTGTCATTTTGGAAACCTCATTACAATTCAACCTCATAAAAGGTAAAGCTTCGTTTAAATAATTTATGCAGTAAAAATAATTTGGTAAAGTGATTGAATTGAACTCATTCGAATTCAATGTTGTGCAAGGTCTATGAAAGAAGGTCATATACAACATTATGACTACCTTATGATTAACCTTATGAATTCCTTTTTTAAAACTTAGAAGGCAGATCATAAATATGCTTCACCGTGAAAATTATTAGTTGTGGCAAACTTGAACATTGATTGAACAATAATAAGACAATATGTATATCTGATAAGCGGGATTTACACACGCGAAAAATGCGATCGGACTTTTATCAGCGGACTTATTTACGCAATTTGATTGGTTAAATTTAAAAACGTTGCGTCATACAAAATCTCAAAATTTAAAAAGTTGGCGGAGATATTTTTGAAAAAAAAGTTTGTACAGCTTGAACTTTTGGCGGAAAAAAAGAAGCGGACTTATTTTTATCCAATCACAGTTCATACAGATTTTCGTATTATCCAATCCAAACGTCTCTAGAATTCTAGTTCAATCTTGCAAATAAAAATAAATGAACTACGAACAATATGGCAAATCAATATCAAAATAATTTATTGGGAATTTTATGCAATAAAAGTAGTACAAGCAACGAACTAGTTAAAATCCTCAACCTAGTATGCAACAACGGACCAAATCCTGATTCTGTACGAAATTCGACAGAAGTAATTGTATATCCATCAACCGACTCTGACTGCTGTTGTTTTTTTCTGAATTAATGGTCCTACCCAACCCAATAGTTTTTCAAAGGTCGCCGAGGACATGTGAAATTGCTTGTAAAAGTATTTGTGATTTAATAGTTTTGTTTCTTTTACAAGTTAGTGAAACTCTCCCTTCTTCTTCATTTTTGCGTTCTTCAATATCCATTCGTAAAACAACAAAAAAGTGGAATAAATCAGCATCCATGTTGTTTGTTGACATTTTGTAGAATTTTCTCAACCTAACTGAAAATGATTGTGTAAATCAATAAAATTGTCTCCACGCGGACTTATTTTTTCAGCCAATCAAATTCTGAGTCCGCGCGGACTTAGCGCTTGTGTAAATTGCACTTTAGACGACCATGACCGTTTCCTTAAAAACTCAAATTCGAATTAAATTGAGAAATTCTATTAAATCCTTTAGCTGCTCGATGCATTTGTTCTTCTCCGTGCCAGTTCTCATTATGTATACTTTCCCATAGCTAGAAAAGCACTTTGCTATCATGTTTCTTTATTAAAATATGCGACTCATGAAAATTACTCAGATTCTCATTTAAAAAGATCTTGGTGCCATTTTTAAAACTGAGAGAATGACAATCTAGTGAGCTTAATTGTTTTGTTTTATTTGAAGGGCGGAATGACATACCTTTCCATTCATAAACCGAACAATTTTTTTATTATTATTGTAGCTGCTGGAAACCATAAATGCCACTTGTGTGCAATGAGCCATAGGAGAAGTTAAGCAGTTTTAAGATATCGTTGAACATTTGATTTGAACAGTTGAAAGTTATAGTCAGGAGGAAAGCAAGTAGATGGAAAGGAGTTCTAAAGTCTAGATGTTTGCGAGGGAAAACTGTTCTTGTAGAAATTCCTGCGAAAATTTAGAACACAAACAGTCCATTGATGAGAAAACGACGAAAACCTAGTTGTACGGAGAAAAATTATGCGAAAAGGTGTAAGTGATGATAGTTTGCTTGAACAATGTCCATAAAAAACCTGTAGCAAAGACAAAGAGAAACTACATTTCACCGGTGTGATAGGGAGCCCAAATTCGAAGATAAGTTTTCGCCAATTGCGTTGCAAACACGCCGTTGAACACGGTCTAACAAATTCAGGCAATTTTTTGGTGCACCTGCCCAAATGTGGCAACAGTATTCTATGCATGGACGAATTGATGATTTGTATAGGTAAAGGACACATTCACGCGTCATTCAACTCATTTTTTGTAAAAGAGAACCAAAACCTTTGTGACAGCTGATTTTGCAATGGTTTCAATATAAGATCGCCATGAGAGATTGTTTGTAAATATAAGACCAAGAGGGCGAAATGAATTATATTTCAGGCAAATGAGAACCATTCATCAAAACTTAAGGTAAATATGCTTGCTTGAGATGATTAATGGAAGAAGATTAGTTTTAGATGGATTAAAATTAACCAATCAATTCTTAACCCATTTAACTACTGTATTTAGATCTTTTTTCAGAATAGATGCCAATTTAACCTTATCACAATGATCTGATTTATCAAGATTCCTGTGTTACAATGTCGAATCGTCAGCATAAATAATGGTTTTGGATGATAAATTGTCTGGGAGATCGTTTATGTAAAGTAGGAACAGAGTTGGACCGAGAACTGATTCTTGAGGAACACCAGCATTGATGGAAAAAGTGGAGGAAAACCATTAAGGACAACCTTAAGTCTACGGTTTGAAAGGAAGGAAGCTGCTCTAACTCATCGATTTTATTAGCTGTTTTCATTTGATGGTCCTTGATAGACAAAATCTGCTCCCTCAACATTTCCACTGTCGACTCCAACTTAACAATCTTCTCTTCGTGAACCTGGATGGTTTCCGTTACTAATTTTGAAATTTCTTCGCAAATGTCACAAGTCACTCGTTTCACAAAAGAGTTTTCAAAGTCAGAAAATTTCTCATCCAATATTTCTAGAAGTCGTTGATCTACGTACTCCGAAATCTCGTCATTAATCGAACTTCGAGTTGTCATCGGCATAATGTAAAAGTGTTGTAAATAAAAACCAGTAAAATACTTCTCAGATGATCATAATAAAGCGATTAAAAAGACTCGCTTACTTCCCAATGAACAAGAGATTAAAAATCAACATTTTCAACACTTGTTGACGCCATTTTCAATCGTGTCGTTTTGCGTGCCGTGGTTGTAATAATCATTTCATTTTCATTGTCGGAACTATCTTCATAGACCTGAGCTAGGCTTTCGATACTCTCAGCCATTCAAAACTTTTAACAAAACTTTCTGCATATGGCGTTGGTGATGTTGAGTTACAATGGTTTACAGATTATCTATTTGGTAGAAAAATCTCTGTAAATTTTGGTAAAGAACAGTTGGTGAAGCAAAATGTAACAAGTGGGGTACCGCAACGGTCCATCCTTGGGCCTCTTTTGTTTTTAATATTTTTCAACGACGTTACAGAGTGTGTACATAATGCAGAAATAATCAAATATGCAGATGACACCGTTCTGTTTTTCCCTGCGAAAGAGCTTCGTACGATCGAAGAGAATCTTTTGCAGAATATTGACCGTATTGCTGCCTGGTTTGAAGAAAATGAACTGATCAATAACCTCAATAAAGGGAAATCTGAAGTTATGATTTTTGGAACCTCTAAAAAATTCTCAAAACAAATTGACACCTTGTCAATTTCATACAGAGGTTTTAACATCAATGTTACGTCTCATTATAAGTATCTTGGTATTGACATTGACAGCACGCTGAACATGAACTCTCACTTCGACCGTACTTACAAGAAAGCCACGAGAAGATTGAAGCTTCTTGTGACGAATTCAACAAATATTACGAGCTGCTCCAACACATCTACAGTACACGTAATAAGGGGTTTCCTCGAGACTCCCAAGATGCGAACTGAATATGGGAAAAGATCAGTCTTATTTAATGGTGCAAAAGATTCTTCGTTAAGATGGGAAAGTTGAAAATTACAAAAAAACCGTTTGAAGGAAAGAAAAAGAACAATCAAGATCGAATGGTAGACTGTTTACAAACGAACGTAAATGTATTTTAACTGATGAAGGTGAATATGGAGGTTATAAATGAATGTAACATACAGCAGCTCCAGCTTTACACATGTTACGTATATTATGTTACTAGTATATATGTAGTATATAAGTATTTTTTCGTATCTTAAGTGGATTAATTTTCGCGATTTTCGCGAATTTTGCCCAAATTCGCCAAATTAAGGTCTTCGCGAAAATTTTGAAGACAGCTGATTCGCGAAAATTAGTCCTCGCGAAATTTTTCCAAAAGTGCAAAATTAGCATTAAATAAAACAAAATTTCAATTTTGTAAACCTTTCTTTCTACAAATAATAAAAATATTATTAGTATCTGTTATTATTATTGTTATTGTTCTTCTGACGCCCAAAAAAATACAAATGTCTTTGCACTCTTTTGGCTTTTTCGGAACGTCTGCCTTTTTCTTCTTTGATTTGGGTGGCTCGTTCCGTTCGTCACTTCTTTCAACAAAACACCCCATTATGACTTATTTGGGTATCTTTGAAGGAAAAAGGGGCCTTTGATGCTCCCCGGCACCTTTGCACGAGAAATGGATCATTGAAATGTTTAATGAGATGAGGTCAACTGAGGAGAGAAAGATATGCCTGAAAGGATGGCAAGTAGAAGGCATCAAGGCCGCGGTGGAAAAAGGCTTATCTAAATTACCCTGCCTCGACCCATTTGAAGATATTGATCCTATGTTGGGAGAAAATGCATCTCGTGAAATGATTGATACGCACGAAGAAGGATCGAAAGAAGAAGAACGTAGATGAAAATGGAAATGAGACCGAAAGTGATGAGCAAAATGAAGAGTACAACAGAATCATATTTGAAACTTTTGATGACGAAGAAAACCTTTAATTTGTAAACGAGGTATAATTATATGTATATGACAAGAAAAACGCTTATATGCATAAAAAAGTATGATAGGCCTTTGAGTTTACAAATCTTTCATTCTTTCCGATTCGCGAAAATAAATCCTTGCGAAAAATTTCTTGCATTGCTATATCTACGCTCTTGTGCTGTAGATGAATGTCCTCCTTGGGCTTGAAGGATTTCTACTCGCTTGATGGATTGATCCTTCTTTAACATGTCAACAAACTGTAGGATGTAACCCTTCACACAAGGATTGAAATCGGCGATTCTAGCCTTCAAAGTGATTGTACGTGGCATTTTTTGAGCTCTCCTGTGGTACATATTCCACATCTAATGCAAATAAAGGGGGCCGCATAAAGCATTTTGCCAATATCGGCAGATGTATGAATTCTCAATGTAATGTAATTCTCAATATTTCATCAGCATCTGCGTTGCATTAATTTCTGATTTTGTCGCTGAGTTCTTCAAAGACTTCAACATTGTCATCCGGAGGCACAAATGCCACTGCTGCAATCATTCTTAAATGTAGCGAAAATTCGGCTTCATTATTGTATCTTTGTTGAAAACTAAAGGCTTGGATACGTTTGAGGATAAGTTGAAAAAGCAACCACTAGCATGTGTCCCTAGGAAAACACTAGAAAATGCGTTCATTGCAGGAACTTCTAATAAAAAATAATTGTTGATGGTGCGTTTCCTATTGCCTATACCCTGTTTGAAATCTCCTGGGGAAAAAATGAGTTTAGGTCTGTTGTGTTTTACATGGGAGTAGTGCGTACACACAGGGTATAACACGTTGAGTTACCTTTGCATGGATCGTGTACAGCTGAAAAAATATTTCTGGACACACTATGAAGGTGCCAGACCAGTCTTCAGACGTAGCCAACAATTGAACGGATTGGTTTGTTGCAAATACCAATATGCGAGCAATGTTACCAACACCACTGTCATGTAGGAGAAACTGTTCACCATTTAAAGTCTCATTGTAACGGAAAGGTATGTCAGGAACATCTTCTCTATTGACAGGATTGATCGGTTTAGTTGCATTATCTTCCCTTTTTGAACGAATGGTTCTACGAAGGTTTTCAATTCGTAGTAAATATATCGCAGCGATTTCAGAGACATTCGCCAGTGTGTCCGCCATTATCTTCTGTGGTGTATCTCTTGTTCTTTCTGCTCGATCTTTCAACTGACGTTTTAATCGCACCACTTCACATTTTTTTTCAAACGGTGGATGAGTATGCTCATTCTATTCCCACTGTTCACCATGGACGTCAACCTTCAATTTTGCCTTACATTGTCCCGTTCTTCTCATCGCAAATCATTTGCAAAGTCTTTTTGGAACACATAAACATACTCTTCATGAATCAACACATGAATAAACACAAACGCCTTTTCTGCGATGTTACGAACTCCATCATTCTTGTCTTGATAAAGTTGAAACAACAACTGAATTTTTGCAAGTCCAAGTTTCCTCTTTTGATCTACAATTTGTTTTTTTATAAACAGGAAGGAAAACCGCCACCTGCCTCATTTATGCTCAGCATCTTAACAATTTCAGGCTCAATATACGCTTATGTATATGCTTAAATTTTCATTTAAAAAAATCTAATAAGGAAATCTGCTGATGACGAACTTCCCTTTCCACCTATTACAAGATCAGAAATTATTTCAGCTATAATTAGATTAGCATCGGGGAAGAGCCCTGGTATTGGCCGCATTCACTCTGAATTTTTGAAAGCTGGTGGAGATGCTATGGTGTGAATCCTCTATATTTTGTTTAATCTTATTTTAGAAAGAGGTCCCATCTACATTTAAAAAGCTCTGATCGTAGTTTTATATAAAAAGGGTGATAGATCAAAGTGCAAAAACTATAGACCAATAAGTTTGCTTAGCCATGTCTACAAACTTTTCATGACCATTATTACCGACGACCTTTACTCATGTTTCCCTGACTCACAAGCAGCTTACCAACCCGGTCAAGGAACAATAGAGCAAATTTTTGCACTCAGTCAGATGATTGAAAAATCAATCGAGTTCAATAAGCCTCTGTATATTATTTTCATCGATTTTACAAAGGCATTCGATAGTATTAAACTCGACAAACTTTGGTCAATTCTGGACAAGACATCATTAAATAAAAACTACATCAATCTTTTAAAATCTGTTTATGATGGATCTCAAGCGTCAATAAAAACTAACCCAGGAAATAGCCGGTTTATAAACGTCAAAAAAGGTGCAAAACAAAGTGAAATGCTCTCTGCAATTCTATTCTGTGTGGCATTGGCAGAAGTTATACTTAAGACGGAAGAAGTCTGTAACAGTGGCTTTTCTATAGGTGGTCATTTTTTATCTAACCTTTCTAATGCTGACGAGATAGCGCTTACAAACGAATGCCCATAAAACTGCAGCTATTTGTAAATGAACTTGCGAAAAATGCAAAAGAAATTGGATTAGAAATTAATCTAACGAAAACAGAATCCATGTCTACGGATAAAAAACAGCTTCCACTCAACTTAACCATATACGATCAAGCAACAAAGCAAGTCACTGAATTTATTTATCTAGGGCATAAGATAACCTCATCTAGTAACCACGAAGCTACTCTAAAACATAGAATGGCCTAGGCTGGGCCGCTTTTCAAAAGAACAGTACGGTCCTGAAATCAAAGCGTGTTCCTATATCTGTAAAAGTGAAGGTCTATCTCACTTATGTTCTTCCTGTAGTTTTGTACGGTCTAGACTGTATGACATGGACCAAAGTACTTTCCAATCGCATAGAGGTGTTCCAAAATCATGTCATGCGTTTCATCACCGGGCATAGATTAATTGACAAAATTAGGATTTCCACCCTACGTAACAAAACTTCATTACCTTCCCTTTTTGGCATAATCAAAAGCAAAACCCTAAAACTTTTTGGACATGTGAAAAGATCATCTGTCGGTTTGTCCAAATTATGTTTTGAGGGCATGGTCGAGGGCAAAAGAAGCTGTGGAAAGCCAAGACAAAGGTGGAGAGACAATATTCCATCCTGGTCAAACATCGATGACTGGAGCTCAATTAATCAGTTTGCTCTAGATAGAAAGAAATGGAAAGAAATCAGTTCATGCGGGTTCACAATCTGCTAACAGCGGAAATAGCGACACATGATGATGAATAAGGAAATCTAAATTTTCACCTGTCGCGGTGGTCACAAAAATAACTTTTCCTTTTTGTTTTATTATTTTTTTCTCATCGAGTTAGAGAGTTAGATCTATACATTTTTTATTCAGACAAAACATGTTGCGGAAATGCCCTTTTCACACTACTGAATTACCGATTCTTGTTTTCATTATTGTGTCTGATGAGTTAAACACACTCATTCGATTACTATTTTTGTTTTCAACACGAGGTGTTGTAAAGGGTCATCCAACCGTAAAACAGTGAAATGTTTAAAAAGCGTTATAAAAACAATGCCTTCATAGCATGTTTTTATATATTGTATATATGAATTCAATGAGATTTGAAAAGATTTGTTCCTTCTTTTAAGTGCTGCCAACAAAAACATACGATTTTTTACCTCGTTGCTCTGTTTATTTATACCGTTGTATAATGATACCTGGTTTTTTTGTTAATGCTAATTTTAAAAATTGTTGTTTCATGTATATTACAGC
Source organism: Candelabrum cocksii (assembly GCA_963930725.1). Lineage (NCBI taxonomy): Eukaryota > Metazoa > Cnidaria > Hydrozoa > Anthoathecata > Candelabridae > Candelabrum > Candelabrum cocksii. The sequence continues at coordinate 4,488,001 of OZ005674.1, forward strand.
GTGCTATAAGAAAGATAGTTAGAACTTTTACTGAGCTAAAGAAGAACAAGTCTAAGAGAAAAATCACGCGTCACGAAAAAAGAAAAACAAGGATTAAGTGTTCATGCCAAATGCGTACATGACAAATTTGGTAGACAATCCAACAAACCTTTAATTTCTAATAAGGATTCAAGTATATAAAAAAAACAATCGTTAAATGATATAATCTCAGTAGATGTTAGTTTTGTGACGATCACACTCATAAAAAATGTCGAACGAAAGATTGCGAAACACAATGTGGCAAAAGAACAGGCCGGAAAAGCGCCATGCAAATCCCGCCCATTTTAAAGTTCAGGTAATTAATGCATGTGATGAAGGAAATACACAAGATAGTGTAGCTCAAAAGTGTCGTATCAGCCATTCCCAGGTCTCTCGATGGATTGTAAAGCGAAAGGAAGTTATGAAATATGCATCATCAAACCACAGAAAACTTTTCAAAAAGGGTCGCAAACCTGAGAAGTACATAGAACTTTATGAAAAATTTTGGGTGAAATATAAAGCAGCAAAATCTAAAGGACATAGAGTAAACTTTCATTGGGAATGTACAAGAGCTCGTGTTTTATATTGAGAAATCACTGGATGTGATGAATCAGTTATCAAATCACACGTGGATGTTTGTTTTCCTCGCCGATATTACATCAAAATGCGTGCTAGACACGCAATAAGAACAAGCGTAAGGAAGATAAGGTTCCAGATCTTCAGAAGTGGCACGCAACCTAACGTGAGAGTTGCGTCCGATTTGGAAAGGATGAATCCTTTGTTACGAAAACGAATTTAAACCTGACGAACCTTATTTTGATAGACATGATAAAAAAAATTTTTTCTAGACTTAAAACTTGTTTCTGTTATGAATAAATATATCCAAACAATGACTGGCATTGACCATTTCCGATTTTGAAAAATGTAATGATTTGTTTCATAACTCCCTGGCATTTTCTGTTTTATTGAATTTCTGTCATTCTCTTTAAAAACTCTCTTTGATATTGGGACAGTTTTTGCAAATCATCTTAAATCTGTCTGCATATCAAATGCACAATAGAATTTGTCAGATAGCTCATCTTGTGACTCACATACAGGGCAACACAGAAAACCATTCTAAAGCTTTTTCAAAAGTTTATCAAGACTTTGTAATTATTTTCATCTTCATTCACCGACTCATTAAAGGACTCATGACTTTCATGAGGTGTGTTTTTTCAGCTTTTCTTGTTTTATGCAAAAGAGCAAGATGACAAACTTTTCTATAATCTTTATTTACGAACGTCTAAAATAAATTTGAAAATTTAAAATTGCACGTGTACCGAACCGAAAGGAGATTTGATTGAATTATGTGCATTTTTTGACAATTTTGAAGAAACAACAGACGAATCGTTGATGCCGTCGAAATTGGTATGTGAAACAAGCACACATCTGATTATAGGGGTTGTAAACCTCATATCTGCCGTGTTAGCGTTGATCGGTAACGGACTTGTGATCGGTCTTACAGTCCCCAACTGGTCGAGTTTTACGCGGTTCCGTCATTTAATCACCGCACTGGCGATCACTGAAAATTTATGATGCAAAATTAGCATTAAATAAAACAAAATTTCAATTTTGTAAACCTTTCTTTCTACAAATAATAAAAATATTATTAGTATCTGTTATTATTATTGTTATTGTTCTTCTGACGCCCAAAAAAATACAAATGTCTTTGCACTCTTTTGGCTTTTTCGGAACGTCTGCCTTTTTCTTCTTTGATTTGGGTGGCTCGTTCCGTTCGTCACTTCTTTCAACAAAACACCCCATTATGACTTATTTGGGTATCTTTGAAGGAAAAAGGGGCCTTTGATGCTCCCCGGCACCTTTGCACGAGAAATGGATCATTGAAATGTTTAATGAGATGAGGTCAACTGAGGAGAGAAAGATATGCCTGAAAGGATGGCAAGTAGAAGGCATCAAGGCCGCGGTGGAAAAAGGCTTATCTAAATTACCCTGCCTCGACCCATTTGAAGATATTGATCCTATGTTGGGAGAAAATGCATCTCGTGAAATGATTGATACGCACGAAGAAGGATCGAAAGAAGAAGAACGTAGATGAAAATGGAAATGAGACCGAAAGTGATGAGCAAAATGAAGAGTACAACAGAATCATATTTGAAACTTTTGATGACGAAGAAAACCTTTAATTTGTAAACGAGGTATAATTATATGTATATGACAAGAAAAACGCTTATATGCATAAAAAAGTATGATAGGCCTTTGAGTTTACAAATCTTTCATTCTTTCCGATTCGCGAAAATAAATCCTTGCGAAAAATTTCTTGCATTGCTATATCTACGCTCTTGTGCTGTAGATGAATGTCCTCCTTGGGCTTGAAGGATTTCTACTCGCTTGATGGATTGATCCTTCTTTAACATGTCAACAAACTGTAGGATGTAACCCTTCACACAAGGATTGAAATCGGCGATTCTAGCCTTCAAAGTGATTGTACGTGGCATTTTTTGAGCTCTCCTGTGGTACATATTCCACATCTAATGCAAATAAAGGGGGCCGCATAAAGCATTTTGCCAATATCGGCAGATGTATGAATTCTCAATGTAATGTAATTCTCAATATTTCATCAGCATCTGCGTTGCATTAATTTCTGATTTTGTCGCTGAGTTCTTCAAAGACTTCAACATTGTCATCCGGAGGCACAAATGCCACTGCTGCAATCATTCTTAAATGTAGCGAAAATTCGGCTTCATTATTGTATCTTTGTTGAAAACTAAAGGCTTGGATACGTTTGAGGATAAGTTGAAAAAGCAACCACTAGCATGTGTCCCTAGGAAAACACTAGAAAATGCGTTCATTGCAGGAACTTCTAATAAAAAATAATTGTTGATGGTGCGTTTCCTATTGCCTATACCCTGTTTGAAATCTCCTGGGGAAAAAATGAGTTTAGGTCTGTTGTGTTTTACATGGGAGTAGTGCGTACACACAGGGTATAACACGTTGAGTTACCTTTGCATGGATCGTGTACAGCTGAAAAAATATTTCTGGACACACTATGAAGGTGCCAGACCAGTCTTCAGACGTAGCCAACAATTGAACGGATTGGTTTGTTGCAAATACCAATATGCGAGCAATGTTACCAACACCACTGTCATGTAGGAGAAACTGTTCACCATTTAAAGTCTCATTGTAACGGAAAGGTATGTCAGGAACATCTTCTCTATTGACAGGATTGATCGGTTTAGTTGCATTATCTTCCCTTTTTGAACGAATGGTTCTACGAAGGTTTTCAATTCGTAGTAAATATATCGCAGCGATTTCAGAGACATTCGCCAGTGTGTCCGCCATTATCTTCTGTGGTGTATCTCTTGTTCTTTCTGCTCGATCTTTCAACTGACGTTTTAATCGCACCACTTCACATTTTTTTTCAAACGGTGGATGAGTATGCTCATTCTATTCCCACTGTTCACCATGGACGTCAACCTTCAATTTTGCCTTACATTGTCCCGTTCTTCTCATCGCAAATCATTTGCAAAGTCTTTTTGGAACACATAAACATACTCTTCATGAATCAACACATGAATAAACACAAACGCCTTTTCTGCGATGTTACGAACTCCATCATTCTTGTCTTGATAAAGTTGAAACAACAACTGAATTTTTGCAAGTCCAAGTTTCCTCTTTTGATCTACAATTTGTTTTTTTATAAACAGGAAGGAAAACCGCCACCTGCCTCATTTATGCTCAGCATCTTAACAATTTCAGGCTCAATATACGCTTATGTATATGCTTAAATTTTCATTTAAAAAAATCTAATAAGGAAATCTGCTGATGACGAACTTCCCTTTCCACCTATTACAAGATCAGAAATTATTTCAGCTATAATTAGATTAGCATCGGGGAAGAGCCCTGGTATTGGCCGCATTCACTCTGAATTTTTGAAAGCTGGTGGAGATGCTATGGTGTGAATCCTCTATATTTTGTTTAATCTTATTTTAGAAAGAGGTCCCATCTACATTTAAAAAGCTCTGATCGTAGTTTTATATAAAAAGGGTGATAGATCAAAGTGCAAAAACTATAGACCAATAAGTTTGCTTAGCCATGTCTACAAACTTTTCATGACCATTATTACCGACGACCTTTACTCATGTTTCCCTGACTCACAAGCAGCTTACCAACCCGGTCAAGGAACAATAGAGCAAATTTTTGCACTCAGTCAGATGATTGAAAAATCAATCGAGTTCAATAAGCCTCTGTATATTATTTTCATCGATTTTACAAAGGCATTCGATAGTATTAAACTCGACAAACTTTGGTCAATTCTGGACAAGACATCATTAAATAAAAACTACATCAATCTTTTAAAATCTGTTTATGATGGATCTCAAGCGTCAATAAAAACTAACCCAGGAAATAGCCGGTTTATAAACGTCAAAAAAGGTGCAAAACAAAGTGAAATGCTCTCTGCAATTCTATTCTGTGTGGCATTGGCAGAAGTTATACTTAAGACGGAAGAAGTCTGTAACAGTGGCTTTTCTATAGGTGGTCATTTTTTATCTAACCTTTCTAATGCTGACGAGATAGCGCTTACAAACGAATGCCCATAAAACTGCAGCTATTTGTAAATGAACTTGCGAAAAATGCAAAAGAAATTGGATTAGAAATTAATCTAACGAAAACAGAATCCATGTCTACGGATAAAAAACAGCTTCCACTCAACTTAACCATATACGATCAAGCAACAAAGCAAGTCACTGAATTTATTTATCTAGGGCATAAGATAACCTCATCTAGTAACCACGAAGCTACTCTAAAACATAGAATGGCCTAGGCTGGGCCGCTTTTCAAAAGAACAGTACGGTCCTGAAATCAAAGCGTGTTCCTATATCTGTAAAAGTGAAGGTCTATCTCACTTATGTTCTTCCTGTAGTTTTGTACGGTCTAGACTGTATGACATGGACCAAAGTACTTTCCAATCGCATAGAGGTGTTCCAAAATCATGTCATGCGTTTCATCACCGGGCATAGATTAATTGACAAAATTAGGATTTCCACCCTACGTAACAAAACTTCATTACCTTCCCTTTTTGGCATAATCAAAAGCAAAACCCTAAAACTTTTTGGACATGTGAAAAGATCATCTGTCGGTTTGTCCAAATTATGTTTTGAGGGCATGGTCGAGGGCAAAAGAAGCTGTGGAAAGCCAAGACAAAGGTGGAGAGACAATATTCCATCCTGGTCAAACATCGATGACTGGAGCTCAATTAATCAGTTTGCTCTAGATAGAAAGAAATGGAAAGAAATCAGTTCATGCGGGTTCACAATCTGCTAACAGCGGAAATAGCGACACATGATGATGAATAAGGAAATCTAAATTTTCACCTGTCGCGGTGGTCACAAAAATAACTTTTCCTTTTTGTTTTATTATTTTTTTCTCATCGAGTTAGAGAGTTAGATCTATACATTTTTTATTCAGACAAAACATGTTGCGGAAATGCCCTTTTCACACTACTGAATTACCGATTCTTGTTTTCATTATTGTGTCTGATGAGTTAAACACACTCATTCGATTACTATTTTTGTTTTCAACACGAGGTGTTGTAAAGGGTCATCCAACCGTAAAACAGTGAAATGTTTAAAAAGCGTTATAAAAACAATGCCTTCATAGCATGTTTTTATATATTGTATATATGAATTCAATGAGATTTGAAAAGATTTGTTCCTTCTTTTAAGTGCTGCCAACAAAAACATACGATTTTTTACCTCGTTGCTCTGTTTATTTATACCGTTGTATAATGATACCTGGTTTTTTTGTTAATGCTAATTTTAAAAATTGTTGTTTCATGTATATTACAGCGTGCTATAAGAAAGATAGTTAGAACTTTTACTGAGCTAAAGAAGAACAAGTCTAAGAGAAAAATCACGCGTCACGAAAAAAGAAAAACAAGGATTAAGTGTTCATGCCAAATGCGTACATGACAAATTTGGTAGACAATCCAACAAACCTTTAATTTCTAATAAGGATTCAAGTATATAAAAAAAACAATCGTTAAATGATATAATCTCAGTAGATGTTAGTTTTGTGACGATCACACTCATAAAAAATGTCGAACGAAAGATTGCGAAACACAATGTGGCAAAAGAACAGGCCGGAAAAGCGCCATGCAAATCCCGCCCATTTTAAAGTTCAGGTAATTAATGCATGTGATGAAGGAAATACACAAGATAGTGTAGCTCAAAAGTGTCGTATCAGCCATTCCCAGGTCTCTCGATGGATTGTAAAGCGAAAGGAAGTTATGAAATATGCATCATCAAACCACAGAAAACTTTTCAAAAAGGGTCGCAAACCTGAGAAGTACATAGAACTTTATGAAAAATTTTGGGTGAAATATAAAGCAGCAAAATCTAAAGGACATAGAGTAAACTTTCATTGGGAATGTACAAGAGCTCGTGTTTTATATTGAGAAATCACTGGATGTGATGAATCAGTTATCAAATCACACGTGGATGTTTGTTTTCCTCGCCGATATTACATCAAAATGCGTGCTAGACACGCAATAAGAACAAGCGTAAGGAAGATAAGGTTCCAGATCTTCAGAAGTGGCACGCAACCTAACGTGAGAGTTGCGTCCGATTTGGAAAGGATGAATCCTTTGTTACGAAAACGAATTTAAACCTGACGAACCTTATTTTGATAGACATGATAAAAAAAATTTTTTCTAGACTTAAAACTTGTTTCTGTTATGAATAAATATATCCAAACAATGACTGGCATTGACCATTTCCGATTTTGAAAAATGTAATGATTTGTTTCATAACTCCCTGGCATTTTCTGTTTTATTGAATTTCTGTCATTCTCTTTAAAAACTCTCTTTGATATTGGGACAGTTTTTGCAAATCATCTTAAATCTGTCTGCATATCAAATGCACAATAGAATTTGTCAGATAGCTCATCTTGTGACTCACATACAGGGCAACACAGAAAACCATTCTAAAGCTTTTTCAAAAGTTTATCAAGACTTTGTAATTATTTTCATCTTCATTCACCGACTCATTAAAGGACTCATGACTTTCATGAGGTGTGTTTTTTCAGCTTTTCTTGTTTTATGCAAAAGAGCAAGATGACAAACTTTTCTATAATCTTTATTTACGAACGTCTAAAATAAATTTGAAAATTTAAAATTGCACGTGTACCGAACCGAAAGGAGATTTGATTGAATTATGTGCATTTTTTGACAATTTTGAAGAAACAACAGACGAATCGTTGATGCCGTCGAAATTGGTATGTGAAACAAGCACACATCTGATTATAGGGGTTGTAAACCTCATATCTGCCGTGTTAGCGTTGATCGGTAACGGACTTGTGATCGGTCTTACAGTCCCCAACTGGTCGAGTTTTACGCGGTTCCGTCATTTAATCACCGCACTGGCGATCACTGATTTTCTTTTCGCCATCATCCAATTCATAACCAACCTTCCGAAATTGTGGACGTGTCATTGGGTGTACGATCTTATCCTGTGTAAAATATTTCGAAGTGGACAGGCAGCAATCGCTCTTATGTCTTTAGGTTATATATTCATCATTGCTGTAGATAGGTATGTAGTAATCCCTTACCCCCTTCGCTCTCAGTGTTGCTTGCAAAGTTTTATATATTTTTCTGGTATCGTTACATCACATTGTACCTTGTAATTAAAGCGTCCGATCTTTTTTAGATATCTCGGTATCGTCCACTCGTTTAACTCTTGGATGACCTCCAGAAAGATTGCATTATTGTCTATCATCAACGTATTTCTCGCCATAGCAACGGTTGTCCCAACCATGGTGTATCTACAATTGGGAAGGTTTAAAACATGTTCAGAAATTTGGCCAGAGAACTCGAAAGGATCCTTGTACTACACCTGGTTTCTATTCATATTTTACTTCATCATGCCAATCGCCGCCATTTCAGCAATTTACATCAAAATAATTTTGTGGTTGAAACAGAAGTTGCGTATGAACCAGCTACTTAGTGACCAGAAGCAGTCGATACGTTTGAAGGCGAAAAAAAGAATAATGGTGATCCTGGTTTCCATTCTTGTATTGTTCTTCGTCCTTGTTCTTCCCAACAGGCTTGTGTGGATTGTGATTGACCACGTTGGAGTGGAAAATATTGATGGAAGTACGCTTAACCTTTTGAAAATATTCTCGTCGATACCGTATGGTTTCCACATTGTAGTTAACCCTATCATCTACTCGCTCGTCGATCAAAATTTCAGAAAGCAACTGAGTAAGTTGTTCTTCAAAATTCTTAAACGGACGTCTAATGCCAGTTCCACCACCCAATCGGAGAGTGTCCACTCCCAGACAAGCAAAAATAACCAGTAATTGGTAAATGAAACACTATCTTCATAATCTTTTCAATTTACTAGAGACTTGAACGATAAATTACAATAGATCAAATGACAGCATATGTCATTCCTACCGAACCATCATACCAAAGCCAGACCGAGTCCTTTCCGAGGGTAAGATGAAGTTAGGTGTTGTCGTTGCTCTGGAGATGTATAATCATAGACAAGGCAAGTTATGCCTACAAAGCAGGCGTAGAAGTATGATTATCGTGCCCAAAGAGGAATATTGTAGCGCACCTTTATAACCATAGGCCCGCGACGCAAGATTTAAAGAAAAAAAGAGACTTCAACAAGATTTTGATGTACGGAACTACTAACTGATAGTTTTGATGGTTATTTCATGATATTATAAGTTTCGAAAAATGATTTATATTTAAAATAAATTAAATCTTATCCGACAACCCGGTCATGTTCATAGCCAACACGGTTTCTCTTCACGGTACCACTTATAGGAAGTAAAAATTGATTATGTTTTATTTCGAGGTTTTGAAAAACTCACCCATATAACTACTAATGAAGAAATATTCACTACCTATTAGAAGAAAAAGATAACAATGATTACTGCTGCCGAAATATGACCAAAGAAGAGGACTATGACCAGGGTGAAAGTGAAGGCTTTTATTATGCGCATTGTAGGAGTTACCTATCTGAAAGATTTCTGCTATTTTATTGTTAAAAATTTTAAACACGGAAATATGTGTTTGAAGCGTTGAGCACGAAAAATTTTAAATACAATCATGAGTTTTGTCGAAAACAATAATTTTTAAATTCGTTATTCATAGTTTCAAAGGGAGAAAAATATGTTCATTAGAAAATAAAACGTTTGTATCGCCCGCAATCAATACTAGTGGAATTAATGAGAACTTATGGATGTCATTCCCATAGAGGAGAAATAGCAAGAGACCTAGTATAGATCTTTGCCGCCCATCGCATGTTATATTACTTGTTGTATTATATTATTATAGGAATTATATTGCGTCCATTAAGAAGGCTTTTGAGTAGTTTATAAAGATCCCATGTATTTTTTCAAAATTAGTGTACATTTTATATGAGATAGTATGGTCTTTTCCGGTATCTTTCTAAACACCAAATAGACGCCTTCCGCGATAGAAATGTAAAACGTAAGCATTTTCAAACAAAAGATGTTCATAAATTGATTGACAACCCAACAGTAACTAATAAAAGAATCACAACCTAAGCATTGTTGTCATTTGAAAGAGTCATTGCAAATAGTCTATTGCAGTGGTCTAAGTCTTGCACTCACCGGCCCCTGGTTCAACTCTCAGTTCAATTTATTTCTCGGTATAGTGGTTTATTCTAGGATCTTTTCATGTTTCCGGTTTGAGAACTGAAAAGGGACTTGGATCTCACATTCAACAACATTTTCTGGAGGAAAATGCTATTGGCCATAGGCGAATGCGCCCTCGTCATAAGACAGGTGACGAAACACTATCTTCGTTATTTCGAATTTTGTTTTTACACGATTTTAGTTACTTTACCTTATAAACAAAACACAGGTTTATAAGGTTCATTAGTAAAACTGGATGTTTATAAAAGAAGGTATATATTTTTAAACTTAACATTACTTATGCTCATTTTGCACTTAAACACACATGTTTGTTATTGAACAATGTTTATGTTTTTAAAATTTAGTTTGTGGTTTTAATTTAAAACTATTTTGAAGTTAAGTTAAGATGTGATTAGATTTAGTTTGTGTTTTTGTATCATGTTTGTAATACTTGTTAGTAATTTATGTGTTTCTTTCTAGGCATAACTGATAATTTAAGCATTTAAAGCAGCTCCATTCCAAGTCTTTTCTAATGAAAATGAAGAGGCATTTGAGTTCTCATTGAGCAAATGAGAGAACGCATTAAGGTAGCAGAAGAAAACTGCTCCGTTGATCACGGTTTGATGCTTCATCAAGAACCACCATTGGCAAAGAAATATAAATCTTCATCTTTCTCTCAACTTCAAAAGCCAAAGAAAAGGTTATCAGGTCGCATTGGCATTGGTGCTGAAAACAAGAGAAAGTATCCGACCATTGAAGTTGAAGTTCATCATCAAGTTCTAAAATCGAGACAGAAGTTGTGTCTGAGCCTCCAGATGATGAAACACAGTGCTGGAAGAATTCCCGCTTTTTTAAAGCCACAAGTCTGATTTTCAGACACTCTAAAACGGTTTTAGTTAAAGCCACAAAAAATTAAAACATTACATGGCTCATTAATAATAAAAAATACCCCTGGTTTTTCTCAGCAACTGTCATCATGGAATCTTTCTGAATTTTTTGGATAGAGTTATACCTGTAGGAGTATTTGTGTACGGTGTAGTTTACGGTATAGTTCAGTTTTCCTTAATTCTGAAAATAACTTGTAAGATTAGATTTAACAACTTGGTGTACTAAATATTGTAAATTTTGGTCAAATTATGTACTCTCCCATGCCTAATTTTAACGAAAATAGAGATCACCGATCAGAAACAATCACAACAAATGGTTTCTCTCGAGGATTTTAGAACGAAACTCTCCGTTGAGGAAACAGGAGCAAACGATATCGCGCAACTTCCAGCAGGTTAAACAAAGTCCCGAAGATACATAATAATAACTCTCTCAACAAACGCGAATTCCATGACGCGCTTGCATTACGATATCGCTGCGAGTGTGGTAAACAGTTTTCCGTTTTCTCTGCTCTATCGTGTGTAAAGGGTGGATTTGTTCATCAAAGACATGACGGTCTGAGGGATGCTTTGGCCAAAGTCATTAACGATGTTTGTAATGACGTGACAACAGAGCCACCCCTAACTAGGTTAATTAGGTTAATAGATTTCACTTCTTGAATTTTCTAATGTATCCTTCTAAATGTGGAGTATGTTATAGGCGGGTTAGCGTTCAATATCATGCTATACAGTGTGTTATATGTGAATTATGGGTCCATAAAAGGTGTACCAAATATAATTATTTTAAATTTAAAGAGTTACAGTCCTCAAAATCTACATGGTATTGCATTGTATGTACCAGAAACATGTTCCCATTTGGTACTCTCAATAATCACCAGCTTAAATTTCATTTATCTGATGATAACAATAACGATTGTGAGTTCTGTCATTCTGATTCAGATGATGTTGAGGGATATTTGACACCTCTATTAAATAAAATCAATAAAGAAAAAGCGATGTGCATTTTAATAGGTGATTTTAATATGGATCTCTTGAATTGCTCTTGTACATCAGTTGACGATTTTTTAAATACTATGTGTTCAAGCTATTTTTCACCCTATGTTCTTCAACCAACACGAATCTCAAAATCCTCGCAAACTCTTATAGACAACCTTTTCATTAACACACTTGAATTTAAACATTTTGCTGGAAATTTAACAATCCAAATAGCAGATTATCTTCTGCAGTTTGTTATTCTTAACAATATTTTTAAAAAATTGAAACAATCCACTGAACAAACTTTTGTCAGAAATTTTAAATTTTTTCATGTTGAAGAATTTAGGGAGAGTCTACTGGCTATTGATTGGAACAACATGCTTAATAACAATAATGCAAACAATTCTTTCAATGAATTTTACAAAACTTTGGAAATCATTCTGAATGAGCATGCACCTTTCAGGAGATTAACAAAACGTGAAGTCACCTTAAACCAAAAACCTTGGATTTCACTTAAAATAAAAAAAAATAATTTAACGCGATAAGTTATTAAAATGTGTTTGTTCATCAAAAGATGACGAAACAAAAACAGTGTGACATCAAAAGTATAAAACACTTAGAAATCAAATTGTCCATGAAACCAATAAATCAAAAATGCAATATTATAATAATTTTTTCCAAAATAACATAAAAAATAGCAAACGGATTTGGGAAGGTACAAACTGTTTAACTTCATTGAAAAAAACAAATTGTATCTACTACTCCAAATTTATAAATTCACCAGAAGAATAAAATTTCCTCTCACAAAGATATGGCAGAAATATTCAATGAGTTTTTTTTGTTAATGTTGGACCAAATATCACAAAAAGGATCTCTTCAAAATATTCAAAAAAAAAGTATTTCCTGAAATTACTCAAGTAAATAAATTTTTTTTAAACCTGTTGAACCTCCTGAAATTGAGGATATTATAATTGGTCTAAAAATAAATCCTCAGGTCCTTTTAACTTTCCAATCAAAATACTCAAACAAAATGCCCCTCTTCTTTCTGTACCACTTTCAATAATAATTAACAAATCTCTTGAAGAAGGAGTTTTCCCAGACTTATTAAAATTCTCTAAGGTTATCCCTATCTTTAAGAAAGGAGAAAGATCCCATTGTTCTAACTATCACTCAATTTCCTTGTTATCAGTTTATAGTAAAGTTTTTGAAAAGTGCATGTTCAATAGGTTATATCTTTTCCTTGAAAAGTATAAAATTATATATAACATACAATTCGGATTTCGACGAAAAATTTCTACTGAACATGCTATTATTAGCATTGAAATAATAAAAAGAAATCTTGACTGTGGTAAATTTGCTTGTGGGGTGTTTATTGATCTGGAAAAAGCATTTGATACCGTGGACCATAAATTACTCGTAAAGAAACTATTTAATGTAGGTATCAGGGGACGCGCAAATAGTTGGATCGAGTCTTTTCTGTCGAACAGAAGGCAATCATGATCTTATCGAAAAAGGAAATATATTTTCCTTTCTATAGTGATGACTTCTTTTTCTGAAGGTCTACACGAAATTGTTTTTTAGAGAATAAATGACCGTTAGGGTGTAAAATTTTTGTGGAACTCCGCCTTATCCCCGTTGGGGAATTACGGCGCAACACAAACCCCTAGCTGTTTTTGGACTGCTTCACACTTCGTCCGCATTTTGGCTGACCTTGACATAAATCCTGGATTTGTCCCTTCTATGTTAAGAAAAATATTGCCATCTTGAGAGGAACAGAACTCGGAAAGCTGTGCCCCAGCCTGCAACATTTGGCTCTCTTCAACATGATCAAAATTTTTCTATTTTTTTTCAAAATTATTGTACATTGTATATGAGATAGTATGGTCTTTTTTGGAATTTTTCTCAAAACTAAATTGACTCCTCCCAGGATTGAAATGTAAACCATAAGCATTTTCTAACAAAAGAAGATCATAAATTTATTGACAACCCAACCCTAACTAATAAAAGAATCTCAACATAAGCGTTGTTATGTCATTTGAAAAATTTCAAATCTCGCAAATAGTCTATTGCAGTGGTCTAGGTGCTGTACTTAGAGGCTCCTGTTTCAACTTTCAGTTAAATTTATTTCTCGGTATAATGGTTTATTCTAGGATTTTATTAATGTTTCCGAGTTGAGAACTGAAAAGGTGCTTGGACCTCATTCAACAACATTTTCTGGAGAGGAGATGGGAGTCATTATCAGTCTGGTTAATCCTCTGCGCCTAAGTAGCCTAAGTAGCCTTGCTTTCAGTAACCTCCACAAAGAAATAAAGATGTCATGTCAAACATGTCTAGGATAAAAAAACATTTGAATTCAAAATATAGATCTATACGTTAATAAATTTTCACGAATTTTTGAGAAAACTGGAAGAATTGAAATTGTAATGTTTACATTTCAATATGGCAGTGATCTTTGCGAATTGACTTGAAATACTGATGATGTTGATAAAGGGAAATAGGATACTCCTGTTAATAAAAAAAGCAAAATTCATGTAGCTAAGAAAGCACTGTATATGACTTTTGACAACTAACGTAGGTGGGTTTAATTAATTTGATTATTTTTCTTGTTAAAATTTCGCACAGATAGTGTAGTCAATCTAAGTTAAAAATAGGGTCAACCCAGTCAAAATTTGTAAAAAGACAAGTTTGGTACCATTAGAAAAATTTAAAACTTTATACTTGAATCATACAGAAATTAAAGGATCATAACATGTAACATGTTCATAGCATCGTAATAGAATAAAATAATTAATTACTACTCAAAAAGTATGACATTTTTTTAGCCTAAAATCAATCCGCCATTTTTAAAAATTCGAAACCCCCAGACATATATTTTTCAAACATTTATTTTGAAAATGAGAAATATAATTTAATGCTAAGATAATAAAGAAAAAGTTAAGGGATGAGTACAAAACACTAAGACTTATGTATTGTTAGAAATTGTCGTGTACTTCAAATATTCTTGTAAATAATCATCCGAGTTATTTTTTTTAGAAATCTTGCTTTTTGCACAAACAGGATTTCGGTGAATTTCTGCATGGCTAAAGTACATAAAATTGCGCTTCTAATATGGTACCAAACTTGCCTTTTTACAAATTTTGTCCGGGTTGAACCCTAATTTGACTACACTAAGATATGTGAAGCAAATCAAAGACACAATATTGTTTCTAATTCTTTTTGTTTCATAAACAAAAGTTAGCAAACCCTCCTGTCGAATAAACGGCCGTCGTCAAAATCTTAAGTCGCTAGAAGACTGAGTTCTTATGGAGAAAGTCCAAGCCGTTTGGCGGCTGACAAAAACGAAATTAACACGTGACTATAAATATAAACACACATTTAGCGAAATAAAATAAAAATGCATAAATTGGCAGCGTTATCCAATATTACTATTCCCAATGTGTCTGAAACAAGTCATGACACTGTCATTAACACATCCAATCTTTTACAACTCGAAAGCTTGCTTTTTTCCATGGTAAAAATCAATAGCAGCAAATGTGTGTTCCCATGGATATTTTTCCAGCCTTTTCCTAGTGATCGCCAATAGAGATCTCTGCTATAGATTTGCCCGCAGATATGTTTGTGCCCCCTAATTCTAAACCGTGTTCCGCCCCCAGATATATTTCTTAAAGATATTTTAATACACAAACACAGCGTAATTGCTAAATTAAGCATTCATGTCACGATGAAGTAAAAAATAGTTATTTTGATTAATAATAAAACAGGCACAATTAATAATCTATAAAAATGTGCTATGAAAAGAAATATTGGTGTAAATTATTGATTGTTTAAAAACGGCTTGTTAAAAATGGAATGAAGAAAAATGGTGGAGGTGTGGTGGCGGATGGCAACGTTACATGTTAAAGACCAATATTACGATAATTGCGTTTTTAAATTCTTCACCTAATTTGTAAGAAAATGCCATTGGTAGTTTGTTTATCGAGTGTCAAATCAAATTTGTAGTCTGAATATTTTTGTTATTATTTTGCAAAAACAAGAAAATTTATGTAGTAAGTAAAAGTATTGGTTTCCTAGTTGGTTAGGTTTTGTTTTAGCTAGCTACAAGCTAATCTAAAAAACGGAAAGGAATCCAACACCTGTATAATTAAGAGTTGTGAATGAAGGAACAACAGTGGGTATGCTGGACATCTTTTATTGCTTGTTTGTTTTCTACCAATTTTTTTATGCACCTGATGATGTATATACAGACGTACGAAAAGCTTTGTGCTATTTTATTGAGAAAATAAATATATTGTTTTAAGGAAAACTTTGAACCTAAATATATATAATATATAGCTATAACTAGTAAGGTGTTATGTTATATATATTGCAAAGATATATGAGCGCAAAGATAGCTATATATATATATATATATTAGAACGCAAGGATATTTTTGGAATTTATTGACGAAATATGAAATTGCAAAAATTAATTTAAAACTATGAACAAAAATCAAAAAATCAAATCATATCCGCAAAACAAACTAAACTATTAAATATATATTGATATATTGAAATATTGAAGATTTTTCCAGTGGTCATCTAACTTGATTTTGAAAGCATTAACGGAACACACATTACCAAATTCAAACCGTAGGCTGTTCCAATTTGTTCCCAACACGTATATACTAAATGGAAACTTCGTGATATCTAATCTGCAGGCTTTCTTTTTTATATTGAAGTTATGACCTTGTGTTACTGGGCTCTCATCGATTTGGAAAAAGTTGCATATGTCCAAACTATAATGAGATTGCATCAGCTTTATAACATTCTATCATCCCTTCTCGTAACAGACGGTATCTTGAACTAAGCAATTTTCAAGATGAGTAAATGTTCTGCGTATTACAGTAAACTTGTACGTGATTTGCTTTGTTTACTTGTGCAGTTGAATGTCGCGAGAAGGATAGTTTGTTATAAAAAATAACGCCACAATCTTTTTCGAACAGTGTATTTTCTAAAGTAATATGAGCGTTTATGAGGCAATCTATCATAAAGTATTCTAGTAATTCTTTATTATGGTAGAAAGTGCAACAAGGTCATTTTGAAGTTCAGCGCTTGCAAAGTCATTTGTTACAAAACGGTAAAGTTTACAGTCATCTGCGAATAGTTGAGAATTAACCACATCTGGTAAATCATTAATTGAATATTAAGAATAGTATGGACCAGGTATAGAACCTTGTGGAACCCCGCTCGTATCATCACACCAATCTGAATTCTGATTCCATTTACTGTCTGCGATCTGACAGGAAATTTGTAACCCACGACAACAAAAGTCCAGAAATGGCATATTTCTTTTACTGATCAACTAGCAATTTATGAGATATATACTTTTTACTGATTTTTGTGTGTCTACAAACCTTTATAATGCACAATGAATGAAAGCAAGAGGATGTCGATTGTTATAAGGATATACTCTGAATATAGTGATTTACTTGTAGAATTGTCACATTTTATATATAATATATATACCTAGTAAAATCTGGTGAAACCTTTTGTGCACTTGTGGTCTATAAAAAATTCAATCAAAATTTCAGCAAAAATGTGTGAGGATAAAAGAGTTGCCGATTACTTTGTGACAGTTGGTTTAAACAAACCCACGAAACCTGAAACAGATTATGAAACATTGGAGCCAATTACTGACGTAGCGGTTATTTTCAAAAGTGCTGGTGAGACACCGCCCGATGGTTTTGAGTGTATTGAGTTTACACCTGGTGGTTTAACTGCTGATTTAAATCATGGTTCAATACGCACACCATCTTGTTATTTGTGTTATCGGCGTGGACGGGACAAACCCCCTCTCACTGATATTGGGTAAAATCTTTTTTGTAGTATTTTTACTTAATCATTAGGAGTCGAGGCAGCTCAGTTGATAGAGAGCTTGCAATCTCTAAGTTTGTGAGTTCAAATCCTCTTGGTCTTGCCAACTCAGTGAATGAGTAGCCTTTTGGCGTGGTAAAGTACGTATCTTGGCAGTAGAAGTTCAACAGTTACACCCATGTCTTGCGCTGACAAAAAAGAGATTAGACCCCCTTATTTACTCCCGTTACCAACACTGGGATTAATTCGGGGTTGACTTTGTTTTATTTAATTTCATCTTTAATAAATAAAACAGACTTTCTGTTTGTGGCATTTGTTCCTAACTTTCTCAAGACTATTGGATGCAAAGCAAAGTTTTTTTTCTGACGCATTTCTTATTCTCTAAATTTGATTAAGAAATGTTTATTACCCCTGGCAATGCTGTGGGCACTTTCATTTATAATTATATAAACAGGATGAACATTATTTGTTTATTCATAGGTATACATATAATGAATTTTAAATCTTTGTAGTGAACCAATGGTTAGATAATTTTCTAATTAAGGTCAATTTACACAAATTTTTACTTTTTAGTGTTTTGCACGAAGGTCGTCAAAAGTTGATGCATGGATGTGATATTGTTTATAAGACGCCGTCCAAGATGGTGGCAAATGTAAACAATGCAAGTAACTCTAGGCTGTTCATAACTTATCGACGAGCTTCTCCGCAATTCGCGCACTCTTCCCTTGCAGTCATTGACATCTGTGTTATTTTGACTAATAAGGTAAAAAAAAAACATTTTGCTTTGCGTTAACAATTTTCTAAATGACTTTGTCTAACTTTTATAATCAAATAAAAAATTGTTTATGTAAGTATTAGCAAAAACATCTTTCTGAAGATTCACTTACAGAACTCAATTCAAGATTGAGTACTGCTGTTTACTGGTAGAAAAGTTATGGAAAAAAACAGACTTGTAATAACAAACTCAAATAAAAGCAGCAAACGCACATAGTTACATCATAGAAGTAATGATTGCAAATTATATATTTATATTTACTATTCATAAATATTGGGCAAGTCAATATGAGCTGCTTTCAGTATGAATGTTATTGTCAAAATTAATAGATATTATGATATTATTAGATATTATGTTTAAAGACTATTTGTTTGCAGGGTGAAAAACCTCCACATGCTTTTTGCTTGATCAACAAGAACTTGAATCAGGGTTTGGTTGGCTCTGTTGTCAACATCTGTTATCGCAAATCCCTTGCACGCACAAACTCACTATCCTACTCAGCTGGTAATTTAAAATTATAAGTTGTTTTTTTGTTGTTGCATTTTGTTTTCCAGGTAATACAGTGGGGTTCTTCTTCTATCGTTGCTAAGTAACATCAAACAAAACAATGAAATTGATAGTTTATTCATATTATTTTATTGTTTATATTGGATATCTTGAACAGCCATATTTATAGTTTCTTTGGTTTATATGGCAAATCTTGTTGTTTTTTTCTTTCATTTCTGCTTCATAAACTCAGTAACTATTTTCAATTGAGATTCTCTGTTATGTAGGCACTGGATATTAAGCAATTATTGTTTGTTTATTTACTTTTAAACATAACAAACACCTTTCGAAAGCTTAACATTTAGTTTCCCCTGTTGTTTTTTTCAGAAATCATCAGTAAATATCCTCCAGTTGACTACACTGATTACCCCCTCCCCGATTCTGTACAGTTGTTTTGTTTGCCGTTGGGCGCAGTGATCGAATGCTGGCCAGATACGGCCCAACCACCACTTCCCATCTTCTCAACTTTTGCTTTAACTGATGCCACAGGAGAAAAGGTAACAATAATATCTAGCTTGCTAGTGAATAAAATGTTCAGACCAGGGAGTGTTACAATGTAAAGAGCTCCCAAACCTCGACCACTTTCTTCACCTTGTTGTTTTTTCTTTAAATAGAACAAAGTAAAACAAAATGGACTAGCAAACAACTTTTAAATAAAAATAGATATATAACTTCTGTTGTGAACCCTATAACAGGATAAATTTTGACTTGAAATGTTGAAAATGATGGTGTGTGTCTCTATGTGCTTTTGTTATACCACGTGGGATTTCTCTCTACGAAAGTCTCCAGACTAACAACGGAGGCATCCAGCATAAAGAGGTCTCTCTACATTGTATATCAATGGGTCAAAAGTCATTTGCTATGTCCAACAAGAACATTATACTATAACTAAAACCTATCAAGTGTAGAAAAAGATGCGGAAGTACAAAGACTTGTAAATTACATGCGCGATTTTATTTCCAGGGCTATAATATTTCTTGAAATGCCTGGAGTGGTGCGAAGTTAGTTGGTTATTTCTGACAGACGCCCCACCTAGCTTTTCTTGTGGGGTTACAAGTTTCAGGTCTGAGCTGTTTACGTTTTTAATTCAGATTTATGGTGCTGGCGTGACCTTCTTCGAGGAATTTCCTGAGGAAAAATACACAGAAGAAGTCAAAGAATTGCTGATTCAGCAACAAGAGGTCCTTTTTTGTGATTTAACGAGTTTTTGATAATGAAGTCCATTTTAATATAGAACCACAAAGATGAAAAGTTGATTGCCCAGACCAACAAATGCATTTGTCTTCTTTCTCGGTTTCCATTCTTTGATGCGTTTCGCCGGTTCTTGATGTCCCTGTATAGACTGAGTGTCTCGGGAGAACAGCATATCCCCATAGAACGGTATTATTTGATCATATTTACTGAAAATATTTATGGGAAATATAATTGAAGAAATGTTTCATGTTGATGTTTGCCATATTTTAAAAATGCAACCGGCCAACAATTGTTATTTTTATTTCAAATTAAAATTATGAAGTATATAGAGCAAGGAGAAAAAACCTGAAAAAATCCATGAAATTATTTTGATGCATATGGTACAAATTGACTATTCTTTTCTTTTTCCATGATGGTTTTAGGTACATATCTCATTTCATGCATAATGTACCATTCCCTACGCCAAAAAAGCCGAGAGTGTTTGTTCAAGTAAGTATAACGATTTTTTTCAGCATATTTTATTGTTACAACATTTATTGTTTTGTAGATGACTCATGAAGGTTTCGAAATATCTGAACCATCTCACGGTCCATTACCTGTCAGGTGAAATTAGCTGGAAATTTGCGATGACTTGCTTATGTTTCAATGATTTATTTCTCAGTGGTGCTTCATATACAGCCTTGCTTCGCTGTCTTGGACCGGAGAACACATTAACGTTGTTATCTTGCATACTAACAGAGCAAAAGATCCTTGTCCATTCGTTACGACCCGCCCTCCTTACCAGCGTTTGTGAGGCTCTTATTTCTGTAAGGTCTTGCGTTATATATGTTTTTGTTATTGTTCACATAAATATTTTTAACATTTGAATTTATTTTTTATTTATATTTATCAAAGTATGAGTAAGTTAACAAGACATTATTTATTGCACTCATGGTTTTGTGTTTACAAACACTTGTCAGATAAACTAATAAAACTATATTTTAGAAAATTCGCTGAATCACAGAATCAATTAAACGCACTAGGACTAACACATTGTGATTTTTAGTAATATATTTTCTTTAAAACCAATCTGTTATTAGCTGCTAGGATGACTAGTCAACCTAGTGTTATACATAGTTTGAAAGTCACATACATATGCCAACATTCGTTGAACACATCTTGAGCACATACAATTCTGTATCAGCGTCGAGCTAGTTTTTATTTCACTTTAAAAACGATTTTTTTTTGTCAAAAAGAGTCAAGTTTGTAGGTAAACTGTGGTTGTTTCTTAATTTTTGAAAAGCGAACAGCATAACAACCTGTAAGATGTTCATTGTCTTTGAATGGATTGTTGTTGTTTTTTTAGTTGATATTCCCATTTCAATGGAAGTGTCCGTACATCCCACTCTGCCCACTCATACTTGCTGATGTTATATCTGCACCGTTCCCCTACATATATGGTACATACACCTTATTCTTTGAATGTGTGAAATTCAGTAAAAAGTGATAAATAAACAAACTTTTTTTACTTTTACTTATTTGATCATGCTGATATAAAATAAACAATTTTATACGTGGTATATACCCTAAACAATGAATGTATAAGTGAGGTACTATATATAAAAGACAATTGTATTGAACTGGTAAAATTAGTGGTAGTATTCACCTTTCGCATATTGATTCCCTTTTAGGTATTGATTCCCGCTACTTTGACCAAGGATGTACCTTGAATGATGTCACATGTGTTGACCTCGATAACAATGTCATCACACAGTAAATTCTTTGTTGAAATATGATAATAAATAAAATGAAAGAATAATAGTAATAATAATGTCTTTGCTTCTTTAGGTTTCATTATGGTCATTTTTTTTTATCAAATATTAAATTCTTTTTTCTGTATTTTAATGATGATGATAATGATTTTTATTTTCTATCCAGAGCCGTAGAAACAAAAGATTTCAAACAGATAAACTGGAAATTTTTACCAAAGGTCAGTTGTGAGAAATGTTCAGTGGGACACTAAAAATTCATGGGGTTTTTAATGTAGAAACCAGGGAAGATTTTAAAAGACAAGCTTGATCATGTGTTCCTTCAACTGTACTTGGGTAACAATTAACATTTATCTTCCAACATGGATATATTTTTTCTATATATTGAAGTACGTCTATAATTAAATTGAAAAATGAAAATGATTGACAAATATACTAATAGAAAATTCTTTTTCCATGAATAAACCTAGTATTTTCACCGCAAATAAATACACAGAAATGTTTCCAAAATCAAAATTGTAAAATATTTTTTTACTTGACATTTTAAACCTGGCAAATGTTAATTTACGCTATTGGATGGTATTTATTCTTTTGTTATGCGGTTTAGTTGCTAACGAAGACAGCAATTCTGCGGTGGAAATGGCACCATTGAACGTGGACGCTGGTTTAGCCAACAAAAAGGTGCGCTAGTACTCGCCATTTTAATTCCTGTATTTTCTCATGGGAAATTTTTAGGAAATTGTTGAAGGTGACATTCAAGAAGCTTTCCTACGTTTCCATGCACAGATACTCGAAGGATACAAGTAAGCAGTGTGCTTTCTTTCTTTATTTTGTACTTTCAATTTCACAAATGGTTTACGTATTTGATGTCCTTTCGATTGAATCCCGGAAACATGAAACAAAACTTAGGAACTCTAGAATAAGCCACTTCACTGAGAAACAAACTGAGCGCAGTACTTTGAGGGATGTGGCGAGATTCAACTATGCAGAGAGTTGAACTAGGGACCTTTTTGTTCAAAGCGCAACGCTTAGATCACTGAGCCACTTTTGTGTATATACAGACTATTGTATACAAATCCAGGGATTTTATTTTATAACTCTCCTGATTTGTCAAATGAACGTATCCCAATTTAATATATATCATCTAGAAACTTGAGCTTTGACAGCAGTTTGTGTGCGCCATTTTGTCTTCAAATGATGACATTGAATTGCTGAAATGGATTGAATTTTGAATAGTTTTTTAAATCTCAAATACAAACTTTTGCAACAACAACCAAAAGCTCATGTTTCGCGTTTGACCATTTAAATTTTCAGTCAAGTATTGCTACCTTTTAATAAGTTATAATATGTTTCTGGTTGACAGGCAGTTTCTCCTACCAATTACGTCTCGTCCAGATATTGGTTCGCGTGACCTAACTACATTGTTTGACCTCTCCGGTAATCACCTCATTTTGATGTGTTACTGTTTCCAAATGAAGAAAAATTGTGCGTTTGCTTCATAGGTTTTGTGAAAAGCCGTCCTCGTGGTATGGAGAAGTTTTTCCAGCTGCTCACGAAGACTCAGTTGTTCAGTCATTTTGTTGAGTCTCGCTCACTCTCGTCATCAAACGACGCCGTGCTGATGTTCTTCGATGAGTGCATTGAGAAGGTATTCTTCCGTGTGAATTGACTTTCATCTCAAGCGATCTCTATTTCAGTGTGAGACGCCCGCCCCTCTGTTACATAGCAACAAGTTCCCAAATAGGTACACTCAGCTTATTGCACTACTTGATCATTATTCAATGTTACCCTGTACGTTTTTAGTTCAACAACGGTGGTAGTTACACCACCAGATATGAATGGTCTTCCTACTGATACAAAATATATGTAAGTGAGTATTGCATCTCGGCATAAATATGCAATATACATATACATGACGCCAGGTATTATACTTTAACTTCTTTGGTCTCATGTTTTAAACTGCTACATTTGTCAAGTACACATTCCATTATAGATACAATCGATTTCCGTTTCTTCGAGCTGAACTGTTCAATGCCATCTCTCCAACGATAACCAATCTGAAGTTAGGCGGCTTTAATACTCCTCCACGATCGCCAATCGTCGGTAGAACGAAACTCGAACGACAGCTTGGCACGATTGTGAGTTTTTCGTCCAATGAGAAAATCATGAAAATTAACGGACCATTGATATTATTCTCTAGTTCTTAATATTTCTCGAGACAGTTTGAATTGCTTTGGCATTTTTCCTCCCTGACATTAAATGTTGACACATATTATGTAGTATAAAGGAAGGTATTTGAGTTTGAAATTGGAAATCCCTTGCTCACATTACAGTCGACAAGTCTCACAAATCAAATTCTATAAAAAAAAACTCCGGTTATATCTTGTATCCCATTGAAGTTGACCTATTTATTTTTCACCGTCAATTGTTCTTTTGAAAAAGTGCATTTTTATCTAGAGCGCTCGAAAGCAAGCAAACAGTCCTAGGCTGTGGGCAAGGTATACATTTCACTATGGGAGTTCAGTTGTATTATATGGCACGTCTTTCAGTTGTTTACTGGGGCATTGCTACACTATTTGGTTCATTCATCTTCCCGCCTTTGTCAAGTTTTCACTCGATAAAGAAGGGATGCTGAAAAAAGCCTTTGAAGTCAGTTTCTTCCATTTCTTTTTCGTAGTTTCACCACGTAGGTTTCTTCTTTTTAAGGTACTGCAGCGAATAAGTGATTCCAAGGCAAAACTCCCGGACGAGGTTTGTGTGGTCACACTCACGCCCGACATGGTGTGCATTTCCCTTGTTGTTAGGTATGTTATCGAGTGCTGATGCAGTTGTCGGGACAATATAACCATCCTGCGCTGGCTGTGAAAGTGCTTTCCGAGATGAAACGCAACCAGCTGCAGCCGAACGCAGTAACGTGGGGCTACTACCACAAAGCTGTGCTGGAGGGGAAGTGGAGCACTCCTGAGGCGAAACGCTCGCCGAACAAGATGTGGCGCAAACTGCGCATTGTGTTCATGGTGGTTCACGCATTGAAGGGTCGTCAGGGCGAACTGCAGAGGGAGAGCAACCTTATAAACCTCAGCACTAGTGACGAAGGGAGACCGCTGGAAACGTCCAGCATGGGTGCCGCCTCTGACGCCGGCTACAGTTCAAGTCTCCTCTCTACTGAGGACTTAACTCATCAGCAGCCAGTCGCCGAATGTGAGTATGCAATCATGCTGTACTACCGTTATCCTGGTGGCGGTTTTTTCTACCCTAAAATACTTATTAGAAATGTTGAGAAATAATGAAAAATTAGATCAGTAAGTAATTTACACGACTTTTATTTGTTATAAAAATATATCAAAGTATTTCATTATTCCATCGTGTTTGCACTTAGCAGGCTTGATACAGTTGGACGATTTCGCGAATGATCAGGATCTAAAGAAGCATTGTCGCAATGTAAGCATGAGCAGCCAAGAGAGTGATTTCAACGAAAAGTCGCGACGGCGCATGAGCGAGACGTCAATCACGTCCAACCTTAGCAACAACCCGACCAATCACATTGTCGTTTGTCACGAGCCGTCGCAAAACTTTTGCGCTCCGCCTTCGAAACAATCGAGCATCGCTTTGGAAGCGCTCATGTGCAGTTGTGAGGTGTGCGAAACGTGCGACAAGGTCATCTACGATGAAGAGATCATGGGGTCGTGGAGCGCCAATGACTCCAACCTGAATATCTCGTAATAAAGTAGCAACAACGCTATAGCACCTTACTAATTTTGACTTTTTAGATGTCCGTTCTGCCAAGGGAAACGTGTGCCCAACTTGCAGATAAAAGTGAAGGTGAGGTTGTGACATATTGCAGGACTTTTTTAAATCTATCCCCTTCTTTGCAGGATTATAGGGGGCTTCAGTCTAAAGTGTGTAGCTCAAACGGTCTTGCGTCCAGTACACCACGCACAGACCAAGTAGATGCCTGTGATGCCATTAAAAGCCAAAGCAGTCCCTTACTCCTCACTGAGCAGACGCATGATGTTGGTATGGTTCTGTAATAACATTAAACTCCAATGTATTCCCTATTGGGGGTTTAATGGAAAAATTTCGAGCATCATGTTAATTATTAAACTACTTTATGATCTAATTCCTTCGTTCATATTACCTTTTGTAATTTTTTTGTAGGTTTTTAGTATATTTTACCGAACGTGTATTAACTCTCTTTTTTTAGTTTCTTCGGAAAGCGACGCACAGAAGTTGGAGTTATTTTTCTCCGCTCCCATACTCACTTCGCCTCCATCATCGCTTCCATCATCTCTTATCTTCTGCAGCAGCGCGAACGCAAGCAGTAGCGCTCCAACCAGCTCCTCATCCAGCCCCAACCTCACGGGCATGTTCTACAAGCACCGGAAAACCAGCAGCACCTGCAGCTTCAACATGTTCTTAGGCTCGCCCAGTGAAACCATCATCAACTCAGTGCCGTATCTTAGCCCGCTGGTGCTGCGCAAAGAACTTGAGAACCTTCTCGAAAATCACGGCGAAAACATGTTGCTCACGAAATCGATTGTGAGCGAGAAGCCCATCCTCTACTGGAACATGGTTTGCGAGTTTTGCTTTTCAATCAGTTGCATTGTAGTTGATGTACTTGCAGGTTTGGTATTTCCGTCGACTCACTCTCCCCAGTCACCTGCCGTCGCTGTTGCTGATCTCCAATGAAAGCCAACCTGTAGGTAAAAGGGTTGTCCACTTCACATCCCGTCTAAATCAGTGTTTTCTTTAGGCCACCGGCGAAGTGGTCATCTCAACTTCGTGGGATTTGAATCGACAGACGGAGGATAATGTTCCCGTGTATATGCTATGGAACCTGCCATGTGAGATATCTTTGAAATGAAGGCGCATTTCATTCTGCTGTGATTCTAAATTTAGCCCACAAGCATCACTTACTTGGCCAGAAGGAGTTGACACCGTACAGGTAAGATGGCGGCCCACATGGAACGTTTCGTTCACGCCACTTATTCATTACAGCATATTGACAACAGTGAATGCACACGTGATGAGAAATGATCTGATGCAGCCAATGAAGATCCTTCTGGAAGAGCGCACAAAACAGCAACGCACTAATTCGAACGTTCACTGGAGCTTGTACCGCGAACTGCTTTTTCTTTCGCTCATTTCATGCGGTGACGAAAACATCGATATTGGTACGGAGTGGGGCTAGGGCTGGGTTACATGGTACCGAGTTGGGTTAGGGCCGGTTATATGGTACGGAGTGGGGTTAGGCTCGGGTTATATGGTACGCAGTGGGGTTAGGGCTGGGTTATATGGTACGGAGTGGGGGTAGGGCTGGATTATATGGTACGGAGTGGGGTTAGGGCCGGGTTATATCGTAGGGTTAGGAATGATTAGACTCATGTAAGGATAGGGTATGATCAGCTTTAGGGTTTTGCACTCTTTTAAGTTTTGTACCCTAATTCTAAATTTCTGTAAGACGAAATAAAATTGCAGTAGAAACAACGCGTGGAACTTTCATTATGTATGATTTTCCCGTTACAGATGTGTTTGATCGAGAGTATGGCATCGCGTACAAAGAGATTCTACGAGAATTCTCCGATCGTCTTTTTCCCGACGACAAATCGCCGAGCGCTAAAGCCGTGTTCTGTAGGCAGGCTTTCCTCCCGCCGACTTTACAACCTCGCAAAGCAAAGATTGACTCAGCCAATGAATGAAAATGCTGTGCGCGTGTCTCCGCAGGTAACCTCGAAAAACTTTATTTTCTACGAATTTTAAAATTGTAAAAAGTAATAATAAGAGTTATTTTGAATAAACATATTGTTTGGGGAAATGTACTTTACTGGAAGTGTCGACAAAAGCATTTAACAGGAATTCGGTGGTGAAGTATTTTTGTTCGATATTAGAGGTCCTATTGATTCATACAATAAACTTTCTGTATTTCGATATCTCTCCTACTTGAAGCCGTACCTGTTCTAAAAAAGGTATTCTCGCATAGCTGTGGATAGAAGTGAATGAGCAGAAGAAATACATCTGTGTCGAGTGAAACTACAAATAACTCAGTGAATGATTCCATCTCACAAACATGACTTGCATGTAGAAGCATAAGGGTGTCGGCTCCTTCATGATTATGGACGAGCAAGTTAGCCGAATAGTCTGGAATATTTGATATGCTTTTAGTTCAAAAGACAACTACAAATAGTTTCCCAGCTTTTGTTAGTTCATCAATTGCGTACTTTGATAAATAAACAATTAAACAGATGGGACGGATACCCACTTTTCTCTGGTCTGATCTTTCAAGCAATCTTTTATATACCTATCGAATATTAGGCGAACTTCTGAGAAACCAAAACTTTCAGCTGCAAGGATAGAAGTGAATAATGAGCAAAAGAAATACATAAATGTAAATTAATAATAATAATAAATAAATGTGACATCTTCAGTAGTTATTGTTCTGCAAAGTTTTGAATTCGTTGGTTTTAGGAGCCAGTTAGTTGATGTGTTGATGTTAGTTGATTCTTTTTTGAATCTTGAGCTTGCTCCGAGCAGACGCGTTTTGGAAGCTCTTAGAAAATCGATCGTAAGTTCGCAATTTATTAAACCTTAGCATTACAGTTTGTTGGAAGCAACTGTCTCAGTCACCGAATCTTCAAATTGTTGACTATATCATTTTACACTCACGTATATTTGTGTTCGCATAGCTACATTTTGTGTGTTTCCATTCATTGAATCTCTCCGGGTTGTTGAGGACTTTCGGGAGCTTGGGTCGAAACCCCAGGGGACTGCCTCATATCCCGAAAAAATAAGGTTTGAGTGTGGAACAACTTTTCTTTACCCTAGTACATTATTTAAATCATTTTATTTTTTTGTTCTACGATCTTGAATTTGCGCTTTTCTGCTCTTACAACCCGAATTTTCATAATTGCAAGACATTTGCACTTCAACATCCGTTTGCAATTATAAGTAATTGAAGGTATTTCACTTGTTGATTGAAAAGTTTAACGTTTGTCAGTTATTATGGCTCTTAACAAATCCAAAGATATTTGTCCCGGAAATAGGAACAATCCGTGTAAGATTAAAGTTGAAGACACCGATGACGCTATTTAATGCGACATGTGTAAATTTTGGTATCATATCAGTTGTCAATCATTATCACTATCGGCTTACCAAGCAATCGAAATGCATAAGTTATTTTGGGTATGTGATACCTGCCAAAAAATATGTATGAACATAGCAGAACCACCAGTTAATCGAATTATTGAGAAGTTGAATAAACTTGACAATAAAATTGATAAACTATCAACA
This sequence comes from Candelabrum cocksii, assembly GCA_963930725.1. Classification (NCBI taxonomy): domain Eukaryota; kingdom Metazoa; phylum Cnidaria; class Hydrozoa; order Anthoathecata; family Candelabridae; genus Candelabrum; species Candelabrum cocksii. The sequence goes on from OZ005674.1 coordinate 4,516,946, forward strand.
AGCATTCTTGACGGACAACAAAAGATTTACTACAACTATGCTGAGGCCACAAAGAACAACTCACAATCCGAGGAGGTTAACCAATTTAATTCATCAAAAATAATAAAAGAAACCATTAACGAGATAAACAAACAAGACCGGTCATTGAATCTCATTGTTCACAATTGTGTTGAGACTCAAGACCCTATTGCAGATTTCTTTAATTATGCTCATAAAGGGTGTAATCTTAAACTTGAGAGAAACGTTATCAAAAATTGTAAACGGTTAGGTCCGCAAAACAACGACAAACCACGAACGCTCCTTGTATCACTGACAAATTCTGAGACAAAGAATCAAATTCTAAGAAATACAAGATTTCTAAAAAAATCATTACCTGGCACCTACATCAACCCAGATCGATCTAAAGAAGAACGTGATCAATTCAACGCAGCTCGAATAGAACAAAAAAAATTGATAAAAAGCGATGTCTCGGGGGAATGGTTTTATCGGATTATGGGTCCACCTTGGAACCTAAAAGTTATTCGAGAGAAAAAAAGACCAAGGAAAGAATCTACTGGCATAAAAACTGCGCTCATTCAAAAGATTTAAAAATAGTTTATACTAACGTTGACTCATTGTTAAATAAAAGATTGGAACTTTTGCAGATTCTAAAAGAGCATAATCCTGATATCATCAGTTTGGCTGAAACATTACCTAAGAATAAAAGATTTGATGTCCTGGAAGCTGAAATCTCAATAGACAATTATAGCCATTTTACCAACCACAACTCTACCTCCTGCCGTAGAGGTATTATAATATATGTTCGCAACACAATTAACACTACCCAAACCAACATGGAAGTATCCTTCAGTGAAATGGTCAGTTGCATTGTCCGGTTAAAGGACCTAGATCTGCTTTTAAGTACCTTTTATCGATCGCCGAACAGCACTCCTGAAAATGATAACCTACTTCATACTCAATTATTAAATGACAGCCGAACATACCGAAACAAGCTATTTTTGGGAGACTTTAACTACCCAGACATAGACTGGTCAACTGCCGACAATCCTCTCCCTAACTCATCCAAATCAGAAGTATTCATTGAACACATACGCAATTCTTATTTATACCAACATGTTTTTAAACCAACGCATATCCGACCTTTTCAAAATCCCACTACCATCGATCTAATATTCACTTCAGAAGAACGCACAATATCACCTATACAGCATCTTTCACCTATTGGTAAAAGTCATCATCAACTTCTGTATTTCAAACTATTTACGTCATTCACTGACACATCTACAACTGCTTCGAAATATTTTCTTTATTCAAAAGGAAATTACATAAAAATCAAAGATGGGCTAAATTCTTTAAACATTGACTAACTGGCGTCCTTAGATTCTATCGCTTCATGGAATTGGCTTCACCAGTCAATAATAATATTCCGACCAAACCACACTCTCACAAAAAAATCCTCAACATGGCTAAATATAGAAACAACTATGAAACTCAAAACAAAACAGCAAAAATATTCTGCCTATTTAAGATCTCCAAACAAGAACAGCTACCACGAATATGCAAAAGCAAGGAACCAAGCCAAAGCATCATGCAGAAAAGCAATAATACAATTTGAAAGGCAACTTGCTGATAATATAAAGGACAATCCTAAAGCCTTTTTCTCGTATGTGAAAAGCAAACTAAAATCAAAATCTTCTTTTCCGGACATGTCATACAACGCGTCTACTGCAACAACCGACATAGAAAAAGCTCTTCAGTTCAACTAGTATTTTGCAAGCGTGTTCACAAACGACAATTCATCGAATATTCCTTCTTTCAAGCACTATCATTGTCTCACTCCATTCGCTGACAAACCTGACTTTTCGCCTGCTAACATAAAAAGACATCTACTTCAATTAAAAACATGCAAATCTCCTGGTCCTGACCAACTACATCCTCGAGTACTCAAAGAATCTGCTACTGAACTTTCACCTTTGCTTTCTATTATTTTTCAAAAGATCTTCGATTCGGGTAACATACCACAAATTTGGAAAGACGCAACCATAACGCCACTATTCAAAAAAGGAGATAAATCTATTGTGTCCAATTATAGACCAATTAGTCTCACGTGTGTAGTAACAAAAGTGTTCAAAAAAATTATTAAGGATCATTTGCTTCATCACTTCCGCGAAAACAACATGTTCACCCCAGTTCAACACGGGTTTCGTTCTGGTCATTCTTGTGTCACAAATCTGCTTTCAGTAATCGACTCTTGGACTAAAGCTCTAGACAAAGGAATTCCTATTGACAACATATACCTAAACTTTGCGAAAGCCTTTGACAAAGTACCTCACAAGCGTCTCCTAGTCAAACTCAAAGCATATGGCATCAAAGGAAAAACTTTCAATTGGATCGAAAACTTTCTTCGTAACCGCCGCCAAAGAGTCAGAGTCAACAATGGCTTTTCAAACTGGAATGAGGTCCGAAGTGGCGTTCCACAAGGTACTGTATTAGCTGCATTACTGTTCATAATCTATGCCAATGACATTCCCCAGTCAATAACATCCCCTGCTGCTCTTTTTGCTGATGACACAAAGGTGTATCTTCCATTGGATAATGCCACATCGCATTACCTACTTCAGAAAGACATCGACTCGCTAGTTTCTTGGGCAAAAAACTGGGGAATGTGCTTTAATATTGATAAATGTTCAGTCTTGCATCTTGGTCATAACAACAAGCTACATACGTATACCATGTGGGACCCGCTTGAAACAAAACGCGTCGTGATTAAACCAACGAAATGCGAGCGTGACTTGGGAGTTCAAGTTGATAGTTGCTTGAAATTCGCAATTCACATCACGACTCAAGTCAACAAATCAAATCGCATTCTTAGATTGATCAGACGCACTTTACCTCGACACAAAAATGTTCACGAAGCTTTTCATAGCACTTGTTCGCCCGCATCTAGAATATTGTGGTACGGTTATTAACCCAAGGTTGCTGAAAGACAAAAGGCAAATTGAAAACGTTCTTCGTCGTTCCACAAAACTGTTGCCCGGTATGAAAAATCTATCCTACGAAAGCCGCCTTGTACGCTTAGGTCTTCCAAGTATGAATTACCGTTTCATAAGAGGCGATTTAATAGAAGTTTACAAATGGTTTCACAACTTCTATTTCTGTGAAACCAAACTGTTCGACATCGAAGGAAGATCACTGACGAGGACGAGAGGTCATTCATATAAATTGAAAAAACAATTCTGCAGACTCGACTTCAGGAGGCAATTCTTTACGATGAGAGTTGTAGACAGTTGGAACAGCCTCCCTAACGAAGTTGTTACTGCGGAGTCACTGAACATTTTCAAAAATCGATTGGATTTGTTCTTGAGAAACAAAAGATATTTGTATGTTTGATTATTTATTTACGATTATTTGTTTGATTATGTCTTTCTATGAAGCGCTACCATCGATTTTTCGATTTATTTTTATTTTCTATTATTATCAATTTTTTATTCTCTTCACATTTTTATGCTTTTGCATGACTTTGCTTTGTTATAGGTTGACAGGCACAGTTTTATGCCTATACATAAAATTTTTGATGTAAACCTTATTTTATAATAATAAATAATAATGTGTATTGTTTACCTACCGCAAGAAATCCATCACATATACAGGACACAGGCTAGACCGAATCATTGTAGTGCTGTCTTGTTTGTTCAAGACAATCCCAAGACTTTCATTGCGCGGTTTTCCTGTTCAATGTCATGATCTGGGTCGATGGCGCTGAAAGGGGATGTATTTTTATTGACAATAAAATCGGAATTCGGAAAATTGGGAAATCGGAATCGGGGTTTCCCCGTCGGAACTTCTCAGCCCCCCGTCGGAAGTAAAGCAACACAAGCAACATATTAACACAATACTGACATTTTTTAATGTTAGGTCTTTTTTGTGATTAATACAATTATCATGATATCAAGTTTCATGGCAGGTTATGTTTAAATTTAGAGTTGCCAAATCTGTAATAGATTTGATCATTAATGAGTTTTATGTTAAACTTAGAGTCAAGCGATTAGCACCCCCCCCCCCCCCCCCCCCCGTCGGCACTCTAAGCCCCCTCGTTGGAAAAACCCTGGCGCAATTATAGATTCCATTGTTTTAGAGAGTAGCGATGTTAAGGCAATGGGTCTGTAGTTAGATGGTAATGATTTATCACCCTTTTTGGGGATTGGAAAAACATGTTCTAACTTCCATGAGGAAGGAAAGATGCGGATGGAATAGGAGAGGTTAAAGAGTATGGCGAGATGGGGGGCAAGTTCCTTTGCGCATGTCTTTGCAGGATAGCAGGTATGCCATCTGGGCCAGAAGATTTGTTAGTACATAAACGTTAGAGTCAATCAATTGTCAATTGTTTTCGTTTTGGAAACAACAGAAACTTGGTGATCGAGGCATCGACCCGAATCGTCAACATTTGATGTTAAAGAAAAGTGTGAGGCAAAACATTCAGCTTTGTGCAACGGGTGACATGCCACGCTTCCATCGGGATGAACGATATCAGGGAATGTTGATTTGCAGAAATTTGATCTTATGGATTTCACCATCGACCAGAAAGCTTTAGGGTCGCTCAATTTGATTTTGTCATAAATGGACACCATAAAAAAATCTTTGGCCTTTCGGATGGAGTTAGAGCAAGCATTTCGGGCAAGAGTGAAGTTTTCACGATTCTGTTGGGTGTTGTTTCTTTTCCACTCACGGAACGGTTTGTTCTTGCGGTTCACTGCGCGAAAACACTTACGGTTGAACCATTTTGGCGAATTAACCCGGCCAAGGCGTTCAGTGGATGGAATGGCCAAATACAGGGGCGGAGCTAGAGAAAAATATTGGGGGGGGGGGGGGGGGTGCAAGGGTCATAAAGACCGAATTTGCCGACAAGAATTTTTTTATTCAATAAACACAAAAAACTAAACAATACATAAAAACTAGACCAAAGGATATATGAAATGTGTCTTTATTTGTTCGATATGAAGACTCTTCTGGTCTTAAGTGTAGCCGAAATGGTAGCTAGTTTTTCAACACGTACATTATCGGTGACGTCTCTTTCACAAGCCATTAACATTAACTGTTCAAGTCTGTCGTCAAGCATTTTTGATCTGGCTACCATTTGTGTTCGTTCGATTGAGATTACTCAATAAAATAGTTTGAAATGTATGCTGCATGTGATTGTTTCATCATTTGAATTAGTTTCATGTGAAAATGTTTTGGTTTTAGATTTATTCTATGATAGATTTGAATTTGTTAAATCTTGCATAATTGTTACATTTATTAAGCAATTAAATCCGTCACAACGTCGACGACAATGAGAATGAATGAATGATGATTCACTCACTCTGGTTGTCAACGTCAGTCAATGAAAATTGCGTAATGAGCATACACAAAGTAGAAATCAAAAGTTATTGATCCAATGATAACATATAATGACGACGCTTTTTGTTCAGCATTACAACAGAAGAAAGAAGGTAGAAAACAGGAAATTTTCATTTTGCCGACATGGTTTGGGAATTTGCCGACAAACAAAATGTTGGGGGGGGGGGGGGGGTGCCGAGTTTCCGATTGGAGCCGATGCCGTTGGTGTTTCGAATATTGACGAGTCAGTTGTGAGGAAAAGATCTAAGGTGTTAGCTGAATCACAAACGCGATCTGGAATACGTGTTGGGAAGGTTACCAATTGTTTGAGATAGTTTAAAGTGGCAAAAGATTCTGCTTCAAGGCCTGCTGCCTTTGCCCGCTGGGTTGTGGACATTAAAATCACCTAAAATAGAAATTTCGCACCGAGGGAATTTGATTATAAGTGTTTCGATGTTGTTGATAAGATGATCGAAAAATATTTTATGTTCTTGAGTGGAGTTTGGGGATCGATAAATAGTACAAAAAAATTTAATGTTGCCACAACCATTGACTTTTAACCAAAGTATCTGAAAAGTACTTCTCAAATCTGTTAAGATCGTCTACTTCAAAGTTCAAGTTCAAATTGTTTATTTACCATATAATAAAAAAAATACAAAAATAGATAGAAAAACTAATTACAAAAATATATGGTTGGTGTTACTCAATAGCATAAAAGCTGAACAATGTAGTGACACCACAGTAGAAATAGACGTAAAATATCTAGAAAATAAATATATATATATAATTGGAAAAGATACACACAACATAAAATACAAACCACCAAGCAAAACATATATTTGTTTAATTGATTTACCCCTGATGCTAAGTTTGACTAAATTAGAAAATTGTTTATTGTTTAAATCAAAAATAGAATTTAACCAATGCATGTTTTTATATTTTATATCAAAAATATTTTTAATGTCTCTAATTGATTTGTTCCATTCAGTGATGCTTTGGTGTTTAATTGAGTATTTGCCATAAAAAATTGTATTATATGAACAGATTTTAAGTTCATTAGCTAAGGCATTGCGAGATGGATAAAGATGAAAATGACAAAGCTTTGTGAAGAAATTGCCAATCGAAGGAGGGATATTTTGGTTTAAAGAATCAAAAACAAACATAATGTTGAGGAGTTTAATAGTAGACGAAAATGGAAAGATATTAAATTTAGTAAAAGCAGCAGTTACATTTGATCTAAAAGGTTGACAATTTATAATTCTTAGAGCTGATCGTTGAATAAAACATAATTTATTTATTTGAAATAATTTAGTACCAACAACATAATATTATTCGCAATATATTTCGATTTAAATATAAATCATCATCAGGCTAAAAACATAAAATGAACAGTTTAAAAACAGTTAAAAAAAGATATTGTATAATATACTACAGGTCAGAATATACAAACAGTCAAAACAAGAGAATGCTATTACGTATGAAAAATCAAAACAGCATAAACTAAAGGGCGAGCACTTAAAAAGAACTGTGCGATAATTATAATTTAATGACTAAAGCGCGAGAACGATATTCGTCTTTTGTGTTGAGAGATGGCTTTAACTCATTAATACATAACGCCTCGAGGGTCATTAAATGGGACACAGTTCTTAAAGAACTAGCAATGATTAACTATGAGAGCGTCATTCTTTGAGCCAATCATCAACAAGACCATCAGCTCAATAATCGCGAGGCGTAACCACGGAGGAACAGAAAATGTAGAAAAACAGAAGGATGATGTTGAAGAGAAACCGGAGAAAAAAATGCTTTTCTTACAATTTAGGGGAAAGTATCTGAAAAGTTTGAGATGGCATTAAAGAAACTGCAAGCTCCCTGCAAGATCGTCTTCACTTTGAAAAAACTAAAAACTGCTCTACCACCACTAAAGCCGAAGATTGATGTTTCTCTAAGAAGCAGAGTTGTATATAAAATTACATGTCCATGTTGTAAAGCATGCTATTTGAATATTTTGCCACAATGTTTCTGCCAAAAAGATAATTTATTTAGATTTGTGCTTCTTTTTTGGCTCCAAATTTGACAACAATAAGTTAAACGTGATGAAAAAATTAAAAAAATACAAACTTTTCAAAATTTTTGTATTAACGTGGTATCTAATTTTTGAAAGCATGCTATTTGATCGGTTCAATTTTTACAAAGTTCGCTTAAGTGAGGTTTCCAAGTTATGTTTTCATCAATTAAAACTCCCAGATAATTAATGCAAGTTGATTGTTTTAAACGTGATCCATTTAACATGATTTTAATTTCAGAATCATTTTTTTTATGATATTTCTTAAAAATGATAAATTCGGTTTTATTAGCATTTAAAGCGATAAGATTTGCATTAAGCCAATCATTTACTCTTCGTAAATCATAATTTACTTTTTTACATAAGGCTTTATTGACTTGTTGATGTATAACAAATTAGTGTCATCTGCAAAATGATGCACTGTTGAAAACTTTATACAGTTATGAAAATCATTAATATAAACTAAAAATAACAATGGACCCAACATAGAACCTTCAGGAATGCCACATCTACTCTAGCAACCTGGACACCAGAACGGACAAAAACAAAAACTCCACTTCGTGGAGACAGGCCAGAGAAGAATTTATAACCTGGGCAACGGAGATGAGAGGAAACGGTTTCCAGATTAGTGGGATCTGCCGGACAAACGTGAGTTTCAGTCAGGCAGAGTAAATGGGGTCGTTTGGCCAAAAGATGTTGATGTAGAGAATCGATATTTGCATTTAACTCACGAATGTTGCACAATGCAATTTTAATTTTTAAGACAGTGTTCGATGAAGTAGGAACGTCTAGAGCAGAATCTAGTAAGCTTGACGGACCCAGCGCATTCGCAGCACTGGGAACGCGGACCTTTTTAGCCTGGGTGACGTCCGAGCCAGTATGATTATTGACTGAATGTACTGTCATTAAGAAGGAAAGGATACCTGGAACTTCCTGTCTGGTGGGAAAATCCAATGCTTTAAGCCACCAGTAGCAGCAGAAGTGGTGGTATTTCACCAGGGCGTTGGTTTTAACCCAAATACCACCTTAAAAATTAATAATTAGGTTGGTGCATTTGCAACTGCAAGACCTCATATTACGGCAGAATATTCAAAGAATGATTGATAAACTTTGATGTGGGACTTCAGTGTTGGCAAATCTTTCTCTAGAGAAATGCCTTTGACAGTGAGATTTTAGGAACTGTAAGAAGTCTTCGAATATTAACATATGATATGTCATCTTTATCTTGTTGCTGTTAAATTTAGACTGATGTCCTTAGAAATGTTGGTTGTAAAACATTGCGTGAAATATATCAAGTACTTGACAAGATTTGGTGAACATGGGAATGGGTAACAAAAATGTAGCGAAAGAGCAAGCAAACGTCAAACTTTTGTAAATAAATCCTCAAAAATTGGTTAATTCGAACAAAACGTCTGACCGCCGCGTGTTCGGGTTAGCTGCTGCATGACGTTTTCCTCTCTGTATAAGTACGGTGATTAAGAATGTGTATAGTATATACTAGATTGTAACTGATAAAATAATGGTGAAGAGGCTATATAACACTCTCCATGAATGTTATTATTACAAGAGTTTATGGTTTTCGCCTGAAGGTTTACTTGACCCAAGAAACTCTACAGTTCAAACGATTTTAAAAGGTAACTTGACCCAAGAAACTCTACAGTTCAAACGATTTTAAAAGGTAACTTGACCCGAGAAACTCTACAGTTCAAACGATTTTAAAAGGTAACTTAACCCAAGAAACTCTACAGTTCAAACGATTTTAAAAGGTAACTTGACCCGAGAAACTCTACAGTTCAAACGATTTTAAAAGGTAACTTGACCCGAGAAACTCTACAGTTCAAACGATTTTAAAAGGTAACTTAACCCAAGAAACTCTACAGTTCAAACGATTTTAAAAGGTAACTTGACCCGAGAAACTCTACAGTTCAAACGATTTTAAAAGGTAACTTAACCCGAGAAACCCTACACTTCAAACGATTTTAAAAGGTAACTTGACCCGAGAAACTCTACAGTTCAAACGATTTTAAAAGGTAACTTGACCCGAGAAACTCTACAGTTCAAACGATTTTAAAAGGTAACTTGACCCGAGAAACTCTACAGTTCAAACGATTTTAAAAGGTAACTTGACCCGAAAAACTCTACAGTTCAAACGATTTTAAAAGGTAACTTAACCCAAGAAACTCTACAGTTCAAACGATTTTAAAAGGTAACTTGACCCGAGAAACTCTACAGTTCAAACGATTTTAAAAGGTAACTTAACCCGAGAAACCCTACACTTCAAACGATTTTAAAAGGTAACTTGACCCGAGAAACTCTACAGTTCAAACGATTTTAAAAGGTAACTTGACCCGAGAAACTCTACAGTTCAAACGATTTTAAAAGGTAACTTGACCCGAGAAACTCTACAGTTCAAACGATTTTAAAAGGTAACTTGACCCGAGAAACTCTACAGTTCAAACGATTTTAAAAGGTAACTTAACCCAAGAAACTCTACAGTTCAAACGATTTTAAAAGGTAACTTGACCCGAGAAACTCTACAGTTCAAACGATTTTAAAAGGTAACTTAACCCGAGAAACCCTACAGTTCAAACGATTTTAAAAGGTAACTTGACCCGAGAAACTCTACAGTTCAAACGATTTTAAAAGGTAACTTGACCCGAGAAACTCTACAGTTCAAACGATTTTAAAAGGTAACTTGACCCGAGAAACTCTACAGTTCGAACAATTTTAAAAGGTAACTTGACCCGAGAAACTCTACAGTTCAAACGATTTTAAAAAGTAACTTGACCCAAGAAACTCTACAGTTCAAACGATTTTAAAAGGTAACTTGACCCAAGAAACTCTACAGTTCAAACAATTTTAAAAGGTAACTTGACCCGAGAAACTCTACAGTTCTGTTCATTCTTCGTTTAATAAAAAGGAAGAAAGCTCTGGCCATAATCGCAAGTCACTTATTCTGACACGACCATTTTAACAAAACACGAATATATTTCTAAAATAAGAGCGAGAAAATTGCGTTAGATCAGATCGAATTCACCAAAATAAATAAAAAATATTACAGATGATTACATAAATATGTCACAAACCTTGAACGTTTAAAAAAGAACTAATTGAAGTTGGTGATTCGAGAAGAAAAGACTTTTGCAGAGAGTACCGAATACATATAGGTATCTTAACTTACCAAATAATATACAAAATTTGCCCTAATCAGCTGTACCGTAAAAAAGTTCATCATTCCCTGGGCGATGTGTTTATTTTATATGGAAATTTGCGTAATAACTGTCACTTAATAAATGACGCCACCACCGACCACATAACCTCGTTCGCGTTCGCTTTCTGAGCCTCGATTTCGGGATCGAGGTCAAGTAACTCGCGCACACGTTTGGTGGCCAGGTCGTAATCTTCGTCGTTTAACGGCGCAAACGCATTCTCTAAAACGTCGCTCGAGTGCGCTAAGTACAAAAGTGCCAGCGTTCGTTTGTCCATGCGGTGCGGGTCATTTACCCATCTCGTGAGCACGGAGTCTTGCACCTTCTTGACGACGCGTTGCTTCACGGTGCTGTTGTTCACAGGGTGTGTTGTCATGTCGAAGAGGAGAAAGTTTAGTTTCTCAGTGGAAAGTACACCTTTCTCCACCAAGTTCTTCGCCAGACGCTCCCTCACATTGCGCAGCTGGTAGCGAAGTTTCAACGGGTTCCAAGTCTCACCTGAAACATACAACGAGTAGATGTCCATTGCGTGTGCATGTGTAAAAATGAATTTGTGCCACACACATAACAAATATAAAGTTTTTATATATTCTAAAAAACGATTGTTGCAGAATGGAATAAAGAAAGAAAGTGGGACAAACATTTTGTGTCACAGTAGCATTCTTCTGTGCGAAATCATTACTAGTGGTTATCTATGAACACCCAAAACACTTTGATAGATTATTAGATTTGATGATTTGGTAGATTTTAATCTATATCCATTCTTTATTATCCCACTTAGAAATAAATAGCACCTGTTGCATGAAAACATTTGAACACACACAAAATTGAATTGTTTTATCATATTGCACCCTTTTAAAATTGTTTTTTAATATTCACCAATATGCACCATATAAAGTTATATGACATCAGCATAGCATACCACTGAGAAGTTCAACCCAACTGGTGATGGTCTCTGGAGGAGTTGTCTCCTTGATCAACTTTATGGCTTCATCAAGTATAACATCACCCGTGGGCGCATCGTTCAAGAATTGCACCTTACGATTCAGAAGACTCTTTCGTCGCATACCGGTCTTCTCCAGGTCGATGCGACCTCTCAGCCCGAGCTCAATCATCATGCAGCCGCGAAGCCCAGACGAAATGCAATCATTCCAAAACGAGGTGTAACCCTTAACAGAACATCCAAATTAATGAAGCAAATCCACAAGATGGATTATAAGAGCGATGAATACATCTGTCACTGAACCTTCTGCTGTTTCATTCATTCGGTTGAATAGGTTGAAAAAAATCCAAACAGGGACGATTATTCTTAGTTTTCAAGTGATTCTCCACCTAAATTATTCTTTATATGTAATTGGAAAATTAACTTTTTATGGTTTAGCAGAGATTTTAGACAGCAGATACATATCACTTCGCAAAGCAATGTCACTATTTATGTACTTGCATACCTATGACAAAGACAAAGTCTTCTAGTCAGGGCCGCATCCAGAGTTAATTTGGGGATACCGGTTCTCTTAAAACAGAACCCCAATTTTTTCCAGAAATCGTAATCTACATTGGCTAAAACGGACATCTCCTCATGGCATTTGTTGTGTTGTTTTTCCTTTCTAAAATAGTTTCCTGTTACCGCGCTACCATATGAGTGTAAGGCTATGCTTTCACATGCCACAAAAATACTTTTTTCCTTCAGAAACAATCGATCACTTGCATCACGGACAGATAATAGATGGACCCCTGCACATATATGCCTTTATTTAGTGTCTCGCATAAGTAGGATGTTTATAATTATATTATTATATATGATAATTATCTCTCGTTCAAGAAATTATTCATGATTAAATTTAAACCAGCTTTATTTATGCCCGTTATGAAGTGTGAATAGTGTATTGTAATAAACAAATAAATCAAAATATTTTTTATTTTTTTCATTTTTTGTACCTTAACGTCTATAAGAATTTTTGAGAGAAATGAAACATAATTGTTTTGTTTACACATTATAATATCAATGTTCTGTTTATATGTGGCTAAGGTTTATAACACAATGCGCCTCTCACCTATATAGAGGTCCACTAGAGCATACTAATTGCATATTGTGTGGCTGCCTAAAGGCAACCGTGATAATGTTCCAAGATACTTGATTGATTTGTGACTCGAATTTGTCAATTTAAAAAGACAAAAACAAAATTGTTTTGAGCATTAATCAAAGTTTAAAAAAAGTAAAACAATATTGTTTCGAATCATCAATTTAGAAACGTCCGTATAACCTTAAATTACACAGGGCTTCTAATATAATATCAAATATTTCAACATAATAAACTTGTATACGGAGAAAAAATAAATGCGTTTTGACCATTTCGTAGGCAATAGAGAGAGGGCTAACCCTCCTAACCAAGATCTTGTTTTGTTTAGCCAAGATCTCGTCAAAGCGGGCTGGAAATTCTCCATAATATATGCTCCCAGCCCGGTTAGGAGGGCTAGAAAATATGTCTCTGTGCACGCGCGCGCTAAAAAACTCCTCTGCATTTTTTCTCTCCTCCGTAGATAATATTAATTTAGGAGGGCTAGCCCTACTAAGCAGGCTGGTTCTTTCTCATATATATGTGGGGTGAAATTCATCTGGGTCAAAGGGTCTGTGTTAGGTCCCATTTTGTTCTTGTTATAAATAAATGATTTTCCAGATCACATGTTCTTCTTTTTGCTGATGATTCAAAATCACAGACAACATCAGCTAATTCTTTTAACAATCGCGAGTGGAGATCATTAGACTTGTTGGGTGACAGGAGTTGGTTCCATATTTCACCTTTTGAGAAGTCAACAACATCAGATAACAACGTGATGCAGTTTCAGTCAAAGATGGTATGTTTATCTCAACTTCTTTGGTAAAAATGCTTGCGAAAAAGTCGTTTAGTGCTTCGGCTTCATCAAGATCCGATCTTGCAGATGGTTTGTTGGCAAACTTGAGAACAAGTATATGCTCTTTGTACCATTGGTAAGCAAAGGTTTCTTCTTTATTCATCCATACAGGTTTTTGAGGTCTATTTATGTTTCTTGTGGGTATGTTTGTACCTATTGAACGTTCTAAGTTCTCTTTAAAATGTTTAAAAAAATTCTCCCCATCAGTATCTGTCACTATATCCCAGTCTAAGTCACTAATCTCATTTCGCATGTTTTCATATTCCTTTATGATAGTTAGACTTTGCTCTGATCCTTAGGAAATATAACATATTGTAGAACTTGGTGATGACTCTTCTCTAACAAAGCAGTATGTTGTATATATATCAGATATCGAATGTTTGGTATGTTTGAATGTTCAGTACTTCTAGTATGGATGTGGCAAGATTCAACCGGTTGGGAGTTGAACCAGGGACCTCATGAATCTGTGCGCAATGCTTAGACCATTTGCCACTGCCACCTTTTACTTTATATGACCTGTTTTGAATGGAAATAAAAACAACCAAAAATAACAAGAAAAATCTTTTTTTTTATCAAAAACCCAGCCTGGTGATTTATATATAATATAAAAATGATTCTGTATTTAAAAGGTAAAAATATTTAAGTTTAGTTTGAATTTCAACAGAGAAGTTGTGAAATAAATGGTGCCCTGTCTACGTAATATGCAACTCAATCGTTACGCATAATATCATGACTTTGGATAAAATGAACACACTGAAGGTTACTTATTATTGGTCTGATTATTCAATAAGTGTGCTTATTTATTCAAATTGCATCTTCAAAGATCGAAATTTGTTTTAGTGTATAGCTTCAAAACATTGTAAATGAAAATGAATTCTGTTTTTAACATAGAAAATTGATTAAAGTTTGTTTTTAAATTACTTTTGCATGATAAAATTAGTTTAATTGTATGTTTTTCTGGAGTTCGTAATTATTGGGTATGCACGCTGATTAGGCTTACTTGACTATATATCTGTCTGCCTGTCCTTTGCACACCTGCTCTTCTCTGAGGACCTAAACCTGCTTAGAGAAACTAATATTTTTTTCTTCAACCACAACAACACATGGATCATTCATTCATTCACTCTACACAAAATTAAATACAGCCAAATTTAAAGCATTCATAACTGAAGATCCTGGAAAATTTTTTGTCTTACTACTTTAATTTTTAGAGCTGGCTCTAATATCTCGTCAAAATTGGACATACTCTGCAGCTAGGATTAGACCTAATGTTTGTTAGTACCCACCACAAACCAACCAAATATTTAAAAATAACTTTTAAGAGTTTAAACAATTGAAACATACTTCCTTATCTTTTAAACCAAGTAAAAGAACTTCTTCCATAATAGTCAATTTAGTCTCTTTATCTGTAAATTCAGATTCTTCGTCGAAATTTTGATCTGGAGTTTCAATAATTTTATGGTCACCATCCAAGGGTTCTTTAGCAACGGATTTTACACTTCGTTGGACCAAACCCGCTGATCTTCTTGTAGCCATATTATTGGAGTATAGAAATGATATCAAAATAATGTCAGGTTTATCGTATATATATGACTAAATGGCGCCAAAATATCCTTTAAAATAGTCGTAAATTTCACTCGCTGTCGACGGTCGCCATTATTCCCGTTTACGTTTGTTTTTCTACTTTATTGCCGCTGACCAGAAATTTCGGTACCACCTTTGCGTCGTTTTTTCATAATAGAGATTAAAATACCTCCTAAACCATTATAAATTTCTTTTATCTTTGTAATCTTTTGCAAAAAAACGATAACACTCTGGAGGAATTAATGAATTAGTATTCTATATTTGAGTATTTTTTATTAGTCATCATCATCATCAGAGAAAAATTTTGATCTAACAATAAAGAACAGTTTTTTCATTTGAAACCTTCACTGCATAAAATGCAATGATATCCTTTTGATAGGAACACGCTAAAATTTTATCTAGCGATTAATCAATCCTCTTATTATTTATTTTTTTTACCCGCATTGCTGTTACCAGCAGGTACAATAAAAATTTACAAATATGTTACAACACGATAACTATAACGTCTTTGCTTGTTCCCTTATGTATGTTTTCTTTTCGCGTTTCTTTTTGTTTTTCTTGTTTCTACTTTTTTCTTCTTTCTTCTTTGTTTTCTCATTTTCTTTTCGTTATCATTTCTTATTGTTTCTTCATCCTTACTTGTGTCCTTCTTCCCCTCTTTTATGTGCTCTCTTGTCTTTCGTATTTTTGCTCTTTTATGTTGCTCAACTTTCTCATTTTTTCTCCTCTCTCTTTTGACATTCCTTCTATTTCTTTTTGTATCCACTGCTTTATTCTCGATTTCCATCTTGTCTTTTTAGTTTGTACTCTTCTTAAAACTAACTCCATTTTTCTTTGCCTTCTCTTTAACTTCATATACCATCCCTTCGTTTTGTATTTCATCTGGCTTTCAATTATTCTCCTGCACATCCTTCCACTGTCCCCCATCATTATATAGTAGTATAAATTTAGCTTCTTTTCTAACACTTTTTCCAAATACCTAGCTCTTTTATTACGAATAGAACAGTTGAGATCGAGGGAAGCTTATTTAGTCGGCGTAAAAATCATCAGAGTTAGGTTCTACCATAGCAATGGGTTTTGGTAGCATCTGTCAGGAGAAGAAAGAATGCTTTATGTATGCCTTTTCAAGTGCCGTTACTTTAATGGCAACCGTTCAAAGTTCAATATTGCTTGGACCAACTGTAGAGAGCGTAAGGTGGTATTAATTAATGTTATGGGGTTCAACCGTTTTACTGTGAACCATTCGATAAACTTTGTGGATCCGGTAGCCGCAGCGCACACACAAAACATCGAAAACTTCTGGAAGTTAGCAAAATCAAGAAATAAAAGACAACAGACAAATGCTGGATTCTTGTCTTTGTAAATGGATGTGGAGACAGAAAAACAGGAACAGCTTGGTTGTTTCACAAAATAATCCAGGATATAATAGCATGTATGGTATGCCACCTGTTCAGAATTTTTTTTGTACGACAAAACTCGGATTACATAAGATTGTGCGCGACATTTCCTGAAATCAATGGAATGAGTTAAAAGGAAAGTAACCACCGGGAAAAGTGAGACACCGAAAAAATTCTCTTTTCAACGTGCGATGTCACGAGTACTGCATCTTGATCAAACTCCCCTTACTTATGTGTCACTTGGCAAATACATGCTCTCTTTCTCCTGTTCCAAAATAAAAGGTGTTGATATCAAACGTCAAATAACTTCTACATTTGTAGTACCGTAAACCTCAGTGTATAAGCACACCCGCGTATAAGCCCACCGCGTATAATCCCATCCCTGTAAATACTCAAGAAGAGACCAAAGACAAATACAAGATAAAAAACACTCTTTTTACAAAATCAATCAAGGTATTTTCACATTCTTTAATTTTATTTCTGTTTTTCCATATTTTGGCGCCATATAGATAGTACGTGTAGGATATTTCAATTCCACCACCAGCGACCCATGTTCTTACTAAAGTAGTTCCTCCCCTTCTTTGTATCTTTAGATAAAACAATGGTGACCTTTGAATTGGACTGTATCTTCGCAATATGCAGCATTGCCATTTTAGCTTATATTAGGTTTTTGAATGCTTTGCCCATTCGAAAACTGTGTTATGTAACAAAACATTCGAAAACATTGAAATATTTGTCTACTATCAGACATTTAGTAAGGTCTCTTCAATTCAAAAAGCTTTAATGGCTCCAACCAACGACGCGTCGATCACACACACGAGGACACATGATGGAAGAAGAGTTTCATAAGGAATTCAAAAAAATGAGAGAAGCACAAGGGTGAAACAACTTGTAAAAGATTTTATATCTTCTGATGACTGCTTTTGGCGCTTTTGCAATAGGAAAACTATATCATACGAAGTAAGACTCATACAAGCCAAAAAGCAGCGAGTGAACTTCGTGAATCGATTGAAACTTCAACGCAAAAACTCTGTGCGAGAGAAAGAGAGGCGCTTCAGGTGATGTCGCAAGGCTTTGCCTTTCGTTCTTGAATATAATAAAACATATGATATTACAGGGTCCTTATGGTACTACAGCTTCCTTTTTTTTCGAGAGAGAGGGTGCACGAGCAAGACATGTTTTCGAGCGCTCCACTGTTTTGCTTGTTACAGTGTGGATTATTTGTTCTTGTAATATATAAACTTGCTGGTTATATATATTTGTGGACATTGACTGCGACTGTTCAGGAAATTTGAGGTTGCGTTTGAAGAGTTTCAGTGGAATTTTGTTCAATTCGCTTATTTTTTGAGTCTGAAAAAAGAACTTCCGTTTTCTCTCTTTAAAAAAAAACTTCCTCTTTTTACAAACAATTCACTGCCCTCCATCGCTGATTCTTCGCGTCCATATTCCCACGAGAGTAGATTTTAACGTCGGACTGCTTGCCACCGGACGAAGTACTTCTACTCTCTAAAGATATTCACACGCCTTTTCTTGCAATATTTGTCCTATACAACATTTTTATCCAATTATTTTTTATTACATTCATGCTGATTTGCTAATTTAGTTAAAGTTCTGTGTAATTTTTTTCTTCTCACTCCTAAACAAACCATGTCTTTAAACGCTGAACAACTTAAAGTGATTCCGAGGCGAAAAATATTTGGTTTCAAAATCGTTTTAAATATCATTGTTAAAACATTTTAAAGTGTCATTTTGAGTACCGAAGTGTAATAATGATTATAAAAAATTATCTTTTAAATACATTTCTGTCATGGCCGCCATTTCTCTCGAACCTCCCGCTTCAACATGTGTTTGTTATTTAGCGTCCAGTCCACGCGGCCCGCAAAGCGGCTTTTGACGTCATTATGGTGTATGATTTTGAGAAAAACATTTTAGCGAATAACTAAGCATTTGAATAATTGTCCTTGAAATTTTTGTACAGAACTGCAAAAAACAAACTTTTGACAACGATCAAAGAAGTAAAAGCATAAACTTTGCAAGTTCGTGTTTTCGTTTAAAATGCCTCATTGCTGTGTTTTTGCAAGATTAATTTTTGCGATTTAATCCAGCATTAATTAATACGCTTAAGGTAAGACAGAGGTAGCTAAAGTAATGATAGATTAAGGTCGATAATTATTTTAAACTTTTCATTTTTTTCGAACAGATACAATAAAACTGTTGATAAATTTTAGCTGATTCTAGATGCACCGGACAACAACCCACTCTTTTTCATTCATTCATTCATATTTTCTTTTTCATAAAATTTCTAACAAAAAACACAATTCTCCTAAATAAATTCAACACTACATTTTGTAGTTGAAAAATGAATATATATATATTATAATATCTTTTTATACAAAATATATTATAAATGATCAAAGAAAAAGTGTAAACTCGTAGAAGGTCAAATTTGACTTTATCATTGAGAACCCATTAGAATTATTGAAAAATTTAGCAGTATTGAGAAATTTGGTTAAAATTATTATTTATCCATTAATATAAGTTTATAAAAAAAAAATAATAATAGAATAAATAAAACTAACCTTCTGGAAGTTGAATGCAAACCTAGTTAATTTCTACACAGCACAAACACTCCCTGCTCACTTCTATCGTTTGACACATTCCACACTTACACTACTCAGTCACTTCTTTTTTTCTCTCGCTGGCTTGTCCTTTGACCAACCATCTCTTCCTTGCATGCTCACATACTATTTTCAAAACTTTTTAGCTCTTCCTCGGAGAATTTCTTTTTCGGTTCAAACAAGTATGGTTTACAAGAGATCTTTACTGTGAAACGTCGTCAAAAAGAGTTATTTCTTGATGTAAACCAAGATTTTGTAAAAATTTTCAGTACAATCAATTTGTTGTTACTCCATAACTACGTCACAGTTTAAAAAGGTCTGAACACTAATTTGAAAATCGGGCCGCAAATGTTGTAAACGACACTTGAGAACAGTTAGAAAAATGTCGAAAATTTGTTTTTAAAAAGCTGTTTGCCAACGAATGGTTTCGGCATTGCAAAAAAATGAAAAAGCAATTAGTTTTCATTTTTTGTGTTTAACAAAATAAGTTCGCATGTTTTTAGACCTCGGAATCACTTTAACAAATTCAGTAAAGCTGACCTTGTTTCTCATTACCTCAAACTTCAAATAGAATCGTCGTCAATGAAGAAAAAAAACTTATTTCTAAAAGAAAGCGTTGCTACCCTTCAGTTACAAGTGAAGAATTTGACGTTGCCTGTTGAAAACCTCCAGAACGCTGTTGACAAAATAAACAAAAATACCGCGCCTACTAATGATTGTTCCGTTGCTGAAAGTATCCTTGAGCTGGAAAGAGGGCACTTCCAACTTCAGCAGTATACTCGACGTGACACTGTTGTTGAACTGGTAGGGCTCTCTGAAGAGATAAAAGACGAGGCCCTAGAAGAGAAATGTTTATCCCTATTCGCCAAGATAGGGGTTAACCTAACAAGCGACGCCATCCAAGCTTGTTACAGACTCAAAAACAAAACTAGAGTAATTGTTAAATTTCTCAACAGAAAAAGCGCCGAATCAGTCCTGAAATAAAGGTAAAAATTAAAAGACATTAATATTGAAAATTTTACCAATAATACGAGATCAAGGATTTTCATTAATGAAAGTCTTTGTCCTCATTATCGATGATTTTTATATGGAAAACTTAAAGGTCTGTTTAAGAACAAGCGCATATTCTCATTCTGGGTTTGCCGTGGATCGATTTGCTATCAGAAGACTGAAGAAAGCTGTTATTGAGTCGTGCGTGCGTCATCTTGACGATCTTATTGACGAATTTGGCGAGATTCATTAAACCAAAATCTTTAATTTCAATGGAATGAATTTTGTTTTCTTTTTTTGTGTGTGTGTTTTATTCAATTTTCTATCGTGTTCTATTGTTCTTGTTTTTTTTGTTATCTCACTACGTTTTGATTAGGAATAGTTAGATGTTATTTACACCATAGAACGAATTCATTAATAGCTACTGTTAATAATTAACATGGATAATTGTGGTATTTGCGATAAGAAGGTTAGTCCTTTTCACCATGCAATTCAGTGCGACATCTGCAATAAATGGA
The DNA here is from genome assembly GCA_963930725.1 of Candelabrum cocksii. Classification (NCBI taxonomy): domain Eukaryota; kingdom Metazoa; phylum Cnidaria; class Hydrozoa; order Anthoathecata; family Candelabridae; genus Candelabrum; species Candelabrum cocksii. The sequence continues at coordinate 4,537,613 of OZ005674.1, forward strand.
TACATACAAAATGCAACCGATTAAGTGATATTGACTAGATCAATGTTCAAGCTTCTTCTACGTCATGGTTTTGTATTCTATGTCCCTCGAAAATTTTCCCTTTCTCAGCTCTTAATGATGTTGAGCTATCTACCTGCTTACAATCCCCAGAAAATTAATTAAAAATATGAACTCTTTTCTCTCCTCGCAAAATTACTGACGACGATACTGACATTAACATTAACTGTAAATACTACGATATAGAGGATTTTAATTTAACTATAACAAGTAACAAAAATGATTTTTCTTTTTTGCACATGAATATAGCATCTTTATCTGCGCACTTTGAAGAGCTAAACATTCTTTTATCGTTGTTAAAATCGAATTTTGAAATTATTGGGATATCTGAATCAAGAATTGTAAAAGATTCCTCTCCTTTAATAAATATAGACATTGACGGATACGCAACTGAATATACTCTAACGGAATCCACTTGTGGGGGAACACTTTTATATATCTCGGATAAACTTCTCTATAAAACCCATAATGATCTAACTATGTACAAGAGCAAATTACTCGAATCAATATTGAAATAGAGTGCAGAGAAACAAACATTTTTTTTCTTCTTTTTTTTAGAAGGAAATACACAGGAAAGACAGGGCCTATGACTCAACAGAGTCCTGTGTATTGAAAGTTTCACCTTTCTCTCCTTCGCCATTAGGTAGGAAAGAAATGATACCTGGAGCATCCTGCCTAGTGGGGAAAGCCAATGACATAAGCCACCAATAGCAGCAGGAGTGGTGGTATTTTACCAGGGCGTTGGGTTTAACCCAACAACCACCTAAAAAGTGGGATGTATATATAAACATCCAGCTATGGACCTAAATGAATTTAAAAACGATTATATGTTTTCTTTCCTATACAAATTATCAAAGGAGAATAAAAGTGTTTTCTTACTTGGCGACTTTAATATAAATTTACTTGCATGCAATAACAACAATAGCATTTCAAATTAATTTGACTTATTATCTTCTAACAATTTCTCGCCTACAATTACCCTTCCCACACGAATAACAAACACCTCAAGTAAAATCATTGATAACATTTTCACTAATTCTACTTTAAATCATATAATTTCTGGAAATCTCACTTCTTCAATTTCAGATCATCTGCCCCAATTTCTTATTCATCAAAATGTAAACAAAGTCAAGTCTAAACAACATAATATATTTACACGGAATTTCAAAAAAATGAATACAGCCAAATTTTGTGAAGACTTTAAATCAACAAACTGGGAAAACGTTATCGAAATTGACAAGCAAAATGTTAATTGTTCATTTAAGTTATTTTTAAATAGTTTCAATTCTTTATTAGATAGCCATGCTCCTCTAAATAAAGTTACCAAGAAATGTTTTAAAAGACCACTTAAACCTTGGATAACCAAAGGCATTAGAGTCTCGATAAAAAAGCGCAACCTGATTAAAAATAAATACATAAGAGCTAAAGATCCTAACAGAAAGGAAGCTTTAAACAAACAATTTAATTTGTATAGAAATTTAATTGTTTCACTAATTAAACAAAGTAAAAAAAATCATTTTGAAGCTTATTTTAGAAAGAATAACTCCAACCTACGTCAGACGTGGAAAGGAATCAATAATTTGATGAACATTAGTAAAAACAATCAACACTACCGACAAGTTTATCTAATAAAGATTCAGTCATCAAAAATACAAATTTGCAACGTCTTTAAGAACTTCTTCACATCCATTGCTGGTAATATAAGTCGTTAATCCACTCCTCCCACACAAATTTTAATAATTTTCTTAAAAATCCTACTTTATCTAAATAGTATTTTCATTTCCCCAACTACTAGCGATGAAGTTTCTTCTTTAATTGCAAAATTGTCTAAAAATAAAACCTCAGGTCCTAATAGTATCCCAAATGCAATATTACAACTAATAAATAAACAAATATCCTCCCATTCTTTCGAACTTATTTAATTTATCTATTAATCGCGGAATATTTCCTGGTAATTTAAAAATATCAACAGTAATACCAGTACACAAAAAAGGATCAAAATTGAATGCAAGCAACTATGTACCGATTTCTCTAATATCTACACTTAGTAAAATACTTGAGAAAATTATTTACAAACGAGTCTATAGTTTTTCAATAAAAATAATTCTTTGACCTTTTCCAAGTTTGGCTTCCGCTCTAAAGTCTCCACTACACATGCACTTGTATCCATTACAGATAAGATTCAAAAATCCTTAGGCGCCGGTGAATATGCTTGTGGAGTTTTTATTGACCTACAAAAAGCATTTGACACTGTTGACCACAAAATCTTATTGAAGAAGCTTGAATATTACGGAATTAGGGGAATATCACTGGATTGGTTTCATTCGTATCTATTAAACAGAAAACAGTTTGTATCTATAAATGGTTTCAAATCTTCTCTAAAATAAAACACTTATGGAGTTCCCCAAGGTTCGGTTTTAGGCCCTTAGGCTCTATTTTTGATTTATATTAACGACTTCTCAAAAGCCATAAAATATTCTTGTGTTCACCATTTTGCAGATGATACGAATCTATTCTATTGTAACAAATCATTGAAAAAGATCAACAAAAAGATTAACTTCGATCTAAAACGAGTTACCGACTGGCTTAATGCTAATAGAATATCTTTAAACATTAATAAAACAGAATATATTATTTTTTGTAGGCGAAATAAAACATTTGATTTTAAAACGAAAATTTAATTTAATGGAAAAGTCCTTACTCCATCTGAGGAAGTTAAATACCTTGGCATATCCCTCGATGAACATCTGACATGGGGAAAACATTTATATAGCATTTTTATAGCAGGACAAACATTGATATCAGTATTTTGTATATTATTGTATATATTTTGTACATGTATTTACTGAAGTTCCTATCCTGGATAAATATTAACAAATAAATGAATAAATAAATAAATATATTTTGTCAAAAAAAAACTAATTAGAGCAAACAACTTATTGCGTATAATTCGCCACTATGTTGATAAAAAGACATTAATATCAATCTACTACGCCATTTTTTTTTCGCATCTTACATATGGTTCATCAATATCGGGACAACAAAAAAAACCCTATTTAAAAGAATACTTTTTACTGCAAAATTCTGCTATAAGAGCAATAAATTTTTCTCCATTTCAAGCACCTAGTAATGAACTTTATTTAAGATGCAATATTCTTAATTTTTACGACATAGTCAACATCAACAACTGTTTATTTGTTCACGATTTTGCAAGTGAAAACCTTCCCCATGCCCTTTTAAATTTTTTTCAAAATCATCAGAAATACACTGTCACTCAACACGAAACACTGAACTTTCCAAACTCAATATACCTCGGTTCAATACTTCAAAATATGGGAAATACTCGATATGTTACCAATGCATTTTAAAAATTGGAATGATATGTTAAAGTATACTAACTTAAAAACTATAAAAAAATTTGAAAAAAGCGTTTCTTAACGTCTCTTAATTAAAAATACTTTTACGCATTATAAGTACTTACCTTTCTTACCTATTTTTGCATGGATTCTTGATTTTTATATTTATATTTGTTAATTAAATTTTTTCTATATTTACACGGACGGAAGCATTCTTATTACTCTCTCTTACTTTTTAATAATCATAAATTTTTTAACTCAAACATTGGTGTCATTCCTTTGCCTAGTTTTCTATTCTTAGCGAAGTGAAGATAATCACTTTTTAAAATATATATTTCTTTTTTCATTCTATCTAGTTCATTTAGCATATTGGAAAAAGTATGAAATATTTAATTGTTATGTTTATATTTGTCACTTGTATTATTTAAATTGTGTTATTGTGTTTGGTAAACAAAACATTTGATTTGATTTTTGATATTTACTTGTCTCCTCCAATTTTCGGACATTTAGAGTCATTTTAAAGGAGGAGATTAAATTTCTCCGGATTTATCACTAATTCACCACAAGTCATTCGTTATAGCCCGTCCAGACTAGTAGTACTCAGCGTTCTGGAGTTTGTCGTATTCAAGTTTAAAAAGATGTTACAATTTCATTCACTATTCAGGCCTGTACCGTGAGGGGGTGCGACCGACCCCCAGTTCTTTTCAAACAGTAATTTAAGTTGTTATATATTTCTCATAATCTTTCTGTACCCTGACCCGTATTCTCCAAAAACAGTACTGTCGAAACAGAAAATTTCACGGTACTGGCCTGTTATTCTCTCCATAAAAGGGGCCTAGGTAGGAGTTTTCACTGACTTTACAGAACCTTTCAAGGCCAACTCATTTTCCCGCAGTTCGTATGATCCGCTGTGATATCTCCATAAATGTATTTTGTTGCAGGAAAGTTTTTATAATCAGTGATCAGCTATAGACATTGGTTTTCATGTTGACAATAATGTGTATTGGATGTGTCTTTCTTACCCACTGTAATGCTATGTTTACACGATTCGAGGTTACCGCCAAAACACATCAACACTATCCTTTGTATTAGAATGTATTCACACAAACTTACCATTACAATGAATGGGAAGATATATATATATACCATTTTACTCAAAAAAGTCAACATTCCACAAAGTATTTAGGTGACACATTAAAATCATACGTAAAAAATATACAAACTGCTATTGCTATGTAAAAACTTCTATTATTTATTTCACAAGGTCCCTTCGGGTTATTTCCCCTATATCATCTAATCAAAACTCTGTTATGTTATCGGTCTTTTAAACATCAAGATGTGCGGTTCTAGAAAACATGATGAAATTAACAAAGTGAAGTAGAGAATAGAATGATAAAAACCAAATATTGATTGAGAAGAACTGACAATTAACAATCAATTTTTAAGCTTTAGTGGAACATTTGGTATATACCTATTTGAATTCCAAACACTATCCAAGAAAATACCAGCCTCAGATACCATGAGAATTAGTTGAACATAATCAAAAAAGATAAAAGCATCTTAATTATCTTAATTTAGTTTTCAGTAGTATTTCTCACAACATCTAACCATGTTAATTCTACAGTTGATTAGCCTGGGGTGGGGTTCATTATTGTCAAATGGTAGTGTTCATCCAGCCAAACACATTGATAAAATCTACAAGATGTTGTCTCATCTTCTTTTTGATAACCGTAAGGTTGGGTATGTTGATGGCACAATGCTTATAGATTTCTTATAATAAAAAATGTTATATATAAATCATTTCCATGCATGGAAATACCAGGTTTGTGACGCATGTAGTGAATCCATCCTTGTGATTGTTGAATTCCCAATGAACGCCATTCGTCTTCGCTCAGATATCGATCCTTCGGAATTTTTTTTGCCATTTCTTGTGGAACAATGACATGTCTACATAAAATAGAATACTTCATTACTTTTAGTTAGCTAGATTTTTAAATCAATGAATAATATTCAATATATCTAGCTACATATAATATATAGGAAAACAGACAATATTATACGTCACCCGAAATTATTGCTCAGTGTTTTATACCTGTATTCGTTACTTTCGTCTCGGTATCTTTCAGAATAATAAATATTTTTGTAAGTTGTCATCTCGACTACGACCTCAACAACTTTCAGCAAAATTCTACTAATGTTTTTACAAAAAAAGTATTTTTTTATTTAAATTTCGTAAACAGTCATCAATCTGAACAATATTGGCTTCTGATTGGCTTAAAATTATTGACAGCGCCATGCTCTTCACAGCAGATACTTTTTTGTCATAGCTAAACGAAACTATTCAAATATAAACAACTCAAAATATCTTAAGTTTTTTATATTTAATTAATTTTTAACAAAATTATTATTAATTGCCTAAAACTTGTTTATTACCAGTTCTAAAAGGAAGAAAGAGAAACAAACTATATATTGGAATAAAGTTGTCGGGTCTGTAAAATTACACATTCTTAATACTGAAAGTCCTGGTGGTGGTTCGAGAAATAACAGTGGTCGGTCATGGAGTTATTAAAACTTTTGGATCATTTGATTTATTAACTAAAGATGAATTTCAATGTTTATGTTTTCCGTAAAAGTTACGCATGCTCATTGCGTGGCAGGATAGCTAATTTCGATTTCGTGTGAAAAGAACGTTTTCTCATTATTATTAGGCTGGGCGAAATCCTCTAACAATCTAACAAGTTGCTTAATGACAGGGCCCACGCTACGATTTTGAAAGTGGAGGGGCCATGGCATATACTGAAACTGCTAGTTCTGAGTCAACCAGAAATATTTTGAAATTTTAAGGCTCTAGAATAGTCTGTCCCCCCCTTCTGGTAGCTTGGTTGCTCGTTTCGTAATTTTCTTTAATTGCCATGATTACGGTGTCGATGGCATCAAAGAAAATAATTCGGTAGTGATTGGCTGCTGTTTCTGGATGAAAAGCCTCGGTATTTCGAGCTGTTTTAACATTATCGTTTAGTGGAACTGGATCTGGAAAAATATCGATTTCTCTGTTGCCGCGAATCGGTTTATAGAACTTGTAATTTGCGCCGTTGCATATTTTGATTTGAAAGAAGTATGTGCACAATGTTTTTCATAAAACTCGGTCACATTTGGGATGCTCTTGCTCTCAGCAAACGTATTCATGCCTGCAAATCTTTCATCGATTTGATTGAGGCGCATTCTAAATCTTCCTCGTCTTCTTCGGTGCCCGGCGGAAAGATGGTAAAGGGAATGTCTTTTAAAGATAATTGTCTAAAGACATTTTTTGATAAGTTCTCTTGATTCGCGAATTGATCCCAAAAATCCTATTTCAAAATTGTTTTCTTACGTCGCCATTTCAGTCACATTTCTTCGCAATTTGATGTACAAAAATACAAAAAGTAATAATAAAATAATACAAAAGTTAAACTTTCGAATCATAAAACATCAAACAATCGAAACAACATGTGATTGATGGACTGAACACGAAAAGAAAACAGAATAAATGTCAATTAAGATTTTAAACTTACTTCGTATCATAAATCAACCAGGGAAATTGGAAAATGTGGAGAGGCCAACATCTTCTAAATTCAACATGTTTAGACTATCAATATAGCCATTTTCAAAATCAATACATTATCTTGTAGTTATTATACACAAATATATGACGTTAAATTGTCGTAAAGTTGTCATGAAATTGTCACATTCGCATAACATTACGTTGATCGTAGCATCTCAGCTATCCATTGGATGGTTTGAAGAACGTTAACTTCATATACGGTCTCGTAGCCACTAGGATCATCGGCGATTCGAGCCAATATATTAGCGAATAATCTTCTTTCTCTATTTCACCTTAATATTCTTAATTATTGCAGCATCCGATGGTTGCAGATGCGAAGTAGGGTTCGTGGGAAGAAACGCGATTTTGATGTTGCTGTATCAAGATCTGTGAGTAATATAAACAATATAGCATTTCTACTTTCCTGTACCATTCGACGATTCAACTTCCTAATTCTCGACTCATGTAATGTGACTGGAAAGTGAGTGAACAGAGGGAACAGGTTATGGTTTGGAGATTCTGGTAACCTTCACTATTCTTCTTCTTCTTCTTCTTCTTGGTTCATCCGATTCCGTCAGTAGTCAGTGAAGCAAAAAAAAAAAGTACACTTTTACATGACTAAAAAAAGATCACGGAAGGAATTAAACAACTAAAAAAATGAAAAATAAATGCATAAAATGAAAATCTCGACTACTTCCCCCTGTGGAAAAGAATTTGTCCGCTAAAAAGAGGCTTCCACTATTTGGAGTGTCCGTTAATTAGAGAGTCGACTGTATAGTTAAAAACACCAACAAGGAGAAAATGTGAACCGCTACAAATGGCAGAGATACCAGAGACACCTTGGCAGACGCTTAACAATTGACTTGAAGAGACCATTCCCGACTGGAAAACACATCCTAGTTGTAACAGATTACAACACCAAAATATCCAACGATGACTGTTTTAATCGAAATCACGTCAGCAAGTGTCATCCAAGCCTGAAAGAGATATCTACCGTTTTGGTTACCCGGACACAATCATACTGGATAACGGTAAACAGTTCATGTCCAAAGAATATACAACCTTCTACCTGGTCCAACACTTCTACCAAGTCCCGAGTCGTCAAAACATAATGGCTGTCCGCAAGTGTTGAAGTTGAACGTTTCATCCGGACTCTGGGAAAAGTGGTTCAAACCGCACAAGCCGAGAACAAACATGGGGCATGGCACCCCTGAAAAAAAAAAAAATCCCAAAAAAAATCTTTTCGATTATACTTTGCATATTATTAAGTTTCATGGAAGTAAAACATTTGACAATTAATTTTCTTCCCAAGGGATGAAAATAGCCTTATAATATGTTTTTAGAGATTTCAGACTAGAAATTTTTCTTCGTCGGCCAACCATGGTGGTCGACAATTTTTCCACTCCCTTATCCTAAAGATTTTTCCTAAGTTTCCACGTTGAAAATGTTTGGCCCCAAAAAAGATTTTCAAGTTGTTACGGTCTTGAGTAGTAACTGTAATATTTATTTTTCTATGTATACTAACTAAAGCATGCAGTGATTTTAAGCTCTACACGTTTATTTTTATAAGAAACCTAACAAAGGGCCTAGTTCTAAAAGTTTCTTATTTATAGTCTGAAATACCATGTTTTTAGTTCTAAATGTTTCTTATTTTTTTTCTTATATTAATATAAAGATTCTGATTTGTAGATCACACAGTCGATTCATTCATTATCCGATTTTCGTGTTTATCGTGTTGCCATTGTCCCGGAGGCCGGGGAGGGTAGGCAATTGTTTTAAACAATTGTCAAACATTGTCAAAACAGAAATATACATTCAATAACAACAGACAACAATAAACACAAAAGTTACGTATTTGATCTGTCTGCAGTGCAATGACCTCATTTGATTTCACTTTCGTAAGGCTTCAAAAAAAGTTTCTTATTTTGAAATTAGTCATAACAATATAGTACTAAACGTTTCTTAATTTTTGAAGACTCTACATGTAGGTTTCTCATAAAGAAGTTTCTTATAAAAAACAACGTGTATTTCAAGACTGCTGGAATACCGTAATTATCCGATTAAGCGCCTAGCATTTATTTAGCGCCCCCTTTAAGCGCCCAGGTAATTTCCACAAAGTTCAATAAGCGCCCAGCACTTATTAAGCGCCCCCTCGAATATGCGCCCACCTTTTAAAAGATGGCGCTTACCCTAGTCGAAAACTACATTGAAAAACTGGGCGCTTATTTGAAATTTTTACTTTCTTATATCGGGAATAAAGAAATACGTAGTTTATGTTGTGAGCATCTTTTCTATTAAACATAAATAGGAAATTTTCTATAAAGTACTTTTTTTTCTATGTTTCAACTCTAAGGTTGAAAACTGATCCTTGATCTTCAACAATTGTTCATCAATACTGCTGCATGTTGCATACTGCTGTTTTCTGAAACCTACTTTCACTGAAACTCAAACAAGACGTCTAGCATCATTCAAACGCAGATCATGGGATCTGGTCGGTGCTGGTCGTCAACAGAATACTAGCAAGTTAATTGATTTTGGAAAACGTCGAGCTGTTGTTTCGTTCATGATGTTCTTCTCGGAAAAATGGAACCGCCTCTCGATAACTACTTTATTATGTCAAATGTGAGTATCACCACGAGAAATACTGGTTTACTAGTTCACCTGCCAAAAGTCAGGCTTGAATATGGCCGACGTTCCATACGGTACATGGGTGCCAAAATTTTCAATGAACTTCCTATCAACATTAGGAAAAATATAAAAATACAAATTTTAAAATTATTCTAAAAAACCACAACTTTTAATTTTAACTTTCAAATTAACTTTTAATCTTTACTAACCTTTAAAAATTCTGACGTATTTTCATTTTTCACTTTCATTCATCGTTCACGCGAACTTCGTTTTAATTGTTTCTTTCTTTTTAGTGCCTATTCGATGTCGTGCGATTTCGTAGTGCCTATGTTTTCTTAATTTCTATTAGCCTCACATTTACATCGTTTCCTATTTTCTTTTTCATTTTCTTTTTTAACTTAATATTTTAATATTTTTACTATTTAATTTTAACAAACAGGACGCGTGTTGATAACAGTATTTGTATATATTTCTCAATTGTACATATATTGAAACGTTTTCATCCTGTATAAATATTCATAATAAATAAATAAATAAATAAATAAATAAATCAAGGACTCTTGCTGTTCGACTACATTTTGTGAAGGCGGAGAAATTTTCAGGAAAAATTATGAAAATTACCGTTGTCTTTAATTTATACAAAATTAGAAAAATTTCACAAGCGCTCAGCATATATTAAGCGCCCCCTTGATTAAGCGCCCATGCAAAAGTTTAATAAGCGTCCAGTGCGCTTGTTTGGATAATACGGGAGCACGTTTTACAGAACATGAAACACCAATGCAATTTTGCAGAACAGAATATGAAATAAAGATGGTAGTCTTTCAAGATGGAAAATAATAAATGGAAATAAATGTCTAAACATCAACTTTCAAAATCAGTTCTAATCTTGCAAGGGCGAATTGTTATGCCTCGTTTTGTAATACTTGCTGCGTTTTTTAATAAAATAATAACATAAGAAATTATGGACAAAGAAATACAGTTAAAACATTAGAACACAAACAAAATTAAGAACTACTAAAAAGGAAGAGTGGAAGAGATTAGATGCATGCATATATTAAACATAACATAACCTTATTACTATAGACTTTTTGTAATCTTAGGGGCCTTTCCATACACAATGCCGGATCAGGCACACTAGATCAGAACCTAAAATCCGCACATTCTGGTATCACTGATCGATACTTCCTTGAGTAGTGTATATTCATTTTTGTATTTGCCTTTAGGCGTATGGCCAACTCGGCCTACAAACCCGGCCTAACTATGAATTTGAGGTTTCCTTTACTATATTTTATAATTTACTTTTGCCTTGATATGTTTATACATTATTGTTCAATCTATCATGTGAATATCAATACATTTGGTCCGCTAATGATATCTTTAGGGCGCTACTTCCTTTTCTGCCCCCCTAGCTCACTTTTTTTTTAGCATACTTCTTCGAGATTTTTCTTCACAAAATTATAGTAACTATATGTCTTCTATATATTTTATACTAAAAAAACATATGCGTTCATCCTTCTTTCGTTTTTAGGTTTTAAAATGTAATGTTTTTATGCGCGAAAGAACTTCGCTTAAAGTGTTTGTTTACTTTGAAATGTGGACGGTTTCTGTTAACAATATTCTGAAGGTTATTCGTAAATCTTTTATTTTAGCTTTTCTTTATTTGTTACGGTTTGTATATATATATATATATATATATATATAAACGTATATATGTATCAATATAATTATTGATATTACAATCAAGGTTATATGTTATTATATACATGAAAATTATCACTGGTTTAAGTTTTTAGTATTCTTGTTTGCAGTAAATATAAAATACTCCCGGGTTTGTATTTGGAGTTTTTTGATATTTGCGATATATCATATTTCATGACAGAAACAAAATCTTTTCTTTTAGTCTCACAACTAAAGTCATTCATTTCGATGTAAATTATTTACTCATTATTTCTTAGTTAGAAATAGTTTTCTCCGTAGAATAAAAAACAAAAGCAGCGGAGAGCGAAGAACTCATTCTAAATGAAAACCAGGTTGTTAAAAAAACTGAAAGTGAAGCCCTTTTGAAAAACAAGTTTAAAAACAAAAAGTTTAGAAACAAAAAGTACAGCAATTGCTATCGAAGTTTTATGGTATTTAATTGGAATGTAATTGTTTGCAAGTACAATATTATTAAAGAGTACGCTTTTTATTATGATTTTGTGAAGAAAAATCCCGAAGAAGTATGCTAAAAAAAAAGTGAGCTAGGGGGGGGGGGGCAGAAAAGAAAGTAGCGCCATCTTTAGAAGACTTTTGTTGCCATATTAGCGATATTTCTGAACGCCGGCAGCCATATTGATTTGGCTGTGATGTTTACATACAAAATGAGGACTCGTCTGTTTGCTCTGCGAAACGAAAGCATACTTCTAACTGCGTGTGCCAGTTTCAAGATCACCCATAACAGTGTTTGTCATATGATAGGCAAAAAAATCTATCTAGGAGACCTAGGTCCGAATGTTAGGAAAACTTAACGGACAAAATGAACTTTCTTTCTTTATTTCATATTATTTTCCTGAAATAAAATTCTGATATATCTGACCAATTGCAGGCCTGTCTGTAAGAATTTCGTCTGGCGCGCGACTCTTCGTGCGCGTCAACTCATCGAGGCGCGCTATTTATTTTTCCCCCTCAGATTCCCAAGGTGCGTGATTTTTATTATTTTCCGAGTTCAGGCGCGTGATTATTAATTTTATTAACTGTTCTAGCAAAGTCGACTTCATGATTGTTTAACATAAAGACATATCTTACTGTCTGTCTATATAGTGACCTTTTGTCATTATTTTATTTTATATAGCCGGCGATTTTAACATACTGAAACATCTGAGGAATAACAATTTCCCTAAAACTAGATCTTTTTTAACATGCTTCTTGCTCATAATATTTTTCTTCTAATTAATCGGCCCACTCGTGTAACTAAAACGTTAGCAACCGCTATCGATAATTATAGTTTAGACAACGCGTGATGGCGCCCCGATTTTAAATGAAATGCACTCCTATTGCGCTAGCGTTGTTTAGTTTAAGACAGCAAATTGAATTGAATTACGAAAAAATTTGATACATAGTACAGGCTTTCTCATATGAGGCGTGCGATTGCACGCGCACGCCTCCACACACGCCTTAATCTCCTGAGGCGTGCATTTAAAAGCTCTCCTCAAATTATTTTCTTTGCGTAAGGCGTGCGACTACTCACACGCCTCAATCATATCACGTTTGTTTAATTTTCCCCATATTTTGTACTGAACATTAAACGCTCTGAAAATCTCAAAATTATTAAATTAAACAAAAACTTAAACGAATTTACATTCACATTCATTTGAATGACCATTAAAAACATGCGATGATTGTTGTTTAGTGATGTAGTTTACAACATTAGTTATGATCCTTCTGTATGCCTAAAGTTGTTACGTTGCAAACTGTTTCATTTGTTGATTTATTGTCAACATGTTTTATCTTTTGAATTTCTATTGTGTTACGTCACGAAATTCAGAGTTTTAATGCTATTAAATGTCACAGCACACACTTGCACGTTGCATAGCGAAATACAGCTTTAACAAGTTGAAATACAACTGCAAAGTTTGGAAAAAGCGTGAAGTTAATAACCTTTAAAAACGGATGTTTGTTTATGCGTTTTGTTAAATTGTCTTTTTGTTGGTTTTGTAAACAAAACTGAATGTTTTTTTTTGTGGTTTGATCTTTTTATCTTCCATCGTATGCAGCATAGTTCTTCTGCATTTGTTTGTCTCTAAGTTGAATGGAACTTTTAAAAACCTGTAGCATCGTGCGTAAACATGTCTGTCGGTTCTCTTCTTTTTTTCTACGATTGACGTCAAACTTTTTGGATACAGTTAATAATTGATAACGAAATTTATCAAAATTAAAACTATATTTATATAATACGTTGGAGGAAAAACTGACTTTAGAGACTTACAATATCTAAAAAACTGGAAATCACATTAATTTATTTTGCTTAGTAAGGGGAACGAGGGGCACGATTTATTTTGCATGTCAACTTATTGAGGCGCGTGTGGAGGTGCGCGAGCATGATTGCGCGCCTTATAAAGACAGGCCTGCAATCGGGACTTTATTCTTTATTAATTTTGCCCATCTTGGTCTAGAAGCCTCAAAAATCTTGATTAAAACTTAGTTTGTACAAGAATCACAACCGTCATGACCAGTTCCCGCCCAAACAGTTGAGTCCTCATTTTGTACGTAAATTGGAAATCTAGGCTGAGTTGGCCTGTAACCTGCCTTTATGCCCGTAGGGGTACAGTATGTAGTAGCATACACATATATAGAAACATTTGGGAGTTACCCTGTATCATTCTATAATAAATCATTATGATCTCTCCAATAATTATATACTATATTTTGTAAAACAAGTTTTTGTGTTTTTTATTCCTTGTATTTTAACATTACATTTCCCCCATTTTTTAGAATTTGAACAATGCCAAGACAAAGAGATCGGAGTCCTGCAAGAAAAGGTCATTACAGAGAAAAAAATGAAGATTTCATTCAACGATTAAATAAATATAACTCAACAAAATCTGAAAGACGTAGTAGAAGTCCGCCCAAAAGAAATGTTCGAAACTTTGGTGAGACATGGCGCCTTGATAGGGAAGAACTAGCGGAGCATGGTGTTGCAATTGTTTGGGGAATGTCTCCTTACCAATCGGATTATGATTCTATTGGAGAAGAAATAAATGAAAATTATAGAAACACCAAAAAGAAAAAGAAGAAAAAAGGTAAAAAGAAGAAGAAGAAAAAGCATAAGGAATTGAGTGATAGTAGTTTGTCTAGTGAGGAATTCATGCATAATCAGACACTGGAAGATGAGTGGACAGAGAAAGCTAAATCTGAAAATGTAATTATTGGACCTTTACCTGTATCTATAGCAAGCATTCAAGAAACATCAGCAAAAGATTATGGCCATGCTTTGCTCCCTGGTGAAGGTGAGGCGATGGCAAACTTTGTAAAAGAAGGTAAACGTATACCTCGTCGCGGAGAAATTGGTTTAACAAGTAACGAAATTCAAGACTTTGAAGATTCTGGCTATGTTATGAGTGGTAGTCGTCATCGGCGTATGGAAGCTGTTCGGTTGCGGAAAGAAAATCAAGTATACAGTGCGGATGAAAAGAGGGCGTTGCTTATGTATAACAGAGAGGAGAAAGCTAAGAGAGAGAACAAAGTTTTAGCAGACTTTAGAGAGCTTGTTCAAACAAAAAAGAAAAAATAAGATCTGTCAACAACTTTTTGAATTAATGCTGATACTTTTTCTGACTTGCTTATTTAATGAAGTAACGCTATCAGTAAATTTTCAACACAGAAAACTACAGTAAGTTCAACGATGACAATTCAGACTAAATATTTTACTCATCACATCTGTATTTAATTTTCATATACAAAGTGAAAATGTTTTTTCAATGTATTGTATACAACTATTAAAAAAGAGATTTGTTGAAATCAGTTCTTAATATAATTTGTTATAATTGAAATCTTAAGTATACCATTGTTTATATTTTATAGCTAATTTTCCGCCATGAATATTTTATGGAAACCACCGACTAAGTTCATACAAGGTTTTAGTAGATGTTTTTGCTCGACTTTAAATCAAGTTGAAACAGACATGCTTGCAATTTTTGGGAAATCTTACAAGAAAGATTGCATGACAAACATTGGGCCGAACATACTTGAAAAGTTGAGTAGACAATTACATTTAAAAAAGAACCACCCGCTTGAGATTTTAAAGAGGAAAATCGTGGATCATTTTCATGCCAATTATCGATCGCGCTCGGGCGGATGCGTGTTTGCGTCAATTGACAATCTAAGTCCCGTAGTCAGTGTGGAGCAAAATTTTGACAGCTTGCTGGTGCCAAACGATCATGTGAGCCGCAGCAAGATTGATAATTATTATGTGAACAGTGAGTATGTTTTACGTTCACACACAACCGCTCATGAAAGAGATCTCATTCGAAGCGGCTGGAATGCGTATTTGAACACTGGAGATGTTTATCGTCGAGATGAAATTGACAGTTGTCATTACCCTGTCTTCCATCAAATGGAAGGCGTGCGAATTTTCGAAACACATGAAATTTTTCAACAGTCGAATGTATGTGCAATGTCAGTGTTTTGAATGCAAGGTGTTAGTTATTGATAGTGTCTTTAAAAATGTGTTGTTTAAAGGGCCAAGTTGACCAACATAGCTGTTTCTTTACACATTATTGCAAAAGAAGTGGCATGAATGTTCTCTAAATTGGTATAATTATATAGGTATTATATATTCCAAAAGCTTTCAAACTGAATTGATTTGGAATGGCACTCTATAACAAAAGTTTTCAAATATATATAAAATTAGATATAACTCAATATTGTTGATTTTGCAGGAAACATGCCAGTTAATTGAGTTCGTACCAACTCAGAGAAGTTCTGTCAAACAAGGAAAGATTACATTGGATGCAACCACCTTTCTAGAGTTCAACCTCAAATACACATTGTCGCAATTAGTTGAACACTTGTTTGGAGAAGACATTGAGACTCGATGGGTGAACACGTACTTTCCATTCACACATCCATCATGGGAACTTGAAATCAAACTTGATGATCATTGGATGGAGATGCTGGGTTGTGGCATCCTTGAACAAAACATCATGGAGAAAGGTGAGAGCTGTAATCAAAGTCCAATGAATATAATTTTCAAATTCACTAATTTGGAGAATGAAAATAATATTTTGATAAATTTTGGCTTTACTTGCTTTTATTGAAAGTTTGATAATTGATAAATCAATGCGCAAGTTGCAAACAAACTAACAGACATGGGAGCTGCTTAAAATGATTCCTCTTGATTCACAAGTTTCATAATATAGTCATCTACGCTTCTTCTTAGGGCACAGACCACTATTCTTGTCATGGAAATAATTGGTGTAATTTATTTATTTTTTTTATCATTCTTTTGCAGCTGGTGCAGGCGACAAAGTGGCATGGGCATTTGGTCTTGGTTTGGAACGGTTTGCCATGAAGCTGTACAATATACCTGACATTCGGTTGTTTTGGAGTGAAGATGACAGGTTCCTCAATCAATTTGCAAGCGACAGCGGAAACATAAAATTCAAACCTTTCAGCAAATATCCACCTTCCTATAAAGACATTTCATTTTGGGCCGGTGACGATTTCTCTGCGAATGACTTGTACGAGGTTGTGAGGAACATTGCTGGTGATGTTATTGAACAGGTAATCATTTTTAAGGATGTTATATCATACATAACACTCGCTATATTTGCTTTATTTATACTCACATAAAGACTATGTTTGTCGGTCCTGCCTATGTAAATCTTTGTTTTTAGATGTGTTTAGTTGACCAGTTTAAGCATCCTGAGACTGAAAGAGAGAGCTTCTGTTATCGCATCACATACAGAGCCATGGACAGAACACTCGTTGACGATGAGGTCAATGCAATGCAAAAGAAAATATGCGATCAAGTAGAGAAATTGTTGCCTGTTCAGCTGCGGTAATTGTATCACCAACTTTTTGACCATATAAGAAGCAACATTAAAACGGTTCAAAAGGAGAGGACATTGGTTTAAACCTTTATCCTAGCAGATAGTGAAAAATCATTTTCTACTGTTTTTGCACCTTTGCATCTTTGCATCTGTTATTTCCATAATTATTTGACTGTTTTTATATATGCATAATAAAGATGTAATGTTAAAAAGACAAAATGTTAGAAAATCTATATTTATTTTTGTTTACATTGAAAAGTCAAAGTTGAAATAAAAAGTCATATAAATGTTAAATTTCTGTATTATCTTAAATGCTATGGTGGTATTGTGCTATGGTGGTATTGTGCTATGGTGGTATAACACCTACTATTTATTATTTTTCTACGAAACCTTATTTTTATATTTATACCAAGCCCTTTACCATTCTTCACTGTTTCCAATTTATTTATTCCATAACTCCAAGATGGTGTTAATCTCTTTCTGATGGTTCGTTGATCATGTTTAATGTTTCAAAGCTCTTGGCTCTCCCTAATCTTAGTTTCACACAATTGCTGTTTCGTGAAAATGATAGCTTAATTCATTACCAACTAGATCATAGGTTTGTATAATGACGTTTCTATTTAGGCATAAACAAAATTGTTATGGGAACATTTGATGTGGATATGGGAGGTAGTAATTTCTTTATTAAACAAACACTGGATTGTGCGTTGCTATGAATAACGAAGTAATTAAGGTGTTGGAGGCTGCCGTGTGTCAGGATGTGAACTTGATTCGATTGGCTGAAGAGAAAATCAAATTGTGGGAAACCGTACCAGGGTTTCCTACTGTTCTGTTGGTAGGTAGACGTTTATTGTGGTGAGAGATGGATGGTCAGCTTAGTCAATGGGTTCAATTCTTTTGATAGTAACAGTATGACAGTATGGAACTAGCAAAACTGTAATTACAGAGAATTGTAATTCTCTGCGATTAGTGAAAATTCTGTATCATGGTCAATAGTTATACTAATTTTAATTAATGTTTTTTTTTGCTTTGCGAAAACTGAATTTTATTCATATCACTGACCAATCCTGCTTATAATGTCTTGTTAATGCACTTCACTTGTCATTTCATTCAACTTTCACAGGATGTGTTCTTGTCTCGGGAGCTTAACCCATCATTACGCTGGATTGCTGTTATATGTTTAAAGAACTGTGTGCACACCCAATGGAGAGGTAGAAAGAGGTTTGTTTGTTTGTTTGTTTTTTAACGAGGCTTCCAGAACTTTCATTAAGCATTATCATGTAGACCTCGATATAGAGTTTTAGTGTATTTAATTGCTCCCATTTGAGCTACGGTTATTTTTGATGAAATACGATATAATATGATTTGTTTATTGTTATTATTAACATGACTTTTACACAGGATAAACATTTCAATACAAAAACAGTACTGCTGAAAAGATTTGTCCTGCTGAAAAAGAAATAAAAAGTCAAAAGTTAACAAATTATTATAAAAGAAATTTCATATTCATACTGTGCAGTTAAAAACTGAGAAAAGCCTTAGAAACACGTGCGAAAGTTAAGGAAAAACATAAAATCTGGGAGACCCCAACAAACCTAAAACCTATGAAGATTTTTAATTTTTTAAAGTTTTTATGGAAACCCGTAATTGCGAGAACCCTAAACAAAGCTATATATGTTATTGTGTAAAATATAATATAATAAAATAATTTTTTAAATAGTTTGAGCTTTTCAAAAAATGCAACTTCCCTAATATTCTTTGGAAGTGTGTTATATACATTGGTACTTGCAATTTCAGTTGACGTGAAAAAACTACAAAATTGATTTGCTTCAGATTTGTTTTCAGTTTCTGATGAAATAAAGGATAATGAAATGTTTTTTGATGATGAGGTAAAATAATTTTTTATCGTTTTCCAAAACCTCTTTGGGTCATTGGCATTTCCTTCTAACAGATTTTGATGATAGATCTTTTTTGTCTGGGATTCGCATAACTTGGGCTTTCCATAGGAGCTTATCACACTTGTTCATTTCCACTTTTAAATCAACGGAAAGCCATGGACTAAAGACACCTTTTCCTTTTGGTTATGAAAGGTTCATGGGCATCAAGTGTGTTGATTAGAGTTGTATTGTAAATTGTAAGCATTTTTGACATTGGTTGTTTTGTAGAAAGGATTCCAATTTTGACGAGACAGTAACATATCATGATTATGTCATACTTTGTATACTAAATACTAGTACTTCATTTAATAGCGTTGCGTCTATTAATGAGCTAAGATCTTTAGTTAAACATGTGTTGTTGGTCGGACGATATAATGTACCCAAAAGAGTGGAACATTCTATGTTTCTATTTTCCAAGTGACGTTTGAATCTTAAGTTTTCGGTAATGTAGCGACATAACCCTCATCTAAACCTTTTGACCAGTTTCGCTAACAAAACTCTTAAGCAGGTCATTTAGATCAGTTTCTAATTCGTTTATCATGTGAGTCTCAGAAATAGTAAGAGTATCTATGCCTCGTGAACTAGTTTGTCAATACAAGCAAAATTGTTAAACAAACCACGGATGTTTTGGTGGAACACTTTTACTTTTCTGCATTACCTCTCCATTTGTGTTGGTCCAAGACCGCTCTCAATATCATCACACAACAACAACAAGATTCACAGATAACTCTTTCTGGAATATTAATGCTGTTTTTATAGCATTTCGCAAAGCTAGCAAATAAAACGATTGTTCAAGTTGTAGTTTATCACAAAGATAAAATAAACCGTATCAATCTGTTTCATAATAATACACTCTATTGATAGTTAATGTTTTTTTAATTCATTTAATTAATTCAAATTGCATGATTTTTGCCACATTTTTTGCCTTTTTTAATTTTCAACTAATTTAACATATAAAATAAAATCTAAAAATCATAAATCATAAAATCTAACACACCAAAACGAAATTCTGTATGTTTATGTTTTCAGCGGCGCATTGTACTATTTTATAGTAGCATTGTAGTTACTAAGCATCAAACATTTGTTGAATTAATGTGAAATACACAAATACTGTGGTATTATTATTAGAGATAAATATTGACTTTTTCTTGTTCATAGTATCATAT